>OY776114.1:28255244-29455244 GCA_963675035.1 Allygus modestus
TTCTAGTTATTCTCCATAAGAATGACATGGGGGCTGAGAAAGCAGGTTTGCTGCAACAAGGAACAGAAAAATGGCTTTTTATATAATTATCAATATAACTCAACCAAGTGAAGCTACATACCAAGTTTTATTAATTTATGTTCATAATTAAGGGAATCAGTACATTTTACTTACTCTCCTTAAGAATAACATGGGGGCTGAGTACGGAGGTTTGCTGCTATGGGAATAATCAACAAAAAATAAATTTGTTGTGCAAATATCAATATAGCACTTGAAGCCACATACCAAGTTTCATCAACATACATTAATAAATAATCGAGATATCAAATTTTATTTATTCTCCATAAGGATAACATTGGACAACGTACTGTGTTTAGCACTTCAAATATCTCTGCAACGGTTGGGCGTATAATTAAAATTTAAACACGTAAATGATTGTTTTGTGGAACTGAACAGAGTGGTAAAAGCAAATATGAAGTTTACATTAAAATAAACTAGGGAAAAGCCAAAAACCTTTTTCACATAAGATTAACACGGGAGATTTTATGAGCAGGTTTTTTTGGATTTTCTCCGCAACCACTTAACCTAGGTTAATAATTAAAAATACTAAATTATTTGTTTTTTTAAGATCTATAACATGGTTAACACCAAAATTAAGTTTTTTAAAAGTTTTAGGGTGAAAAATGCAAAAGACTAATTTTTGGAAAATTTAAAACCCCCCATAAACCCCCCTTTCCATGGTCCGATTTTTCTGGTTTTCGAACTTAAAGTCATGAATGTCATTTTACACATTTGAGCCAAATTTCATCAAAATCGGACGTTTTTTACTCAAGTTATCGTGTTAACGGACACATATATATATATATATACCCCCGTCGCAGCAAACCTGCGTCCTCAGCGAATTTCAAATGCAAAATATTTGTCTTAATACCACATAAAGCCGCATACCAAGTTTCATAATAATATATTCACATATAAGCTATTTTAATTATTATCCATAAGAATAACATTGGTAATGAGTTCGTAGGTTTGCTGAAACAAGGAACATAAACAATTGGTTTTAATGCAAATATAAATATGATTTAACTAGGCGAAGCCACATACCAAGTTTCATCAATATGCAATCATAAATAAGCGCCATATAACATTTTAGTTATTCTCTATAAGAATAACATGGGGGCTGAGTAAGCAGGTTTGCTGCAACGAGGAACAAAAAAAATGGGTTTTTATGCAATTATCAATATAACTCAACCAAGTGAAGCTACATACCAAGTTTTATTAATTTATGTTCATAATTAAGGGAGTCATTACATTTTACTTATTCTCCATAAGAATAACATGGGGGCTGTGTATGCAGGTTTGCTGCTATGGGAATAATCAACAAAAAATCAATTTTTTGTGCAAATATCAATATACCAGTACTACGTGAAGTCACATACCAAGTTTCATCAACATACATTCATAAATAATAGAGATATCAAATTTTATTTATTCTCCATAAGGATAACATTGGACAACGTACTGTGTTTAGCACTTTGAATATCTCAGCAACGGTTGGGCGTAGAATCACAATTTAAACACCAAAATGATCGTTTTGTGGAACTGAACAGATTGGTAAAAGCAAATGTGAAATTTACATTAAAACAAACTGAGGAAAAGCCAAAAACCTTTTTCCCGTAAGATTAACATGGGAGATTTTATGAGCAGGTTTTTTTGGATTTTCTCCGCAACCACTTAACCTAGGTTAATAATTCAAAATACTATATTATTTTTTTTTAAGCTCGATAACATGGTTAAAACCAAAATTAAGTTGTTCAAAGATTTTAGGGTGAAAAATGCAAAAAACAGATTTTTGACAAATTTAAAACCCCCATAAACCCCCCTTCCCATGGTCCGATTTTTCTGGTTTTCGAACTTAAAGTCATGAATGTCATTTTACATATTTGAGCCAAATTTCATCAAAATCGGACGTTTTTTACTCATGTTATCGCATTCACGGACACACACACAAACATATATATATATATATATATATATATATATATATATATATACACATATATATAAATTTGAACGAATAGTGTTTTTGTCATCTGGGGACCTCAAAACAAAAGATTATCATGGTCTCGGGCTTAAGTCTTACTATGAGACCTACGGTAATAGCTTCTTCCCTATAGTGGAAATTCGCTAAAACCGAACCAAAACGCCATAAGGTATCCAAAGTACTACTACAAATCATTATAGTTTATCAAATAGCCCCTCTTTAGTGAATTTCCTTTGGAAAGTGAACTATTAGCATGACCCGCACGGTGAAAATTAAGCCCGGGACCACCATACGAGTTCCTAACGTGACCCCCTGAACACGTTTTGGGGGGTCGTTCAAAATGTTATATATATGTGTGTATATATATATATACATATATACATATATACATATATGCATATATATATATATATATATATATATATATATATATATATATGTGTGTGTATGCACTCTAGCGTTCGCATTTTTTGTCCGATTTACTTCAAATCTGGTAGGGACGTTCCTTTCTAAAATCTGTTGGACAAGTTCGTCGGGCAAAACAATCGGAAAACTCTAAACCCATTTTTTGGGGATTAATCTTTCAAATTTCGAGTTCTTGGGCCCAAAAAGGGTCAGAAAAGCCCCAAATGTAGAATTAATGCATGTAAAAAGATGGTAATTAGAGAGGCGAAAGTTTTAAGCCCTCTCTCATCATTCTAGCATAAATATTTACCGAGTTATTACAGAAAATGTGTATCGGATAAACACAGTGCGTTGTCTTATGGGGGTGTTACACTAGAAACGCATGTTATTCCTTTGTTAGAGTACTTTTATTATCCCCAGCAACCTCACACCTACTTTCAAGCCTGTCTGGACCTTCTCCTAACCTTATAATGCGCAAAATTGTATTCCCAGCTTTGCAAGTAAATAAAACCAGGAGTATCAGAACAGCCAAAAAATCAATGTTTTCAGATTTCAATAAAAATTGGACAAATATATGTTTTTACACTGATTTTGAGTTTTAAAAGTTTTTATGTGGAAATTCACTTCCCTCACGTCAGCGTGCTGCGTGTAATCTCGTTTTTATCTTTTGAGGTTAAAATGTATTGTTGTACTTAAAGAGAATCTACCACTAGAGCTTAATATCATAGCGTGTAGTACAATATATTTAGTTTAGCCATAAATAAACATGCATTATTAATACATTTTTAAGTATAGAGTACCAACATTTGACTTAATAATTTCCAAATTCAAAAATCCAAAGAGTTCTGTAAACAAATATGGTTTAAAATATAAATTTATTTCGGTAACGGAAGATTTTGTATTTATTAAGTTAATTTAGATAGAAAATATAACAGGTTCACTGACAAATACGACGAAACTTTTAAAGGAAAACTAAAAAGAACTGTCTAAGTTAATTTACCAAACTAAATAGTCAATTCAAAACCACTTAAAGTTCTAACAAAACAAAACGATCTAAAATTATTTTAATGTTCACGTTAAGAGGAGAAGAAGTAAATAAATGACTTGTTGAAAGTGTTTAAGACTTTTAAATTGCCTCCGTAATCCAAGTTTCATCTTCGTCTTTATTTAAATTTATCCACCACCTACTAGATTGGCTTTCTTGGTTTATATTTGTTTGGTAAAATATAACCACTGTTATCGTCAGCTGAAATACTTAAACTATAACGGAACCTAATTTTGTTATATTAAATAGTTAGGCCTAACAATACTTGTTAAACAGATTCGTGTGTGGAGGAAATATTTATTTATGCTACGTTCTGGGGCGACGCTGATTTTGTATAGCTAAAACTAAATATTTGAACAATCAATAAACAAAATAAAATAGTAATAGGTAAAAATTTAAACTTGAAGGCCAATGGGTTGAAGCTTTTCGAGATTTTTTTACTTTTTCAGAATTTTAATTAATGTAGGAATAATAATGAACATTTAAACATTCTGTATAATCACGATGCCAGTTTTATCATCGTGATAAAATTGGCATGCGTCACGATGCCAATTACAAACTTGGCAACACGGATTACAATATGTTACATGTATTTGATAGTCATCAGTTTAATGTAGTTTTGTAAGTTGATAGAAAGACGATTTTCATATTACTGAATTTTATTATCTCTAGGGAAAAAATATTATTATCCATAGTAAAAATAAACTAACAATAAACAAAAGTCTTGATCAATAGATAATATTGAATAAATGATGATAATTTTGAGAAATAATTGTTCGCAGTTTTAGAGGTATATTGTTTTCTCCAAGTGAAAATATAAAAATAACGATATTTCACTTGCAATTCATATTTGTTTATAAATCATTAATTTCTGTGCAAAGGGACTAAAGAGACTCTTGTCAGATTTGTGTTTGGTAAAATCAGTTAATCCTGGTCTGGTTTACAGACGGAAAAGCTTCGTCGAGACTTTCAAATATTGAGTTGTATAACGTATTCGGGCTAGGCATAGGAAGATTTAAGTAAATGATATTAAATAACAATGGTTTATTATAATTGTTGAAAAGTAATAAACTAGTCAAAACTAAACAATTAATCTAATATAAATTGTAGTAACCGAAATATATATTATGGATGTTATGTATTAAATTGTACTACAAAATAATATAGTATGCTTATTCTAAAGTTACTGATTGAAAGGTGTTTAAAATAAGTGAAAATATATTAAGAAATTAAATAGTATTGTCCACCCGTGTTTTAAATTTGGAACAAGCTTATCCAATGAATGTCTCCATACAAATTATTATGTATTAAATTAAATAAAACCACAGATGTTTATGGCAGAATCAGGTAAAACGTCTACACCTGTTAAAAATCATAATATACGATACGTTCATAATGTGTTGTATGTGCTAATAGTAAAACATGATGAAAACGAACTCTTCATTTTTAAATTCTCAATCCATAAGCAAGCTTGTTTTGTAAGGAAAATAATAACAAATTCTGAAATATTGACGCAGTCTATCAATAAATCTGATCAACGACGCTAGGAAAGTAATTCAGGTAAGGAACTACTAAACCTATTTTAATGTGTTATAAGAGGTTGGAGCGTAGATCCTACAAATTTTTAAATATTTTATATCCGTTCTCAGGATTCTTGCCCATCGGAGACTCTAAACTTAAGTTTAATTATTATGGGAGAAAAAATCAATTGAGTTGTATATTTAACAATCGTTGATACATTAACAAAGCACAGCACGTCATCATATGTAAATAATGTGTTACATTCTCGTAGTATGTAACTGGAATTTTATCGAAGTATGTGAAACGCATTATGAGGGGTGTTGCCAGTTAAGAAGCATGAGAGAATCATTTACTCGAGTTCGAGCAACAAGTCCTACTTGTTCTAACAGTAACGCCGCGCCAGGAAAAATGTAGTAAATAAAGTTATTTAATTTGTTTCTATGACAAAACTATATACTTGTTGTATACGTTACCGTTATTTTCATCAACCACTAAAGATATTTATTTTAATTTAATTAAAAGAATACTACACATTCAAATAGTTAAAAGTAAAGGTAATTCTTACCAGTTTTGTTTATGTTGTGCTCAAACTCAACTCAAACGTGTTTATTTAAAAAAATAAATCACAACTATCTTTATGTAATGAATACTTAAAACTATATACAACATGATAAAAACCAATATATTCTACATAAAATTAGTGCCTACATAGGTAAAACCTGTGCGTAGACACAAGCCTCGAAAAAGTTGTGGTATTGTTTGTTTTATTCATAATTTAAAACACAAATTGTTTTTGTTAGATCAGTTTTTGATATTCTTAATTTGCTAATGGTTATAGTAGAGTTTCTTTTGATTAATTTTGTATTACAAGGTTAGAGGCTATAAATCGTATTTAATAATAATAATAAACTCATCAATGAATTGAACGTTTTAAATTACGGCCAGTAAAGTTGAACAAAATTTAAACAATGTACATTGTTTACAGATGGAATCGTTCAAAGTACATTTTAAAAGTAAACACGTCCCTTGGACAAACTATTAACAAAGTATATACAACCCTATAAGAAGGGACACCCCATGTTATTTAATTTTAGTTTTACCCCAAGTTCAGAGGAGAATTTAGCGCAGACTGTCTGCTAATTCACCTTAGTCCCGTCACGCGCGTTATTGTTTACCTTTAAATCGTCAAAATGAGTATGTTTTTGTAAACAAACTAATAACAAACAGATTCATGTCAATATATTTCAGCCAGCTGTTATGATAAAAAAATAACTATCCGAAAACACTTAAATCTGGTCCGAATAAGGTCGAACATGCGATTGTGACTCTATATGTGTTTGGGGGACTGAATTATCACTATAAATCATTTTCCTATAAGCGTGTCCCTACTTATTCGGTTATGTATAACTTGCTAGTAACGTGGATAGGTAAATACAAAATACGACAGCTATAATTAACAATGCAACCTATCACACATCTTTGCCGGAATCTGCATGAACTGACCTATATTAAAAGTTGGAAGCATCGCTGTTAACAGAGAGGCGAAAAAGAGTTATTGAGAGGACTTCATTGGAACATAAAAATATATCCCTACCAAGTTTATTGATGACTCAAGAATCTGACAGACTCGAATCCTTTCAGATATATTACTTAAATTTCCTTTAGATCGAGAACATCGATGTTTAAAGGTTTTATACCATAACGTAGGTCGTATGTGTTAATAAATCGTTCGATGAACAATCTTATCAATTAACTGTTTGGCGAGACTTCGGAATCAGGACAGCGGTCCTGTCGTGTGTTCGAGTCCCGGTATTGTCTAGTAAAATGTATATATCTTCTTTACAACTGATACCTCTATCTATTTGTTAAGTCTGCACAAATTATGAATATCATTGAGGATGATGATAATGATTAATGATGATGTACTAATTTCCCGACACAAAGCGTGACTACATATACTTTAATTTCATTATAACTCAACTAACCTTCCTCAAAGTCTTCCTAAGATCTATTAGAACGTGATAACAAAGTTAGCTATAAAAGGAGAAAACGTGAGGATTAAATCAACTACGTCTGACAACACTACACAATATATTTACACTTATACTGTACTTACATGCAAGACGGTAAATATACAAAAAGATGGTACAGGGCGATCGATTTCATGTTTAAAATTTAGATAAAGGTATATTATTTACATCACAGAAAACTAGATTTTAAAAGTCTTTACTCTTTTAATTGTTAAAATTTATCTGTTATAAACCTTTGGTAAAATTTTGATTATAGTAGTCATAACAGAAGGTTTACAGTAGTGTATATAGTGTTGTCCATACTATATACAGCAGTATGTTTGCCAGAGGCAGTAGAGAAATGACATGTCGTGGAAGATGTCAGATGGATCGTGAATGATTAATAAACCCTCCGGACCTATCGAACTGCCAAGGAAATTTGTCGGTTTAAACTTATTTTAAATGGTTCCTCAGAGACTCGTATGTGTATTGAAGTGTATGTACTATAATATAGATACTATGTGAGTTTAGCATAGTCAGTAGAGATAAGTCATATCGTGACAGATGTCAGATATAAAAGATTATTAAACCCTCTGGACCTATGTATCTACAATGGGAATATATCACTGGCTATCACGTTGAACTAACTGTTCCTCAGAGAATATCCCGTATGTGTATCGAAGCCGAAGAGTATGTAGTGTAATGTACATATTATGTAGGTTTAGCAGGGACAGTAGAGATATGACGTATCGTCGCAGATATCAGATGCATCGTGAATGATTAATAAATCCTCTGGACCCTCATATCACCACCATGGGATTACATTACTGGATATTACTTTGAACGGTTTCTCAAAGACTACCTCTTATGTGTATCAACGGGTATGTAGTGTAATGCACATACTATGTAGGTTTGCCAGAGGCAGTAGATATATGACATATCGTGGCGGCTGTCAACTGCATCGTGAATGATTAATACACCCTCCTGACCTTAGGATCTACCAGGGGAATATATTATTGGATATCACTTTGAATGTTTCCCCAGGGACTGATTGTATGTCAATAAATAGTTTGAGTTAAAATCTTGCCTTAAGTGGTAATAATATGTTATGACTAGTTTGTCTAGGCAAAATAAATTAATACTTAATTGTAATATATCTATTACGAAATTCTCTTTTGGGTAGGTACCTTGTACAATATATTCGTAAAATGATTGAAAGAAAAATTTATTATGTTGCTCGGAATTTTCCTCTTAAATATTTTTGAGAACTTTTGTGTATAAATTATATGATATTTTTTATATGCTAAGTGGCAAATTTGAGAACGATAATTGCTACTAGTATTAAATCGGGATTCAGAGTTATGCTTTGGGAGAATATCAAGTCTTCTTTGCAAACTATGTATTTGGGTGTGGAATACTTTAATGTTTACCCTATATATTTAAGATTGTTTTAAAACAATGGGTTTTAACCTATGGCAGTATTTAGTAAATATTAAAGTTTAAAAATGGCAAACGGAAATTGTAATAATCTAAACCCTACTAAATATTTGTAACTGTAAAATCATAAGTAAAGGTAATAATGTTACCGGTAAGTAAAACAAATTTATTGTTGAGCTTTAAACTTGCGATAATTTTAAGCTATGTATGTGAAATCCAAATTAACAATGCCAAGTTCTTACGCTAAGTGATCTGCATTCGTTAACAGTGCAGATTAACAGAACTTTGACGGTTATCAGTGGTTTCAGAAGTAGCTGCCATCAGTACCTGATAAGATAGGATTTGTTTGCAAGACAGTGTTTTGCTCAATGTTTTTCTTATGTTTAGTTTCAAATACAGAATTTCCTTTTCTTATTTCTTTCTCTCATATAATTTTAATCCGTTTTATCTCAATTAATTTCTTTTATTGCCTTAATACCCCCTGTAAATATTGGTTTTTCATTAATAATTTAAGTTTTAAATAACATCGAGTACTGATCAGTAATCTGAAACCGGAGATCAAATTATTTATTTTAATTTTATGAGAGATACTTGTTTGATTAAAATTACGATGACTGTTTGGGAATGATAATTTCTCAACATCATTTTTATGCTCAGTATATTATACGTAAAATTCTTTCAGAAAATAACGTTTACTGAAAATTGTATTCTTGTATAAAGAAATTTCAAAGCACAAAGCTGGAAATATTTTTTGACAAACGACTTTGCTGCAACAGTCTCCTGTCAAATCATTAAGTTTTTATCTGTTTCTTGAACAACTCACGCTCAGATGTAGATATATTTAAAACAATAACTAAACATAAATTAAAATATACCTCTTAAAAGTTTACTTTTATACATTCACTAGTTTAGAATTGTATTGTATTAATATAAAATACATGCATTATGCCTAAGAAACATTATTTTACAATATACTCTTTGTAGGTCTTAAATGTAAACCAACTACATTAAACTACATTATTACCTAACTACATTATTAGTAATAAATCGCAAAAACAATTACGTTACCATACCTTCTACATTAGCTTCATTATGATTTCTGTAATCTTACATATTTTTCTCGTGATTTGAGATATCTAAATAACAATGAACGCGGAGATGTATCAAGTAACGTAATTGTTTCTGCGATTTATTACTTTGTATCAAAGGTTTCTCGAGGACTATTAATTGTTGGTATGAGGGCAATGTCCTTCACATGGGAAAAGCAGATGTTACTAGCACTTGGTAAATTTCTAAATTCAGTTTGCATGGTTTTTGGGTGAAAGATAAGGAATTAAACTAAAATAGTTTAAATTATTATTTTTGTTGTTTTTCTTTTCGCCGTTTCTTCCCCATATTATTGTTTATATTAAATTAAAAAAAAAGTGGACAATTGAGCCAGATCAGTGTGCCGTATTGTACGTATTTCGATTTATTTTGAACATCTTATTTTTACGTCAAAACAAATTTAAATAGGCAGTTCAAGAAAATAATCTTTTATGTAACAAAGTTAAGTAATAGCTTTGTACAACTAAGTCTAGAGATCCAGAGGGCCAATACTCATAATTGATGCAGCACTGGAAATATTCTCTACTTATGCAAACGATGAACTGAAGAGAATGGATTGCAACACGTCTTTATTAGAGAGGCAAAGTAAGGACTAGCAACACCTCTCCTCCACTCCTCTCTACCACTTACCTCTAACAACTCTAGTAATGAATAAAATCCTATTAATAAACCTTATCATTTTAAACAATATTTAACAAACAAATCAAACTGTTGGAAACATAATTTTAATTTCCTAATAAAAAAATAAAAAAATACAACTTCTCTCAGAACGCACGTTACTTCTACACATGCCACCCAGGTACCCGTTACACCAACACCACAGAACACCACTCGAGCCCACCCCGCATATTAACAATTTTTACCTCCACCCCGAACCGAGCACCCCTATCCTCACTGTTATGATTTCAGGAAGTGAATTCCAAAGTCTAGAAGCATTCACAGCAAAGTATTTATTGAAGCGAGTTGTTGGGTTAGTAAGAATTGGTATAAGTAAAGAGCCCCTGCAAGTAATACGATTAATAATATTAGACATGAATAAGAAATTAGAAGAAATATTCCTGGGAACTATGGCACTGATGAGAGGGTGTAACAGTCGGAGGGTATGAAATTCACGAGTATTATTTAAATTTATCAAAGGGAATAAGTTTAAAAATAGTGAACCATGGTCACTGCGCCTCAAAAATAAACTGAATGCAACAATTTGGAGCACGATGAAGCCTTTGGAGAGCTCAACAGCCATGTCGTTGATCACTACGTCACTATATTAAAGTGTGTTAAAACAAGGGCTTTAACCAGCATTGATTTTATATCAAGGGAAAGGTACACCGAAAATCGTAATAAGCTGTGAACGGTGGCCAAACACCATGGCAAGTAGAACTGGTATGATATTAATATACTAGTTTTTACTTTATTACCTTATTACCGCATTTGTGTTCGTTACCGTTAACTTTTAGTCTTGGTGTAGTAAGAAAGTTGATTTTAGTCAGAAGTTTAGGGTAACCAACAACAGTTGTCTGTGTTTTGTTACGTTTAGTGAAAGGTCATTGTGATTTACTCAGTGAGTGATTGAGAAAATGTCAGAATTCATTAGTCGAACTGTGGTTTCTATGCTGTTGCCTGAGAAGTGGGAGTAAATTTTCAGGTCAACAGCATTGAGATGAAAATGTGATGTGTTCTGTGAAGTCATCGATGTACAGTAAAATAGAAGTGGTCCAAAGACAGATCCCTTTGACAAACAGGTGATCAAATACTTTTGAAATTGTAGTTTTTAGCGAATTTCCCCTATAGGGAAGAAGTTATTACCGTAGGTGGCATGCTAAGACTAAAACCCTAAGACCATGATAACTTTTTGTTTTGATGTCCCCAGATGCCAAAAACACTATTCGTTAAAATTTATATATATATATATATATAGTATATATATACAGTATATATATACTATATATATAGTATATATATACAATATATATATATATACACAATATATATATATATATATATGTGTGTGTGTGTGTGTCCGTTACCACGATAACTTTTGAAAGAAAAGCCCGATTTTGATGAAATTTGGCACTAGTGTGTAGAGTAACATTTATGACTCTAAGATCGAATACCAGATTGATCGGACTATGGGAAGGGGGTTTTATGGTGGTTTTAAATTGTTCAAAAATAAGTTTTTTTAACTTTTCCCCTAAAATTTTAAAAACACTCAATTTTAGTTATAGCCATTTTATAGAGCTTAAGAAAACAAATAATTTAGTATTTTGAATCATTAACCTAGAAAAGTGGTTGTAGAAAAAATTCAAAAAACGCGTCCATAAAATTGTCCCATGTTAATCTTATGGGAAAAAGGTTTTTGGATTTTCCTCAGATAATTTCACTAAAAACTTCACATTTCTTTTTACCAATCACTTTAGCTCTACAAAACAATAATTTTGGTGTTTCGATTGTTGTTCTACGTCCAACCGTTACAGAGATATTCAAAGTGCTAAACACAGTACGTTGTCCAATGTTACCCTTATGGAGAATAAATAAAATTTGATATCTCTATTATTTATGAATGAATATTAATGAAACTTGGTATGTGGCTTCAACTAGTTGTGGTAGATGTATATTTGCACAACAAAATTATTTATTGTTGATTATCCTCGTATCAGCAAACCTGCATACTCGTCCCCATGTTATTCATAAGAGGAATAAGTAAAGTTTTATATCTCCCTTAGTTATGAACCTAAATTAATAAAATTTGGTATGTAGCTTCACCTGGTTGAGTTATATTGATAATTGCAAAAATACACATTTTTCCTCGTTGCAGCAAACCTGCGTACTCAGCCCAAATCTTATTCTTATGGAGAATAAATAAAATGCTATACATCACTTATTTATGAATTTATTTTTGTGAAACTTTGTAAGTAGCTCTATGTAGTAGTGAGACACATATTCATTGGAAATTCGCTGAGTACGCAAGTATGCTGTGACGAGGGTATTTCATTATATGTAGGTAAAAAACATAACATTTTTACAATAGAAAGTATATGGAAATTCGTTATAAATGCATTTTTAGCCACTTCTGAGAATAAAGACAAATATTTAAACAATTAAATGTCGAGTTCTACTCCATCGATTTTAATTTTAAAGTAATTGCAAACATCTGCTTAGGATGAATTTTCCTAATATCTTAATTTTTGGACATTTGCTTATTAAAATATGCGTAAAATTAAAATATCTCATATTTACGAGAGATTACAAAAATATACTGAACTTAAGTTCAACTTTTGAGTGAGTTTAACCAGTATTTCAAAAAGCGCGTATATTTGTTTGTAGAAAATTTTCTATACATGAAGAATATGGCATCCATACTCAACAATGGACAGTTTTTAGTTATTTATTTAAAATTCATGATTTATGATGTGAGTTTATGTTATTTAAGTAAAATGTGTTTGTTACAGGTATTAAATACAATAGGTATAAGGATATAACTTTGTACAACTAAATATGATGTTTCAATAGACGGGTTTTAATATTTAACCCCTAATTGGAAACCTGTGATAGTGTAAATTTTCAAATAATTATGAATAACTGACATATTATAAAAAAAAGAAAAGGCATTAAATATTAATAAATACGTCGGAGTTTGTAAAAAAAGTTACTTGTTTTTTGCTGTCATCCTTTGTCTTTGTTTTATCAGTTATGTCGACTAACGTTTCATATTGACATGGAGGATATTTCATTAGCTTTAAAAATATTATGTCTGTAGTAGCTGTGGTAGATTCTTCCGGCGTATTTTGTTGTAGATAAAAAATCAAAACAACCCCCAAATTGTCAATCTATCTTTGGCAGTAAATAACTTAGTGTAAGTGAAATATTTGTGCAATTATATCTGGAGTTCCTCCAGACGAATTACAAATGTTACTCCCCGTTGAAAACTTTTAACTGTGTAGGTTTCCAAATAATTATGATAGTCAGAAATTGCCATAATTAATACAATAAATAAGTAAAAAAGTCCCTTTTAGCGAATTTCAACTATAGGGAAGAAGCTATTACTGTAGTCGGCATGGTAAGACCTAGGCTCGGGACCATGATAACTTTTGGTTTTGAGGTCCCCAGATCCCAAAAATACCATTCGTTCGAAACTGTATATATATATATATAAATAATATATATATATATGTGTGTGTGTGTGTGTGTGTGTGTGTGTGTGTGTGTGTGTGTGTGTGTGTGTGTGTGTGTGTGTGTGTGTGTGTGTGTGTGTGTGTGTGTGTGTGTGTGTGTGTGTGTGTGTGTGTGTGTGTGTGTGTGTGTGTGTGTGTGTGTGTGTGTGTGTCCGTGGGTGCTATAACTCTCGTAAAAAGGTCAGATTTTGATGTAATTTGGTATAAACGTGTAAGCAACATTTATGACTTTAAGTTCGAAAACCAGCCATATCAATTTATCTAAAGGGGTATTTTGGGGGGGTTTTGTACCTCAAAATTGGTTTTTTTCAGCATTTCACATATAATTTTTGAAATAATCAAATTTCAATTGTTATCACAGGAATCAACTTAAAAAAACACACAATTTGGTATTTTGATCATTCCTCTACGTCAATCGGTTACCGAGATATTAAAAGTGCTAAACACAGTACATTGTCTAATGCTATTCTTGTCTAGAATAAGAACAAAATTGTATCTCGCTTCATTATGAACTTATACTGATGAACATTGTATACGGCTTAAACCTGATTGTGTTCTATTGATATTTGCTCAAAAAAATTTGCTAAAGGTACCAGTGGCAGCAAACCTGCGTACTCATCCCCCATGTTATTCTTATGGAGAATAAACAAAATGGGATATATTGATTATTGAATGTATGTTGTTGAAACTAGGTATGTGGCTTCACCTAGTTGAGTTAAATTGATATTTGCATGGAAACCAATTTTTTACGTTCTTTGTTTCAGCAAACATACGTACTCATCTCCAATGTTATTCTTAGGGAGACTATTTCAAATTGTATATAGCGCTTATTTGTGAATATATTTTTATGAAACTTGGTATGCGGCTTTATGTGGGATTAAGACATATATTATACATTGAAAATTCGCTGAGTACGCAGGTTTGCTGCGACGGGGGTATTATCCCAGTGTTATGATAAAATTTGGTACAAACGAGTAAAGCTATGACTTTAAGTTCGAAAACCAGACAGATCGATTCATCCAAAGTGGCATTTTTGGGTGGTTTTGTACCCCAAAAATGAGTTTTTTGAAGTTTATACATGTAGTATTTCAAAAAGTTAAATTTTATTTTTCACCGTTGGATTCAGCTTTAAAAAACACACAATTTGGTGTTTCGATAATTTCTCTACGTTAATTGGTTACAAAGATATTGAAAGTGCTAAACACAGTACGTTGTCCAATGCTATTCTTATGGAGAATAAGAAACAAAATTATATCTTGCTTATTTATAAACGTATACTAACAAAAAGTGGTATACGGCTTCATCTGGTTGTGGTCTATTGTTATTTCCACAAAAAAACAATTTTTTACCGATAATTGTCGTGGCAGCAAACCGGCGTACTCAGCCCCCATGTTATTCTTATGGAGAATAAGTAAAATGTAATGTCTCCGTTAATTATGAACATAAATTAATAAAACTTGGTATGTGGACTCACCTTGTTGGGTTATATTGATATTTGCATAAATACCCATATTTTGTGTTCCTTGACGCAGCAAACCTGCGTGCTCATCCCCCATGTTATTCTTATGGAGAATAAGTAAAATGTAATGTCTCCGTTAATTATGATCATAAATTAAAAAAACTTGGTATGTGGACTCACCTTGTTGGGTTATATTGATATTTGCATAAATACCCATATTTTTTGTTCCTTGATGCAGCAAACCTGCGTGCTCATCCCCCATGTTATTCATATGGATAATAATCAAAATGGTATATATCGCTTATTTTTGAACGCATATTGATGAAACTTGGTGTGTGGCTTCACCTAGTTGAGTAATATTGATATTTACATGAAAAAAAAATTTTCCTTGTGGCATCAAACCTGCGTACTCATCCCCAATGATATTCTTATAGAGACTTATTCAAATTGTATATATCGCTTATTTGTGAATACATTTTTATGCAACTTGGTATGCTGCTTTATGTTTTATTAAGACATATATTATGCATTGGAAATTCACTGAGTACACAGGTTTGCTGCGACGGGGGTATTTAATTTTGTGATAATTAAGTAACTGTTTAATTACTGCAGCCAAACACCCCTATACAGATTAATAGGTTATCTCTAGATAATCGATCAAACTTTGGCTTGTATTATAAGTATTTGTTTACAAATACATAAAAGCAATATAAGGACGTTTGCTCTGTTTTAACAGTATTATCTTTCACTCTACTCAAATTCAGAAGTTTTTATCTGGACAATATGACAGTTCGTGATCTGTTTTTATAGATACCGTTTTTTTGTCTGTTTGTTTTTTCCCCAACGGGCTTTGTATCTATGGAACCTTAACTAATCAAGCTTTAAAACACACCAATATTATAACTATGTACATAATATGCAATTTTTATTTTTATTATTTTTTGGAGATGAAAGTCTAATAATCTTAAAATCAGTCGATAAATGTTCATAACAAATTTCAAAATATTATATGTTTGCATATGAAACCAAATATCAGTAGGTATGGAAATTAATTATCATCCCGTGATTATCAAGATTATAAACGTGATTCGCTCTAATATTTTATAGCCATTTCATAATAATGTATTATAATTAAATTTTGTCAGATACTTTGTTACATCTTATCTAAATATAATAATAGCTACAATGCTAGTAAAAACGTAATAAATTGACAAATAATAATAAATTATCATTTAGGTTTTCTTTTGATACTTTATTAATACAAATTTGCATTTAATTAGATTTTTACATATATTTAGCATTAAAGCGAACAAGTCATATTAAAAGCCAGTTTTTTTAGTGGTTATTGAACTAATATTAACTTTTTATTGACATTTTAAATGAATCGACAATTTTTTTTACATATTATATGGAAATTTTTACTAACTATTTAACACTTAAACAATACCAAACCATTTTGAATTCAAATTTGAGTTTCGACGTCATACAAAGGATTTATCAGTCTTAGTCAGCTGTGCTTTGTTCAAAGCCAATGCAATCAGATGCCACTGGCAGATTACAAATTCGTCTGAGCCCTACCTTGCAAGCACTACTCTTACTACTGATCACATTATCTTAGATTATCAAAATATTCAATCCCAGATAAATATAAAATAGCAGTTAGTTTTGTTACTGAGTATTAACACTATTACCCAGACTTCTTTTACCATTTTTAATTCTTTCTTGTAGTTAATATACGTTTATGCCAATACTGACCACGGCAAAACACTGTTCAAAATTGTGCAAGTGCTTTTTTAAATGCTGCTTGTATAGCACACTGTGGTGGTTAGGTTAAGTTACTCATAAATATCATACATATAAACAATTTTTTATGACAATAGAAATTAAGTTTTTAAATTATTTATTTAATAGTGTGCCTTAGAGACTTTTGTCATTTTATTGAATACCTAGACAATATATACGTAAGAAAAGTAAATGTAACTGTAATAAAATGACATGATTTCATAATTAATTGCCTAAATTGCTGTGAAATGTATAGAATACCTAGGTATTCTATAAAGTATATGCATAATTGTCGTGAAAAATGTGCATTCATATTTTCACTCGCCTAATCTCGAGAGCATGAATGAAGGTAGGCGTTTACTACTCTGCATATTTGTTTATTATAAAATTTAAACTTTTAGATATATTTAATGGATTTTTTGTGATATTTAAATATATAATTCAAAAATGTCATAATTTGTTTACTGTTTTAATACTTATAGGTAAAGTTTTACTTTCAAAAATAGTTTCAATTTAAAAATAAATATTTGATATTTTTAATGAAAGTAGTCATACATTAGTAACTAAAAACGTTTACAAGTGTTTTTTCCTCTCGAAATATTTTGTAATTCTTCAGGCTTGAAAAACTAAAGGCCGCATTTTTTGTACTATTAAAACAAACCTTCGTATAGGTACAGTCATTCAACTTGCAAACATTCGCTTGGCAAAATGCACCCCTATTTTTTCTACAGATTTGTTCTGGGAAGAACTGCTGAGAATGTTCCTTTACAAGGTGTATCAATAATGTCGCTTGAAAAATAAAATCTGAAAAGAACAGCTTTAGGTTGTTGAATGACACATCCAATTTTCCCTATTTCTTTAAATATGTTTTGATCCGCGGAAAAAATTTTGAGAATAAACGCGTATATCATCTATGTTTAAACCAAATTTAGAATTATTTTTCTTGTAAATCAATTTTTTCAACGACAAATCAAATTAGTAGCAGTTTCCTTATAAAAAATAAGTTAAATAAGCAAAAAAAATTTGTTTAAATATTTTAAAAACATAACATATTTTTAAAATATTGAAATGGCATAAAATAAATTGATATTAATTGTGTGATTTCTTGATTATAACACGCTTAGTAATCTCTAGTTTACTACAACGCGTAGGTTATTATTTTGCATCATTATTATTCTAAATTATTTACGAAATCAGTCTGTCTAAAAACTCTCATTGTTTTTAAGCCTAATTTCATGGCCAGTTATCGGTTTAGTAGCCCTTAAACATCTGGTTTAGGGGCGTTTTGACTGGTACACTAGTTTAGTCAGAAGTTCACTTGAGCACAAGGGCAGTCTGAATTATGAGGTTCAGTTGGCTCACCCACAATTACATCACATGAAGAGATTCGCAAGATGTTGCTACACAGGTACCACGAATGTTGGAAAGTCTGAGATAATTTATTATTTGTAGGTTAAAACTACGTTTTTTGTAACCTTATGCTGATGCTATAACGCATCTACTTCCATCCCTTAAAGCGCAGGTTTAGGCAATCATTTCGTAACATCTTACCAAACTAATTAATACAAATTTGCATTAAAAAATTTGTTTCGTATCAAGATAACCTAATAATAAAAAATATAACTCATTAACTAAATCTTCATGTGTTTCCGCAGCTAAGTCCTGTGACAAGCTGAATCTAAATGGTTGGTAGTTCAGATTCCTTTCAATGAAATTATGCACATACATTGTGTCTATCACGTAAGATATCTCATATGTCAGATTATAAGAAGATTTAAGATTATTTTACCTAAATTCGTAAAAAAAACATTTTTCACTAAAACGTCCTCTATTTTTATATTAATATTGTTTATCCGTTTCCTACTAACAGAGTGTTCAAGAAACTGATCACTAGTGCGAATCTAAAATTGTTTTCAAAGTAAACATTTGGTACGTTACATATTGTTTGTAAAACCTATAATTGAAAAAATTGCTAGAAAAATGTATGTTTATCAATTTAAAGATTACGGAAAATATTGCGAAAAATAAAACATTTATGGAGTACCCTTCTTATCCTTCCTTAACCAATATACTTCTTTTGTTATCGGTTCACATTTCTTACTCGTAATAAAGTGCTATAATACTTGTATATATCTCACATACAATTATTGCTTACAACAAATTAATGTCAAATATGTATTTGTAGGTCAAAGGCCAAACTTTGAAAATAATAACTTCTTACGTACAACTATTTGGTACATTTTAATTCTATGGTAGCATTTGAATGTAGGTCCACAGTCATATAAAATGTCATTTTAAGGTCTGGTAATCCATAACAACTATCTAATTTACACTCACACCAAGTCTCCTTTGGTCGTATAACAGTTGACAAATATGAATAATTTACAAGCGAAATGTGATTGACTATTACCATAACATCTCAATGAATCCTAATTACTCTCGGTTATTTTCCATTGCAATTTAATACAAAAATGACATGTATTTTATATAACAAATGTCTTTACACAAGGCCGGATTTCGGTTGGTATAAGATATGACAATTATCTTTCATACTATTTTCTATTTGCTAAAAATTGTTCAAATCTAATCCAAATCTAGCAAACTTAGTAAAACAAAAAACTGTTTTAATTTATGTTATCTATCATACTCTAAACCTACCATCGTTCCCTATCATGACGTAAATATTTGCATTGGCATCTAAATTCTGAAAAAACAACAGGATAGAAGATAAGATATAACACAACATATACGACTAATCGACAAAATCCTTATGTTAATACCTTTGGTTGTTCTTGTCAGTTTCATTCACCTCCCGGGGTTTCGTAAATTGTATTGCACGACAATTTGTGAAAGTAACTGTGGTAAAGTGTCAAGTTTGTGGAGTGCAGAACATTTCGCCTGCCCTTATCAGTCTCCACGGAACACTTCTGTGAAGTTATATGTAATGGATCGCTTCGTAGCTTTGGGTTTCTACTTAACGTAACATAATAATAACATCCGAGAGAGCCTGCTTTGTTAGGACGTGCTTGACATTTGCCACCTCTCCGAGCAGATTACTCCGTGCAGTAAACCGTCATATGGTTATGGACCTCGCAAATAACAACATCCGAGAGAACCTGCTTTGTTAGGACGTGCTTGACATTTGCCACCTCTCCGAGCAGATTACTCCGTGCAGTAAACCGTCATATGGTTATGGACCTCGCAAATAACAACATCCGAGAGAACCTGCTTTGTTAGGACGTGCTTGACATTTGCCACCTCTCCGAGCAGATTACTCCGTGCAGTAAACCGTCATTGGTATGGACCTCGCAAATAACAACATCCGAGAGAACCTGCTTTGTTAGGACGTGCTTGACATTTGCCACCTCTCCGAGCAGATTACTCCGTGCAGTAAACCGTCATATGGTTATGGACCTCGCAAATAACAACATCCGAGAGTACCTGCTTTGTTAGGACGTGCTTGACATTTGCCACCTCTCCGAGCAGATTACTCCGTGCAGTAAACCGTCATATGGGTATGGACCTCGCAAATAACAACATCCGAGAGTACCTGCTTTGTTAGGACGTGCTTGACATTTGCCACCTCTCCGAGCAGATTACTCCGTGCAGTAAACCGTCATATGGTTATGGACCTCGCAAATAACAACATCCGAGAGAACCTGCTTTGTTAGGACGTGCTTGACATTTGCCACCTCTCCGAGCAGATTACTCCGTGCAGTAAACCGTCATTGGTATGGACCTCGCAAATAACAACATCCGAGAGAACCTGCTTTGTTAGGACGTGCTTGACATTTGCCACCTCTCCGAGCAGATTACTCCGTGCAGTGAACCGTCATATGGGTAAGTAGGGGGCATTAGTTCCTTCAAAACCAGCAAAGGCGCGGTGAGGACGCGAGGACGCGAGGACGTCCCCCCCCCCCCGACCTTGACCTTGACCCCAAGGTCACCCCCGAGGACACCCCCGAGGGCCCCCCCCCCCCCCGACCTTGACCTTGACCCCAAGGTCACCCCCGAGGACACCCCCGAGGCCCCCCCCCCATGACGTCCCCCCCCCCGACCTTCCCCATAGCCAAGCTCGGACCCCCCCCCCCCGTTTGCAACATTTTTCATGATGAGGAAAAACTTTCAAAAATTAATAACTAGCCTATTTACTCACCGATTCCCACGGGACTTTTTCCAGAATGTAGACCTATCCCAGAGGAAGCAAATGACGAAAGAACCCCATAGATCCACCATCAAACAAGGCCGCTATTAATTTATAACCGCGTTTTCCTTATGGGATTTCAGCTGTTTACCGACCGATTTTGATGAAACTTCACCACATGCCGGGCGGCGGCCTAAGTAACCCCCCCCCCCGTTTAGCCTGCATCTGTAAACCTCGCTTTCGTTTCTATTATTTCTTTTAGTTTTATAATGTGTATTTTACCATAGAAGAGGTAATTAAGGAAAGGGTTTAAAGGTATATTTATTTATTATCGAATTTTTCCGCAATTACATTTTCTAATTGCCCTAGTAGGAGTTCGCTTTGCTCCTCCAGCCTCCGCATTTCCTCATCCATCTGCGCGGCTGCGGCGGTGTCCCCGACGGGAGCGGCAGTGTCCACGACGGGAGCGACGTCCGGCATCCCAGACATGTCCTCCACGTCCTGGAGCAACGTCAAGAGGTCCTCCTCAGGGTACCGGGGAAGGGCGGTGGCGTCCTCGACGGGAGCGGCGTCCGCAAAGGGGTAAGGCGGCGGCGGGGGTCGCTGCGGCTCGGGCGGAGTCGAGGTGGGTAGAATCGCCCGTACCTCAGCCACCTCGTGCGTTCGTGTGTGTCTCCTCGCCTCAGCCAGACTTTGAAAGGCCGATCCGCAGACGGAACAGTCATACAGCGGCGCATGACCGTGAAATCTCCGCGCGTGTCGGAGCAGGTTGTCTGTGCGGCTGCAGCGTGTTGAACAGTAGGGGCAGGGGTACATAGTGTCAGGCGGTTGCGGAGAGACTGACGATGGTGGCGGCGGGACGATTGCACAAATAAACAGTAGGAGTCTTCCCTAGATAAACAACAACAGTCGGAATTTTCCCTAGATAAACAACAACAGTCTGAAATTTCCTCAAAACAGATCAGGTCCCCCCCCCCCCCCGACATCACCTGGTTTGAGAGGGCGCCTCTGGAGGAGTATAATAGACCCTAGGTCCGGTGGCGCACGGTCTCAGTTTCGTCCGAGACTTCTTCACGAGCGGTCACAGCAGCGGCATGAGCAACGCGGCTGAAGTGGATCGAACGATCCGCTGTTTTATGGAGGAGTGGAACGCGATCAACGAAGAGAACGCCAACGCCACCACCCCCATACCACCGCAGCAACAACGGACGACAGCTAAAAAGAGGAAGTCCAATGGCGGGTGGACCGCGAATAAAGAAGTGCCTGGCGATTCCCCTACACTGAGTTGGACCGCGGGCGAGCGCCAGTATACGGTGAAGAACCCTACCAACAATGGCAACGTCCTTCTGAAGATGAACGTTTTCCAAGGAGGTCGCTCGACTTGGGCCTGCGGCCTGTATTTGGACGAGCAGCGGGACGACGAGATCTGCATGATTCTGACGGATCTGCTGACTAGGCTGCGGAACCTATGGTTGACCAACAGCGAGACGGGAGAGCCTAGATTCGACGGAATCGTCAGGACCGTCAGTCCGCTGCCCACCTGGAGGAAGATCGCGGATCGGTGCGTTTCCACCACCGCTGTCGCCATCCCCGAAAAGCGGAAAAAGACGAAAAAATAAATAAAATAAACTAAGTAATTCGATCCTTCCCTTTCCTACTTTTCCTTAATGTACACTATTATAAAAAATAAAATAAATAAATAACGTAATAAAGCGAATGAGCGTGTTCCTCGAGATACATATCCAGCCTCACCACTCCTCCACTCCACCATCCCTCCACTCCTCCTCCACTCCTCCACTCCTCCTCCACTCCTCCTCCACTCCTCCACTCCTCCACTCCTCCACTCCTCCTCCACTCCTCCTCCACTCCGCCAGTTGGTGTTTTCATCACTACGCCTCCTCCGCGGTTGTCTACAAAAGGCGACTCGGTAGTGAGAGCCAGTCATTCTGCATCCAGCCGCTGTGTCATGCTCAACACAGACCAGAAGATGGACCTCAGGACAGCCCTCAACAGCTGCAAGGCCGCGGGTTATACCCGCATCGTAGACCTGCAGGACAACGTGGTCTACCCGATCCGCTCGTTTGAGAGGGTGGATACACCATACGGCGAGGCGGTGATGGCCACCTTGGAGGGTCTTGTCGGTGACGACCCGATCCGGATATACATGCCCCGGCGGTACCTTGCAGTCCTGGACGATAACACCATCACGCAGTATAACGTTGGCGTGAGGCCGAGGATGAGCCTTGTGAAGAGGAGCAGCTCTCCAGGCAGTAAAAGTCCTCTCCTAGAATTTGTATAAATAAATGGTATTCCTTATTCCCTTATTTCCTTCAATAAAAAAATCAAAAAAAAAAAAAAGCGAGAAAAGAATTTAGTTTTAAGAGCCGAGGTGGCGGTGCATGGCAGTCAGTAGACGCCATGGACTTGAGGTGGAAACACCCATTCACCGCCATCGTGGCCGGACCTTCGGGCAGCGGCAAGTCGCACTTCGTGGCTCGCTTCATTGAGCACGCCGACCACATGTGCGATACGCGGTTCGCCCGTATCACTTGGCACTATGGCAGTGGCGGTGGCAAGAGCCGTGCGGACTCTGCCGTGCGCTACGTAGCCGGCCTGCCAGATCTGGACGACTATGACGGTAGCGAGCCCGCCCTAGTCATCGTAGATGACATGATGCGCGAGGCTGGCCCCGGCGTAGCGGACCTGTTCACCAAGGGCTCACACCACCGCAACCTGAGCGTGTTCTTCATCACGCAAAACCTTTTTCACCAGGGCAGGGGCCAGCGCGACATATCGCTGAACGCCCACTACATAGTGTGTTTCAAGAATCCCAGGGACCGCGCTCAGATCAAACACCTCGCCCGTCAAGTATACCCGGAGAACCCCAAATTTGTGGAGGAGGCTTACGCGGACGCTACGCGTGATCCGCACGCCTATCTACTCATAGACTTGAAACAGTCCACGCCCGAGGAGATGCGCATACGTTCAGCCATTTTCCCAGACGACCCGGTGAACTACGTGTACCTGCCCAAGAAGAAGTGATAAATAGGCCGAGCGCGCGCCAGCGTCAGTCATCATGTCACACCGCGTGAAGAAGGACGCGGCGCTGCTGAGGGCCCTAATACACGCTACGCCCAAAGAACGCAAGGCCCTGTTAAAAGCGTGCGACAAGAGTCGCATCAAGTCATTGTGCGAGTGCGCGTATAACGTGCTACGCGGAAACGTACCGCTTTCTCCCTGCCTCAAACGCAAATTGAGCAAACACAAACAGGCGCTCAGACGGCTGGTGAAACGCGGCGAGGGTTGGACCAAGAAACGACACTACCTCGTCCAACGGGGCGGAGGGATCTTCCTACCTCTGCTGTTGAACGCTGTTCTGCCCATTCTAGCGCAGAAGCTAATCGGACATGGAGTACGCTAGGAAAATGGTGGTTGTACCGCAGGAGCTCATCGAGAGATTGCGAGAAGGACCAGGACCAAGAGGAGCAGGTAGCGCCAATAAGCCAGCCAGCCTAGATGCTGAGATGCATCGCATATTGAGCGACAAGCGGCTGGACGATACGGAGAAATGGAAACAATATCAGCAGGTGTTACAGCGGTTCCTGCACTTTTCCGCGGCTAAACGTCAACCCATAGGTCTGTCAATCATCGAGGGTGAGGAGAGGGAGGAGGAAGCGACGGGAGGTCCGAGTCAGATGAAGCGCGAGTCTAGCGCCTCGGCGGAGGAGGACATTGTGGAATCGTTCTCAAAAATTTACAGGTCGGTGGCGCGCAACTTGTTGCGATTCATGACCCGTCAAGGCAGCCCCATCTCCTGGGACGCCAGTGGGGCGGTGTACGTGGACAAGGTGAAGATCCCCGATTCCAATATAGTGGACATCGCGCACAGCATAGTGAGAGCGCGAAGGGCGGACCGATTGACTACCGGCTGGCATCAAGTGATGGCCGCCTTGAAGGACATGAACGTGCCCAAAGAATACGTGAGCAATCCCACGGCGTTGCGTTACTTAGGCGTGGGACTGGACTCGGCATCGAGCCCCTGGGGAGACACGACGACAGCCTCGTCGACACCCCTCTCACCGAGGCTGACACCGATACTGGACCGCTTGAGACCGCGGCCCCCAGCGGCCAGGAGAAGGATAATAACCGAGGAACCCGACCGGGAATCGTCATTGGACAACTGGGAGCAGTTCTCACCGTAATGGAGAAGCTGTACTACGACCCGAGCCAGCCCGGTTCCCTCGGCGGGGTGGCCGCCCTGGCCAGAGCCGCGCGCCTACCGAAACGTCGGGTAGCCGACTGGCTGCGCGCCCAGGACACCTACACGCTGCACAAGCCTGCGCGCAAGCGGTTTCCCCGCAACCGCTACGCCGTGTTCGGGCCCCGGGAGCTGTGGCAGGCGGACCTGAACGACATGCGCGGCCTGAGCCGGTACAACGACGGAGTCAACTACCTGCTGACTGTGATAGACGTATTCAGTAAGCGGCTGTTCGCGGTACCACTGAAGAGGAAAAGCGGGCCTGAGGTGGCTGCTGCGTTCGAGAGGATATTCGCTGAGGCGACTCCCCGCTGCCTACAGACCGACAAGGGGACGGAGTTCACCGGGGCCGCGACCAAGCGAGTGTTCAAGAGTCACGGTGTAAACTACTTCACCACGCAGAACCCCGACGTGAAGGCGGCGGTGGTGGAGCGAGTCAACCGCACGCTCAAGAACCGCATGTGGCGCTACCTGACCTACAAAAACACGTATCGCTACGTGGACGTGTTGGACAGGCTTGTGGACGCCTACAACCGCAGCCCGCACAAGAGCCTGGGTGGCCTACGACCCGTGGACGCGGACAGCGGCGATGGTCAAACGGTGTACAAGGTGTGGCGTCACATGTATGGAAAGGCGATCCGGCGATACAAGCCCAGGTTCGAGCCTGGCGACACGGTGCGCATAGCCAAGGAGAAGGGCACGTTCGCCAAAGGTTATGAGACCAACTGGAGTAAGGAGCTGTTCGTGGTGGACCACGTATACGGGTCGCATCCTCTACCATTGTACGTGTTGCGCGACCTGAACGGGACGCCGCTGGAAGGGCGCTTCTACGAGCACGAGATGCAAAAGGTGACGATCGCCCCGGATCGCCTGTATCAAATAGATAAAATACTGGACACTAAAGGGCGAGGCTCCAGTAAGCGCTACCTAGTCAAGTGGGCCGGTTACGGAGAGGACTTCAATTCGTGGGTACCCGCAGCGGACGTGCAACAGCTGCGATGACGAGGCACGACCAGTTTTACCTGACGTTGCCCAGTAACAGTTCAATGAATTACTATCCCAACAACATGGTGACAAACTACACGACCCATCTACCCTCGACCGTTGATCTGTCAGACGGCGAGTGGGAGGTCGCTCTGGCGGAGGTGCACTACCCCTTCTCTTTTCTGACCGTCGGTGAGGGAACCTACATCAAACTAGTGCTGGGAATGAGGGACTCGAAAGGCGGGTTGGCCGTGGTGGACAAGTTGTTAATCAAAGTGGAGCCGGGCAATTACAGTAGTACCGAGGAACTCGTGCACGCAATCAACAACCACCCTCAAATGAAGAGTAACCTGTGCGCCTTCTCGTATGACGAGAGGTCCTCCAGGGTGGAATTGATGTCGACGTCTTCAGCCGTTCAGAGCCTCAAACTGAGCCCCAGTTTGGCGCTACAGTTTGGCTACGAGGTGGATACGGATATCGTCAAGCGTCACAGGTCCGTGAGGCCGGCTAACCTCTTCGCCGGTCTGCCATCACACATGTACGTGTATTGCGACCTGGTGGAACCCCAACTGGTGGGCGACGCTGTGGCGCCACTACTGAAGATCCTCAACATCGATATCAGGAATTACACGTACGGTGCCAACACGACAGTGTATATAATAGACCCGCACTACGTGCCGGTGATTAAAACCTCATTCGAGAGCGTGGAAATCGATTTAAGGGACAACCAAGGGCGACACTTGCCATTCCACTTCGGGACTACGTGCATGAAGCTTCATTTCAGGAAAGAGAGGCAGCGGCAATGAATCCGAGCGATCCCTATCTGGCGTATTACCGCCACCAGCAGGCGGGTCATGGCGTATCCTCCGTATTCAGAGGAGCCGCTTTCCAACGCGGACACGGCATCGGCAGTTTCCTAGGCGGGCTGATGCGTACAGTGGTCCCTTTGATCAGATCCGGCGCATCGGCGCTGGGCAAGGAGGCGCTGAGGTCCGGTGTGGGCTTCTTGGGCGACGTGGCGGCGGGCACAGCCAACCCCCGAGTCGCAGCCAACGCCCGGCTCAGACAGTTTACCGGGTCGCTGAAACGTAAGGCCGATGAAAAACTGGATCGCGTGCTGAGCGGTGGTGGTGCCTATAAGAAGAGGCGTGTACAGCGGGTTACTCCTCAGTCTCTGGCGAAACTCCTCGGAGCGAGGAAGAAGAGCGCTGCGCCCAAGAGGAAGCCCGCAAAACGTGTCGCTAAGAAGAGGAGAAGCAAGAAGAGCAAGAGTACCGTGAAGGACATTTTTGGATAATGGCGTTTCTACATCAGAAGTCGTGCGAGTGTGTCAAGACCGAGTTGGACCTGTTCTCGCTACCGCCCACGCAGACCAGTATAGAGAGCGGTAAATGGGTGCAGTACAAGCCCATCTCCTCCCTGACAGACGACTCGCCCGTGGAGTTCATAGTTCCGGGTCACGGGGACGAGTACACGGATCTGTCACAGACGCTACTGCATGTGAAGGCTACCATTAGAACGGCTAGCGGAGGCGCTGTAACGGGTGATCAAGCGATAAAAGAGGTGGGTCCGATTAACAACTGGCTGCACTCGCTGTTCAGTCAAGTGGACCTGTACCTGAACAACAAACTGGTGTCTCCTCAGAACAACACGTACGCCTATCGCGCCTACCTGGAGAACCTGTTGTCCTATGGCGGTGATGCCAAGACATCACACCTCACCGCGGAGTTGTTCTACGAGGACTATGCCGGGTACATGGACAATACTGAGGAGGATAATGCCGGGCTCAAGAACCGGAGGGAGTTTGTCAAGGCCAGCCGGTACGCGGACATGGTGAGACATCTGCACGTCGACCTGTGCAACCAGGAGAAGTTCATGTTAAACGGCGTGGAGATGCGCTTTCGCCTGATCAGGTCAAAGAACTCATTCTCCATCATGTCCAAAACCGTGACAGACTACAAAGTGGACATCGCCGAAGTCAACCTGTTTATGCGCCGCTGTAAGATCAACCCGAGCGTGCTGTTGGCTCACAGCAGGACGCTGGAGTCGGGCACAGCCAAATATCCCATTACGCGCGTGGAAGTGAAATCCTTCACGCTACCCTCCGGTATCAGCAGCAAGACTCTGGACAGTGTGTTTCTGGGTCAACTGCCGAAACGCATTATAGTTGGCCTGGTCAGCAATCAGGCGTTCAACGGGGACTACAAGAAGAATCCGTTCAACTTCACCCACAGCCACGTGAACTTCTTCGCGCTGTACATAGATGGTGAGCAAGTGCCATGTAAGCCGCTTCAACCGGATTACACGTTCGGTCAGGAGTTGTGCGTGCTCGCCTACCACACGTTGTACACCGGCACCGGCATCAATTTCTCAGACTGCGGTAACGAAGTCAGTCGCAACGAATACCCCTACGGATACTGCCTGATGGCGTTTGATCTGACGCCCGATATGGCGGCCTCTCAATCCAGCCACTGGAACCTGGTGCGCAACGGTAACCTGCGCATAGAGATTGGGTTCTCCGAAGCCTTGGCGGAGGCGTTCAACTGCATAGTGTACGCCGAGTTGGACAACGTCGTGGAGGTGGACCGTCATCGCAACGTCACAGTCGACTTTGGCGGGTAAACGAGTTGCCGCGCGCGCTCAAGGTCACCGTGGACCGTTAGGTGATGGCGGCGCGCGCACCCAAGGTTAACCCGCTAGGCGCGCTCCCGCCAGCGCTCAGTCGAGTTCAGTCAGCCGTACGGGATGGACGTGCCGCCACCGATCTACATCGAGCCGCCGCCAGCGCGCTGTCATCACGGAAGCGTGGTGATGGATATGCAGTGTTTTAAAGACAGTGATAATGACTTTCTACTGAAAGAGGTTTGCGTGGTGGACGTGACTACCGGCACGCTGCTCCTACATCACATCGCCCGCCCGCCCTTCAGTAAGGACCTCCTGACTTCCGAGAAACAGCGCGAGAGCGTCTGGGTCACTCGCCACTGCCACGGCTTGGAGTGGGACCAGGGGGACATCGCGTACGTCGCCCTGCTGGACAAGCTGCGCTCCTGCCTCATCCACCGTCCCCTGGTATACGTCAAAGGATCGCAGAAGAGGGACTTTGTACAACGCCACCTCATAACCGAGCCCGCCGCCACCACCGCTCAGGACATGGAGGATCTGGGCTGCGGGTCGCTCAACGGTGCGCCCACCTACCGGACCCTGCGCTGTCGCCACCATAAGAGCTCCCACAACCGTTGCGCCCTTCATAACTGCATAGTATTGCGGGACTGGCTCGTGGCTAACGACAGTCCAGACCCATCCACCTCGAGCTGCCTGTGCTGCTTCCGCCCACGATGAATACCGTCCAGATCAGAGAATGCCTGGCGAAGATCCCCGGACTGAGGAACGTTGCGGTCTACGCCTCTGACCAACTACCGGACGTGCCGGTCAAGCCTCTCACCGCCATCGTGTCCAACACGGTAGCACACACCGAGGGAGGCGAACACTGGGTGGCGTTTTACTGCTCGGAAGAGGACAGACTCGAGTACCTGGACAGCTACGGAAGGCCGCCATACCAGGCCGACTTTCAAATGTTCCTGAGGCGCAATCCTCATCACCGCCACTACGTCTACAACAGGTATCGGCTCCAGGGCTACGATACTTCTGTTTGCGGCTACTACTGCCTCACTTACCTGTACTGCCGGGCTGTTCTCCGCACGTCACTCAGCGACTACGTCCAGCTCTTCGACCCTGCCACTCCCGCCGCCAACGACGCTCTCGTCCGCAGACTCTTCCACTCCATATTCGCTTAAAACTAATTTGTAAGGTTTTTGTAGTATGTGTATGTAACCTTATTACTGTACAATACATGCCTCATAATGATAAAGCTTGTGTTTTCATTTCTCCTTTCTCCTTACTAAATTTATAAAAATTAGCAAAACTGAGGCAGCGGGGCTGGACCTCAGGTTTATATACCAGCGGCGCGTGTCACTGGCTGAGCCCCCGCCAAGCGGCAGTGAAGGTCGCCAAAGAGGGCGCGTCACGAGACCCCTCGGACATCAGCAAACCGCTGAGCAATTCGAGGGTGCAACCTCGAGCGTCAGCAAACCACTTAGCAACTCCTTCCTGGGCAACTCCTTCAGGACCGTCCCCCGACACGCGCCGCCAATCGCTCCCGGTTGGCGGGGGCTTTTTAAGCTGCACGGCTCGGGCCAAACGGCCCATAACGCCTTTCACTTTAGTTTTTCTGAGCCTACCGGCTTTTGAGTGAGCAAAGGGGAGGAAATAAACAACTCAGGTTCGTGCTGTACATAAAGCTATTATATTTTCTTACAAATACTATTTACAAATTTTTCTTAAAATTAATATTAAAACTAAACTGGGAATTCCTCTTCCTCGTCTTCATCCTGGGGCTGCCCCTCCTCCTCCTCACCATCCACCTCCATCCGTCGATCTCCTCTCCTGGCTGGTAGCGGCGGGACGTCTTTGTGTCCCCACGGCAGAGTGTGGATGCCGTCGGGGAGGACACACCGCTTGTCATCAGTCGGGCTGAGGCTCAGCTTGTCCACTTCCACGGTGTAGACCCGGTGTAAGTGGGACTGGAAGCGGACGTTGGTGGTGCGCTTTTGGACCCCCTCAAACAGGCACTCTCTGTAGTCGTCGGGGGTGAGGACGTTCTTGACAACGCCCTTCGCCACCCCCTTGGCCCGCTTGAGAGCCTTGCTGCCGCCTGTCGCTGCGTCCTCGATGTCCATAAAGTACAGCTTGGACCGCAGGCCGAGGTACTCGAATAAGGACAGGCCGTTACACTCGTCCTTAAATTTTCCAATGACCTTGGCGTTGACGGGGCTGTAGCAGGGGTGGGACCTCGGATAGCCGCTGGTGTCGAAGTCGTCCAGGTGTTCCTTCATCTCGGCGTAGACGTCCTGGGACACGATGTCAAAGACGTAGCTGTCCGTGTCCATGTAGTCCACGGTGAGGCGGTCACCGTAGCGCTCCTTCATCTTGCGCAGGAACTCGTACATGAGCCACTTGCTCAGCTCCAGGACTGTCATGCCTACGTAGACGGGCTTGTCCAACACGATGTTGACCTTGGACAGATGCACCAGGGCCACGTCCTCCGTGTAGTACGTCCGGTCCAGGAAGTTGGATCTGGCGACGTACTTGGAAAACCTCTCCGGGGTGCACACCAGCTTCACGTTGAGGCGCTTCCGTACATTCTCGATGGTTTTGCCGAAGACCGCGTTATTCATGAGCTTGAAGAAGTCCTGTTCGAACTTGGTCTTGGCCCTCTTCCGCAGCTCCGTGTTCATCAGGATGTACGGTTCCAACCACCGCGACTGGCGAAACGAGATCGCCCGATGCACCGCGACCAGCTCCAATCCGTTTTGCAGCGCCTGCTGCAAGACCCTGTAGTGACAGATGTAGTGCGTCTTGTCGTCCAGGGTCATCAACAGTTTGGGGAACTTCCCTGTTGGCGGACGCTTCGTCTCGCAGCAGTAGGGAAGGTCCTTGTGCAGGTCGTGTAGGCGCGCGGGGTAGTGGAGGTCCACCTCCAAGATGTAGCCTCGATCAGCCTCTGCGTCCAGCGCCTCAATGTCCAACGCCTGTATTTCTTCACGGCTGAGCCACTCGAAGTCTCCGGTCGGCAGGCACTGGGACATGGCCCAGCCGTACAGGTTGTTTGCGTCCAGGTACAGGAGGAAGCGCGTGGGCTCGTCCGGGCGATAGTCCGGGCACCTGTCGTGGTTGGCCTTGGCGTAGCGGGTGATGGCCTGTGAGATCCCTCCCCGGATCCCCTGCTCCACGAACAGGTACATGTCAAAGTCCTGCAGCTCGTCCAGCTCCACGTCGCAGGTCTTGAGCATTACGTCCCAGGCGTAGGACGGTAGGGTGTAATAGTGGGCGGGGTCCAGCCCGTACTCTGCCAGCGAGGTGTCGCGGAACTGCTCAAAGACATCGGTGAGCAGGGCGATGTCGCACCGCAGGTACTTGTCGGCATAGTCCTTGAGGTGGTTGCAGTCAAAGGCTCGCCACACGTTGAGGGCGTGCTCGTACTCCTCGTCCTTGATATCCTTTAGGGTCATGGAGTTCCTGAACGCCTCCTTGGGAGGCAGCTCCCTGGTGGAGTACAACGTGTCGTACGACGTGACAAAGTCGTAGGGGAACACGCCCTTCCTACGCACCAGGTCGAACAGCCGGTCGTCGGGGAAGCGCTTCCTCGTCTCACGCATCCTGTCCGTGGGGAGTCCCGCCGCCAGGTTGGCCAGGCTCATGGACAGGAACCTGTAGGTGTCCAGGAAGCGCACCGCGAAACTGCTCTGACGTTGGTTGTCCCCAGGCTGACCAAAGTGGAATCGCTTGGTAAAAGCGATGTACCACTCCTCCGTGTGGGCCAACACGTCCACGTCACCGGGGTCGATGGCCAGCTCGCGCACTACGAAGTGGGCGTCGTAGTTGGACAGGTTGTGGAAGTAGCAGTTGATGTGTCGCTGCTCCCGGTACCTGAGGTTGCACGAGCGGTGGGCGGCTCCTCGGAACTCGTAGGGTGGGGCGTGATTGTGGTCCCGCACCTTAACGTCCTGGTCCGTGAACTCCTTCCCGCAGAGGTAGCAGTGAGTCGCTGCCAGGTACTCGTCCATCTCCTGCCGGGTCAGAGAAGGGTGCAGAGCTCTCATGCTGAATAGGAACTCCCACAGCGCCAGCACGTCCATCTTGAGCCTCTCCATGAAGACCTTGGACGCGTCAGCCCCGAAGTAGACGCGGGGCTCAAACTCCTCCAGGGCGAGCGAGTCCACGATCTGGTAGGCGAAGGCGTACGGAACGTGCAGTTGCAGGGGCCTCGTGCCGGGCGGTGCTTCCGCAGGGTCAGCGGCGACGGGCTGCAGAGCACACTCAAAGTCGGCGTAGACGCAAAAGCGCTCGCGCCGAGTGTACTCGGGGTGGACGAAGCGGATCTGCTGCTTCTTCGGCAAGTCCAAGCGGAGGGGGGCCTTGGCGGTGCAGTATCGCATATGCTCCTCCAGGCGCTCGGCACCGGACAGTTGCAGCTTGTTGGGCTGGTTGTCAAAGTAAGCGAAGCATCGCTTACACACGTGGATGGTGCCGCGGTGGGACGTCAGCTGAGGACGCACTAGCCTACTCATGTTTGCGATGTAGACGTAGTGACTGTTCCCGCCGGTGGTCACGTACAGCAGGTCCCGATGATCCTCCAACTCCCGCTTGCAGATCTTCAGCGGGAACACGCGGTCCTGGAACTTTGGCGATCCATCGGGGCGTCTCCCCACTATGGCGCGCTCGATCCCATACACGTTGATGCTGATGGCGTTCTTCCTCTCAAAGAACTTGATGTCCTTTACAGCCACGGGGAAGCGTAGGCCGGTCCAATCGTAGCGAGCCATGACGTCCGGTGTGTACGATGCTGGCCTCTCCGGGTGTCGCGCGACGAACTTGGTCAGGACGGCATACGCGAAGCACATGTCATCGAGGTTGTGCACGTTGATAACGGCACGCGTCTCGCAGATGGTCCTGGGAAGCTGGACGAACCGGGCTCCGCGTTCTCCCAACGGGGTGTAGAGATTGACGCGGATCTCCAGGTCGCGTATCCGGAGATAGCTCCACCCGCTACCCACTAGCAGGCACTGCTCCTTCTCTTCCTCCAGCTTGTGAAAGGACGCCGACAGGAAGTCCTCCAAGTTGGACGCGGCGGTGAGAGGCACGTTATTCGTCTTGAAGGCCCGCAGACAGGTGGCTCCGTGGACGTTGGCGAATTCGCACTCCAGGAACATGTTGACCTTGATGTTTGGGTGCCGGGTCCTGACGTCAGCCAGCAGTTCCAGGACGCTGTCGAACAGCAGCACCAGCGCGTCCTCCACGGACAAGAAGTCCTCCATGGGCCGGGACAGACCGAAGGTCAGGAGGCGTCCGCGGAACCCTCGTTGGATGGTGCGGAACGCGGGCAGTCCGCCACCCACCATCCCGTCGGGTGCCGTGCTCGATCCAGGTTGGGGCTCGCGGCTGGGTCGAGGCTCGCGGCTGGGTCCGGGCTGGGGCTCGTGGTTGGGTCCAGGCTGGGGCTCGTGGCTGGGTCGAGGCTGGGGCTCGTGGCTGGGTCGAGGCTCGCGGCCGGGCCGGGGCTCGGGTGACAGGACGGGTAGGTGCGGCATCTCGTCCACAACGAGGTTCCTCACGATGGGGCAGTTGTGGGCCTCGTGCTGGTCCCGGTTGTAGCGCCGGGTGAAGCCTCGGTCGCAGTAGGCGCACGCGAACCTCATGCCGCAGTGGACGCTCTCCATGTGCCGCTGGAGGTACGCGGCCCTGTGGAAAAGGGCGCCGCACTCGGGACAGCGGACCCCGTTGGCGTGCACCAGCTGCACGTGGCGCCGGAGCAGGTCCTCGCGGTCGAATCGCCGCCCGCACGCGTCGCACTCGGGCCGTGGGTCTCTGACGGGTGGCGTTGCGGAGGAGGAGGTCGAAGCTGACGGGCTCGCACCGTGGACCGCTTCCATGTGGTGGTGAAGATCCTCGGGGCTCGCCAGGGCGACGGAGCATAACGGGCATGGATGGCCTGTGAACAGGAAAAACAAGTTCTATTAGTTACCTCGATAAACATGAGGGTGAGGAACTGGCGACCTCTTCCTCACCTCGTTCGCCAGTTTGAGCCCAATATATACAAGGGTGAGGAACTGAACGGAGGCTGGCAGCCCCTTGTTTACTACTTGAATCTGTTTACTCGGCTAAAGCCGTTTACTCTCGAAAACAAGCCATTAGTACTGGTTTCCTTTTTAACGTAAAAACCGTGCCTAACGCTTGATCGTGAGGAACTGCATAGAGGACTGGCAACCTCTTCCTCATCTCAATCACCAGTTTTGAGTCCAGTAATACAAGGGTGAGGAACTGAACGGAGGCTGGCAGCCCCTTGTTTACTACTTGAATCTGTTTACTCGGCTAAAGCCGTTTACTCTCGAAAACAAGTCATTAGTACTGGTTTCTTGTTTAACGTAAAAGCCGTGCCTAACGCTTGATCGTGAGGAACTGCATAGAGGACTGGCGACCTCTTCCTCATCTCAATCACCAGTTTGAGTCCAGTAATACAAGGGTGAGGAACTGTGTATGAGGATATTGGAGAAGTGCTTAACAAATCTACTGGTGGTTTCCTATTTAACCTAAAACCATACCTGGCGCTTGATCGTGAGGAGTGGGAGGATGAACTGCTGCGAGGTGGCGTCGCAGGTTGTCGCTTCGCCCGAAGCGTCGCCCGCAGACGTTACAGTCGAAATGGCGGTCCCTGTGAGCGGCTGCCGTGTGACGAGCCAGGGTTCCAGCGAAGAAGCGACCGCAGACCTCACACCTACGAGGAACAGCCATCTGCAACATCGGGTATCTATACAGTACATCGGGGCTTGGTAACAGTACCCTTCTAATAGTAGACAGAAATAAATTACAAGAATAGCTCCTATGACATTCCTAACACTGTTACACGTCTTTATCTTTGTTTCACTCGCACATGGCGATTTTAATCTCGTCTATAATTCTACTAAGCAAAACCAAATTTTATTTTCCACTGTGATATATAAAATATTAAATATTAATTTTAGCTAATTGGGATTTAGAGCATTGGTAAATCGGCTGATGAAAAGATAAATTAAATGTTACTTACATTTTAAGATATCCAAAGAGAAAACTCCACACAGTCGCACAAGCACAGGTTGTAAAGTGTATCTCGGAGACGGCAATACTTCGTCCGCGCAGTAAGAGCTCCAAAGACAAACTGATGAAACCCTCGAGGACGCGCTTATAAATAACACTCCGGTCGGGAGGAGGCCTCGCCGGAGGAGTGAGGGAAAGTCGCTAATGAGTAAACAACCCCGGGCGGTCCGGTCGGGAGGAGGCCTCGCCGGAGGAGTGAGGGAAAGTCGCTAATGAGTAAACAACCCCGGGCGGTCACGTAGGCCCTAGCACGCGCCTTGACACGTGACTCCGCGGAGTCGCTCACGGGGGGGGGGGCTTGCATCCTCACCGCGCCTTTGCTGGTTTTGAACCATCATGATGGGTCTGGAAGACCGCTGATGAGTAAACAGCCAAGATCTCATGAGGAAAACGCGTTTAAAAATTAATAGCGGCCTTGTTTAATGGCGGATCTATGGGGTTCTTACGTCATTCGCTTCCTCTGGGATAGGCCTACATTCTGGAAAAAGTCCCGTGGGAATCGGTGAGTAAATAGGCTAGTTATTAATTTTTGAAAGTTTTTCCTCATCATGAAAAATGTTGCAAACGGGGGGGGGGGGGTCCGAGCTTGGCTATGGGGAAGGTCGGGGGGAGGGGAATGACGTCGGGGGGGGGGGGTGCCCTCGGGGGTGACCTTGGGGTCAAGGTCAAGGTCGGGGGGGGGGGGACGTCCTCGCGTCCTCGCGTCCTCACCGCGCCTTTGCTGGTTTTGAAGGAACTAATGCCCCCTACTTGGGTATGGACCTCGCAAATAACAACATCCGAGAGAACCTGCTTTGTTAGGACGTGCTTGACATTTGCCACCTCTCCGAGCAGATTACTCCGTGCAGTGAACCGTCATATGGGTATGGACCTCGCAAATAACAACATCCGAGAGAACCTGCTTTGTTAGGACGTGCTTGACATTTGCCACCTCTCCGAGCAGATTACTCCGTGCAGTAAACCGTCATTGGTATGGACCTCGCAAATAACAACATCCGAGAGAACCTGCTTTGTTAGGGCGTGCTTGACATTTGCCACCTCTCCGAGCAGATTACTCCGTGCAGTAAACCGTCATTGGTATGGACCTCGCAAATAACAACATCCGAGAGAACCTGCTTTGTTAGGACGTGCTTGACATTTGCCGCATCTCCGAGCAGATTACTCCGTGCAGTAAACCGTCATTGGTATGGACCTCGCAAATAACAACATCCGAGAGAACCTGCTTTGTTAGGGCGTGCTTGACATTTGCCACCTCTCCGAGCAGATTACTCCGTGCAGTAAACCGTCATTGGTATGGACCTCGCAAATAACAACATCCGAGAGAACCTGCTTTGTTAGGACGTGCTTGACATTTGCCACCTCTCCGAGCAGATTACTCCGTGCAGTGAACCGTCATGGGTATGGACCTCGCAAATAACAACATCCGAGAGAACCTGCTTTGTTAGGACGTGCTTGACATTTGCCACCTCTCCGAGCAGATTACGCCGTGCAGTGAACCATCATGGGTATGGACCTCGCAAATAACAACATCCGAGAGTACCTGCTTTGTTAGGACGTGCTTGGCATTTGCCACCTCTCCGAGCAGATTACTCCGTGCAGTGAACCGTCATGGGTATGGACCTCGCAAATAACAACATCCGAGAGAACCTGCTTTGTTAGGACGTGCTTGACAATTGCCACCTCTCCGAGCAGATTACTCCGTGCAGTGAACCGTCATGGGTATGGACCTCGCAAATAACAACATCCGAGAGAACCTGCTTTGTTAAGACGTGCTTGACATTTGCCACCTCTCCGAGCAGATTACGCCGTGCAGTGAACCATCATGGGTATGGACCTCGCAAATAACAACATCCGAGAGTACCTGCTTTGTTAGGACGTGCTTGACATTTGCCACCTCTCCGAGCAGATTACTCCGTGCAGTGAACCGTCATATGGTTATGGACCTCGCAAATAACAACATCCGAGAGAACCTGCTTTGTTAGGACGTGCTTGACATTTGCCACCTCTCCGAGCAGAATACTCCGTGCAGTGAACCGTCATGGGTATGGACCTCGCAAATAACAACATCCGAAAGAACCTGCTTTGTTAGGACGTGCTTGACATTTGCCACCTCTCCAAGCAGATTACTCCGTGCAGTGAACCGTCATGGGTATGAACCTCGCAAATAACAACATCCGAGAGAACCTGCTTTGTTAGGACGTGCTTGACATTTGCCACCTCTCCGAGCAGATTACTCCGTGCAGTGAACCGTCATATGGGTATGGACCTCGCAAATAACAACATCTGAGAGAACCTGCTTTGTTAGGACGTGCTTGACATTTGCCACCTCTCCGAGCAGTTACTCCGAGCAGTGAACCGTCATATGGGTATGGACCTCGCAAATAACAACATCCGAGAGAACCTGCTTTGTTAGGACGTGCTTGACATTTGCCACATCTCCGAGCAGATTACTCCGTGCAGTGAACCGTCATATGGGTATGGACCTCGCAAATAACAACATCCGAGAGAACCTGATTTGTTAGGACGTGCTTGACATTTGCCACCTCTCCGAGCAGATTACTCCGTGCAGTGAACTGTCATATGGTTATGGACCTCGCAAATAACAACATCCAAGAGAACCTGCTTTATTAGGACGTGCTTGACATTTGCCACCTCTCCGAGCAGATTACTCCGTGCAGTGAACCGTCATTGGTATGCACCTCGCAAATAACAACATCCGAGAGAACCTGCTTTGTTAGGACGTGCTTGACATTTGCCACATCTCCGAGCAGATTACTCCGTGCAGTGAACCGTCATGTGTATGGACCTCGCAAATAACAACATCCGAGAGAACCTGCTTTGTTAGGACGTGCTTGACATTTGCCGCATCTCCGAGCAGATTACTCCGTGCAGTGAACCGTCATGGGTATGGACCTCGCAAATAACAACATCCAAGAGAACCTGCTTTGTTAGGACGTGCTTGACATTTGCCACCTTTCCGAGCAGATTACTCCGTGCAGTGAACCGTCATATGGGTATGGACCTCGCAAATAACAACATCCGAGAGAACCTGCTTTGTTAGGACGTGCTTGACATTTGCCACCTCTCCGAGCAGATTACTCCGTGCAGTGAACCGTCATATGGTTATGGACCTCGCAAATAACAACATCCGAGAGAACCTGCTTTGGTAGGACGTGCTTGACATTTGCCACCTCTCCCAGCAGATTACTCCGTGCAGTAAACCGTCATTGGTATGGACCTCGCAAATAACAACATCTGAGAGAACCTGCTTTGTTAGGACGTGCTTGACATTTGCCACCTCTCCGAGCAGATTACTCCGTGCAGTGAACCGTCATATGGTTATGGACCTCGCAAATAACAACATCCGAGAGAACCTGCTTTGTTAGGACGTGCTTGACATTTGCCACCTCTCCGAGCAGATTACTCCGTGCAGTGAACCGTCATATGGGTATGGACCTCGCAAATAACAACATCCGAGAGAACCTGCTTTGTTAGGACGTGCTTGACATTTGCCACCTCTCCGAGCAGATTACTCCATGCAGTAAACCGTCATTGGTATGGACCTCGCAAATAACAACATCCGAGAGAACCTGCTTTGTTAGGACGTGCTTGACATTTGCCACCTCTCCGAGCAGATTACTCCGTGCAGTAAACCGTCATTGGTATGGACCTCGCAAATAACAACATCCGAGAGAACCTGCTTTGTTAGGACGTGCTTGACATTTGCCACCTCTCCGAGCAGATTACTCCATGCAGTAAACCGTCATTGGTATGGACCTCGCAAATAACAACATCCGAGAGAACCTGCTTTGTTAGGACGTGCTTGACATTTGCCACCTCTCCGAGCAGATTACTCCGTGCAGTGAACCGTCATATGGGTATGGACCTCGCAAATAACAACATCCGAGAGAACCTGCTTTGTTAGGACGTGCTTGACATTTGCCACCTCTCCGAGCAGATTACTCCGTGCAGTGAACCGTCATATGGGTATGGACCTCGCAAATAACAACATCCGAGAGAACCTGCTTTGTTAGGACGTGCTTGACATTTGCCACCTCTCCGAGCAGATTACTCCATGCAGTAAACCGTCATTGGTATGGACCTCGCAAATAACAACATCCGAGAGAACCTGCTTTGTTAGGACGTGCTTGACATTTGCCACCTCTCCGAGCAGATTACTCCGTGCAGTGAACCGTCATATGGGTATGGACCTCGCAAATAACAACATCCGAGAGAACCTGCTTTGTTAGGACGTGCTTGACATTTGCCACCTCTCCGAGCAGATTACTCCGTGCAGTAAACCGTCATTGGTATGGACCTCGCAAATAACAACATCCGAGAGAACCTGCTTTGTTAGGACGTGCTTGACATTTGCCACCTCTCCGAGCAGATTACTCCGTGCAGTGAACCGTCATATGGGTATGGACCTCGCAAATAACAACATCCGAGAGAACCTGCTTTGTTAGGACGTGCTTGACATTTGCCACCTCTCCGAGCAGAATACTCCGTGCAGTGAACCGTCATGGGTATGGACCTCGCAAATAACAACATCCGAAAGAACCTGCTTTGTTAGGACGTGCTTGACATTTGCCACCTCTCCAAGCAGATTACTCCGTGCAGTGAACCGTCATGGGTATGAACCTCGCAAATAACAACATCCGAGAGAACCTGCTTTGTTAGGACGTGCTTGACATTTGCCACCTCTCCGAGCAGATTACTCCGTGCAGTGAACCGTCATATGGGTATGGACCTCGCAAATAACAACATCTGAGAGAACCTGCTTTGTTAGGACGTGCTTGACATTTGCCACCTCTCCGAGCAGTTACTCCGAGCAGTGAACCGTCATATGGGTATGGACCTCGCAAATAACAACATCCGAGAGAACCTGCTTTGTTAGGACGTGCTTGACATTTGCCACCTCTCCGAGCAGATTACTCCGTGCAGTGAACCGTCATATGGGTATGGACCTCGCAAATAACAACATCCGAGAGAACCTGATTTGTTAGGACGTGCTTGACATTTGCCACCTCTCCGAGCAGATTACTCCGTGCAGTGAACTGTCATATGGTTATGGACCTCGCAAATAACAACATCCAAGAGAACCTGCTTTATTAGGACGTGCTTGACATTTGCCACCTCTCCGAGCAGATTACTCCGTGCAGTGAACCGTCATTGGTATGCACCTCGCAAATAACAACATCCGAGAGAACCTGCTTTGTTAGGACGTGCTTGACATTTGCCACATCTCCGAGCAGATTACTCCGTGCAGTGAACCGTCATGTGTATGGACCTCGCAAATAACAACATCCGAGAGAACCTGCTTTGTTAGGACGTGCTTGACATTTGCCGCATCTCCGAGCAGATTACTCCGTGCAGTGAACCGTCATGGGTATGGACCTCGCAAATAACAACATCCAAGAGAACCTGCTTTGTTAGGACGTGCTTGACATTTGCCACCTTTCCGAGCAGATTACTCCGTGCAGTGAACCGTCATATGGGTATGGACCTCGCAAATAACAACATCCGAGAGAACCTGCTTTGTTAGGACGTGCTTGACATTTGCCACCTCTCCGAGCAGATTACTCCGTGCAGTGAACCGTCATATGGTTATGGACCTCGCAAATAACAACATCCGAGAGAACCTGCTTTGGTAGGACGTGCTTGACATTTGCCACCTCTCCCAGCAGATTACTCCGTGCAGTAAACCGTCATTGGTATGGACCTCGCAAATAACAACATCTGAGAGAACCTGCTTTGTTAGGACGTGCTTGACATTTGCCACCTCTCCGAGCAGATTACTCCGTGCAGTGAACCGTCATATGGTTATGGACCTCGCAAATAACAACATCCGAGAGAACCTGCTTTGTTAGGACGTGCTTGACATTTGCCACCTCTCCGAGCAGATTACTCCGTGCAGTGAACCGTCATATGGGTATGGACCTCGCAAATAACAACATCCGAGAGAACCTGCTTTGTTAGGACGTGCTTGACATTTGCCACCTCTCCGAGCAGATTACTCCATGCAGTAAACCGTCATTGGTATGGACCTCGCAAATAACAACATCCGAGAGAACCTGCTTTGTTAGGACGTGCTTGACATTTGCCACCTCTCCGAGCAGATTACTCCGTGCAGTAAACCGTCATTGGTATGGACCTCGCAAATAACAACATCCGAGAGAACCTGCTTTGTTAGGACGTGCTTGACATTTGCCACCTCTCCGAGCAGATTACTCCATGCAGTAAACCGTCATTGGTATGGACCTCGCAAATAACAACATCCGAGAGAACCTGCTTTGTTAGGACGTGCTTGACATTTGCCACCTCTCCGAGCAGATTACTCCGTGCAGTGAACCGTCATATGGGTATGGACCTCGCAAATAACAACATCCGAGAGAACCTGCTTTGTTAGGACGTGCTTGACATTTGCCACCTCTCCGAGCAGATTACTCCGTGCAGTGAACCGTCATATGGGTATGGACCTCGCAAATAACAACATCCGAGAGAACCTGCTTTGTTAGGACGTGCTTGACATTTGCCACCTCTCCGAGCAGATTACTCCATGCAGTAAACCGTCATTGGTATGGACCTCGCAAATAACAACATCCGAGAGAACCTGCTTTGTTAGGACGTGCTTGACATTTGCCACCTCTCCGAGCAGATTACTCCGTGCAGTGAACCGTCATATGGGTATGGACCTCGCAAATAACAACATCCGAGAGAACCTGCTTTGTTAGGACGTGCTTGACATTTGCCACCTCTCCGAGCAGATTACTCCGTGCAGTAAACCGTCATTGGTATGGACCTCGCAAATAACAACATCCGAGAGAACCTGCTTTGTTAGGACGTGCTTGACATTTGCCACCTCTCCGAGCAGATTACTCCGTGCAGTGAACCGTCATATGGGTATGGACCTCGCAAATAACAACATCCGAGAGAACCTGCTTTGTTAGGACGTGCTTGACATTTGCCACCTCTCCGAGCAGATTACTCCGTGCAGTAAACCGTCATATGGTTATGGACCTCGCAAATAATAACTTCCTGTGGCAAGCTGAGGAAAATCATCTAGATGATTTATTCGGGGAGTAAGTGAGTTATATTTGCTTTATAAATAAAATTATCCTAAAACGTACATGCTTATGTTTTTATTATTTTTGTTGGTTTATAATAAATAATTATAATGTTACCATGTGATTGCTTTATTTGATTACTGTATCATTACCATCGAAAAGTGTTTATACATTTAAAACACAGTTATTGACAAATATATATATATATATATATATATTTTTATCATAGTTTTATATTATTAATAAGTCATCTCGAAATGTAAATATCAGATCGTTCAGACGAAACTTAAATGAAAATACTCTTAAATTTCTATTTTAAAGTTGTTGGCATTCTCCTTTTGCCTTACCTTGCATGTCCACACAGACTACGGACATGTGCGAGGAACGTATCGAGCAATAGAACGGGTGAACCGCTACCGTAGGAGTTGCAAAGTGCTGGTAACGTTTACTTGCCAGGACTGTGGATTATTCCCTTGTCAGTTAAGACAAGGTATATTAAGAGATGATGAGATACTATTGATTTCAGTGAAAGGGAGGACAACGTCACAGAATTTGATTAAGGAAACCTAAATTCTGAGCTATTATGCTAATGCATTTAAATAAATCTTCTCTCATAATTCATTCTGGTCAAAATAATTAACTCTAATGTATGTTCGGTTACGTTTAATTCCAGCCTATTTAGCTTATTTACTTATTTATGCGGCGCTACAATTCAACGATTGGTTCTATACCGTGCAATATTTCACGTTTTATTCACACAATGACAGGGGTGTAAATTAGTTTCACATTCCCAAATTGAATCTTTCTCACGGAAATTTTAGAAAGATAACATAGTTGAAGGTAATCCTAATATTTATATTTATCTTACTAGCAGGGTTTTCGTAAAAGCGCTAAGCGTTTTCTAAGTGTTATTAAATGGATTAGTGCAGGATTATATAAGATAAAAACGACATAATTCATTGAGTGGGCCATACAGAACATTTAACGGGCCCTTATATCGTCCTTACAGAATATTTCTGGGAGTTGACTGTGATAGATCGCCTCTTAGCTTTTTGATTCTACATTCTACTTTACAATAACTTGAGACAATGTTAACATACAAAAAAGGTTTACCGCTATCAAGTCACCTAATACTTTCATGATATCTTGGTATGCATAATTAAATACTATACGAATGTTATTTTCCCTTACACAATTTTAAAATTAAATTATAACCTGTTTAGGGCCTGGCAGTTTTATTTAACTGTTTAAACTAACGTATATTTAAGCCTCTCTTCTTTTTGAACGCAACAAAACTGTAGAACGCTCTCGTTATTCCCGTACTACGTCTGCCCGCATCAAACGGAGTTGTATCTCTAGAATCCAGGAGCTTTGTTAACCGAGAATTCTGAATTAGATTAGCCCAGTTGTTTTTAATCCAATTAGGGAAAGGGCTATTTACAGAGGTTGAACGGTAAGACCCATGACCACAGTCGCTGTTGCTGGATCCAGTTTTGAACCCTCACATGGTTCGATTTTGCTGAGTATCTATCTAGCAGCCTCAGATTGTGTGGCGAGTCCCTTAAGCACTAAGCTATTGATACATATTTTAATAAAACTTAGTTAACTTCGTAACTTACATTTGCATGATAAATATTTAAGAAAAATGTCATTTATATTCTTACAACATATAGTTCTTTTTCCTGCCCCGTGCTGAAAACTATCTGAGGGTGATTTAGCTATATTGCAATTAGGTTCCTCGTTTAGTAAGGGATTACATCCCTCTGTTCATCAAGTTATAAAGAAATTTATTTATAACTCAGGTTTTCTGCGAAAGGGGTATTTTGAATCAACAAATATATATGTAAGTATGGGTGTAAGGAGACTTTTACAAGTGTGGAATTGACTATGGAATTTTAACAAGTTTACATCTGTTTAATTGTTACCTTAAAACATGTATTAATGAAGCCAATTACTGTTTTTTTATTGAAATAATTTGTGTATATTCAAACATTTTACTATTGCTACTGTATAATTTTTTACTACTTATAAATGGATTGTCCATGAATAAATTAATATGAATTAGTTTTCCTGATTGGTTATTTGAAAGTCTTGCAGTACGTCTAGTAAAATATTTGCCTACTTTGGTTGGCCTACTTAATAGAACTGAATCTTCAAAACTGAAATTTGTTATGTTTGTTGGCAGAGAATAACTCTCCATATTCTTTACTTTATTTGCAAACTAATGCTGGCCTTTATCGAGATCCCTTCATGTTTAAGAACTACTGAATAGAAACAGAATAATAATAATTAAGGTAAACACTCTTCTTTATTTCGTAATTCAACTCTTAAATTAGGTATTAAAGAAGTAGAGTTTTAAATCAAACTCCATCATATCGACGTTAAACATACTAAAATTATTTCTAGTAACAATCTAAGTTGAAAACCCACATGAACAACTGTATTCACGTCCCAGGGGAAATCAACTTAGTCGCATCTTAATAATCCCTTCAGTCTTGATATTCCATAGAAATATGAACACGTTTAATATTTCCAATATAACTTGCTAAATAAGCAACTTGAGAGAAAATGTAATTTAAAATTTATTGTTGAACTCTGATTAATCAGAAAAACTACTGTATAACAATATTATTATTTAATGCACTAGTTTTTTATTTAATTACTTCTCGTTCTTCCCATAAGCTTCGTACGCTTGTTTCATACTTCATTCGCCGTGCAGGCCAATTCTCCTGGGGACGGTTGGTGCGCCCACATAACAACACCAACTATGAACTCGGCTCACGTCGTACATATTTCATCTATCCTTCCATGACAGCTGTACTGAACGGTGAACGTGGGACACAGTAATGAAGTGCACAGAGCATTTATAGTGTTACAGAATAAGTTTCTAGTGCAGTAAACATCCCTCAGGCCGTTATAGTCCCCACGGTGCAGTTCTGGGATCGTTTCATGTGATGCATACCCTTGTATCTTTGTCTTCTAACTCGTTAGTGGTTAAATTCGCTTCTAGAGTTCCTAAATTATGTGATATAAAGTTAGTATCATATTCATGTTGTTGATCTTTATATTACTGATCACATAAACAATATATGTTTAAATTACCTGTTGTAACCATCAACTGATCTAAGTGTGAAGCGATTTGCTATAGCTGGTTCGAGGTCATGGCTTCATGTTCAGACAGAGGAACGTAGACAATGATAAATGTAAATTGTACAGTATTTCAATAATCTTAAAATTGAGACATTTTTAAGTTACACCAATAAACGTGTTTTTGTATAATTTTTATTGTTTTACGTTCGTAAAATGTACAAGTATAAACGTTCTTGCCAGTCTTGGGCTGAAGATAAAGGTAAGATTTGTATTCGGTTATATCATATTGTTCCACATGTTGATTACTCGACGGTTCCAACAGGTCATTTAAACCTATAATGTTGATAGAAAACATTGTAGAATCATTATTTTCGATAAATTAGGACATTCCAAACAAATAAATAACCGGTTTCAATGTCCCAAAGGTCATTCGAAATATTGGGCGACATCCTTTTTCCATAAGTAACCATGGCAATAAAGTTTCAAGTTTAAGAGTGCAGAACATTTCTCAGGCCCTATAGTACTGTAACCGTCAGTGAACACTTCTGGAAGATGGATTCCCTTGTAGCTTTTAGTTTTAGCGAATTTCCCCTATAGGGAAGAAGCTATTACAGTAGGTGGCATGGTAAGACTTAAGCCCGAGACCATGATAACTTTTTGTTTTGAGGTCCCCTGATGCCAAAAACACTATTTGTTAAAATTTATGTATATGTGTATATATATATATATATATATACAGGGTGAGTTTCTACTGATGCCCATAACTTCGCCAGGGGATTCTAATGATAAAAAGGAACAAAAATGGTCCTGTAAACGCTAGTCCGATTCCGAACCGTTTGGTCATAATTGAGAAATTTGTTTTTTCTACAAAATATTGGACTTGGTCCTACAATTTACTTTATAATAAACGGTATCAGGAAACTGACACATACTTTCTCCCTTTTAGCCAAACTTTAATGACAAAAATATTTGTTATTTACTACATATAGAATATGAAGTATAGATAAATGTACAGAAAATTGTCTAAAATAGTTGTTTTCAGAAATATCCACCCAAATTGCTTTTTTGGAGGCACTATAGAGTCCGTTGCTACACACAGTAGTTTTGAGAGGGGAAATGCCCCCTTGCCCCCCCCAGGGTTAAATAGCAACACATTTCGAACATCATCTGTTGGTCAATGCTAACTTGACCTGCATATCAAATGAAATTGATCAGTAAATAAGAGAGAAATAGTTATTTTTGTATTCCCCATAAGAATAACATTGGACAACGTACTGTGTTTACCGCTAAATGAAAATTTCAATTTTCTCCGCAACTAGCAATCGTAGAATAGTAATTTAAAATACTAATTTATTTAGTTTTTTGAGCTCTTTTTAATGGTGAATAGTAATCTTTTTTAACATTTATGATTTTTTATGAAAAATCCAAAAAACTGAATTTTTGATGTTTTAAGTCCTGTAATTTCTGAACCCGCATTTTTTCAGAAATGCGGGTGGTGTCATTTTGTTGGAAACCTAAAGTTCTACAAACCACGAAAGTTTAATCAAAATCGTTAGAGCCGTTTTTGAGAAATTTGGATTTTTCATGTTTTTTGGCGGTTTTTGGGGGATAATTACCCTTAAAAATCAAAAATTCAAAAAAATGAAAAAAACGCCTGGAGATGTCGTGGATTAGTACCTACACGCCAAATTTCATAACAATCGGCCCATAGGTTAGGGCTCTAGCTCTGTACACATCCACACAGACACACACACACACACACACACACACACACACGGACACACACACACACACACAGACAGACATCACGTAAAAACCACTTTTTTGGGTTCAGGGAGCACCAAAACGAATATTTCCACTGACAACTCAAATTCGAAAATTTTTACGAAAACAATACTTTCTTCATATACTATGTATAGGGGGAGAAAGTAAAAATGAAACCAATTAACCTAGCGATTGATATTTAAAATAATTAGAAAGCGCATTAAATTTGCTATAAAACCAAGGTTACATGTAACAATTTCATTTCATACATCGGTTCCTAGCCAAGTTGAAATTAAAAATTTGCTATAATTAATTATTTGGGCTAAGTTTAAAGACCCTTTTTTGTTACTTTAGTCTGGAGCAACGCGATGTCGAACTTGATAATAAACTTCCTCATTTAATAATCTTTAAATTGATATGCTATTTTGAACTGTTGTAGGTGGGAATGACAGAAAACCTACTATCAACCTAAATAAAAACACGGTTTACAAGTGAGGGTATTCTTATTAATAATACAAGGCAAATGACCACAAAATTGTAACACGGTAACTCAATGTTTACTTTGCATTAACAAATTAATTACAATCCTTCAGAATGAACAATGTTGATTGCTACTTGAGTAAGTTTTCGAAATGACCACCATTTTGTCTGATGCAGATGCGGACACGTTTTCTCAGCTCTCTCACAGTAAATCAGTGAGTAGATTATTATTAGTAGGTTTGTTACCTTGCTAAATCCAAGTCAGTAAACAGTGTTTTACTTTAGTTTGGTGGTAGTTTTTCTGTCATTCCCACCTACAACAGTTCAAAATAGCATATCAATTTAAAGCTTATTAAATGAGGAAGTTTATTATCTAGTTGGACATCGCGTTAAATATCGATCTTAAAAGAATGAAAAATATAATTTTTTTTTCATACATCAGTCCTGGAATGGGACTAGTTTATGTGAGGTTAAAAATGCCCGGTAGAGAACGCTAAGTCGGGGAACAATAAATAATGGAGATTTTGAAATAAAAGTGTGAACGTCGGAACCGGGGCTCGAACCCGGGCCGCTGGGATGGGAAGCCGAGACGCTAGCCGCTGTGCCGCCATAGCAGTTGACAGACATCGCACTACGCTCCTATTTGAATAGCGACCTTGGACTTTGACCTCGTACCCCCTCGTACATCATCATACGTCATCGTAATGACCTTGACCATTGGTCTCGTACATCATCATACCTCTCGTCGATGACCTCATGCTTCCTCATGCTTCGTCATTGGCCCTCAATCCGCCTTTCTCTACTACTACCTTATGCTGATGCTATAACGCATCTACTTCCATCCCTTAAAGCGCAGGTTTAGGCAGGTTTAGTTTCGTAACATCTTACCAAACTAATGAATACAAATTTGCATTAAAAAATTTGTTTCGTATCAAGATAACCTAATAATAAAAAATATAACTCATTAACTAAATCTTCATGTGTTTCCGCAGCTAAGTCCTGTGACAAGCTGAATCTAAATGGTTGGTAGTTCAGATTCCTTTCAATGAAATTATGCACATACATTGTGTCTATCACGTAAGATATCTCATATGTCAGATTATAAGAAGATTTAAGATTATTTTACCTAAATTCGTAAAAAAAACATTTTTCACTAAAACGTCCTCTATTTTTATATTAATATTGTTTATCCGTTTCCTACTAACAGAGTGTTCAAGAAACTGATCACTAGTGCGAATCTAAAATTGTTTTCAAAGTAAACATTTGGTACGTTACATATTGTTTGTAAAACCTATAATTGAAAAAATTGCTAGAAAAATGTATGTTTATCAATTTAAAGATTACGGAAAATATTGCGAAAAATAAAACATTTATGGAGTACCCTTCTTATCCTTCCTTAACCAATATACTTCTTTTGTTATCGGTTCACATTTCTTACTCGTAATAAAGTGCTATAATACTTGTATATATCTCACATACAATTATTGCTTACAACAAATTAATGTCAAATATGTATTTGTAGGTCAAAGGCCAAACTTTGAAAATAATAACTTCTTACGTACAACTATTTGGTACATTTTAATTCTATGGTAGCATTTGAATGTAGGTCCACAGTCATATAAAATGTCATTTTAAGGTCTGGTAATCCATAACAACTATCTAATTTACACTCACACCAAGTCTCCTTTGGTCGTATAACAGTTGACAAATATGAATAATTTACAAGCGAAATGTGATTGACTATTACCATAACATCTCAATGAATCCTAATTACTCTCGGTTATTTTCCATTGCAATTTAATACAAAAATGACATGTATTTTATATAACAAATGTCTTTACACAAGGCCGGATTTCGGTTGGTATAAGATATGACAATTATCTTTCATACTATTTTCTATTTGCTAAAAATTGTTCAAATCTAATCCAAATCTAGCAAACTTAGTAAAACAAAAAACTGTTTTAATTTATGTTATCTATCATACTCTAAACCTACCATCGTTCCCTATCATGACGTAAATATTTGCATTGGCATCTAAATTCTGAAAAAACAACAGGATAGAAGATAAGATATAACACAACATATACGACTAATCGACAAAATCCTTATGTTAATATCTTTGGTTGTTCTTGTCAGTTTCATTCACCTCCCGGGGTTTCGTAAATTGTATTGCACGACAATTTGTGAAAGTAACTGTGGTAAAGTGTCAAGTTTGTGGAGTGCAGAACATTTCGCCTGCCCTTATCAGTCTCCACGGAACACTTCTGTGAAGTTATATGTAATGGATCGCTTCGTAGCTTTGGGTTTCTACTTAACGTAACATAATAATAACATCCGAGAGAGCCTGCTTTGTTAGGACGTGCTTGACATTTGCCACCTCTCCGAGCAGATTACTCCGTGCAGTAAACCGTCATATGGTTATGGACCTCGCAAATAACAACATCCGAGAGAACCTGCTTTGTTAGGACGTGCTTGACATTTGCCACCTCTCCGAGCAGATTACTCCGTGCAGTGAACCGTCATATGGTTATGGACCTCGCAAATAACAACATCCGAGAGAACCTGCTTTGTTAGGACGTGCTTGACATTTGCCACCTCTCCGAGCAGATTACTCCGTGCAGTGAACCGTCATATGGTTATGGACCTCGCAAATAACAACATCCGAGAGAACCTGCTTTGTTAGGACGTGCTTGACATTTGCCACCTCTCCGAGCAGATTACTCCGTGCAGTGAACCGTCATATGGGTATGGACCTCGCAAATAACAACATCCGAGAGAACCTGCTTTGTTAGGACGTGCTTGACATTTGCCACCTCTCCGAGCAGATTACTCCGTGCAGTAAACCGTCATATGGTTATGGACCTCGCAAATAACAACATCCGAGAGAACCTGCTTTGTTAGGACGTGCTTGACATTTGCCACCTCTCCGAGCAGATTACTCCGTGCAGTAAACCGTCATATGGTTATGGACCTCGCAAATAACAACATCCGAGAGAACCTGCTTTGTTAGGACGTGCTTGACATTTGCCACCTCTCCGAGCAGATTACTCCGTGCAGTGAACCGTCATATGGTTATGGACCTCGCAAATAACAACATCCGAGAGAACCTGCTTTGTTAGGACGTGCTTGACATTTGCCACCTCTCCGAGCAGATTACTCCGTGCAGTGAACCGTCATATGGGTATGGACCTCGCAAATAACAACATCCGAGAGAACCTGCTTTGTTAGGACGTGCTTGACATTTGCCACCTCTCCGAGCAGATTACTCCGTGCAGTAAACCGTCATATGGTTATGGACCTCGCAAATAACAACATCCGAGAGAACCTGCTTTGTTAGGACGTGCTTGACATTTGCCACCTCTCCGAGCAGATTACTCCGTGCAGTAAACCGTCATATGGGTATGGACCTCGCAAATAACAACATCCGAGAGAACCTGCTTTGTTAGGACGTGCTTGACATTTGCCACCTCTCCGAGCAGATTACTCCATGCAGTAAACCGTCATTGGTATGGACCTCGCAAATAACAACATCCGAGAGAACCTGCTTTGTTAGGACGTGCTTGACATTTGCCACCTCTCCGAGCAGTTTCTCCGTGCAGTGAACCGTCATATGGGTATGGACCTCGCAAATAACAACATCCGAGAGAACCTGCTTTGTTAGGACGTGCTTGACATTTGCCACCTCTCCGAGCAGATTACTCCGTGCAGTGAACCGTCATATGGGTATGGACCTCGCAAATAACAACATCCGAGAGAACCTGCTTTGTTAGGACGTGCTTGACATTTGCCACCTCTCCGAGCAGATTACTCCGTGCAGTGAACCGTCATATGGTTATGGACCTCGCAAATAACAACATCCGAGAGAACCTGCTTTGTTAGGACGTGCTTGACATTTGCCACCTCTCCGAGCAGATTACTCCGTGCAGTAAACCGTCATATGGTTATGGACCTCGCAAATAACAACATCCGAGAGAACCTGCTTTGTTAGGACGTGCTTGACATTTGCCACCTCTCCGAGCAGATTACTCCGTGCAGTAAACCGTCATATGGTTATGGACCTCGCAAATAACAACATCCGAGAGAACCTGCTTTGTTAGGACGTGCTTGACATTTGCCACCTCTCCGAGCAGTTTCTCCGTGCAGTGAACCGTCATATGGGTATGGACCTCGCAAATAACAACATCCGAGAGAACCTGCTTTGTTAGGACGTGCTTGACATTTGCCACCTCTCCGAGCAGATTACTCCGTGCAGTGAACCGTCATATGGGTATGGACCTCGCAAATAACAACATCCGAGAGAACCTGCTTTGTTAGGACGTGCTTGACATTTGCCACCTCTCCGAGCAGATTACTCCGTGCAGTGAACCGTCATATGGTTATGGACCTCGCAAATAACAACATCCGAGAGAACCTGCTTTGTTAGGACGTGCTTGACATTTGCCACCTCTCCGAGCAGATTACTCCGTGCAGTAAACCGTCATATGGTTATGGACCTCGCAAATAACAACATCCGAGAGAACCTGCTTTGTTAGGACGTGCTTGATATTTGCCACCTCTCCGAGCAGATTACTCCGTGCAGTAAACTGTCATATGGTTATGGACCTCGCAAATAACAACATCCGAGAGAACCTGCTTTGTTAGGACGTGCTTGACATTTGCCACCTCTCCGAGCAGATTACTCCGTGCAGTAAACCGCCATATGGTTATGGACCTCGCAAATAACAACATCCGAGAGAACCTGCTTTGTTAGGACGTGCTTGATATTTGCCACCTCTCCGAGCAGATTACTCCGTGCAGTAATCCGTCATTGGTATGGACCTCGCAAATAACAACATCCGAGAGAACCTGCTTTGTTAGGACGTGCTTGATATTTGCCACCTCTCCGAGCAGATTACTCCGTGCAGTAATCCGTCATTGGTATGGACCTCGCAAATAACAACATCCGAGAGAACCTGCTTTGTTAGGACGTGCTTGACATTTGCCACCTCTCCGAGCAGATTACTCCGTGCAGTAAACCGTCATATGGGTATGGACCTCGCAAATAACAACATCCGAGAGAACCTGCTTTGTTAGGACGTGCTTGATATTTGCCACCTCTCCGAGCAGATTACTCCGTGCAGTAAACCGTCATATGGGTATGGACCTCGCAAATAACAACATCCGAGAGAACCTGCTTTGTTAGGACGTGCTTGATATTTGCCACCTCTCCGAGCAGATTACTCCGTGCAGTAATCCGTCATTGGTATGGACCTCGCAAATAACAACATCCGAGAGAACCTGCTTTGTTAGGACGTGCTTGACATTTGCCACCTCTCCGAGCAGATTACTCCGTGCAGTAAACCGTCATATGGGTGTGGACCTCGCAAATAACAACATCCGAGAGAACCTGCTTTGTTAGGACGTGCTTGACATTTGCCACCTCTCCGAGCAGATTACTCCGTGCAGTAAACCGTCATATGGTTATGGACCTCACAAATAATAACTTCCTGTGGCAAGCTGAGGAAAATCATCTAGATGATTTACTCGCGGAGTAAGTGAGTTATATTTGCTTTATAAATAAAATTATCCTAAAACCTACATGCTTATGTTTTTATTATTTTTTTTTGGTTTATAATAAATAAATATAATGTTACCATGTGATTGCTTTATTTGATTACTGTATCATTACCATCCAAAAGTGTTTATACATTTAAAACACAGTTATTGACAAATATATATATATATTTTTTTTTTGTTGAGATCATAGTTTTATATTATTAATAAGTCATCTCGAAATGTAAATATCAGATCGTTCAGACGAAACTTAAATGAAAATACTCTTAAATTTCTATTTTAAAGTTGTTGGCATTCTCCTTTTGCCTTACCTTGCATGTCCACACAGACTACGGGCATGTGCGAGGAACGTATCGAGGAATAGAACGGGTGAACCGCTAACGTAGGAGTTGCAAAGAGCTGGTAACATTTACTTGCCAGGACTGTGGATTATTCCCTTGTCAGTTAAGACAAGGTATATTAAGAGATGATGAGATACTATTGATTTAAGTGAATGGGAGGACAACGTCACAGAATTTGATTAAGGAAACCTAAATTCTGAGCTATTATGCTAATGCATTTAAATAAATCTTCTCTCATAATTCATTCTGGTCAAAATAATTAACTCTAATGTATGTTCGGTTACGTTTAATTCCAGCCTATTTAGCTTATTTACTTATTTATGCGGCGCTACGATTCAACGATTGGTTCTATACCGTGCAATCTTTCACGTTTTATTCACACAATGACAGGGGTGTAAATTAGTTTCACATTCCCAAATTGAATCTTTCTCACGGAAATTTTAGAAAGATAACATAGTTAAAGGTAATCCTAATATTTATATTTATCTTACTAGCAGGGTTTTCGTAAAAGCGCTAAGCGTTTTCTAAGTGTTATTAAATGGATTAGTGCAGGATTATATAAGATAAAAACGACATAATTCATTGAGTGGGCCATACAAAACATTTAACGGGCCCTTTTATCGTCCCTACAGAATATTTCTGGGAGTTGGCTGTGATAGATCGCCTCTTAGCTTTTTGATTCTACATTCTACTTTACAATAACTTGAGACAATGTTAACATACAAAAAAGGTTTACCGCTATCAAGTCACCTAATACTTTCATGATATCTTGGTATGCATAATTAAATACTATACGAATGTTATTTTCCCTTACACAATTTTAAAATAAAATTATAACCTGTTTAGGGCCTGGCAGTTTTATTTAACTGTTTAAACTAACGTATATTTAAGCCTCTCTTCTTTTTGAACGCAACAAAGCTGTAGAACGCTCTCGTTATTCCCGTACTAAGTCTGCCCGCATCAAACGGAGTTGTATCTCTAGAATCCAGGAGCTTTGTTAACCGAGAATTCTGAATTAGATTAGCCCAGTTGTTTTTAATCCAATTAGGGAAAGGGCTATTTACAGAGGTTGAACGGTAAGACCCATGACCACAGTCGCTGTTGCTGGATCCAGTTTTGAACCCTCACATGGTTCGATTTTGCTGAGTATCTATCTAGCAGCCTCAGATTGTGTGGCGAGTCTCTTAAGCACTAAGCTGTTGATACATGTCTTAATAAAACTTAGTTAACTTCGTACCTTACCTTTGCATGATAAATATTTAAGAAAAATGTCATTTATATTCTTACAACATATAGTTCTTTTTCCTGCCCCGTGCTGAAAACTATCTGAGGGTGATTTAGCTATATTGCAATTAGGTTCCTCGTTTAGTAAGGGATTCCATCCCTCTGTTCATCAAGTTATAAAAAAAATTACTTATAACTCAGGTTTTCTGCGAAAGGGGTATTTTGAATCTACAAATTATATATATGTAAGTATGTATGTAAGGAGACTTTTACAAGTGTGGAATTGACCATGGAATTTTAACAAGTTTACATCTGATAGATTGTAACATTAAAAAATGTATTAATGAAGCCAATTACTGTTTTTTTATTAAAATTATTTTTGTATATTCAAACATTTTACTATTAGCTACTGTATCATTTTGTACTACCTATAAATGGATTGTCCATTAATAAATGAATATGGATTAGTTTTCCTGATTGGTTATTTGAAAGTCTTGCAGTACGTCTAGTAAAATATTTGCCTACTTTGGTTGTCCTACTTAATAGAACAAGTAAAACTGAATCTTCAAAACTGAAATTTGATATATGTGTTGGCAGAGAGTAACTCTCCATATTCTTGACTTTATTTGCAAACTAATGCTGGCCTTTATAGAGATCCCTTCATGTTTAAGAACTACTGAATAGATACAGAATAATAATAATTAGGGTAAACACTCTTCTTTATTTCGTAATTCAACTCTTAAATTAGGTATTAAAGAAGTAGAGTTTTAAATCAAACTCCCTCATATCAACGTTAAACATACTAAAATTATTTCTAGTAACAATCTAAGTTGAAAAACCACATGAACAACTGTATTCACGTCCCAGGGGAAATCAACCTAGTCGCATCTTAATAATCCCTTCAGTCTTGATATTCCATAGAAATATGAACACGTTTAATATTTCCAATATAACTTGCTAAATAAGCAACTTGAAAGAAAATGTAATTTAAAATTTATTGTTGAACTCTGATTAATCAGAAAAACTTCTGTATAACAATATTATTATTTAATGCACTAGTTATTTATTTAATTACTTCTCGTTCTTCCCATAAGCTTCGTACGCTTGTTTCATACTTCATTCGCCGTGCAGGCCAATTCTCCTGGGGACGGTTGGTAGGCCCACATAACAACACCAACTATGAACTCGGCTCACGTCGTACATATTTCATCTATCCTTCCATGACCGCTGTACTGAACGGTGAACGTGGGACACAGTAAGGAAGTGCACAGAGCATTTATAGTGTTACAGAATAAGTTTTTAGTGCAGTAAACATCCCTCAGGCCATTATAGTCCCCACGGTGCAGTTCTGGGATCGTTTCATGTGATGGATACCCTTGTATCATTGTCTTCTAACTTGTTAGTGGTTAAATTCGCTTCTAGAGTTCTTAAATTATGTGATATAAAGTTAGTATCATATTCATGTTTGTGATCTTTATATTACTGATCACATAAACAATATATGTTTAAATTACCTGTTGTAACCCTCAACTGATCTAAGTGTGAAGCGATTTGCTATAGCTGGTTCGAGGTCATGGCTTCATGTTCAGGAAGAGGAACGTAGACAATGATAAATGTAAATTGTACAGTATTTCAATAATCTTAAAATTGAGACATTTTTAAGTTACACCAATAAACGTGTTTTTGTATAATTTTTATTTTTATACGTTCGTAAAATGTTCAAGTATAAACGTTCTTGCCAGTCTTGGGCTGAAGATAAAGGTAAGATTTGTATTCGGTTATATCATATTTATTTTTTGATTTATTTGGACTTTACCTATCGCTTCTAGTGTTTAAAACTACACAAAAAATTCTTTGTGTTTTCTGAGAGTCTTTTCGATTTTATTTTCATAACTTTTAGTTGGGTCCTTCTTTAGTAGTGTGTATTTTCCAGCTTTAAGAACATCCTGAATTTATGCGAATAATCAACTTTATTTATTAGCACAGTTGCATTTCCTTTGTCGGCTGGTAAAATCTTTAGGGTTTCTTCCTTTTTTAAAGCATTTAAGGCCTCTTTTTCATTTCTTGTTATGTTTGGTTTCACTGGTTTTATATTTTTAAGTGCCGCACTGGCCTCACTTCTGAATTGATCAGCTACATCCTCAGGGAGCTGGGGTGTCGCCGATTCAATACCAGTAATGAAATCAAGTACGTTTACGGCTTTAGGAGCTACAGCAAAATTTAGACCTTTAGTAAGTAGTTCTATTTCGTCGTGAGTCAGTGTTTTGTCCGAGAGGTTGACGACCGCTTGGGGCGTTGCGGAATTCGTGGAATTTTCCACTTGCGCCACTAAACCCGGCGTGTTCAAACCTTCTCTCGCCCTACTGTCCATTGCTTTCAAGTGATTTAGCTTCTTTATTTGTGATTGTTTGATGGATTCACTGTGCCTATCAGCAGATTTGTTTAAGTTTTTTAAGATGTTTTCAAACTCTGGACCTATTAACTCAAACAATTTTTCTGTTTCTACGTTTACTTGAGTTTTGAGTTTTTAAAAGTAGAAACAGAAAATTTGTTTGAGTTAATAGGTCCAGAGTTTGAAAACATCTTAAAAAACTTAAACAAATCTGCTGATAGGCACAGTGAATCATTAAGCTAGGTATAGTAGTTGTGGAGAAAAGTCAAAATATGTTTCCATAACATTTCTCATGTTAATCTTATGGGGATTCTGTTTTTAGATTTTCCTCAGATAATTTCACTAAAAACTTCACATTTCTTTCAACCAATCAGTTTAGCTCTACAGAACAATTATTTTGGCGTTTTAATTGTTGTTTTACGTCCAACCGTTGCAGTGACATTCAAAGTACTAAACACAGTACGTTGTCCAATGTTATCCTTATGGAGAATAAATAAAATGTTATATTTCGATTATTTATGTATGTATATTGATGAAACTTGGTATGTGGCTTCAACTAGTTGTGGTATATTGATATTAGCACAAAAAAAAGGTTTTTGTTAATTTTTCCCGGTAGCAGCAACCCTGCATACTCGGCCCCCATGTTATTCATAAGGAGAATAAGTAAAGTTTGATATCTCCCTCAGTTTGAATCTAAATTAATAAAACTTGGTATGTAGCTTCACCTGGTTGAGTTATATTGATAATTGCAAAAAAACCCATTTCTTATCTTACTTGTTGCAGCAAACCTGCGTACTCAATTATAATTTTATCTTATGGAGAATAAATAAAATGCTATATATCACTTATTAATGATTTTATTTTTGTGAAACTTGGTAAGTGGCTCTAGGTAGTAGTGATACCCATATATATGCATTGGAAATTCCCTGATTACGCAGGTTTGCTGAGACGGGGGCATTTTCTTTATAGTAAAAGGTAATTTTTATTTGAAATTTTAGGGGGATATTTATGTATTAAAATAACCGCAGTAATACATACAAGCTTGTTACTTCATTTTCGTTTCATTAGTAAAACTTTACATTTGTATGCAATAAAACATTGAAAAGAGGGAAGTGTACGTTGCAACCAAAAACCTTAATAAGCTAAGACTATTGATATATGACTCATACAACTTTTACTGCCAGACACGAATGTATTTTGTGATTAGCAGTTTAATCTCAAGAGGAATTATAACTTAGAGGGCTGAAGGGCGGTTTAATCTTCCAAGTTCACGTGTGTTAATTTTCTCTTTAGACGTCCGAGATTGCAGCCACTTTCAGAGGTCTAGGGCCAGTTGCTTTAGGTTAAATTATATCCTTCGTAGTAGTGGCAAAAGGCCGTTTTAAGAAGGTATTTTAGCAGGTTCGTATGTACGAATAACATGGGAATAGGTTTTTGCGCACTTGCTAGAGCTCAGCCTATACCAATTTTCTCTTTAGTCTATGCCCTTGTCCACCCCTAATCCATACCAAATAAATATTTCCAAACCCAATCTGTCCCCTATATTTCTTAAAATTAATTTTCAAAATCAGGCCAAAAAATAACTTTGGTGTTTTTGGTCCGATTTGTTTTAAACTTGGATATGTTATTGTCCTAGGCTAGTGTATATGTAACCACCCCATATTGTTTCTAAATTAAATATTAGGTCAAATTAAAATAATAAAAATAATAAAAAAACTAGTGGCTTACAAGGGCTACAACACCTAACATATGGTTTTTGTGTAAGTGGATAATCACATCTGATCATTAGTTCATTTTGTTTATTAATTAAAACACTGTAGTGATATTTCCAAAAGAAACTCATTGGACATTTTAAGTCCAGTGGGGCGTAGCCCACGTACTTTTTGACAATTCTGAAATTTTTCCCACCGTTCGTCCTTGGCCCTCAATCTTTAAAATTAATCGTCATAACCTAACTTCTTTCTAGCTCGAAATATCTCGTGGGGATCGATTCGCATACGGAATTAAATACATAGATACTATAGTGCTAAATTTGGAAATAATATAATGGTATTCATACATATAATAGTCGAGTGCTATAACATATCCAAAAATCTGTAAAATCGGATAGCAAATAAATAAGTTGACATTCAGCATTATAGTATATTTTATATATTTTTGTATTTGACCGTAATATTTAATTTGGAAATTATATGGGGTGTTTACATATACACCAGCTTAAGACAATATCATATCCAAGTTTAAAACAGATCGGACCATAAACACCAACGTTAATTTTTTGGCCTGATTTTGAAAATTAATGTTAAGAAATATAGGGGACAGATTGGGTTTGGGAATATTTATTTGGTATAGTTTATGGGTGGACAAGGGTATAGACTAAAGAGAAAACTGGTATATCCTGGGATCTAGCAAGTGCGCAAAAACCGATCCCCACGTTATTCTTATGGGTAAAACCTGCTAAATACCTTGTTAAAACGGCCTTTTGCCACTTCTTAAAAACGTTTCCAACTGGTTTATAGATACAGTAGATAGAAACGTGATAAGACAACATGTTGGGTAGAGTGAAATAGATATATGTGTGGTTCTCACAATTGTTATATTTTGCAGAGCTCTTTCAAACAAGAGTAGAGCAAATTAAATGACATTAGAATTTAACGCTTTTATAATGCTCATAGAACCCCGAAATTTCCAAAGACATAATAAAATTTGCAATTACGTCAAAAGAGCATTTAATTTTTAACCTAATACGTTTTCCTAAAGGATATAGGTTTACTTTTACATGGTTGGAAAAATATAGTTGAGTCACCGACCTGTACACTCAGTGTATAAAGGGTGTCACAGAAATGCGTAGCGTGCTATGCAGAAACAGATTCTACATACAAAAAAGTCAAAAGTCTGAAGTAATATATTTAGATTTAGACTTAGTTTAGCCTTAATCTGCCATTTTGTATTGTTTTTATAATTAATAATTTTAAAACCGTTAGAGATATTTGTACGAAACTTGGTGTAACCTTTAAGTTTTATGTTATTAAAATTTCCCAACAATATATTTTGTCAAACTTATCAAGTTTCAAACTGGCGGCCATTTAAAGATTTCAAAGTCAAATTACATGAAAAATAGCAACTAAAACAAAATTTTACTAGTCATCAAAATTAAAGTACATGTAATTAGATGGTCAAGTGCACTGAGGAATTTGACTTTGAAATTTTTTAATGACCGTCATTTTGAAATTTATTATAACAAATTATCAAAACTTTTATCTATTGATAGATTTTTACAATCAAAGTGTCATTTTATTTGTATTAAAAATAGCATAACATTTGATGTCTTGTAAAATTTTTTGTTAGCTGCTAGTTTTAATGGACTTTGACTTAGAAATGTTAATTGCCGCTACTTTGAAATTTATTATACAACATTTCCATAACTTGTTTATTTATTAATAGATTTGTACAACCAAAATGCCATTGGGTTTAGATTAAAAAGAGCATTAAATTTTATGTCACGTAAAATTTTGTTTTTGCTGCTAGTTTTCATGGTATTTGACTTTGAAATCTGTAAATGGCCAGTTTGACAAAAAATATTTTTTGGAAAATTTTAATAACATAAAACTCAAAGTTTATATTAAGTTGCGTACAAATTTCTCCAAATGGTTTTTAATTATTAAATTATAAAAAAATCAAAATGGCGGATTAAATCCAAACCAAGCCAAAATAAAAAAAAAAATTATTTCACATTTCCGACTGATTTTTGTATGTAAAATCTGGTTCTGCATAGCACGCTACGCATTTTTGTGGCACCCTGTATACTTTTACCCTACTAACAGCACAGATGAATTGTTTGCATGGTGAATAAGGGCACCTCGAAACTACTAGTTGCAGGTTCAGTCCTCGTTTTGGCGATAAAATATTACCAGTGTGGCTAAAATACGTAATGTAAAGACTCACTGACATAATATGGCCTAAGCCTTGATTTATTGATGATCTAACCCCACCATGTGTCCTTATAGCCTTCTTATAGATCAGACATTCCATTATTGGCAGCCTTAAGCGAACCCATACCCTTTGGACCCAACGTTTGTCTGAGGAGTTACTTAATAAACTTTGCTGTTTTATATAAAATGTTTGCCTAATTATGTAATGAGTGATCCACAACAGTCCTCTTCCAGTTTATATCAAGCCTATTGTAAGTCTCCCCTTCAGGGTCATTCATTACAGGACATGATATAATTAAGTCTACCAATGCAATGCAATATTTAACTCTCGGAGTTAAGAGCCAGTAAGTACTCTGATAGATACGTATTTAGGTCCAATATGGATTAGTGTACTTTTGATTTTCTAAGTTAATCCATGGTAAGTTGGTAAGTGACTGAAGACTCTTTCTGTATACATTTTCATGCTTTTGAAATGTTAAATTATGTTGATAAACCAAAGATTATTTGTAAAAATATTATTCATTTTTCACAATAAGATTTAAATTTTAAAGTATAAAGTTTTAAAAGGTAATTATTACATTATTAATTAAGTAACAGAAGAGTCCATGTGTGGCTAGAGCAATAACATGTCCCCGTGGTCAGACATTGAGAAACTGCTTGGCGTGGAGAGAAGTTGTAAGAGTTATGTCTTCCTGCTGGCCCTCGGCCAACTGTACCTCTAATGATAATCTAGCTAGATAGAATCCTAAGCAAAATCTAAAAATGTTGTGAATTCTAGAGTGTGGATCTAGCTGTCATTAGTTATTGGGCTATTGACTAAATAATCAGTCGGAATTGGGAAGTAAAAGGCTAGAAGGGATCAAGTTCATACTACAATCGTAATTATTTTATATTCTGGCTAAAATACACCTGGTTGTGGCAGCGTATAATGGAGTGATTAAGTAATTTAGTAATCTACGGATTTATATAATAAACAACTAGTTAACACGTCCATTTTAATAAAGTTATTCAAACAGATTAAGAACACGACAGACAAATCTTCCTATCTAGTTTAAATTGTACACATTTTATACCGTAAATAAATAAATTGTTTACATTTATAAAAAAGTAATTTTATTAGATATCAAATCATAATAAGATGAGTAAATGATTTTTGTTGAAGAATCGATTCAGACCTAGACTAGTAGAAAAATCAACCACTACATTCACAATATACTAACTGTCTGAAACTTAAATAATTAAACTTAATAACCTATAAAAAGTTATGTAAGGACTTACAAAATAATGTGTTACCATATTCTAATTAGTGAAACTCTACTTAAGGGAGCACCCTACCTGCCTCCCGCACGCTAAAGTAAGGGTTTTGAGTCTCCCACATTGTAGGCTCAATTGTTAACCAATTAAAAATAAATTGTTGTTATCTCATTCACTAAATATTAATATATGTATCATACGATTTAAAAATCGTGATTTTAATTCAAAATAAGTGGTATGCCATTAGTAAAGTTTTCAAATTAAGCGTTATTCTAAAGCTTGCCAACGTAAAGAGAAAAATTATTTTAGAAAAAAGGAACCGACTATACCTAGATTGGAATCTGTAAAGTGTGAACTGCAAATAGTTTGGTAGAAATATGTAAAATAACAGTGCGATTGAGGAGAACAAAAATGTCTTCAAGTGTAAAGTCCTACTTACACTAATGCATTGTCCTACTTGGTGGCGGCGCAGCGCTAAACAACATCTTGCGGATCAGTCAATCTGGGGTAGGGCGCACCCTTAATAAAACGCTGTCTATCTGAGAGACAACGCATAGCCTAAACTGGTGGTTCTAGCATCAATGATTGTTGTAGGAGTGCCTTATATAACGTAGGTGAGCACTAGGATGTATTTTCAAATCTGAACTTTCTTGCTCAAAGGTTCAACATTTGATTATAGACATTCAATTGATTTGACTACATGTTAGAAAACAAATATAAAAATAGCCAAAAAAGGATTCCCACAGGATACAATACACACCGATGCTGTATTCCTGGGTGAAACCGTATGCTTTGACGGTTAGTAAGTTTTTTGAATGTCATGCAAGTTTTCCTGACCAACAACACAAGCTGGATGCACAATTATAGCATACGCAGTTCTTATGTTTTTGAATACGATTTTTCTTATTTAGGTAAGTACAGAGAGGAGTCACGTTGTCTTTTTCGCTCCGTTTTCCATCTGTTTGTTCGTGTGCATGTTTTATTAACCATGCAACATCATAATCATACTTGATACTGAATATTTGGCATGTGTTTTAATATGTTTAAGGCTAACTTGACAGTGCATTAGGTGTTAGTATTTTTCAGCTTTAAGCAGTTTACTATCACATAAACAGCAAAATTTAAAACAAGTTATTTAGGTATGTTAAGGAACTCCCACAGAAATCAACCAAAATACCAGATACCAGATAGTCAGTGTAGTTAAAAAGGTTAATTAATCAGTGGCTATCAGCTGTCATTATCAAGTGTTGGTTAATTTTGGAGCATTTACAGGAATTTGGAAAATTAAAAGATAACTCTATGTTCCCACTACATGAGAAAATCATCAGGCATTGTTTTTAATGCAACGACCAATCTATATCTCACCGTAATGTGTAATCAGCTTATAAACATTGCCTTAAATTACAAAAATATATTAACATTCTTAAAAATTGAAATATTTACTGAGGCCTCGTAAATCTCTATAAATATTATCAACTTTTTTATCATGTCAGATTCTGAAATTATACTTTTTTGTGGCATAAAATCGAGCCATACCAACAAGTATTGCGTGAACATTATTTACTAAGGTAAGATTTTATGAATGTTCTATATTTATTTTTATATTTAATATACATTTTCTGTTAACTATTTATGATTCAGAGTACATTTGATTTTATTTTCATATAAAGGTGAACGAATCAAATTTTTCTCTCAATTAATCAGGGATGAAACTTTCATATTTACAGTCAAGGATTCACATATTCCCCTCCCCCTTCTCTGTAATCCACGAATTTAAAGTTAGGTAGGTGGTATCTTAAGCTTATAGAAGGTTTAACTTGTAAAATACTAACCCAAATCCACGGGAATACCTGATGTTTATCAAACAATTAATTATTATTTGAATTAATAATCCCTTAACATTTGTGGGATATAAGAAACTATGTTATTGTTTTTGGGTTTTAACGTTTTGGGTTTTTCTCATAAATATGATTGAAATATTTTAATAAAATCAAACACCTGTTGAAATAAACATATTTTCCTACCTTTCCATAAATTAAATTAAATAATACGGACTTTTAAGTAATGAAAAATTAAGAAAATGCAGAGGTTGGGGTGGTTTTTATGCCTTAGTTTGCCCTTTCACATAGACAACAGACCTGTCGTGGAACGTATCCAACGAAACAAGAAAAAAGGTGAGGAATGGCTCGATGCTACAGGTTTGGAGTCCATCGCTTTGACTGCTACGCCAATGAGTTACAAGGAGTATCTCATCAACTATATAACTCAGCTAATATGTATCATGATCTGTGAAGAACACGTACTTTCACCCAAATTCAAGATATACTAATTGTTGATCATTTTCTGTTTTCTTTGTCAAACTGCTTTACCGTTAGTTGATATGGTCGTATATAAATAGATGTTCACCTTGAAATTTACATTCGGTTTACAACGTGTTTACAAACTATTATTTGAAAAATACATGTATTTAAGAAAGTTTAAGCCCTTAATCAATGACAATTTAGTTTTATATAACAATTTAAGATCGATTTAAACGAATAATATAATTTAAAAAGACAACAAATAAAATCAATTATCATACGAAATAATGGCTTCCACTGAAAAACGTGATTTCGCGCGGTTTTTATCGTGTTTGTTCGCTTTTCCCAGAGAAACGGGTGAACTGATTTAGTTGAAACTTTTGTTTCTACGTTCTATACGTACGTTAGAAGATTATATTATAAGCTGTTTCAACATTTTGAATTCACTTTAGGATTACACCCCACGGGATTTTCAAGATCCCATCTTATGGTTATGGACAAAGCATTTATTTATCCTGAACCAGTTGATTACTGAAGAATATTTATTCCATAAATGAGCTGTTGTAGTTCTCATTTAAAACGTTATTTATTCGTATAAATCATTCTTAAATTGTTTTATAAAATTACATAGTCATTGATTAAGGACTTAAACTTTTTTTAAATACATATATTTATCCATCTAAAAGGAAAAAATTATTATGTAAAACGTAATATAATAACTAAATCTATATTTTTCAGACACATTCACTCGCTCACATTGTGATCGCTGTAACTAAAAAACGACAATGTCCAAGAAGGTGAAATATTGCATAGTGGTTCCCCTTATTCTGCAGATGTACAATAAGGCTAGGTTTGAAAGAAAATCGTACTCAACAATGCCCTAATTTGCTTTCATTCCTGGCAATCTTCTGAGCATTAGTTCGGACCTTTTAAGTTGAATTCGGTAGGAATATACCTATTATATCAGAATAAACACAAGCCTATTCCCGATAAGAACGTTTTTTAGGGCCCCATCCCCGAACCTTCAGAATACTTATTTTAACAATCTTGCACCTGCTACTGGACTCATGGAGATGAAATTCGGTAGCAAAAAAATCAGATAAAAGATACTTAAGGGATCTGCCCCATTGACCAATATAATCATCACACTTTAGTCCAATGGTGATGAAATTTGGTACTTTAAAGGACATCAGCAACAACAACATGGCCCATATTGGGAAGTCATGGTGATGTTCTCTCTAGAGATTTCACACAGACACTTTGTGTGCTTGAGTCATGGGAGGACGAGATTTATGACTCTCTAAATAGATATTTTATGTAGCCATCTACAAAGGGTCTCAACTTAAGAGTCAATTTAATAAATAAAATTAGAGTTTTGTCTGTACATTGCTTGGAACTACGAAATTTGTGCATATTTTCACGTATTACACCCTCGGGAAACGAAAACAAGTCTTATCTCAATTTCGTTCCGTCTCTGTCTGTCTGTCTGTCGATAACGCTCAAGGACGGGTTTTTGTTCGCTTTTCACGGGGAAACGGGTGCACTGGCATTGATGGAACTTTGTTTATTTGTCTTCTAAAAACGTGAGAATGTTTTAGACTACTTTAAACATGCATACGCCTTTTTGAAAAAGAAGGGTGGACGCTCAAAAACGTGATTTCGTGCGATTTTGATCTCGTTTTGTTCGCTTTTCACAGGTAAACGGGTTCACTGATTTCGATGAAACTTTTTTCTATGTTCTATACTTGCGTTAGAAGATTTTAGGATAGTTGGATTTTCAGAAATTCCAGATATACTAATTTTTAATAATTTTCCGTTTTGCTAAACTGCTTTGCCGTTAGTTAATATGGCCATATATAAAAAGATGTTCATCTTTAAATTTTAGTTTCTGTTTACAAGGTAGTTACAAACTATCCCTTGTAGATGGAAAAATATCTGTATTTAAAAAAGTTTAAGTCCTTAATCAATGACTATGTAATTTTATAAAACAATTTAAGAATGATTTATACAAATAATATAATTTATAAAGACAACAAATAAAAATCACTTATCATAAACTAATAACGAAGATCAACGTTTATGAATTAACGTCCTCTATTATTCCATGATATCGGTACATTTGGTTGAACCGTATTTCATGAATACATGTTTAGGCAAGAGACATATATTTTAGATCGAGATTTCAGGGCACCCATTACTCTTATTTGCTTTTCATCCCACCTTCTTCGTGTATGTAGACAGAACGAAATACATGTGACTCCTTGGAGAATAGATGGAAGTAGATTTACTGCATGCATTTATCGTAACATTCTTCTCGTTATGTTTCAAGTGAAATTATAACGCTGAAGTTAGTTTATAAAATTAATTTACATTAATATTCTTAGTGAAATACATGAAGATATTTAATATTTATTAACTATAATATAATATAGTATAGTTAACTAACCAATTTGTGTATATTGTTATTTGATATTATAATTCGTTGTTGCCATTAAACTATGAGAGGTAATAATAGATTAATACGCCATCGTAAGTCAGTTCAAATTAGTGGTAAACCCACTACACTTAGCGCTGTGAATTACAGTGTTTGGTGCCAACATGACAATGCTGTCTTAACAGCGAACATGTGTTAGATATATCACCAACTAGAAATCGTTGATCATGTGATATAAACCAATTATATTTTAAGTATTACATCATATATGATATGTTTACGTTATTTTAATGTTTATTTACAAAATATATATTAATTTGAATAGGATACTTTCTTTATTTTATCATAATAAAACAAAATTAGGATTGCTAATGTAAGACAGGTATTGCTAATGCGGGACAGATATATGCGGCATAGACTTTTTGTTTCGGACTATCGAGTTACACAACATGCTGTGGTGGTAATTTAGATCAGGTTACTCTAATTCTGTAAAATACACTTCCGTTCTCAAAATATTTAGTTTTTAACTAAATTGTGTTTTTAATGTATCCTCAAGTATTTAGCTCCCACCAACTTGTCATACGTCCCGTAATGCTGAGCCTTTCATTACCCATTTATTTCCCTCCCATTCTCAAACAGATACAAATGTGTGGTGCTTCAGTTAGAAGCTTTATACATATGGCGATTAATGAAGATTTTACACTTCTTTATTATTGAACATTCTATATTGTGTTTTATTCCATTTAACTCCAGGACAAATACAAAAATACAAAGGCTAGGGCGTGAATTTATTATCTTTTAATAGTTTATCAGATGATATGAAACCACTCCATTGCGGTGTATTTTCCAAATTTACAAAACTATATCTGAGATAAACACCATGGGCATCAAGGACATGATGTAAATTTTGATATTTATAAAATTTATAACTGATTTTCAAAACAAACAGAGAATAATATAAATATTTACCCCTACAAAAACCATAAGTTGATGAATCTAGGCTGGTACAATGAGATGAAAAAAGCATGGTTGTAATACATGTTACTGTACAAAGCTAACTGACAAGGCTACTGAAAGTACAATGCAACGTTAAAAGCGTTGACATGACATAACAGCGATCGGCAATTACGCCTATGCATTATTGATTGTTTTTTCTAATATCCATTTATTTTTGCTGCTTTTAAAATTTGTTCTTTATTATATATGTATATAATATGGCACTAAACAATTTACAGTATAGGGCTGCTGTTATTTGAATTTTGTAATACATATATATATATATATATATATATATATATATATTTGTACTTTTAAATAATACTTATTTCCTTTTGACCATGCATTCTTAATGAAAATATGTTCTTAGATTAACCAAATAAATACTGTTACCCAATGAAAGAATGAAACATTATTTAAAGGTTTATTTGAAAGTCTAAATAGTTATGTGAAATAATCCAGTTAACTATTGTCTATTGTAGCAGGTATTAAGTATTTGTAATACGTAAACTAGGACCTATAAATTAGAAATGTAGTTTCAATCACATCTACATTTAAGACTATTCTTACCCGGATTCCTTTATAGGGTCGGCAAATTCTTTAAAGCATTTAAATACTGAGACATGTAAAATGATTTTTCTGCGCTTTAATGAGTAATGCATTTGACTGCTACTTAATGTAAGGTGTAATAAAGCGGGTTATGATAATTACTGGAACTGTGATAAACGATGTTGGTGCGTTTGTAAACAATGAAAACAAAAAGTGATGTGTAAAACTTACTGATATGTTGTGTGATGTAAGAATCAATAGTTATCATGTTGTGATGCCAAATGTGATGGTATCATTTGCAGTTTAAAACTTGCACAGCAGTGCACACAGTTTATTTCCATATACCGAACACATGCCAAAGAATAAAAGGTCGCATGAATATCACAGCAAGAATTGTTGCAGTTGCGGACTGAGTTATCAAATAAACTGTGATAGTTAATAGAAATGGCAATATAAATTAGTACCAGAAAAACATTCTTAAGGATTATTGTTTTATTGTAAACATAAGTTTTGTAAGTTCGGGTTTTGTTTACTGTAATAAAGATTATAATCTTTTCTAAAAGGAAAGTTAGATTATATGCTGTTATACAGAGTAACAACTCTATATAAAAGTTGTAATTACAACTGTTCGCAAAATTTAACTAAGAAAACGTATATCAAATGCAAGTTCAAAGGAAGGTATATAGATTAAACGATAGATCTTCAAATTCTCTAGGAGTTATAAATAAAGTGTTAAACCCTTTGCTGGGGACCGAGATTTTCTCAAAGAAAGATTATGGATTTTGCAGAGTAAATATGAAATGCCTTTTTTTTATAAAGTCTGGCCCCTTTTAGCGAATTTCCCCTATAGGGAAGAAGCTATTACCGTAGGTCTTATGGCAAGACTTAAGCCCGAGACCATGATAACTTTTCATTTTGAGGTCCCCAGATACCAAAAATAGCATTCGTTCAAATTGTTATATATGTATATATATATATATATATATATATATATATATATATATGTGTATGTGTGTGTGTGTGTGTGTGTCCGTAAGCACGATAACTCTCGTAAAAAGGTCCGATCTTAATGCAATTTGCAACAAATGTGTAACGCACCATTTATTTGAACGAGTTTGAAAACCAGACGAACCGGACCATCCGAAGGGGGTTTTTGGGGGGTTTTACATCCCAAAAATGGGTTTCTTGGGGTTTCCACATGTAATTTTTATTTAAATTAAATTTTTTATTTTTACCATTGAATTCATCATATAATACAAAACATTTTGTATTTTGGTCATTACTCTACGTTAATTGGTTACTGAGATATTGAAAGTGCTAAACACAGTACGTTGTCTAATGTTATTCTTATAGAGAAAAAGAAAAATTGTATATCTCGCTTATTTATGAACATAAACTGACGAAATTTGTTATATGGCTTCATCTGGTTGTGGTACATTGTTGTTTGCACAAAAAAAAACTTTTCGCCTATGGTTCCCGTAGCAGCAAACCTAGGTACTTGGTCCCCATGTTATTCTTAAGGAAAATAATTAATATTTTAAATATCGCTTGTTTGTGAATATATTTCTTATGAATCTGTTAAGTATTTTAATGTGTTGTGTTTTCATTGGAAATTCGCTGAGTATGCAGGTTTGCTGCGACGGGAATATTAAAATGTACGATCGTTACTGTGGTAATATCACTTCACGCATAAACAAAAGTTGTTAACGTATTAGTTTTTTAGAGAGTTATGAACAATAATCTGATAAAACAACTGCTACTAATGTCACCATTCGTTTGTTTGTAAATTGTTCTTACCAACGGCCATTTTATCTTTAAATCTTATTTAGGTAGTACTGCTATATTCATACTTAGGCCATACACTCACTATTCTAAAACAAGCATTAATGGGCTACTCATCACTAAATAAAAACAAAACTTAAGTATAACTAGATATGTATCCTATCTTCATCTAGATTTCACCTCAGTATTTTACCAGACTACTATAGACCCCCTTTGAGTCCTTTTCGACCTTTGACCCCTGACGTCACACCCGCTCCCCCTCCCCCCCACCCACCCCTCCCCCACCCTTCCCTCCTCCACCCACCGCCACCCCTCCCCCACCCCTCCCCCACCCCTCCCCACCCCTCCCCCACCCCTCCCCTCCCCCTCCCCCTCCCCAATCCCCCCTCCCGTCACGGCCCCTTCCTATCATTTTACCTAACCTACATTAGGACCGCGTTGCCAGCCTGGTTTTTTTCTGTGTAGTACTACCAACCTACCTTATTTTTTTAAGTCACCCTAGTTATACTGTTTGTTATATGTATATATTTATTACATCACGCTACTTTCATTTGCTACGCTTGGCCCCTCACACTGTTTAAATATCTTTTAATACCTTTCTTCTGTTAAAATATATTAGTAAAATATGAAGTACAGTAGAACCTCGCTACGACGACCCTCGATAAGACAAAAACCTCGATAATGAGTCTGATTTTCTAATCCCCGTGAATCTCCCATAACGCTCAATGTTATAAATACCTCTATAACACGACTCAATTTCAAATAAATACCTCGATAGCACGTCTTTTTGTAATTTCATATTACTAATAAATAAACCTCTATAGCGCGTCTTTTCAAATAACTGAACATCTATAGCACGACACCCACCTCAATAACACGCTTCTTTAGGTAAGTAAACCTTTATTACACGACTCTAACCTCAATAGCGCGCCGTTTTGCGTTACGGAACCTTTATAGCACGACTAAACCTTTCTCACGCATAGTTCCCACGGTTAGAACGGATGTTTTGAAGTAAACAACGTCTTGGGCTCAGGTCTCAACAGAAAAACCCCTTCCCCACCCCCTTCCCATTCCAGCCTTTCCTTGTCTAACACGGGTCATATCAGTATTTCACAATAGGTTAAGGTACTGTATTTTGTGAGCTTATTAACTCAATACTTTAGTGAACTGAGTCGGTTGATTTTTTTCTTACTGCCTTAAGTTCTGCATAGTATTATATTGAGTAAGAAAACTTATCACAGTAGTAGGCCTACAATGAACAATTTACGGTAACATGAATTTTGTAAAATGAATATTGCAGCCTAATTATAAACTTTACTAGGCCTATTATTCTTCAATCAATTTTAATACTTGATTTAATTACTGTAATTGTATTTTTATATGACAATAATAAAGAATTTTGTTTTACTTGTACGTGTGTTTTTTATGTATGACTGATTTATACAGTAATTTTCTAGTTAAAACACAACTTATAAGAAATGTTTCATAACAAATTTGCTTGGTATATCAAAAAGACTGTGACCTCGATAACACGTCTTGTTGTGAAAACCACCTTGATAGCACGACCCTCAATGCACCTCGATAAGAAGACTATTTTAGAGATCCCCTTGAGAGTCGTGTTATTGAGGTTCTACTGTAGTACAAGATGTATCAGAACAGACTGAAATACAAAATATCCATTTATAAAATAGAAGTTGATATTTTTATGTAGTGATTTCTCTTTACGGTGGAAATCATACATTGAGAACAATTTTATACCCTTATTGGGTACATCACTCCTGTTTCAACTTGTTTATATCTGTTACTATTTTTTCAGTAGATATGACCCCTATAGAGCTCTATAAATTATTTGCTATGCCAAAACTTTTTCACTTGTAATACTGTTTCATTATATGCTTTTTAAAGGTTGAAGCACACTTAGCAACTCTCGCGGAAGCGCGGGTCGGCGCGGCGCGGCGCGGTGCCTTCACTTCTCCAGAGGGGGCTAAGCACACGTAGCGCGGTTTGGCGCGAAACTTCCGCAGACGTGAACCCGCGACAGAAAATAAAGTTTAAAACTGTAATATTAATTTGTATTTATTACTAATAAATTACAAAGTAAATTAAGTGAATTCCAAAAGAGTAGGCCTATTGCCTATTCACTATTTATAATAATTTGTTTTCACAAACAGTGCAATATTTAATTTATTATTTATCTGAAGTTTAACTCCCTTATAGCTGAGCATGTAGGTTTACTGCTACAGAAAAAATCAACAACAAATATTTGTTGTGCAACTATCAATACCAGCACCAAGTACTACTAGGCAAATACCAGTAATAGGTGAAGCCACATGCCAAGTTTGATTAATATACATTCATAAATAATCGACATAACAAATTCTATTTGCTCTCCATAAGGATGACATTGGACAATTTACTGTTTTTAGCACTATGACTATCTCTGTAACAGTTGGACGTAGAATCACAATTTAAACACCAACATTATTGTTTTGCAGAGCTGAACTTATTTGTAAAAACAAATGTGAAGTTTTTAGTAAAATTAACTGAGCAAAAGCTAAATACATTTTCCCTAAAAGATTAACATGGAAAATTGTATAAACACATTTTTTGGATTTTCTCCGAACCACTTAACCCATAGGTTAATGATTCAAAATACTATATTATTTGTTTTTTGTAAGCTCTTAGGGTAAAAATTGCAATCAACTGATTTTTTGAAAATTTCAAATCCCCATAAAACCCTCTTCCCACGGTCCGTAATTTCTGGTTTTCAAACTCAAAGTCATGAAGTTGCTTTACACGTTTGTGCCAAATTTAATCGAAATTGGATTTTTTTCAAACAATTTTTTATGTTTTAGGGGAAATTCGCTAAAGCAACTATTCAGTATACTGTACAGACCCTGTGTGTGGTACCCATCGACGTAAATACTACAATTCTGTATATAGTATTTACATCCATGGTGGAACCACGGAACCGGTACGAGAGCACACGAGACGTTTCGAAAACATCCGAAGGGCACCGTCGTCGCCGTTTCCGCGGCTCTACCCTGCGCACACCTAGCAACCCTGCGGAGGCGCGGTGCGGCGCGGCGAAGAACTTCCACTCCGAATTCCCCCCGGCGGATTCGAGAAGAAGTTTTCAACCGCGCCGCACCGCGCTTCTCTTCCGCTTCCGCGAGAGTTGCTAGGTGTGCTTACTCTCATAAGATAACATGCAAGTAATTTTTCTTGAGAGCAGTGGAAGTTCTTCCACCGCGCCGCGCTTCCGCGAGAGTTGCCCAGTGTGCTTCAAGCTTAAAACTAATTTCATCTAAATTGTACCTTGTGTAAGTCCAATATTAAACTATGCAAACAAGGGAAAATAATAAGTAATAAATTACAAACCAAAACGTTTATTGATACATTTTATACTAGAACTATTAACAAAATGATATTCTTCGTAAACAAATTGTACTCCTTTACCGTTGCCGCGGTACACTAGAGACATCCTGGCAGCATCTCCTTTGTTATAACTCTCGATGGCGGCTTCTGTGAGGATGATGAGGAATCGCCGTGGTAGATAGACGTTCAATATTACATCGTCGCCTTCTATTCCTTTCACGGTTGCGCAGACAGCCTCGCCGTAGCGTGAATTTGTTTTTGCATAATTGGTAATCTCGTACAGAGTACCAGGCTGGAGATCGTTAAGTCTGGTGAATCGAGGAGCGTTACAGTTGTTGAGGCGTCCTTTCAAATTGCTCATGTCCATTGTAGCTGTAGGTTCGAGATGGTGCTGCTACCACTGTCGCTGATAGAATGAAGAACTTCTGCGAGTACGGCTTTTATACAGTACCAGTAAAGTGATATTTGATATTTATAATAGAATTTGATATTTCCAAGTGAGATACCATTCGTAACCTCACAGATCGTGTTCTCATTGGGCTTATTTTAAATTTGTTGATAACTTAGTAAACCTAAAGCCTGATTTACTTAAACAAGTATTTAGAGTCTTGTGACAAAACTATCTGATGCATTAACTTACAGGTTAAATACATTTCCAGTTATAAACTTTAATTAACGTGTATTTACTATAGCCTTTTATTTTTAAGGTTTTGTATCTCTCCTTGTATATTTGTATTTACATGTTGAACTTGTCATTTAATTCTCAGATATGGTTCCATGAGTTATCTTAATAGATTCTTATTTGACTGATCGTAAAAACAGATGATACAGAGAATTATTAGTGGTATATATTAACTTGAATTATTAAAATGTATCAGATTCATCAAAATCGAAAAAAGTTACCCTACAGGTATAAAACGTACGCTAATATTTGTTCAAACAATTTAAAATTGTGTGGGTTAGTTGAATTTATGATAACCTGGTTTATCAAAACGACTAAAATCAAACACAATACCCTTACATCTAAAACAAAGTATAATTATTTTAAAAGTTGTACTGTCGAAACAGAACCAGGTGCTTCAGACCAGCCAAAAATATAAACATTTGACTCAGTTTATTTTATTGTTTTTACAACAAAGTACTTAGAGTGTTGACAGTTAAATATTCGCCCCTAGTAAATAATTGACTTTGTATCCAGCCCTATTCGAATCTTTGTTGGAAAGTTTTGTTGGAAATTCCTTGAACGAAAAACTACAGAAATACACCGCAAAATCAAAACACAACATTTAGGCTGGCAAAAACAGGTAGGAAAAAAGTTAAGTTGGCAACAGTGTCAGATTAAAATATTAAGAGTTAGTTTGGCAACATTGGCATAGACAAATTGCAAAGATTTTAGGTGGCAACATTAAGAATGAAGAATTTGCCAATGCCTTTAAAAATAATTAAAAGGTTGGAAACACTACACCCGAGTTAATCAAAAAGATAGGTTGGCAACTCTGCAAAAGAACATTTTTGAAAGTTGGGTTGGCGAAACTGTGAACTATTTAGAGTTAGGTAGGAAACTCTGAACAAAAACCGAAATCCAAAAAGTTAGGTAGCAACCTTCGAAACAAAATGTCAAAAAGTTAAGTTGGCGAAACTGTGAAAGACAGATTAAAACGTTATGTTTGCAACATTAGGGCTACAAATCAGAAATTGTATTGGCAGCATTAAAAACGAAAATACACAACATCTAGGTTGACCACTTTGAAGAGTGAAGAATAACCCCACACTGTTGATTGAACACGCCAAAAAGCTAGAAACGTGCACTGCAAAGTATCCCATAACGCGCGTGGACGTTAAGGCCTTTACTATTCCAAGTGATAAGCTGGGCAAAACTATAGACATTGTATATCTGGGGCAGCTGCCTAAAAGGATCGTATTAGGGCTAGTGAGTAACAACTCCTATAATGGAAGTTTAAAGCACAAACCCTTTTAATTTTGTCCATTACAACGTAAACTTTCTTGCCCTCTACGTTGACGGACAGCAAGTACCTGCTAAAGCGCATCAGCCAGACTTTACAAATCATCAGTTATACATCAGTTGCTACAACACCCTATTTTCGGGATGTGGGATTCATAACAAGAACCAAGGCAACGGAATCTCACAAAGAATTTTCCCTAACGGCTACTGTCTACGCGTTCGATTTGACATCGGATTTGGCGGCAGCTGCGTCCCATTGGAACCTTGTCAGAAGAGGCAGTCTTCGCATAGAAATCAAGTTTGACGTCACCCTCACGGAAGCGGTCAACTGCATCGTCTTTGGAGAGTTTTGCAACATCATCGAAGTGGACAAGTACAAAACGTTACTGTAGACTACAACTAAGCACTACATTGTAGTTGACAAGACTGTTGCCTAACATGATTACGTTTTATTAAAATGTACATATTTTAGAAGTGTAAATGTTTTTAGTTTTCCAAAAGAGTTGATTTTAGTTTCTGAAAGACATTGTAGCGACAGGAAAAATGGTATTTTGTTTAGTAGATTCTTTAATTGATAAAATGTTTATATTAGTAGTTCACATGTTTGATATTAATTTACTTAATGCATATCACTTGGGTACATAAGCGTATTTGATGTGCAATAAAAGTGTGTGTCCTTCTAAAATTGTTGTTATTTCTTGATCCTGCAATTTATGTCTGAAAAGGTACTACGTAGTGGGGGTAGCTACGGCCTGCTCATTCTAGTGCTGGCCTTGGGCGGTGGCGGTCATGGAGCTGTTTGCCGACTTCCAGGGGTTTAAAGACTCGCACAATGAGTTTGTAATTAAGGAGTTTGCTGTTGCCACGGCTGACGGTACAGTTCTACAACACTGGACAGTGAGATCCCCGTGTCCATACGCTACTCTAGACTTAAAAACCAAGAAACAGTGCACAAGGGTCACCAACCATTATCACGGTTTACTGTGGCTGGAAGGTGATGTCACCATTCAAGCGCTACACAGACAATTGTGTCTCATTTTCAAAGATTCAGTGGTGTATGTGAAGGGACTAGAAAAGGTAAAATACATTAGTGCATTTTTTTAAACGTGTCTGGTGTTGGACTTGGAAAACTACCCGTCCTTAAAGACTCTCGCCAATTCGCCAGTGTTCTGTTTTTACCATGGGAAAACAAAAAAGGTTTGTGCCCTGAATAACGTGTTGAAACTGGTTCAGTATCATAATCAATAATTCCTTCGAGACATTCCTTTAATGCTGGGGGAATGGGTTTTTCCCCCCACTTTACTGGTATAAAAGCCTTACTCGTAGAAGTTCTTCATTCTATCAGCGATAGTGGTAGCAGCACCATCTCGAACCTACAGCTACAATGGACATGAGCAATTTGAAAGGACGCCTCAACAACTGTAACGCTCCTCTATTCACCAGACTTAACGATCTCCAGCCTGGTACTCTGTACGAGATTACCAATTTTGCAAAAACAAATTCATGCTACGGCGAGGCTGTCTGCGCAACAGTGAAAGGAATAGAAGGCGACGATGTACTATTATTGAACGTCTATCTACCACGGCGATTCCTCATAATCCTCACAGAAGCCGCCATCGAGAGTTACAACAAAGGAGGTGCTGCCAGGATGTCTCAAGTGTACCGCGGCAACGGTAAAGGAATATAATTTGTTTAAGAAGAATTACATTTTGTTAATAGTTCAAGTACAAAATGTATCAATTAATGTTTTGGTTTGTAATTTATTACTTATTATTTTCCCTTGTTTGCATAGTTTAATATTGGACTTACACAAGGTACAATTTAGATGAAATTAGTTTTAAAAAGTATATAATGAAACAGTATTACAAGTGAAAAAAAGGTTTGGCATAGCAAATAAGTTATAGAGCTCTATAGGGGTCATATCTACTGAACAAGTAGTGACAGGTCTGGACAAGTTGAAACAGAAGTGATGAAGCTGATAAGGGTATACAATTATCCACAAGGTATGATTTCCACCGTAAAATTAATCACTACATACAAATATCAACTTTCATTTTATAAATGCATAGTTTTTATTTCAGTCTGTTCTGATAAACCTTGTACTACTTCATATTTTACTAATATATTTTAACAGAAGAAAGGTATTAAAAGATATATAAACAGTGTGAGGGGGCCAAGCGTAGCAAATGGAAGTAGTGTGACGTAATAAATATATACATATAACAAACAGTATAACTTAGGGTGACATAATCTTAAAAAAATTAGGTTGGTAGTACTACAAATAAAAAAACCAGGCTGGCAACACGGTCCTAATGTAGGTTAGGTAAAATGATAGAAAGGGGCCTGAGGGGGGAGTTGGAGGGGGCGTGGTGAAGGGGAGGGGGAGTGTTGTGGTGAGGGGAGGGGGAGCGGGCTCCAATCTGCGGTAAATGTCAAATGTCAAAAAGGACTCAAAGGGGGTCTATAGTTGTTACCAGTATATAGGTCTTAATCATCACTTACAAATACATGACTTAAAACTATTACTCAGAATATTTATACGATAAACCGTTTGGCTGTAATTAGGAATTTTGCATTATTTTACTTTCTTGACTTGGGCCTTATTATTTGAGCTACCGTATACAATTTTAACCCGTTATTCTACCTAATTCCACTTAACACCAACAGAAAACCCATTCAATTTTCAATAAATCTGAGATTTTACAAAAGGACATGTGTTTGAAAACACCAGATTGAAACAAAAATAAAGTTAAATAATCTTTTTATTGCAATTTCAAGGCTGCATTTTATCACCTAAAAGTTATGCTGTGTGATGTAAAGTTAAAAAAACTTCTTTATTTAATAAAATTTAAAGTTATGCGCTATTATAATGTGTTGTTCGTCAAAAAAACAGTTAAACTACTTAAATAATTAATAAAAACCTGTTTTACTATTTATTCTTTCATTGATACTAACGGATATAAGTACATTTGGACACTCATCTAGTTAACAAAGTTATTAGAGTATTTTTATAAATAGAGTATTTTTTACTTTATTTTCGTTACGACCTGGTGTTTTCACACACATCCTTTTGTAAATCCTTAGATTAATTGAATTTTTTTATATTGGTGTTAAGTGAAATTGGGTAGAGTAACGGGTTAAAATATTACAGCTGAATTTATAAGGCCAAGTCAAGTACATTATACAAAATGCGAAATTCCTAATTACAGCCAACCAGTTGAGAATCGGACATGGGTCTATAGAACTTTTATTTTTCCTTTTAGTTGGTAGAACTCACTGGCAAAGTTAATGTAGTGAGTAGAAACTCACCCTGTAAACAAAGTATACAAAATCGAAAGTTTTACCCTAACTGGTAATTGGTACAGATAAATTAAGCCAGTATAATTAAATAAAAGTTTAAAAACCAAAGCCCTTCAATAAATTAGGTGTTATTACCTTATTTTTTGTCATTAGCTGTCGTTTTTTCTGATAACTGAGGCTATAACTGGTACAATTATCAAAAATGTTTCATTGGAAGTATTCTTGTTGTTAAATTTTTTCTTGAGTCATTTATAAAGTAAACGTTTACATTATGAAGTTGAAAATGTCCTATGGATTTTTAGCTGCCACTAATAGTTTATCAATAGCAACAAATATTTGTATCTGATGCACCCGAAATGTTACTATAACTTTCTATAATAGGATTCTTGGTTCTAATGGTTTTGTGACGATGACAGTTTACTGATGTCTTCAAAGAGTTGTAGCTTCTGATACTCTAATGCTGCTATAACTAACGGCTAAGTACGCTTAGTATCAATGGGTGTGGCGATGGCAGACTACTGATAACCTCAGATAATTGTAGCTGCTACTTAACTGCTGTTAAAACTACTTTTGCTATGGTTCTTGGCTGTTATGGTTGTTTGCTGATCGCACATTACTAATAAGTGAAGATATTTATAGCTACTGTTATACTTCTGCTAAAACTATCCGCATAAGAAAAATTGACTCTAATGGCTGTGTACTGATGCCAGATTGCCATTGACTATGGATAATTGTACCTGCTGCTTTACTGCTGCTATAACTATTAGAGTAAAGACTTTTTACTGAAATGGTTATGTGGTGGTGTAAGATTACTGATCTCTACAAAGATTTGTATCTGCTGATATATTTCTGCTAAAGTATCTATGTCAGCCCTTTGTTTACTTTAATGTTTTGTGCTGATAGCATATTACTGTTGGCCAAAGATACAAAGTAGAAAAAAGAAATTAGAAAAGGTACAAAGTAGAACTGTTGACTCTATTGTGTGCCGATGACAGATGACTGATACCTGCAGCTACTTCTAGCTACTACTAAACTTCTGCTACAAATGTCCATGTGAGCTCTTGGCCCCAGTGGCCGAATTTTATTGGCAGTTCAATGATCGCTACAAAGGTTCATAACTAATTTTTATTGTTTTTGTTGTAATGATCTGAGTACAGGATTTTTTTCCCTTAAAGATTTATGCCGCAAGTAAATTACTTATGCCAATAGAGATTTGATGATTTTTTTTGAAATAACCTGACAGACATTTGGATTATTCTCAAAGAAACATTTGCCCAAGCAGAGCAGTTGGCCACCGTATCACCATGGAGATTTTGCTATTTTATGAAGCTGTGAAACATTTGCGCCACTTTTTGTAAACTACATCATTCACTATACTCATAAATCATAAACCTCTCATGTTAAATGTCAATGTAAACCATGTCAACTTGCCTCTGGCTCAAATGTACCAACTCTCATTCACTTCTAGACATCAACTGGCATCACAGTAAGAAATAATTGCGGCCACCATACACCGGGATATGTCATGAAATGCTATCACAAGGTGAAATAATCATCCCCATCAAGTACAGAGAGTGATGTTTATATAAAAAACTGTATTTCTTTTTAAATTGTACGTTAAGCAGTAGCTGTAACCTAAACCATTAAACCATTACAGCAGTAGCTGTAATTAAACCATTTAGTACATTCTGTACTAGTGATTATACTAGTAATAGTATAGTTTGATTGCCACACAATTACATTTATATCTACAGCTTTCATGTGTGAGAAGAAATCAACTTAGACCACGTGAGGCAATCTTGATTGCTATGTGCGAGTTGGCCTACTCGCTCTCTGTTACATTGTTTAAATATCTCATCGAGCGCTTAGTGTTAAAAGCCAATAGTGGGAGCTGTAAATAAAATGAACGAGGAGATAAATATGTAAATTAATAAAAAAAAATACTACTTATATTTTATAGTAAAAAATAAAAACAGTATTCAACTATTCATAATTTTGCCCAAAAGCTAAGAGTTACTTGTGTCGTAAAAACATAATTACATTTTAATAAACTACTGACAATAGATTTTACGTTTCACACTATGTTCTCATTTTGAGCACATAACGAACACAAAACGATATTTCAAATAGTATAATAGTAGACAAAAACATCTGAGAACTTTTGATAATTATGTGTTTTGTAACAAATGCTCAGTAAACAAATATATATTGATTTGGTGAATAATATATTTAATTATATAATTTTATGGTTAGAAAAGTGTATCAGAGTTTAATCTGAAAGGAACAAAAAAATTTAAAAAAATAAATGCTTACCAAGTACTGAAATTGAATCCCAAAAATCTAAAATAGTTCGAATTTTAAACTTATACTATTGTGCAGAGTGTTAAAGATGTATAAAAGACTCGTCTTTACGTGTTTTGAGTTTTAAAAATTACCAAAAATAACAAAATAAACAAAAATTTTCCCGGAAATTACTTCAGAAAAACCCATAAACTGAATTCCATCTCATAGCAAATCAAATATCCACTATATTTATATAATTATAAAAATAAATTAGTATATACATGTAATAATAAGTTGTACGTCGTTACAAAACGAATAATCTTTTGTTAAAAGCATTTTAATATGATAAGGAAAAAAATATAGCAATGTATAGGTCTATTCACGGTAAAAACCCCTCTAAGGTTTCGCTCTAATTGTCTTCAAAGTTGCTTTGTTGTTATAATGGACAATAAATTTTATTTAATCAGACTGTACTTCATTATTCGAAATAGTTCAAAAGGTCAACCACAAAATTCAACACATACAACAGTTGTATTCCCCGGTTGAAGCCGAGAAGTACACCTAGTTCAAATAAGGTTTATAGCTTGTGCTATTAAATAAGTATTATTCTAGATGTTTGTTTTATCAAGGAAGAGAGGTTATCAAAGGGAGGAATAGAGGTTCCTCTTCTGGCAGCCCGAACGTGGACCTGGCATTCCGGTTGCCCGCCGTGGAGGAGAATTCTTCGCAAACTACTCCTCAGAGGTCAAATGTCACTGTCCCTGCTGAAGTCATACCTGTCCCTGCTGAAGTCACTCCTGCCCCTGGTGAGACCACTCCAGCCACGGCGACCCCTGTTGCAGTGAGCAAAGCGAAGTCTAGCACCCAAAGCCAGCTTCACAGGGTGAGTGGAGGAAACAGCTCATTAGGATGGCGAATAAACAAAAGAGGCGAGCGGAGAAAGCCTTTAGGAATAAGACGGTGGCCAAGGCGCAGGTGGCTCCGCCTGTTCCAGTCAGGGAGGAGCAGCGCCGAACGCCTGCGGCTAAGAAACCCTGGCAAAAAAACCAGGTCTGAGGCAATTCTGATCAAGCCCTTATGGGAGCGATCTTTCGCTGACGTCCTGGGACAGATCAAGAACGAGGCCAAGACGGAGACTGTCATCAAGTTCATCCGACGTACCCGGCACGGGGATATTCTCCTCAAACTAGGGAAGTCTAAGGACAGGTCAAGTTTTGCTGCCACCCTGAAGAATGTTCTCGGGGACAAATCCGTTCGTGCACTGAATCCTAAGTCCTCAGTTGAAATCCGGGACTCGACGGGATTTGTACTGACTAGGAGGTTATTGAGGCGATAACAATGGCCGTTTCTGAGCTGTCGGGGGAACCAGGAGAGGTAAAGATCTGGCTGACATAGAGAACCCAGAGCCAGCAGCGAATGCCTGTCGCCGAAATGGGCGATAGACAAGCCAACAAGCTGCTGAGTCTCCAACACTTAAAGTTCAGATGGATAAATTGCAGGCTCAGACGGAGGGTGGTTGTTCAGCGGTGATTCCACTGTCATGGTTTTGGTCACTCCTCCCAAAACTGCAAAGGACCCGACCGAAATTAGAATTGCCTTCAGTGCGGTGGTAAAGGCCATAAGAGGAAGGAGTGTACCTCCAGTCTCTCCTGTTTTTTCTGCAAGGGGAAAGGTCTCGGTGAAAACGCTCTGGGACATTGATCTAGTACTGGACAGTACAGCACTCTCAAAGCTGCACTAGAACAGGCAAAGGGTAGGAGAAAGTTATTCGTATCTTCCAGTGTAATATTCAGAGATTCAGGCTCGCTGAAAATCTTCTTAATCAGCTCCCCAAAGAACTCAGTGTCGACGTTCTCCTGGTCAGCGAACAGTACCGAGTCAGGTCTTCAACATCTTGGTTCCCTGACAGTCTCGGTACTGCTGTCTTTTGGGCCCGTAACAGACAATGAGCGCTAGTGCGGAGTCATGGACCCAGCCGAAGGTTCGTCTGGGTCAGGGGTAGGGTTGTAACCTTCTAAGGTTTCTACCTCGCCCCCAACGAGGCCATCCAAGATTTCCGCGATACGATTGATACCTGACAGATATCTTACTCGACAACACTGGGCACATCATCGTTGGTGGTGACTTCAATACTAGGGATGTCAAATAGGAAATTTTCTCTACCAACTCCCGGGGGAAATGCATCCTAGACTTCGCCACCAGGACTGGGCTCGTCGTCCTAAATGAAGGCAACACGCCAACTTGCTGGCACCCCAGGTAGAGAGGTTAAGAGGCACGATCTCCGACATAATCCTTGCGTCTGAGTCAATTCTGTTGAGGATCACTGACTGGAGAGTATTGAAGGATTACACGGTTAGTGACCACGAATTGATTGTACTTATTGTACGTGACGGACAGCGTAGAGTACCTGCGTCTCGGGATAGGGCAGGCCACTGGAACAAAAACAAGCTGGACGTGGCCAAGTTCAACCAGGTTATCTTACGGGGAGCGCAAGAGGATTATTCAGTATCTGGCGAGGCTGGCGCCGAGGTATTAATCCTAGGCTGGCGTCTAGGATTGAACTGACCATCTCGGCCTGTTACCAGTCTATACCGCGCAGGAAACCCCGGCGCGATAAGTAACCCGTTTACTGGTGGACTACAAAGATCGCGGAACCCCACATAGCTTGTTTAAGAGCCAGACAAGCCGCCACGAGAGCAAGAATCTCAGCAGACAGAGTTCATAAGTCGGAGGCCTATAAGGTTGCAAGAAAATATCTCCGCAGGGCAATCGACCGGAGAAAGGCTAACAGCTGGAGGAAACTTCGGGAGGATGTCGATTCCGATCCATTGGGCCTGGGTTTTATACTTTTAACTCAGAAACATAGCCCCCAATCTTTAATTTTCATCATGGAGGGAGCCACCATGGAGAGGATCGTAACCGCCCTGTTTCCAGAACATCCGCTGCTCCCACAAGTTTATTTCGGACGTCCATAGGACATTCCCCTCTTCAGCATTGAAGAGTTGGAAACTTCCGTTCTCTCAGTGAAGAACAAGAAGGCTCCTGGACCTGATGGAATTCCCATTGAGGCTCTGAATAAAGTTTATTCTATAGATCCCCGGATGTTGCTGAAGACGTACAACGCCTTCCTATCCGAGGGGGTGTTCCGCACTCGTTTGAAAATGGCTGGACTTGTACTCATCAGCAAGGGTTAATCTGACCTGCCGTCTTCCTACAGGCCTTTCCGCAAGTAGGACATGGTGGGTAAACCTTTTGAAAAGTTGATTCGCTCCCGACTGAATTCCGCCAATGGTTCGGCTTCAGAAATGGGTGATCAACAATTGACGCAATTATGGAGGTTCCAAAAGCGGTGAAAAGACCTGAGAGCCACAACCATTTCTCCCGTCATGTACTGCTTCTGGTTACGCTTGATGTCAAGAATGCCTTTAACTCGGCGAGGTGGATCATTATGTTGAATGTGCTGCAATTCACCTTCCGGATCCCATCGTATATTTTGCGGCTCATCGAAGATTATCTCCGCTCCAGGCTCTTGATTTATGAAACGAAAGACGGGACGCGGACGATGGACGTCACTTCCGGTTCCGCTCAGGCTTCAATACTTGGCCCGGATCTCTGAAACGTCGCTTACAACAGTTCTGAGATCCTAGTTGCCTGAAGAAACCGTTTTGGTTATGTACGCTGATGACGTAGCAGCTCTCATCGCTGCACGCAACGTTGAGATGGCCCAGCTGAAGCTGAAGCTAGTGATGCGTGTAGTTAATGCTTAGTTGTCTGATCACGGTCTATCGCTCACCTTAAGCACGACAGAGATCGTGTTTCTAACAAAGAAAAAAATAGCCACCATCGTCCACTGCAAGTGGAGAAGTATGTGGTCCAGACCATGCGTGTCGCCAAATACCTCGGAGTCATGATGGACAATAAGTTAAGATGGAGGGAACAGATCTTTCGTACGGTGAAGAAGGCTGCCTAGCAAGTTTCATATCTTAGCAAGCTGATGGTCAATGTCCGTGGGTCCCAGGTTTAGCAGAAGAAGTTTGTTGATGTTCGCAGTCCAGTCTGTGCTTTTATACGGAGCTGAGGTGTGAGAAGACGCTCTCAAGAAAGCAATTTATCAGATACAGCTCGCTCGAGTACAACGTCAAGCTGCGTTCAGAGTGTATCTACCGTACAGTATCTGGACCGGCCGTTCTGGTGGTCGTTGGAGACATCACTGTCAAGCTCGTGGCAGGGGAGAGGTAGGCGATTTATCAAAGACAAGGTGAAATCGTTAAGGATGCTGCTAGATTCGAAGAGCGCTCTCGCACCTACCAGCAATGGCAACATAGCTGGGAACAGAGACCCGGGGACGATGGACTGTGAGACTCGTCAAGCAAGTCCACCCGTCGTTGAAAGGGCGGCACGGCAAGGTTGATTAATACCCAACACAGTTCCTAACCATGGCTATTTCAGGTCGTACCTGCACCTGATGGGCAAAGCCGGTTCGCGGAATTGCATCTACTGCCCGGGCATTCGAGACGATGCAGAACACACTTTCTTCCACTGTCTACGTTGGGAAAGGCCCCGCCTGGAGGCTACATGTTCACTGGGTGAGTTTTCGGAGGATACGGTATGTGAAAAGATTATGGAGGGCGAGGAAAACTGGGACTGTTTGTCGCGTTTTATCCAGGGAATCCTCCGCAGAAAATAGACTGATCTAGACTGGGAAACGGACTGGTCCGAATGATCATTCGGCCGGAAACGGAGCGAGCCCTGTGGGCTTAAGCCAAATTTAGGACTAGCCTGAGGTAATGTGACAAACAATCATAGGTCTAATTTTGATTTGCCTCCGGATCACTGATAGAATTATACTTATAAATAATAACCATAAGTTAGAGTCCTAAAGAGTAGAGAGGGTTTTTATTGGGTAGTCTTAATTTTTTAGTAGGAGTCCCACACTACAGGTTGGCCACCTGTGTGCGTAAATGTATTTTCCCTCTTCTATCTAAAAAAATCATGGAAGAGAACTTAGATGGCTTAACACGAAATAAGACTAGTTGATTACTGATGTAATTTTCATGATCACATTGGACAGTGTGAAAACCAATAATTTCCTTGAATTACGTTGTTATTATAATTGTTGTTTAAAATTACTTAATTTTAAGCTAATTTTTTTCTGGACCTTATTTATGGGAAATAATATATTTCAGAAGAAAGATTTATCGAATAATATAACCATTGTCCTCTTTGATCCTCATAAAGACTCGTTATTCACATTATTACAAGAATTTATTTTACTGTAATAAGAGATAGACTATTTCAGCGTTTAATGAAACAGTTTAACTTTGCAAGATGCTACAGTCTAATAAAGGAAGGGACAAGAACGATGCTTAAACGTGGTAACTGGTAATGTTTACGTTAAGCTTTTAAGTGCCGGAAATTAGACCGTTGCTCTTGCAAGAGCTCTTGTTACACCTCAACCATATAAACTGTAATAATCATAACCTATTTGAAATTTAAAACATCTAACAATTTTAATTATTAGAAAAGTTAACCACAAAATGCATCGCACACAGCTGCTGCATTCGGTGCTCTAAACCGAGAATTGCTGCTCGAACTGAAATAAAGTTAACTAGTGCTTAAAAAAATGTTTCCTCTGGTTATTTGTTTTATTTTTCCTAAGGAAGAGGGTTTGATACACAGTTATCAAATAAGACTGGTAACACCCACATCGAAGAAAATCCTAAAATAGTCTTTACAGGTCCTTTACAAACCACGATAACCACGAATCATTTTATGCTGCTAAACACCACGATATTAAGTGGTCACCGTTTGCAAAAATACTGGTACAAAATTAAAAAAATACATATTTTTAGAGAAGTTGATGCTTTCAATTCACGTATTTAAAAGAGAAAAAATATTGAAGTGTTTGGTAAAAAACGTTTAGAGACATTAGCAATTGTAGGTTTGGTGAAGATTATTTTTGTATGTTTTATTGATAGTGGTAAATTAAAACCATCCATAAATGTATTTTATGTTTAACATTGTTTTTGCTTACAGTAATAAACCCCGTATAAAAACCACTCACTTCAACAGCTTGTTTACTGAGTCGGAATACTAAAAGTAGACTTTACGGGAACAAGAATTCAGAACACTTAATAAAGATTTAATAAGAGCAAAAATTTCACGCTAATTACCTCTCAAGATAATATGTTACAAGGCTTTCTGCAGCGCCGATCTGCATCGTAAGTTAAATTAGTTCATCTTTTATTCACACTGCTAAACACAGATTCTCTTAATCTCACGTTGATAGAGTCTCCCAGGAAATAACAAAACTCTACTGTTGGATCCAGCTGTCACCTTTAATCTTCAGGATAGGTTGAAAGCTTCTGATAATTTAATTTTGACTTAGTTGGATAGAAATATTACTATACAATTCATTAAGGAATTATTACGGAATTATTTTTCTGCCTTGTGATAAATGTGTTGCATGCTTGCATTGCCATAGGTATGAACTGTATATATTTAGGATAGTAGGTACTCAATTATTTTTTTTTTTGCATGACAATGTTTATTATTGATGTAGCTTGCACTGTTGTTCTACTATTGTAGCTTTAGTAATTTATCCTTAATTTGCAAGTAGTTCTTGATCATATCATCTGCATCCTGAAGCTCTGCATACCATTGTACGTGTTCACCAAGATATCATTAGAAAATTGTTCATCAAATAATGTACGTTACAAATTTGAGTTGTGAATCCTTGTACAAAAATGACGCTTGTCGTAGAAAATTAATAAATAAACATTTTTGGAAAAACTAAATCGCTTGGTAAGAATGATATAAATGTTTCTGGCCTTTACCCCACGTCTGGAGAACTTTTTATTCCTTCAAATTGCCCTCTTACCTTATAACATAGAAAATCTTGAAAAATGGGATTTCTACACGATCACATTATTTTAATTGTGACATGCACATAACTTTGGTTAACTATTACATTACAGTTTTTTGTTTTTGCGATTTCCCCTTATAGGAGAGAAGCTTTTACCGTGGGTAGCATGGTAATAGGTAAGCCCAAGATCATGATAACGTTTTGTTTCAGGTGCCCAGATGTCAAAACACTATTCGTTCAAATTTATATATATATATATATATATGTATATATATATATATATATATATATATATATATATATATATATATATATATATGTATATCTATAATATTATAAAGAAGAGGTGGTTTCTGTCTGTCTGTCTGCCTGTCTGTCTGTCTGTCTGTCTGTCTGTCTGTCTGTCTACCTGTTTGTCTGTCTGATGTTCCGGGTGAACGCAAAAACTACTGAACCGACTGGGCTGAAACTTTACACATAAGTAGATCTTGAACCCATGCAACACTTAGGCCTATTCACTTCCTTAAAATCTCCTCGGGTTTCGCCCCGTGAAGTCCTAAGTTTCAATGTTTACATTTCAGAAGTAAGTAAACATTCATAAACCGTAATCCGAACAGCCGTGGACACTTCCATTTGACAGCTTAAAGAGCAGAAGCAAGAAAAGCTGTTTCAAGCTAACTAAAATGGAAATGACATTGTCTAAAGAACGGGTAGAGAAAAAAACTGAGCGAAGAACGCGTACGTCAGCTAGTTTATATATATATATATATATATATATATATAAAGATATATTATGTATTATGATACATTTATATGCATTGGAAATTCGCGAAGTATGTAGGTTTGCTGCTACGGGGTTTTTTTATTGAAGACTGACATGTTTCGATACCTTTAGGTCATTTTCTCATTTAAAATTATCTTACCTAATATAAATAGCATAATATTAATTCAAATAAAAAAAATAAAAAAACCAAGGGTACTCAGTTCTTAGTATAATTGCAATATATATATATACATGTATGTTACAATTATAAATATATATATATATATATTTATAATTGTAACATATATATATACAATATATATATTACAATAGATACAATAGATATATTACAATTATCATACCAAGAACTGAGTACCCTTGGTTTTTATTTTTTAAATTTGAATTAATATTATGCTATTTATATTAGGTAATATAATTTTAAATAAGAAAATGACCTAAAGGTATCGAAACATGTCAGTCTTCAATAAAAAAAAACCGTAGCAGCAAACCTACGTACTTCGCGAATTTCCAATGCATATAAATGTATCATAATACCACATAAAGCCACATACAAAGTTTCATCAATATACATTCTTAAATAAACGATTTATGACATTTTAATTATTCTCCATAAGAATATCATGGCGGCTGAGTATGCAGGTTTGCTGAAACAAAGAACACAAAAATCGGGGTTTTATGCAAATATCAATAGAACTCAACTAGGTAAAGTCATATACCAAGTTGCATAAATACACACTGTATTGGCATTATTCAAATTCATAAATAAGCTATATATAAAACATTGTAATTATTCTCCACAAAAATAACATAGGGGCTGAATACGCAGGTTTTCTGCTAAAGGAACAATCGGGAAAATGTTTTTTGTGTGCAAATATCGATAGGCCACAACCAGATGAAGCCACATAACAAGTTTCATCAGTATTCGTTCATAAATAAGCGATATATAACATGTTTAATAATCTCCATAAAAATAACATTGGGGATGAGTACGCAGGTTTGCTGAAACAAGGAACATAAAAATAGCTTTTTACACAAATTTGAATACAACCCGACTAGGTGAAGCCACATAACCAGTTTTATTGATATATGTTCGTAATTAAAGGAGACATAATATTTTACTTTTTCTCCATGAGAATGACATTGGGGCTGAGTATGCAGGTTTGCTGCTATAGGAACCATCGGTAACAGTTTTTTTTTTATGCTAATGACAGTAGACCACAACCAGATGAAGCCATATACCAAGTTTGGTCGGTATACGTTCATAAATAAGCAAGATAAAAAATTATTCTTATTCTCCATAAGAATAACATTGGACAACGTACTGTGTTTAGAACTTTTAATATCTTCGTAACCAATTGACGAAGAGCAATGATAAAAACACCAAATTGTGTGTTTTCTTAAGCTAAATATAATGATGAATATAATTTGGTGTTTTTATCATTGCTCTACGTCAAATGATTACAGAGATATCTAAAGTGCTAAACCCATTATGTTGTCCAATGCTGTTCTTACGTGGAATAAGATAAATTGTATATATCGCTTATTTATGTACTTTTCCTGATGAAACTTGGTATCTTGATATCGTTGTGGTCTATTGATATTCGCACCAAAAAAACATTTTTCGGCCGATAGTTCCCGTAGCATCAAACCTGCGTACTCAGCCCCATGTTATTCTTATAGAGAATAGGTAACGTGTTATCTCCTTTAATTATGAACATAAATTATTAAAATTTGGTATGTGGCTTTACCTACTTGAGTTATATTGATATTTGTATAAAACCCCATTTTTGGAGTTCCTTGCTTCAGCAAACCTGCACACTCAGCCGCCATGTTATTCTTAAGGAGAATATTTAAAATGTCATAAATCGTTTATTTATGAATGTGTATTGATGAAACTTGATTTGTGGCTTTTTGTGGTATTAAGATATATATATATATGCATTGGAAATTCGCTGAGTACGTAGGTTTGCTGCTACGGGGGTATTTATATATTAAGATGTATACAAAATGTTGGACCTTGACACAATGACTGGTGGGTTTTAAGAAGTGGGTCAAAGAGTTTTAATTACTTCCTAGATTATATTTAACATAAGATACTACTTTTGCTTTCTTTTTGAAATGAGGCAATAAATTCTTCTTAAAAACAACTTGACTGATTTAAGCCTTATTGTTTTTTTTAGTTCTGCATTTATAGGCTATGTATTTGAACAACCGTATACAATAACAAGCTACAATAACAATGGGAGGCCTGGGGGGCATAGCCCCCCCAGTAAGGTTAATGTGTTACTTTAAAACCTCTGGATTATAGTTTTAAATATTTAGGCATTCAAAACCAATTGACTGATTTTAAAATGTATTGTTCATAAAGTTCTGTATTTATACTATATATTTTTACAGCAATATTAAGCTACAATAAAATAAATATCCTGATGGGTCCTCCAGTGGAACCAAAGTGTAAATAACTATTTTTAAACCACCTGCTCTCACTGATTGGAGACCTTTATTGTCGCCAACATATTATATTTTATCAAAATCTTCAGCTAATATTATTTGAAATCCTGTATTTCCCGGTAAAACTACTCATCAATCACCCTCTTTCAATGATGAAAAACTATGTTTTTAATTATCATAATGAGTTAAATGGTTAGCCTAAAATAATTAAAACTTGTAACTCTTAGATATATAATTTATTTTGAAATGGAAAAAAATGTTTTATATGTTAACAAATTTCAATACGAAAAAATAATGTTAATGAGTTTAGAAAAAAAACATTACTTTATGTGATAAGATAAAGATTAAATTCTTCAAGTTTAAATTTGTATATTTTACAAATTCTAACTCTTGTTGAAATTACCATTTATTTTATAATAATAAAAAATTTTATATTAATTCACTTTGAACTAATCCGACCAATTTAAGCAGTTCTTCCGTTCAGTATTTATGTAATAAAGGTTATTGGCACAGTATGATGTAATCTCTGTAATGTGTTACTATTTCCAATTTCAGTAATATGAGGAGTGGATCTGGTTAAATATCAGCAACAGGTGAGGATGTTATACAATTCAAGAGCATCTCAAATTCTATAAAATTACTGCCTTTCTTTGACAACAAAATATACATTGAATTACACAATCACGATTTATATTTACACTGCTTAAACATTACATTGAACAGCCTCCTATCAAAACCAATCCATTATTTTCACAACACTCTTGTGGAATTTCTTGGAACCATAATAGCTGTAAACATTTAACTTCTTAGAAAAATACAATTATAAATAAAAAATAAATTTCATGTTTTATAAACGAGTTTATTTCAATAGTCATTCCACTTAATGTCCATAAATGTAACATTTATCTTAAAATATGTGATGTATTTACACACCTAACCAAATCTGCAGACTTTTTTAACATTGCAAACATTATTTTGTATAAATGATTCTGTATTGTGTTTTATAAGTTTTTTGACACGACTTGGTATTTCAAAGTATTTTGTTGGATTATGAATATGTAATCCATTAAAGGAGGCAAGGGTTGAAGAGATACTGTCAACAAGATATGTTCCTCTCAGTGCTAAAAGCCTTCTCTTGTTGGTTCAGTGTTGTAAGACTACCCAAGAAAATCTGTTTTGTGACTTTTATAGTTTTTGAAATATCTACCGGGTTTTTAACTACCTCCGCAAACTCCGAAAAGTAAGTGTTGGGATCAAAGCAACGAATGAGTATTATAAAATCATGTTCGCCTCCACTACACCCGTGCATTGATGCTAGAAAGACAATACATTAAGTATAAACAAATACAGTTAGAGAATCATTCTCGACTCAACCCCTAAAACTTCCGCTTTGTCTGCACATAAGCACACGCAACCACACAACACGAAGCCTCATGATCACGCATTATACACGTCTCACTCATACATCGACACATTTACTCAAGTTCTCATATACGTTTATTAATATATGATTATACGGATATAAAAACAACTAAGTAAGAAAATTATGTTGTTATAACGACGGTTTTTGCAAATTATCAAACAAAGTGCAAGCTAAAATTGTAGTTCTAGAAATAACCTTATTAAATTAGTTAAATATAGAATACGCATTTTATTTAGGGTCTTGATCTTTGTTTAAATTGTCAGATAATGGTAATTTAAGTATAATTTACTAAATTATTAGTAATTAATTATTTCAATGAATCTTCATAATTATTGAATTTGATATTGAACTGAAATAATAAGAATAATATACTTTCATCCAAGCAATAGGCGCTACATATTTTTGATGCCTAATTATATATATTAACTTATACCATTGTTTCGGAATTGGCTTAGTGGAATTCGTGCATATTGACTTCATCCAATTAGCCCAACATTACAAATCCTATAAAATGTTTTGTAAGTCATGCGTTTGTTTTTAGCTAAATTTCTCCGGAGGTATTTTACAAACTAATAAAATCTTCCACTTTTTACGGTGCCTTCATGAAAGACATCGTAATTGAAATACTTATCTATTTATTTAATGAGAAACTATTTTTTCAATTAATAAAACACTTCAATTTTGCAAGAGGAGATGCTCTAATAAAGGTAGGGACAAGAACTAAGTGCTTGAACGAGTTAGTTGGTAATGTTTACAATAACCTTTTTAAGAGTCTGAAATGAGACCGTTGCTCTTGGAAGGGTCCTAGTTATACCTTAACACTATAAACAGTAATAATAATGTTCAGTTGCCGCTTTCAAAACTGTATATACAATGAAAGCTATATATTTGGTTCCAGATGGTTCTCTTTCATATATATCTACATTTTAAGGAATAACCCTAGCATGAATGGTCTTAAACTGAGTATAAAGTTTTACAATTAATACTTGCCGTATTTATCCTCCCTGGGTATTTAATAAAATCTTTCTTTATATCAATAAAACGAATTTTGAAATTGATTTAATTCCAACAAGTGTAATCCATTTCAAATTGAACTCAATATATTTATTTTGTTTCCATCAGTCAAGTTTCAACACGGACAATACTAGAGATAAATGGTTTGAGCCTCTTCAATTCATGGAGACAACCCGGCAATGAAGACCGAAAATTAAGTTGTAACCGTTACGCAAATGAGGAACCCAAACTTTAAAATATCGACGTGACCAGTAGTTACATAATTGTTCATGACCTTGTACATCGTACTCAGGGCCTGATTAAGAGGTGTGCCGCCGAAAGGCTTGGGTTAATTTGGTGGCCCCCCACCGATTATTGAAGGGGGGTGTGTGTCGAAAAGACTCGGTGAGCGAGTGTCTAGACGTGGCCCAAAGTTAATTTGTGGATGCATTACCGTTAAGGGGATACCAGTGCCAAGTATCTTTGTCTCTTTTCAACGTACAGCTGCATCTCTTTCCAACCAAAGACTAGTTTCCTAAACACACGAGCATTGCTAGTATCTCCTTAAAGCATATTGTCTGATCTAAAGGGTCCTTTACCTCTCGGTTTCAGTCCCATCCTAAATGACGACCGGATCTCGTAACATAAGATTTAAATGACGATCGAGCTGTATAACATCGGCCGTAATTGACGATCGCAACCAGTAATATCGGCCGTAAAAGACAACCGTAATATCGGCCGTAATGCACCATCAATCGATGACCGAAACTCGTCATAGTTGCCGTAATTGACGATTGCACTATGATATATCGGACGTACATGACAATCGCGCCGCGTAATCATAGCCGTTAAAGACGATCGTACCGCAGATAACCGTTTCGAGGATATAATTCCCTCCCGAAATAATTCCGAGGTATAATAAATCCCACCCAAAAATGGGATTAATTTTACCCGAAATGTCAGGACCCATCAATCTCTTATAACGAGCTAAGGAATAACTAAACTAACCATTCAAACTGGGTATAAAACAGGCGTGGTGACGGGAAAGGGCGCGCGGATCTAAAATTCCCTGTAGCCAATTTATCGCCACACTTCCAAGTGAAAATAAATTAAGCCCCTACAAACTGGTGCCCCTTGGCTGACTGGTGCCCTAGGCTGCAGCCTAGTCGGCCTAATGGTTAATCAGACCCTGATCATTCCTCCAAAAATAAAAAATCTAACAATGTTTATTACTTTAAAACTATTTTATTCAATAAGAAAAACATATATTGTTAAAATATGTTGGTTATCTGAGTAGTCTGAGAGCTTTTTCATATATGTTGAAATATGCTTTACCTTTAAAGCAATATTTTTCCAGATACACATGCGTGATTGGGTAAAGGTAGTGTGAAATTCTCTTTTATATACATGTATGACTCGTTCTAAAATTCCGTACGTAATTTTAGTTTTGAAGGATTGAGCGAACAATTATTTCAACTTAGCTTCTAGCTTCCATTTATATATTTTTTTCTCAATTTCAAAGTTGTAATAAACGAACACTTTCATTATAAAGGTTCTACAATGACTTATTGTTCTTTTTAATAAGTGGTTTGTTTATAATCTGTTTATACAAAGTATTATAAGATATTTATAATAAGATATTTATTAAAAGAATATTTTGCTTAGTAATATAAGTTAATATACATTGAACTGGAAGTGAAACTGATGGTGGAAACAAGTATTGAATTGTGTAATTTGTAGCCATTAATGGAATTCCTTGTTGATATGGTTTACTGTTAAAACTCACTCACTGGTTGGTTCATGTTTTTTCATGACAAATATTTAATAAAAAGCAGTATATTAAAAATTTACTAATACAACATGAAAGTTTCCTACGAATACGTTATTTTTAAAGTACATTGTAGTAAAACTACTGATGTTTTAAAAACATTATCTAGGTGATGAAAGCATATTTGATTAAGTTTTACTAGAACCTTCTGCTCAAATTCTAGTAATTTTTCTTCTTGTGTTTCTGAGTTCACAACACTCATCGTAAAGAACCCAGCATATTGAATTGTCATTACAGTAATAATTTTATTCAAAAAAATAAATTAATGATGTGCTAGAATATATTAATATATCTTTACTACGATTCTATTGGTTGTGTTCATTCCATACAAATTATATTACATTTTATATCCATGGGTGAAAGACCTGAAGATGAATGTATAACTAGAGTTAACGTTAAAAATACCTCTTTCAATTAATACATAAAATATTCAAATCAGTACAGTTGTTTTTTAGCTCTCCCCCTTACAAAATCCATCTGGCCCAATTTGATCAAGTAAAAATTTGATTAAGTTGACCTATTAAAAGGGTGTTTTTGTTTTATAAACACTAACAATGCATACAATTTGATTTCGCATGTTAGAAGTTTATTAATGTTTTATATTTCCCGTGATTCTGAACATTTTGCAGCGTTATAAACTCAATAATCCTTAACGAGAGTTCAATTGCCTCCATGATATAACTGTAATGGACGCTGAACCCGTTTGATGGCCTGTGAAACGCGTATTACGAGCTTCCTTCCTACAAAACAATTCAACTCTGATCGTTATATAGAGAATTTTTGTTTCCTTTGTTATAATGGTGGTTGTTCTGCAATTAAATTAACAGGTCGGGTATCGGTGCTTTTGAATTAAATGAGAACTGAAAGGTTTATGTCAATAATTGGTTGTAGAGTATACTAATAGAGGATTACTAAAATATATATCCTTGAAAAAAAAACAAGTAATACACAAACAAATTCAAATAAATGATTCAACAACGTTCAGGTCACTTATGAGATTTTATGCTGTAATTTTTTTCATACCATTTTAGGCCTTATCAAATATATATATATATAAACCATAACAATGTCAATATTTACAACATTGCTATTAACTTGAAATTTAATATATTTTTAACAGTTTCTTCTTCACCTAATGCAGTTTAAAAGTTAATATTAAGTAATAAGGGATAGAAGAGACCCAGTTTTTATACTTACGTTAATCTAGAAAGTACTGACTGGCAATTTTTACCCATGCACTTTAAAACCTGAAAACAATTGTTTTTGTAATCTCGACTTTATATGCACACACTGCAAGAACGAGTGATAGCAGAATTGCAAATACAGTTTTTAAGAATTATCTCGGACGGGAAAGACAGGATAGCGGTTGACTTGTAGTATGTTTAATCAAAAAATCTTGGTCACTTTATATGCACACAATGCAAGAACGGGTGATAGCAGAATTGCAAATACAGTTTTTAAGAATTACCTTGGACGGGAAAGACAGGAGAGCGGTTGACTTGTAGTATGTTTAATCAAAAAATCTTGGTCACTTTATATGCACACACTGCAAGAACGGGTGATAGCAGAATTGCAAATACAGTTTTTAAGAATTATCTCGGACGGGAAAGACAGGATAGCGGTTGACTTGTAGTATGTTTAATCAAAAAATCTTGGTCACTTTATATGCACACACTGCAAGAACGGGTGATAGCAGAATTGCAAATACAGTTTTTAAGAATTATCTCGGACGGGAAAGACAGGATAGCGGTTGACTTGTAGTATGTTTAATCAAAAAATCTTGGTCACTTTATATGCACACACTGCAAGAACGGGTGATAGCAGAATTGCAAATACAGTTTTTAAGAATTATCTCGGACGGGAAAGACAGGATAGCGGTTGACTTGTAGTATGTTTAATCAAAAAATCTTGGTCACTTTATATGCACACAATGCAAGAACGGGTGATAGCAGAATTGCAAATACAGTTTTTAAGAATTATCTCGGACGGGAAAGACAGGATAGCGGTTGACTTGTAGTATGTTTAATCAAAAAATCTTGGTCACTTTATATGCACACACTGCAAGAACGGGTGATAGCAGAATTGCAAATACAGTTTTTAAGAATTATCTCGGACGGGAAAGACAGGAGAGCGGTTGACTTGTAGTATGTTTAATCAAAAAATCTTGGTCACTTTATATGCACACAATGCAAGAACGGGTGATAGCAGAATTGCAAATACAGTTTTTAAGAATTATCTCGGACGGGAAAGACAGGAGAGCGGTTGACTTGTAGTATGTTTAATCAAAAAATCTTGGTCACTTTATATGCACACAATGCAAGAACGGGTGATAGCAGAATTGCAAATACAGTTTTTAAGAATTATCTCGGACGGGAAAGACAGGATAGCGGTTGACTTGTAGTATGTTTAATCAAAAAATCTTGGTCACTTTATATGCACACACTGCAAGAACGGGTGATAGCAGAATTGCAAATACAGTTTTTAAGAATTATCTCGGACGGGAAAGACAGGAGAGCGGTTGACTTGTAGTATGTTTAATCAAAAAATCTTGGTCACTTTATATGCACACAATGCAAGAACGGGTGATAGCAGAATTGCAAATACAGTTTTTAAGAATTATCTCGGACGGGAAAGACAGGATAGCGGTTGACTTGTAGTATGTTTAATCAAAAAATCTTGGTCACTTTATATGCACACAATGCAAGAACGGGTGATAGCAGAATTGCAAATACAGTTTTTAAGAATTATCTCGGACGGGAAAGACAGGAGAGCGGTTGACTTGTAGTATGTTTAAAAAAAATCCTAAATTCTGTTTAAGAAGATACCGTTGATCAACATAAATATTAAACCATCTATAAACTATTTATATTGAGAGAAGTGAATGTGTTTAACCAAGGTAAATACAAAAACTGCTCCACGTTAGAGCTGCAGTGACTTTAATTGTTTAAAATAAAGTGGCTATTGCTATAAGTAAGTTTTTAATGTAAACTTTATGGCTGCTTAGTTAGAAGAAAAGCACTAGCCAGGTCTTGAAAATATATTATACTGAATCAAGTGTGAATTTAACCGTAAGGAGATCAGCAATTTGATGTTGTTGCAACATAAACCATACTAATAATAACGCTTTTGGCAGTTTCATTCTTACTTATGTTTTTTTATTTTTGGCAGTAAGAATGAAACTGCAAAAAGCGTTATTATTAGTAATTATAACAATGGCTTACTTAAGTTTAAGAATTGAAATAAACCATACTGTTTGCTTTCAGTTATAAAATCAATATTCAGAACTATTTTAAAGAGGTTAGCAATAATTAATTGAAATCAAAATAGATACCCACAAGGCCTCTGAGTTTTGTGATCCAGAGGAAGAGAAGTTCAAACTGAAAACTTCTGAGCACATCCTAGGAGTGGAAAAAATACATTAACCTTTAGGCTTTAGTAATGCATGAATTAGTACCTCCTATTTACTGATGTTAAAAAATACATTATAATGTACAATTTATAAGGTTTTAATTATTTTATAGTTTTTGACGTTCCTTTAAAAGTATCAGTTTAGTGGGATCATACTTTTCTATTAGACAACATATTACTTAACAAAATATACCATTAACCCGAATTAACTTGTTAACTGTCATTTTTTATTTTATGTAGCTCATAATTTGCCTCATGTATTTACTACGCGACGACTTACTAAAAGAATATTTTTCATTTGTAAAGCAGGTAACGTTTTCCTGAGAAAGTTATATTGCAAATATTAAACACATAAGGCAGGGAGGTAACTGCATTATTAACAGTTCCTAATGTCAGATTGCCACAGTTAGTTTCAAAGGTTTGGCTCTCTGCCATTTCAATATGTAGCCGGCTTTTCCACGATTCGGGTGGGAATTCTTATTTCAAGCTTTTCCGAACTTTCTCTTTGGGTTTTCTCTTTAGTTATTTTTTCTTAGGTTGATACGAGATTAAGGGATAGAAGTTGAGCTACAATCGTTTTACACAGTATAATTCAACCCCAGTAAAGTATTGACTAATGGCTATTTTCTATTGTCCAGTTTATTTAATGTGGGCGTTTTTTACTTACATTATATGGGAACAAATGTAACTTTACATGGTGGTTGATTCACGTTTTTATGTTTATCTATTTCTTTCTTATGTTTCCAAACTCTGATCATGTTAGTTTGAAAACTATTTTGCGAAGATCATAAATATAGTCCTCTGACAGGTTTTCATTTAGTGTGATTTGAAGAAGGTTTGTAGTTTATTTTTTTTTATAATTTCGCCTTTTTGCATTTCGGCAACAATTTGCTTATCTCATCCACTTTTCTTTAACGCAAAATGACTTTGGTCCTCTCCATGTCCTTTTTTTTTAATTAATATTTTTATGTCCTACCTGGAAAATATTTGTCACTAATACTTACGTTTTAATACGGTTTACTTTAGATCCCTGACCCAGCCAGGTAATACAAAACAATGCTAAATCCGTGTAGTTATTACTTTATCAGTTTATATTTCTTGTGATATTATAGCGGGTTTTTATTGAATATTGGATTGTATTGAACAGTTTTTATTTAGATATGGTCCTTAATATCAGGATCTTTTAAAACTGGAAACTCTGGTGACATGTAAAATCGAGAACTATGGCCATATAACCATATCTCAGATTCTAGTATGAGTCCATTTGGGCCTAACTGTGCGAATGTGGCTGAAAGCTGTTAGCTGTTGTGTTTCACCCTCAGTTAAATGAAACATATCTTGTGTTTTGTTGCAAAAAAGTTTAAGTTTATTTTTTATTATTTGCTGTCACAACATGATGTATTCTTAACTGATGAAGGCCAAAACAGTGACTAGTTTCTACGCTGCGATCACAAACACTAATTCCTATAATGTTACAAATTAACCTTGTTTACTTTTATTTTGATTAAATCGATTTATTTTATTTTTCAAAATTATTATCCTGAAATTTGTACTTTTGATGACACATAGTTAGTTTCATATGTTATGTTTTAAGTTATAATTTGATACTTGAATACGAGTGTTTATTTAACATATGAGTACACATCGTAAATTTACAACTATAAATGATTGATGACCAACGAAATTTTTAAATATAAACAACTTTGAATAGCCCAGTTCTAAAATAATTGTATCTAAGTAGACACTCAATGGTGGATAGTAACTATAAGCTACGAAGTAATATTAATTAAATATTTTGACTTATTTATGGCGTCATTCATATTGAAGTTTTGAAGGAATTCTTGTTGTCCATTTTTTTCTGGTATCATGTTATTGCGATGATTCATAAAAAAAACTCTTCAAAATGATTCTGTTGAAGTTTAATAGTCCCATCCTTGCCGGGTTGCATTTCCTGGACAAATTCATTATTAGATGGACAGTACGTTTGCCAGCAATAAAGCATGTTATAGTCAGTAGCAGCTCCTCCCTGTGGACAATACAGGAACTAGCTTCTGCCATTACGGTAATGGCTTCATTGCCATTATCACTGGGCACGTGACAGCTGAGAGTGTGAGCCAGTAAACTGCTTGGTTTTATATATAACTTACTCTATTAAAAGTAACTCAAAAACTCGTTTATTTAACGAACAATCATAATGGCATAAAAGTACCAGCTTAATGTTTCCAACGAAAACCACCCGCTCCAACTGCACGGATTGTAACTCAACCAAAGTCAAGGTTACCGGTCCGGAGTATTACCTAATGTGGATGTGAAGATCGCCTCTGCATCTTTCCTTCCAATTTCTACTAGTCAACACTTTTAATTTCTAAGTAACCAATTTTGAATCCCGGAAATTCGCTGTATGATGAAAGTTTTTCTGACAATTGAGGGACTAGACATAGTTTAGATGGTAAGGTCAGCAGGTAGACAAGAAGTCGAACGTTCCAGCCGCGCATGCGCGTCGGCTAGCTCAGGTAAGGAGAGGCACATATCAGTCGCAGGGGGAACTTCGAGGGGGCGGTTCGACACTCATTGCCATGGTCAAGGAATTGCACAATATGTTGTAAGGTCACCAATTTTGGGGGGAATGAATCGGGGGATTGGCTAAATAAATTGGACTCAAACCACAGTAAATTCTAAAATAAACCGTAACCGATGAATTAAAACTTGAATAATTTATAATTGTTCTTTATAATAACGAGCGCTTTAAAATCCCATGTCGAAGTCTGTAATTCTTTTAAATATAAAATGTTATCATACTGATTGATCATCAAAATAGCTAGGCCGTTTCACGGGTTTTGCGAGAGTAATTCATTCTGGGAATCATAGTGCCTGATGGTTCCAGCATGCTATTACAAGGCGTGCCGTTGGTGTAATTCGCCTCCAGGCACCGCAGGTTGTAGCAGGAGCGAATAAGATAATTATTAAAGCCTCGTAAAATACCACTATGCTAGCCACAGAGCATTTTTTCAAAATTATTAATTATTTTCGGCAGTGCTGGGGCTGAGCACTTACATTAGTTATAAAACACCAGTCACAGTAATCATCCTTCAGCAAAACATTCACCCTGAGAAGTAACACTTATAAAGGTAAAAGGATTTAAAATCTCATTTGAAAAAGATACTCTCCACCTGCACTTTATAAGAATGCGATATTAGGTTATGCTCATCATAAAGCACCTTGTATAAACGTTATAACCACTATTTAAAACGCATTTCTTACCTTAATTTCCCAAGAGCCATTCAGAGGTGCGGAACCACAATTAAACGTCAGACTAAGAGGTAGCACAATCACATTTTACCTCTTTTCCTTTGTTGAACTCGTTACTTAAAACAAAATAAGCTGAAATTTTTTGTAATAAACAGTTTTACTGCACATACAAACATGCAAGACTGCTGCATTTATACTTTGTTTCATACACCCGCACCTAAACTGTTTCTTTAGGTATAAAAACATATCGTAAAAAGGCAGTTTTCTGTTTAGCAAGCGAACAAATTGCTATCACCTGCTGCTCATAACATTACCACTTGCAGGAGTAACCAACAGCTAATTGAGTGTTGCTTTAGACCAAGCTAACTGAGTTGATGTTTATAACCTCGTCATCGTTAATTCACCTAAAATGGGTGAAGTGGAATTTTTATATGATTTATGGGTATCCGAAATTGCAGTTGTAGAAAAAATTGTGTACGCAATTCTAGAGTAAATTATCTTTATCGCTGTCGAAAAATTTCAATTTTTTTTTATCGGTGAATACCTACCTTACGCTCATAATTCATAAATAACGTTTTTTTCATTCACAAATTAACTATTAATTAGCAATAATTAACAGTCAACTAATATATCATAAAAAATAGTATTTCAATTAAATAAGCTTAATATACACCCGATTAACAATTATAAATGAAACGATAGACTTTTGTTCTGTAACAAAATTATGTACATCAAAATTGTGCTAAAAACTGACCCTGTAATAAAAATTATGGCGGGATAACCTCTGGTAAAATCCACCGGCGCTGCACCACGTGTCCACGTTTACTTGGCCAAGTAGTTTTAAATTCGTATTTACGTTGTTTCCGTGTGTGTCAAGTGTTTTTAAATGTTTTTAACCATGATGAACTTCGGAGTGAGGGATATGTAGATATGTCACAGTTTTAACCTGCTGTTCTCAACCTGAAGATGTGCCAATGAGCGTGAAACAGCAGTAGTTTCACTACACAACAGGATCATTTGACAGTAGCTCAGGTAACATAAACCTATATTTTGCTGTAGTAAACGTCTAAACTAGCAGAAATTGTATAATAATAACTAAAACTAATTTCTTTGCCAGTTGTGTATTCAGTGTAAGAATATTAATTTGGATAACCGTCTGAATTCTCTTAACTATGTTTGATAATCCAAAGCTATTTACAAAACCCAACGCTATAAATCAACCCACATGTATTTTTAGTAACATATTTGCATAACGTAAATGTTCATTTGTAATGAAATCCTTTAAACATTTAAGTTACAAGTGTGGTAATATATACACACACAACGACAGACTAAGACGTAAACATTATAACCACTATTAAATTGCAATTATTATTATTATTATTGTATTATTGTAATTGTATTATCGGTAAGAGTCATGTTTTGTGGATCAGCTAGCGGGTCGTAAGGCTGAGCCTCATCAGCATCATCCATGGCTAGAGGTTCAGGTTCGATAGCAGGTCCTGGTTGTGAGCAAAGAATATCCTTAAACTCGTTGATCTAAATAAGCTCAGCTACCTACAGCTAGCACATAGCTACGATGGTGTAGCTATAACAATAATATGAATATTGTTTATTTAGGAATAAGTTATAGTGTTAAATTTCATTTTATGAAAACAAATAATTTTTTGGCAAAGTTTCATGATAACTTGTAGTATGTTAATTTCGATAAACATTACTTTCCTCATCAATTTGTTTATACAAATTAGAAACTTTATACCAATTATATGGAATACCCCCGTCGCAGCGAACCTGCGTACTCAGCGAATTTATAATGCATTTATATATTTCTCAATACCTCATAAAGCCACATACCAAGTTTCATAAAAATACATTTATAAATAAGTGATGCATAGCATTTTATTTACTCTCCAAAAGAAAAACATTAGGGCTAAGTACGCAGATTTGCTGCAACAAGAAAGATAATAAATACGTTTTTAAGCAATTATCAATATAATTCATCCAGGTGAAGCTATACACCAATTTAACCAAGCTGTTGAAGCACTTAAATTATGTTTATGATTCAAAATACTACATTATTTTTTTTAAGCTCTAAAAATGGTTAAAACAAAATTGAGTATTTTACAAATTGTAGAGTGAAAAATGCAAAAAAACTGATTTTTGTAAAATTTTGAAACCCCATAAACCCCCCTTCCCATGGTCCGATTTGTTGGTTTTCGAACTTAAGTCATGAATGTCACTTTACACATTTGAGCCAAATTTCATGGATTTCATGGAAATCGGATGTTTTTTCTCACTGTATCGCATTCACGGACACACAATATATATATATATATATATATATATATATATGTATATATATATATATATATATATATATAGATATGTCGGCGGCTGTTGAGAAGACAAAGTCTATGCACAGCACCTGTTCAGAGGACAGTTAGTGTCCTCTTAATATTAAGAGGACAGTCCTTATAACAGGTGCTGGGCATAACACTGAGTGTCCTCTCAACAGCCTTGGACATATTTCATCAGGTTTACCAACATACATGTGGGATAAAAATTCCCACATTATCATAGCAATAACGGCGGAATCGTTTATTCAGTTTGAGTGGTATTTCAATCATTTCACAAACGAATTGGTCACAAATGTCACCAAATACACCGTTTATTTCGGCCTATTGTTAAAAAACACAGACAACTGAAGTAGCGGGTTCTACAAACAAAAGCCGTTCCAATTTTCGCGCCAAACAGCTTCCGGTTCAAGTCAACCTGTCACGTCTGCAGTACGACTGGCCACATTCGTACTTATGAAGGCGTTTGTGATACTTCAACAGATTGTTTTCACATTTAGCATGGTTCTTTTTGTTTAAACTTTGGTAAAATAATTATCTCAATTAAACAATCTGTTTCCACAGGTTTGTCCTATTAATTATAAATTAAAATAATAGTCTAAACAAACAAAAAGTTTCTATTTGTAATGCTTTCAATAAATATAATTTAAATGGTATTTTTTCAATGTTTCTACTTCTTACTGTGTTTAATTTCAGAAATTCTATATTTGACAAATTTTGAATTTTGGCGCTACAGTAATACGTTTTGTTAACTTTACTAGTTTGGAATACTTTGTTGCCATGGTCTATTTTATGGCCACATGCTGATTTATATGTACATAGCGCAAATGTATTTTACTATACTATCTTTGCACTTGGATATCTCTAGTCCTATAGAGTGCGGAAACATTCACGTTTAATACACATATATATGGTTGTGTTACAAAAACTATATTTATCTATCCTATGGCTGAAAATTAACCAAACTAAAAATATATATTTGTCTATAGAGTCCACTGAATCCAAATTATTTCTTAGATATTTTTGACGAAATGTTGATTGGGACTTTGTTATCATCAGTAACTGTAATTTACAATTCCTGAGTTCGCTCATCCAATTACGGGGATATTTTAGCGTATCCCTAGTGTACGTAAGGAACACCACTGATGTGCACTAGGAATTAAACAATATGTGGTAACATATTGAAAACATTAAGTTCGCAGCGGATAAAAAATAATGTTTCACCACTATTCATGCATGTTTTAGCACTCTTATTTTCTCATTAATGTGCAATTGTATTACCTTAAAAATTGTATATTTTATTACCAGTGTTGAAAGTGACCAATTTCTGGGAGAGATTGCATTTTACTATGCAACTGGAAAATGCTATTGAGTCCCGAAACAAGAATTTCGAGACAAGTAATGAACGTTTTCATCACAATGCAAAAAGTACGTTAAACTTTTGAACGTTAGCTCATATTTCATAGTCTAGTAATTTTTCATAAGTAATCACGACAATGACTTTAAATTAATTTCCTCTGGTTTTTTGTTTTAATGTTTTTTTTTCTGAAGGGAAGTCGTTTTTTTTGCAAACAATGTTTTGCCTAACTTAAAAACTTAAATGTAGTTGGTGATTTAAAGAGGGGGGTGGGAGTGTAAGTAATGGTATAAAATAAGCTTTAATGAGTAATGAGATATTAAATACTGTACTATGTACAATATATAAAATATTTGTGTTTTGAAATGTAAAAAATTAACTTCTGCTTGAACATGGAAAAAAACTCAACATATTTTAAAATATTTTCTTTATGAACCTAAGATTGTCATGAAAAGTGACCGCTTGATAACCTACTAAAAGTTACTTGGTCTGAGGACTGACGCTCTATTTTCGCCAGCCAGTTTATGATTCGGGCTTATAAGTGGCGGCTCCAGTGGGAGGGAGGCCATAGTTGCTTGTAACGATTTAACAATTTGTATATAAAAGGTATCTTAGCCCCATTCTCAAGAAAACCAATTCAAATTAGTATTGACTTATCAAACACCCTGTAAATGAGCAAGGTATTCATATACAATTTATTTGATTTTTAAATGAGTCCCCCCTATTTTTTCTGCATTCCTTAATATATCAACTCCGGACCCAGGGCCCATTTTCTAAATAGGCCAAGTAGGCCGCTGCCTAGAGCGGCAAACTTTTGGGGGGCGGCAAATTTCTGGGAGCATATTTTTTTGATTATAAATTTGTCTTAGGATTAGTTGGATTAAAAATATTGTAAGCCTACTTGCAAGAATGCTTTTACTTTTTTTAAACTTTGTAAATCATCTTTAACATCGAGAAAAACTAACTAGTTGATTTGTTATGCCGAAGCAGGAAGGGCGCGGAGATCAAAGTATTTAATTTGTTTAGTTGTCTTTGCCAGTCTTGAGGGGCGGCGTCACCGCGCTTGTTCACACGGCCGATGTTCACCGTCGAGATCGCGGCGAGTATTTATCGCGCGAATAAGCGGACAACAGAAACAAATGGTGCATTGTTTTCTACCCAACAACACTGAATAAAAAGTATGTTAACGAGGTATAAGGTTATTTGGTATAAGCTATGTGATTTTAAGGGTATTTGGCATTAATTGTGTAGGTAAAATTCACCAACATGAACATTTCTCATTTTTAAAGAATTGCATAGTAACCATCCACTTTGGTCGATTTAGCCCACAGTTTTAAATTGCAGATAAAGGAAAAATAAAATACCTCTAATTCTGCGGTTACATATTTTTGTTTTAAATATAATAGTTTAAGGGTATCTTTGTAGGCCCTACAACTTAATCTTGAGTTCCACCAGGCGGATAATTTATGATTGTTGATATCATTTTTGATCTAACCCCTCACCTTTAATTATGTAGATGAAAAAAAACTATAAAATTCTGAATTATTTTGAAATTTATGGAGGATAAACGTAAAAATTTGCATTACAAGAAATACATTAGACATTTATTAAAAATGTAATTATTTTGTACAGTCAACCTTTGCCTTTGTTTGATCAGTTATGTAAATGAATGCGTAATATCAATTTGTAGGAAACTGAATAAGCTTAAAGAATATTACATCCATCGATCTGCGCCCCGTTTTTGTATTATTATGGATAAAAATTAAAAACTACCTCTAACGGAAAATGTGTTATAACTTGCAGGAATCAACTGATTGAACTCAAACAACGTCTACACATTAACGTAATGATGTAAGAACCATACATAGGTGTGCTCCAATGCCGCATTAACGTATTACTGTACTTAACCTTAACTGTACTGTACTGTACCTTAATGTAAGGTAATAATAATAATATTTTATTAATATAAAGCAACCACAAAGTTGTGTTTAAATGTAATAAATACATACATTTTTCATTAACTAATGAATATAACTATGTAATATTTACAATAATCCTAGATGTATAAACAAATAAAGAAAACAGTTTAAAACAAACCAAAATGTTTAGTTTTAAAAATAGTTAGATTTTTCGTAAATGGTCCATAAAGTCATCTACGTTATAATATCCAGTATGTAATAAGAAGATAAAAATTGTATTTTAATAAATTCCGATTGGTTTCGACTTCAATATAATTTGCTAGTTTATTTATAAACCAACACCTGCGTAACTGCGGCGATCCCTCCGCTCGTGTGAAGATTGAGTTACCTTGTCGATATCTACAGAAACGATCTTCATGACGATTTTGTCGATGAGTTTAGCAATTGTTAAGCATACTATGAATTTACAGTTGAGAAATTCGAAAACTGTTTGTTGATAGGCATTTTAAATTGCATGAGGTATCATTAGCTTCAAGTTGTATATCCAAATATATACATAGCACTGAGAATTTTCTTATCAATTCCACCTGCTAGTTTCTCTGATGAGAGAAGGTTGCCTGCCTGAAGAGAATGGAAAATTATGTAAAATCATCCCTAAGAGAAGATAAATAGCACTTATTGCGGGCCTATAACACTCTCTCGGCCACCGCCGCGCCGCACCGACGCGGTCCCTTTGCGATGATTGTAGGACTGAAGATCCCAGGGTAGACGGATCAAAGGTGGGTTGTAAAATATGTTGGTGATGCTTGACTCTGGGTCCCCTCCCTAGCCCTCATTAGTCCTGGGATCCTCAGTCAAGCCTCGAAAAACAGGTATACGGCACTCGGGCCTCCGCCTTTACCTGCCAGGGGCTAATAACCACTGGGACTAGCTGTTCTCGCCGGCCCTGCCTATTCCTACTTGTAATTAGTTTCACGCTCACAGTCGTGTTATAGTCTTTGTATTGAAAATATTAGACTAAGACCTTAATATTTAAAACTCTAATTTTGAAATGCATGTAATCAAATGGGAAATCACCGTGCGAAATTGTAAGCTGGTATACAAAGCTTATTACATATTAAAATATTTATTAGAATGTGTCAAAATTCTTTTTACGAAAGACTTATTACGAATGAAAAAAATAGCCCAAAATAAGAATTCGATGGTTTAGTTTAAACTATGTTGTTAGTTTAGTTTTGGATATTAAATCAGATGCAGATTTATGCAACTTCAAGCCAAATTCTGTTCCTTAAAAACTGGAGTAAAATTGTATTAAATTTTTTTATTTGTTTTCTTTGGGCTCAAATATGCAATACCAATTTACCTAATTGCTTTCCTTGTTTTTATGACCAAAAGATAAACACAGTCTACAGATTTACCAACAATTAATAGTATTTCGTCTGCTGACATACAAACTATCTAAAGACAGACCAACAAAAAACACATAATCAGCTAAACTGAATAAAAATGTATGTATTCAATGCTCATAGTGGTGTAGGTCTATAGTCCTTAGTTTTCTTATCCATTTTATCACAATTTCTTACCAGAGTTTCATCTACCTTCACCCCATTTCATCCAATATAGGAAAGAAGGTATATTATATAGCAGAGAATGACTCTGTGAAATCTAACTGAATTTTGGACCTAAAAATTGTTTATTGAACTATGCAAATTGTCTTAACTTTTACCTTCATATTTTATCATCAGCATAACAAATAACCCCCCCCCATTTACGTTTTCTTGAATCGTGTATTTGTGTCTTTAATCATGGGTTTTTTATAATCATATTCAAATCACACATTATAGAAAGAATAATGGCTATCATCATCGTAGTTTACAAAAAGCTTTTGATTGTTCATATTTACACAAAACAATAGAAACTGCCTAAACTGCAACAACAACAAAGACTACAATTCCAGATGTGAACTGCTATAATGCCGCTTTGTAGTAATAATTTTTGTAACCCATGATTAAACAAAGGAAAAAATATCTTTAGTTATATTATCAGTAATAAAACACAATTATTACTGCAACATTAAAGGAAACGAATCAGAAGTTTAAATAGAGAATATAGAATACGTAAATCTGAATTTTAATCACAATTACTTTTTCTGCCACTTTTATACAGTACTAGCTGACGTACCCGTTCTTCGCACAGGGGTTTTCTCTACCCGTTCTTTAGTCAATGCAATTTGCATTTTAGTTATCAAACAGCTGTTCTTGCTTCTGCTCTTTAAGCTGTCAAATAGAAGTATCCATAGCTGTTCGCATGACAGTTTCTGAAATGTAAACATTGAAACTTAGGACGTTCACGGGGCGTAGCCCGAGGGGATTTTAAGGAAGTGAATGAGTTGCATGGGTTCAAGATGTGTAAAGTTTTAGCCCAGTCGCTTCAGTAGTTTTTGCGTTCGCCCGGAACATCAGACAGACAGACATGCAGACAGAAACCACCTCTTCTTTATAATATTATATAGATTATAAACTCTATATCTACTCACCATATAATTTGTGTTGCTTATTTCCTGCCAATTTCAATCCAAAAACCTAAATTTAACTAAGAATAGTTGTCTTCTTTGTTTACAAACTCAGCTTGCTCAACTTGCTAACTTTACTCAGCTGTCGTATTGAATTTGGATGCAAAGAAGGGAATGTGAATACAATGATTGATGAAAAATGTCCAAAATAAAAACTTTTTTGCCATTTACAAACGTATAACTGCGTAAATTTAGGATATCGTATTTTTTCATCATCCTTGGCCTAAGGGAAATCTTTTGACACCAACCTGGCCTCTCTACGTTAGTAATTTACTTGGAATAGGTGGATACACGTTGCCTTGTACACGTTATTATTATATAAGATCTCTTGACACCAACTTGGCCTCTCTACGTTAGTAGTTTACTTGGAATAGGTGGTTACACGTTGCCTTGTACACGCTATTATTATATAAGATCTCTTGACACCAACTTGGCCTCTCTACGTTAGTAGTTTACTTGGAATAGGTGGTTACACGTTGCCTTGTACACGCTATTATTATATAAGATCTCTTGACACCAACTTGGCCTCTCTACGTTAGTAGTTTACTTGGAATAGGTGGTTACACGTTGCCTTGTACACGCTATTATTATATAAGATCTCTTGACACCAACTTGGCCTCTCTACGTTAGTAGTTTACTTGGAATAGGTGGTTACACGTTGCCTTGTACACGCTATTATTATATAAGATCTCTTGACACCAACTTGGCCTCTCTACGTTAGTAGTTTACTTGGAATAGGTGGTTACACGTTGCCTTGTACACGCTATTATTATATAAGATCTCTTGACACCAACTTGGCCTCTCTACGTTAGTAGTTTACTTGGAATAGGTGGTTACACGTTGCCTTGTACACGCTATTATTATATAAGATCTCTTGACACCAACTTGGCCTCTCTACGTTAGTAGTTTACTTGGAATAGGTGGTTACACGTTGCCTTGTACACGCTATTATTATATAAGATCTCTTGACACCAACTTGGCCTCTCTACGTTAGTAGTTTACTTGGAATAGGTGGTTACACGTTGCCTTGTACACGCTATTATTATATAAGATCTCTTGACACCAACCTGGCCTCTCTACGTTAGTAGTTTACTTGGAATAGGTGGATACACGTTGCCTTGTACACGTTATTATTATATAAGATCTCTTGACACCAACTTGGCCTCTCTACGTTAGTAGTTTACTTGGAATAGGTGGTTACACGTTGCCTTGTACACGCTATTATTATATAAGATCTCTTGACACCAACTTGGCCTCTCTACGTTAGTAGTTTACTTGGAATAGGTGGTTACACGTTGCCTTGTACACGCTATTATTATATAAGATCTCTTGACACCAACTTGGCCTCTCTACGTTAGTAGTTTACTTGGAATAGGTGGTTACACGTTGCCTTGTACACGCTATTATTATATAAGATCTCTTGACACCAACTTGGCCTCTCTACGTTAGTAGTTTACTTGGAATAGGTGGTTACACGTTGCCTTGTACACGCTATTATTATATAAGATCTCTTGACACCAACCTGGCCTCTCTACGTTAGTAGTTTACTTGGAATAGGTGGTTACACGTTGCCTTGTACACGCTATTATTATATAAGATCTCTTGACACCAACCTGGCCTCTCTACGTTAGTACCTAGTTTACTTGGAATAGGTGGTTACACGTTGCCTTGTACACGCTATTATTATACAAGATCTCTTGACACCAACCTGGCCTCTCTACGTTAGTAGTTTACTTGGAATAGGTGGTTACACGTTGCCTTGTACACGCTATTATTATACAAGATCTCTTGACACCAACCTGGCCTCTCTACGTTAGTAGTTTACTTGGAATAGGTGGTTACACGTTGCCTTGTACACGCTATTATTATATAAGATCTCTTGACACCAACCTGGCCTCTCTACGTTAGTAATTTACTTGGAATAGGTGGTTACACGTTGCCTTGTACACGCTATTATTATACAAGATCTCTTGACACCAACCTGGCCTCTCTACGTTAGTAGTTTACTTGGAATAGGTGGTTACACGTTGCCTTGTACACGCTATTATTATATAAGATCTCTTGACACCAACCTGGCCTCTCTACGTTAGTAGTTTACTTGGAATAGGTGGTTACACGTTGCCTTGTACACGCTATTATTAAATAGGATTATTTGTGGGGCAAAGCCTGCGGGAACAGCTATTAGGCCTATTATACAAAGGTACTAGCTGTTATCCCCGGCTTCTATCGCGAAATATTAAAACATATTTAAAATATTAACCTGACCAACACCATTAAATCTTTGAATATGTTTTTCCATATGACTTCCTTTTCAGGACCTGACTACATAGTAATTTTATAAACAATGTTCTCCTATAACTTTTGCATTGTTCATGCATCATTTTAGCTTAATAGGTCCAGTATTTTTTGCGTGATGGAAGTCTAAACATCCATCCATCCATATATATGCATCCAACCTTTCACATTTATAATATCAATTAGTAGGATTTATTATTTGTGTCTATGAAAATATAAATGGAAATCTGTTATAACTGTAGTCAAAAAGAGGAAACTACCTACATACGGAAATAATGGAGACCTAATTATGTTTTGCTGTATTGATTGTAGTGAAATACAGTCTAGGGAGTACAGCCATTAGTTAAATTTAAATTACAGAAAAATGTAAGTGACCCAAGGTGTGAGGTGTTATTGGCGTCCCTTGTCCCTCATCAAACTGGATGACGATCCAAAGAGTCACTTGCTTGACTGAAGGTCCCCGCTCGACACCTCATTAGTGATGGGATCCTCAGTCAAGCCTCACCAAAACAGGTAAACAATTCCCAGGTCTATTTTAACCCGGGGATCTTCAGTCCGTCTACCCTTTGCAACAACTGTACTTCAACTTATTTTTTGTTATCCTTAGTTGGGGTGGAGGGGGCAGCAAGCTTCATACGGCGTAGGGGCGGCAAGAAACTAATATGGGCCCTGTCGGACCACCCCCGATCATTGTTGACCAACTTATACTTCATTTTGACCTGGTTACAATTTTTATCCGCCATTTTGGATCTGCTATATTGAATGCAACTATTATTTTTTTCAAATGTAAAGGTGGGGTTTTGACCCATCATGTCGAAGTAATTTTTTACGGTAAACACATGGCCGTAGTCCGTTTTTTTAAATCATTATTCGTTCTCAAGATATTGGCGATTTAAAAACAATAATTTTGGAGAGAACTTTAAATGTCCCAACCTTGAAACATGCCCATATTTTCATAATTCATCAAATAACGACCATTAACTACTACCAATCATCGTTAAGTGGCATTAGCTTCGATTTTGAAAATTAAAATTGTTGGCCGTTATCTTGCATTCGCCATTTAGAAATAAAATTTGTTTTTCAAATGTAAAGGTAGGGTTGTGACCCATCATTTCCAACTGTTTTTCCACGCTGAAATCAATGCCAAATGCCGTTTTCAAATATCGTCTTTCGTTCTCATCACTTTTGGAAATGTTAACCTAAAACCTGTTGTTAAAGTAAAACTATAAACAACAAGAAATGAAAATCATTATTAACCTTTTGAATATCAGAGACTGACTCAGATTGTCAGGTTCGCTTAAAATAGTACAAACATGTTGATCGGGGCAGGTCCAGATTTAAGCACAGGCACGCACTACACAGAACTATATACAAAAGCATCATCCAAGCAAGAAAAGGTCACCAACTTGGATCTGGACGGCAACAAGGGCCCGCACCACTGGTTAGCCTAGGGGCCCACAGCTCCTAAATCCAGCCCAGGAATGAGGTATCATTTCAACAGTTTTTTTACGTTGAAACTGTAATGTAACATGTACCGTTGTTAAAAACGAACTATTGCCAACTTTCACAAGTATACGTGGGAACAGCTCACTTACACTACAGATAATAGTGTCTATGAGCCAGTTTTATAATATTTAATTTTATATATGGTGCATTTGCACTATATCTCGTAGACACTTTGACCCTTATTTTAAATTAAATTAAATCAATATTGTTCATTTACACTACTGATCATAGAGACTATGGCCCCTACTAAAATTATTATATAAGACAAGAGGGCCATAGAGACTATGGACCTACTTAAATATATTTAAAGGTTCAAAGCATCTACAAGGCTTATACATATTATGACCTCCTAACATTTATTTCAACTAATTTTATAAAATAAGGCCATAAACACTGTGACCCGTTTCGTATTTGTAACCGATAATATAAGGAATAGGGCAATTTACACTACTGATCATTGTACAACTGCACTCTGCATCAAGCCAACTCAAGGCGCTCAGACTAGATCTGCAAAACACTGGTGTACTGGCATTCCTTTACGCCGACTTGTTTGGCCCATCGATGTAAGTATTTACGTCAATGGTTTTGTACACATCCACACACACACACACACACACACACACACACACACACACACACACACACACACACACACACACACACACACACACACACACACACACACACACACACACACACACACACACACACACACACACACACACACACACACACACACACACACACACACACACACACACACACACGCGCGCGCGCGCGCACACACACACACACACACACACACGCACACACACACACGCACACACGCACACACACACACACACACACACACACACACACACACACACACACACACACACACAGACATCACGTAAAAACCACTTTTTTGGGTTCAGGGAGCACCAAAACGAATATTTCCACTAACAACTCAAATTCGAAAATTGTTACGAAAACAATACTTTCTCCATATACTATGTATAGAGGGAAAAAGTAAAAATATAGAATGTTGTAATAGAATTATATGAAAAAGTCAGTTAGCGAGAATCATTTTTATGTTTTAGGTAGAAACAAACTTTCAGCGAGAAAAATGTAGCTAATTAGTTGATATTCAAAATTTATTCGAAAAAATTTTCGATAGAACTTCTAGTTTGTTCAATAACCCGATGTTAATAACCGTTATGTTAATAACCGTCGCGTCGTCGTCGCGGACCGCGGCTCCAAGCTGTTCTACCACATCACATAAACTCTCCTCATTTACTTATATCTTCACTTAAAAAAAACATCTAAAGTTCATTTTACATCAAATTGAGTCGATATTATTGTTATTTAACAAAGCTTTCAACTTGTATAGAACAATCAGCTACCAAGATGTAATTAGGCCTTTTAAACTATCTAGCCTATTAGTCAAACTTTGTTCCCTCTGGTATTTATTGTATTTTAAAATTAACTATGTAGTTGAATTGTACATGTTTTCAGGTTTAATGATCTTCATTTGGTTTACTTAAGAATATTTGATGATTTAAATCGTGAAAATTAATAAATCAAAATCAAAATCTGTTAATAAAAAATTAAAGTTATTTCTCTCTAACAGCAATACAATTTATTCGTTTATAATCTATTTCAGAGTGAATAATTAAATACAGAATGGGGGACTCAAATACGAAGGCTTCTTAGTAGTAGATGAATTTTGAAGCTAAAAATGTAATAATATTAATGAATAAATATATTTTGTATTTCAAACCCCATAACTAGTTTTAGCACGTCCTGCATTAGTACAACTGCGTTAGGTGTTGATACAGACGATACATACATGATTTTTTGTAATAATCCAAATGAAATTATGATTTATATTTGTTCTATTTAACTCTTTACTGCTGGCTACGAATAAAATGTGCGTTCCTTTAAAAATGAAAACCCAGTAACCCGCAGGTTTTATTAAATAGAATCAATGCAGATAAAACAGAAGGGTGGTGCCATTCCAGTAGTTAGTATTATCTGTATCATCATCTTTATATTAAAAGAATAAGGCGATTTTTGTGCAGAAGATTATGTCCAAACTACTGGGTCGATTTTGATGATTTACGTGACGTTTGAAAGCCCTTAACGTCTAGATGTGCCTTTTGGGGGTATCAAGTCAGTGCGTGGAACCAGAAACCCTTGGAAAGCCCTCAAAGTACGGTTTTGGCCCATTTAAATATCATTGGACAGCAAATCAAAACAAAAGAAGCAGAACAGCTGGGATTAAAGATACAAACATATGGTTTGCTAGTTTATATCAGCCACTGTTATACTATTGGTTGATAAATTTGGAGATGGATAAATACATTCTAAATCGACATATCACATAAACACACGGACACAAAGCAAACAAACACTTAACACGTTCAGCGTGGACGGCCAAGGACAAATACAGACTGAGGGAGTACCGAATACGCGTGCGAAAAGTGGCATTCCATACTTTACGTCTGTAGATGTATTTTAATATACAAAACATGTTCTTTCATACCTTTCAAAACTAAAACCTAAAGGAGCAATACATTTATTAACATATTGTCATAAACGAAATACTGGAATAATTATTAACTGTCTCTCCCCCTTAAAGTATACTACGAAGTTTCTTGGACTTCCACTCTCAAGCGATTTATCATGGACCGTTCATATAGAAGACCTGCGTGCAAAAATTAGCAGTGGAATATTCATGATTAAAATTCTATGAAGATGTTGCTCAATCAACGTGACTAAATTATGTATCATGCAAATCTTCAGTCTCGGATTTCATATGGACTTATATTCTGGGGATCAAGCAGCAATGCAACAAAATATTTTCTCTACAAAAAAGAGCTTCACGAACACTTTTTAAAATTCCTAAAATAGATTCATGTTGGCTTTTATTTCAAGAACACAACAGTTTAACTCTAGCATCATTATATATTTTACAAATTTCCTGTTCTATACACAATAATATATCCAAATTTCAAATAACTGTTTGCTCTTGTCCTTGGCCGGCCACACATGGGAAATAATGTGCATACTCATTATAAAGTTTTTAAAATGTTAAAATGTTTAATGTATCCTTGTATTAGTACAAGTTTGTGGTTAGAGTGAAATGTTTTTAAACTCAAGACGACAGTATTTTCTTCTGTGATACATCAAGATTTGATAATGGGACAAAACTAGTCCCAAAACTCGTAATATATTAAACTAGTGGATTGATGACGACAAGATATGTGACCTTACTTTTTAAGTAATACAATCAATCCAGGAGGCAAATAGCATGAATAAAATGAGCAGTACCGGCTCTAGGGCAGTGCGAGCCGTGCTCCAGCACGGGGCGCGCGGGGCGCGGCGCTTTTGGGGGGGCGGCGCTCGGCGCTCATAACAGGTCGTGGGATGCGGCAGTGGCGTACTGTGGTAGTTGGGGCACTGGGGCGGCGGATATATTTGTAGGGGCCTATATATACATTAGGGGTTAAAGAGGAAGGCCTATTCGTATATGTGTATACGATGTATTAGGAGCGTGCGAGTACTCAAACTTTGAATACTGTATTTAAATAGTCAAATGAACTCAAAGTTTAAAAAAATACTCAAAGTTCGAGCGAGTATTTCCCACCAATCTTTGGATGATCCTGACCTGCCAAATCACGTAATAAACGGCCGCCAAAGACGATCGCACCACGTAAAATCGGCCGAAAATTATGAAACATAACATTATGTATTACACATAAATTGGACATAAATAACAACCTAAGTAGATGGCGACCGATCCACGTATTATCGGCTGTAATTGAAGACGTTACAGATGATATAATCTGGAAATAACGTCCTTGCCGCGTAATATCGGCTATAAACAACGATGGAAAGCAAAATACTGTCCAGAAATGACGACTTTACTACGTAATAAAGGCCGAAAATACGACAGTAGATCGGTAGCAATTCTCCGGAAATCGGCGGGAAATACTCGCTCAGATTTTTTAACATTTTTCAAAATTTGGGGGCCTATGCCAAAGCGGGGCCTGGGTCGGTCCGCCCCCCTACCCCCCCCCCATCGGTACGCCACCTGGTGCGGGGTGGGGGGCATAGGCCGTAGTGCTAACATAAAGTATTTGTATTTATATAAAAACCAAAACTGATTTTGTAAATTGTTGTATATTAGTATTATAAGTTGTTGAAAGACATTATTTGAAAGAAAGTTATGGAGTATTCACCATATTGCACCTTCATCATACTTAAACATTAAATTTACAAATCAGATAATACAACTTCTGCTCCCCTCTATTTCAAAACGAGAAGTTGTTTTGACCTCTATCGGTTTGTGACAACTTCAGGGCATTCTGATTGGTATTGAGAGTTTGAATAAAACTCGCAATACGATGCAAGAAATTTGCAATGTTAAAATATAAAGTAACACAATGCAACTAATTGTTTTAATCCGCCCACGTCGAAAGTTTTAATAGATGAGGAAAGATATGGTTTGGAGACTGGAGAGGATTGAATAGGGATTTGATCTATTTCAGTTTAGTATTATATGAAATAAGGGGGAAATATGATGCACCCTCCTCAGATTTTGGCGCCCCCTTACATCGTTACTTGTAAGGTCCCCTTGTTTATTTTACTTTGAAAAATATACTTTATCGTCCGAAATTTGCCGCCCTCCCCCCCCCCTATATAATCTTTGTCCTTTCCGCCGCCCAAGTTTACCCACATGTTATATATATATCTTGTTTGGTTATTTTGTGATAGTATCTAAAGAAGTTACGAATTAACTGAATGAATAAGTTTAAGAAATTTTTTTTTCTTAGTTGAAAAATCCAGTAAAATAATGCATAATTGACTTGATTCACATTAACACAGTTTAATATTCAATATAACCTACTCCAATGACAATCAGCCCTAGAGACAAATGTTCGTGTAAAAGCAGTGAAGCAGTGGGCTTGTTTAGTAACAAGAAAATCCTTCAACAAAGGCCTAAAAATCCCTTCTTATACTTCATCAAAACATTAATTTTTACACCAACGCATTTACTACTGAAAATTATAATAAATAATCTATAAATAATATATGATGACACTGCAGCCTTAAGATTCGTAATTCGGACCATTAGCCTCTAAGTTCTGACTATTTTAATTCTGAATTAGTGCTTTTAATTACAGTTTTTCAGTCATTTTGTAATTTATACTTTTATACAAAGAATTGTTTATATGTTTTAGACGATCAAAATATAAAATTAATTGATGTAGGCCTAATCTTCATAAAACTCTACACATTTTCAAACACTTCTTCTAGTTTCACCTCCATGATGTTGTAGATCCAATGAATTAAAATATAATACTACAGGAGCCACTACTCTCTGACAAATAACCTTCATAAAGCGTGTCGTCATATTTGGTATTTTGTCCTGTTGTGGTGTCAACTTGTTGGTGGGACGGTGTCATTCAACGTACAAGGCGGCTTGTTTTCAACACTATTTCCAAAGCTATAATAAAAGGGTGTTTTCATTTAACTCAAATCATAACTTTGCTTTGAGATAAACAATAAAATTACATATAAAATATGTCTTAAGATTATAAAGTTAAGTCATCATGATTTGCCTAAAATGCGACAAGATATTAATTTAAAGACTTCAATTATCACAATTTTTCAATTAATGAAATGGGAGATTTTGACACCGTCCCACCCAAAAAATATATATAGAGGTCTCGCCTGGAGTTAAACACTGCAGCCTACATGCTGACCACCATTTTGACCCACTGTCAACTATGCTCCCATGGCAACAACCAATCAAATCCTCTCATTACAAATTATGTTATTCTTTATTCAATCAATCAATCAATCAATAATTCCTTTATTGCCTTAAAACTTGTACAAGCATTGGCATGAGTCATTTAAAAAATGTACCTCTTACAACAACAAAATAGTCAACACTACTAAATTATAAATTCCTTATGTAGTCATGGACACTGTAAAACGCTCCTCCCAACAAATAGGTCTTAAGATTCTTCCTAAATTCATCATGTGACATCTCCACCTTGAGGCAATCAGGCAACGCATTAAAAAGTTTGACAGAGCAATAATAAACATTGTTTTAAAATAAACGGTATCAGGAAACTGACACATACTTTCTCCCTTTTAGCCAAACTTTAATGAAAAAAAGATTTTTTATTTACTAAATATAGAATATGAACTACAGATAAATGAACTTAAAATTGTCTAAAATAGTTGTTTTCAGAAATATTCACCAAAATCCCTTTTTAGGAGTACTATAGATTCCGTTGCTAAACAAAGAGATTTTGAGAGGGGAAATGCCCCCTTGTCCCCCCCAGGGTTATTAAGGGGCAACATATTTCGAACATCCTCTATTGGTCAATGCTAACTTGACCTGCATATCAAGTTTTAATTAAATTGATCAGTAAATACGAGAGAAATAGTAATTTATGTATTCCCCATAAGAATAACATTGGACAACGTACTGCGTTTACTGCTAAATGAAAATTTCAATTTTCTCCGCAACTAGCAATCGTAGAATAGTAATTCAAAATACAAATTTATTTATTTTTTTGAGCTCTTTTCAATGGTGAATATTAATCTTTTGCAGCACTTATGATTTTTCATGAAAAATCCAAAAAACTGAATTTTGGATGTTTTAAGTCCTGTAACTTCTGAACCCGAATTTTTCCAGAAATGCGGGTGGTGTCATTTTGTTGGAAACCTAAAGCTCTACAAACCACTAAAGTTTAATCAAAATCGTTAGAGCCGTTTTTGAGAAATTTGGATTTTACATGTTTTTTGGCGATTTTTGGGGGATAATTACCCTTAAAAATCAAAAATTCAAAAAAATGAAAAAAACGCCTGGAGATATCGTGGATTAGTACCTACATACCAAATTTCATAAAAATCGGTCCATTGGATAGGGCTCTAGCTCTGTACACATCCACACAGACACACACACACACACACACACACACACACACACGGACACACACACACACACACACAGACAGACATCACGTAAAAACCACTTTTTTGGGTTCAGGGAGCACCAAAACGAATATTTCCACTAACAACTCAAATTCGAAAATTTTGACGAAAACAATACTTTCTCCATATACTATGTATAGAGGGAGAAAGTAAAAATGTAGTTTTATGTTTTGGAATAGGGAGATTTAAACTTTGGCGAAGAGAATATACCGTAGAGATCCTGGACTCAAAAAGCCCACGGTTTTTCCTAAAAAATATTAGTGTTTCAAAAATATATATGGAAGGAAACGTCAACAGGCCTTTTCCGATCCCCAAATGGGTACAGCGTAAACGAGATGAGGATAAAAGCAACCATAGTAAGCTGTGAGCAGTACATCAGAATTAGTGTAAAATGATAATTTACGTATTCCATAAATTACCGAACTGAGTTTACCAGCCAATTTACTGATGTGGTCAGAAAAACTTAATCTCGAATCAATCAAAAGACCAAGAAAATTTACTGTATCAGTAGATGAAACAGTATTTTCGGAAATTAGCAGATTCTAAACGCTGTCTGTCCGATTACGAATTTGAAAATAAATCATCCCTGTCTTGTCAGTATTTACAAAAAGACCATTCTCATTTAACCATTGAAGAAGGGAATTTGACTGAACAAATGCAGACACCTCTAAATCCTTCGTTTTATGACCAGTAACAACTAGAGATGTGTCGTCAGCGAAGATACATAATTTACCATTATTTATACTACTGTCAATATTGTTAATAAATAGAAGAAAAAGAACAGGACCTAATACCGACCCTTGAGGAACTCCCATAGCTACTGCCAATTTATTAGAATAGAGCTTCCTAATGCATTTCCTTTGGTCACAGTATGGCATCTCCACACTTTGCTCCACATATTTGTCTTTGGTCAGATGTTTTGTTTAAAAAAATCCTTCAGAATGAACGATTATGTGTGGTAGCCTTTGATGATAAGTATAAGACGTAGACGGCTGAAATAACTTTCTTTGTTACCTTGAGTTTGAAAATGAAACGACAATATCATTGTAGTCTAAATTTTGTTATTGTCATCTCAAATTCGATTGTTGCAATATTTATCATCCGTGTGCCTTGGTCATTATTGATATTGTGTAACAAATAATTGTAGTGCTATGCGAATGTATAGGTAAACTTGGAAGTCCGTGAGTTGGACCATAGATTAAGAATACCACAAGGAGTATGTTTAATATATGGTTGGACGTAGTCATAGTGGCGCAGTGCCTTTTGTAGTTCGTGGCTTGCCGCCCTTTTTCTGTAGCGTAATCGTGTTGTCGCTAGTACGGATGAATGACAAATGCATTATGACTGCTTTGAGGAACTGCAGTGTGAGGATTACATTACATTACATACATTAGTCTCAGTTACTACCTTTACCTTTAAAAGGGCGGCACACCGTCATTGTAATCAGTTTTCGTCAAAATGTTCCCCGTTTCAACATTTCTTTTGTAATCAACTTATTAATTTTCTGTAAATTTGCCAACCCTAAAAACTTGCCGCCCTGGGCTACAGCCCCTATAGCCCCCCCCCCCTAAACCCGCCACTCTGGGTTATGACTTATTTCTCGAATATTTTTTTTGAAACTTGGTATGATTGAGGCTTAATCTACTTGAAATCTACTAGTTAATGGCCTAAAATACAGTAGAACCTCACTACGACGACCCTCGATAAGACAAAAACCTCGATAGTGAGTCTGATTTTCTAATCCCCGTGAATCTCCCATAACGCTCAATGTTATAAATACCTCTATAACACGACTCATTTTAAAATAAATACCTCGATAGCACGTCTTTTTTTAATTTCATATTACTAATAAATAAACTTCTATAGCGCGTCTTTTCAAATAACTGAACCTCTATAGCACGACACCCACCTCAATAACACGCTTCTTTGGGCAAGTGAACCTTTATTACACGACTCTAACCTCAATAGCGCGCCATTTTGCGTTATGGAACCTTTATAGCACGACTAAACCTTTCTCACGCATAGTTCCCACGGTTATAACGGATGTTTTGAAGTAAACAACAACGTCTTGGGCTCATTTTTATGTCAAAGCTTTGTGGGGAAGATTTTGGATGATGAGGAGTGGTCGGGGGGCCGCCAGCGCCGTCCTTAGTCCTCGCCCCCCCCCCCCAGAAATTCTTCCGTACATCGCCTACCGGTCATTAAGTGTTGCCTCTGCACTACTGTATTATACATTAAGTTAGGAACAAAATACTCAACCCTTAGGCTCGGCTCACAAGGGCGATTTTCTCCGGCGAGATCGCTGCGATGAAGCAGCCAGGAAACAAGTGGTGCGATTCAAGAGAGTTCGCAGCGAGATCAGTGCAAGTCGTCGGAGCTCGTCAGGGCTGCTACGTCAACACGATCTCGCAGCGAGATGAAGCAGTAATATAGAAGAGAAATTCGTAATCCACACGCCTTTACACTTTTCTTACCAGTATATGGATTGGTATGTATTTTCCTACCAGAAATTGCTACAACCTCTATAATATCTTTGATTTAATAAATTTCAAAGACTTTTAATATGCCACGTTTTTTTGGCAAACAAAATTGAATAAAAAATACGTTAACGGGGTACAAGGTTATTTTGGTATAAGACCCGGTTTTAAGGGTGGTTGGCAATAGGGATTGTAGGTAATAGACACACACATGAAAATGACTCACTTTTTCAAAACCTCGAATTTTGTGGTTATATCTGTTTCGAAAGAGGTAATTCGTGTTGGAGGTATTCGTTTTATATAAATAAATCTAGAACTCAACCAGATGAATGTGTATACTGAACCCCTCACTGGATACCATATTAATCATGTAGATTGTGAAATAACTATGAAAGTCTGAAATATTTTATTATTTTCGGGGGAAAACGTAAATTATTACATTATAATAAATACATTAAAAAATTTATAACAAATTAATTTGTTCCAGTCAAACTTTGCCCTTGACTAATCTAATCTCGCCGAGAATAGATCGCTCGTGAGATCGTGGCGATCCTCTCGCTCGTGTGAACCGCCTTACTAGACTATGTATGTATAGACCATAGAACTCTATTAATACACCTGGAACGCTCGGGCTGTGTCAAGAAATCGGTCTTTACCCCCACCCCTTCTTAGGCACTCACGGCCGCTCAGTGGATTTCAGCATTGTGCGCCCTATCGTTTACACGCTTTTGCGTCTCGCCATATTCATGTAATTACAATAAAGTGTATATATTATTGATCTGCATGAACTACAGAATCTAACGGTATAAGCTTCTTGTAGTTTGGTAATTTAATTTATTTGTAGTAATGAAAACTATTTAGTGTTTTAAAAGTGTGACACGGAAAAGTCTGTAAGCGTAAACTTTTTTGTTTTGGGGTTGAAAAGAAAATTCCAGCGGAAAAGTTGTAGATGATTAGTTGATCCACAATTTTTATCCCAAACTTGTTTTCATAAGTTGATTTATTTGTTCTGAAAAGAAGGTATCAACTTTTCCCGCGCTCAAACCGATTCGCGCCGCACTCATTCCAGCTAACTGACGTGACACTTTGCTATACAACACGAATTTGATTGTTTTAACAAGCTGAACTATGGCTTATTATTTTACAGGCAGTAAGTGCTATGGTAGCCACTCTTGTTTTTATTTTGGAAATAGATATTTGTTTCATTACCGCTGTTTTGTATTAAATAAACTGAATCACAAGTGAAACCAACATATACGGTAGCATGTAAAATGACACAGGGAACAGGTTAACATTCAAAATTAATTTGAAACCCAATTTTAAACGATATTTTATTACAATATAAGACTATACAGTTGCTCTTAGAGATCTTAGTGTGTTTAAATAAAATTAACTTGTTCAGTTTCTGCCTTAGGCCCATTGATGCTTTATTTTCTTCCATGGATCGAGTCCGAGCTAAATCATGGCATCGTACTTTGAAAAACAAATAGCAAATCTTTTTTACAAGCTGTAACTCATGCCGATCATTGTCAGGGGAGGTGATCGGATAGGAGCAAAAAATGTTGTCATCAAAGTCATTTATTGCACTGTTTACAAATGCATGAATTCCGCACGATTTACTTACATTGGAAATTACACTTTAAAATTAAGTGATGATATTTGTAATATGTAAGTCTACGAACTGGAAATAATATAAGTTAGTTGTAAAATAGTTGACTTAACCCCGCTCCCTTTCTTCGCACGATTGCTGCAGTTGAATGCTACACAGCTTGTTGGCATGATGAAATAACAGCATCACTTATAAATACATAGTCGTTAACCACCTTCTAGAGTTTGAGACATACTGAGATATAAGCAACAAATATTCCTGAACTTAAAAACATGGGAACGGATATCATGGAATAAAGGATGTTTCCGTCGCGGGACAGCGACACGACGCGACGCGACGGCCGGCGCGGCGACGGCGTACGGCGGCGGTGGCGATGTTGAAAGCGCGCGTGGTAAAACCAGGCTGTGAGGCACTGTGACTTGCCGTCGCGTCGCCAAGGGGCTGGTCGGGCTCACGGTCCACGGGCTGCGGTCATCGAGCTAAAGGCTAAAGACGACGCGACGGCACCGCTGCGCGCGCAGCTATCCTCCACCAACGGATCGTGAGCTCACCCCTCACACCGCTTGGCCAAAACAGCGCCGTTACCGGCCAACGTTCGAACTGCGTTGAGATTTTGCCTCATGGGTAGACCGGAGCCTTCCGAACATGAAATTTATCCTCCTTATTATAAAGTACAGTCTGCAAACAAATCTTACTGTTTGCCCGATGAGAATGTTACCATCAATGAAACAAGAGCTGAGTTACCATTGCAGAGCGTGTTAGATCTAACAGTGCAAAGACTTTGCGAGGTTCGGTATCCTGTTATAAAACGGTTGGTTGATTCTGAAACTTACGAGTTTACTTTACTTTCTAAATGGGGGTGCGATTGCAGTGGAGGCCACAGTAAATACAAACAAAGACTCTTGGAGGAAAACCAGAGCGATGAATATTTATTCATGTTTTCATTACTTCTTATTAGTATGCGTACTAATAACACAGGGGTGTTGATGGAAAAAGAAACTGCAGACTGTATCATATCGGAAACATAATTTATAAGCAGCAGTTGAAACTCTTTTGCCTACTATTATGGATTTTCATGGAAAAGAGATAATCATTACCCATCGCCTTGTTTTAACCATGGTAGACGGGAAAGTTTGTAATGCTTTAACGAACACACAATCATCCTAAAAATGTTACATTTGTTACTTAACGCTAAAGAATTTCAAGGACGAAGCTTCCTCAACATCTCACATTAAAGAAGACAACTATGCTTTTGGTCTATCCACCATGCATGGATAAGATCTTTGTAGTTTTTCCTCAACTTATCCTACAGGTTAGATATTAAAAAGAAGCAAGTGAGATACCCTGTAGATATGGAACTGAAAATAAATAAAAAACCAAGGTTCAAGAAGAGTTCAAGTCGCAGTTAGGTCTCAATGTAGACATGCCGATACAGGGGTTCGGAAACACTAACGGTGGCAACACTGCAAGAAGATTTTTCAAGGAATCAGCTACAAGTTCATCCATCACAGGCATTGATGAAAACCTGATCAAGAGATTTAGAGTAATATTACAAACACTGTCATTAGGGTACGAGATCGATACTGACAGTCTGAGCAAATATACCTCAGAAACTAAACATCCTCTGCTGCAACTGTACCCATCGTACGACCTGAGCCCCATAGTTCACAAGATCCTGGAACACAGCGCTCAGGTTATACAGTATCCCTCGCACCCATAGGCCAGCTAAGTGAAGAGGCGCAAGAAGTCCGAAACAAAGACCTTCGAAGGATTAGACGCAACAACACCAGGAAGCATTCGAGATTATCAACAAACAAAGATTTATTGACGATGCTCTCATGAACATCGTCATGAGATGATGTTGTGTATTTCATCGGATCCAGTGATATCAAGCCATCGAAAATCTGGCCCAAAGAAGTCTCGCTCACTGGACTCGGAAGTTCTAGCCTTACTTAAGTGTGATATACCAACAGACAATTTACAAATCATGACCATCAACGGGGAATCTTCAGACACTGAAAGTGATGAAGAAAGTGACAGTGACTTTTAAGCAATGTTGACAAAGTCACTCTGTTACCTTTTCCTACAACCCGTAAAGTACACTGTGTAAATTGTTGTAATTTTGTGTTTGTTTTTTTTTGTAATTTGTTAACAAGATTTACTTGTATATTAAATCATTAAGGGCTAAATAACGCAACACTACAACCCTCTTGGTGAGTAGGTCTACATGCATAACATAATAATGATTGAATATTGTTCAGGTAAATTCTATACCATTGAGGTAATTGTTTTTGGTTTTATACATTGTTTTTATGTAGGTTTATTATATATTTTATACTGATATTTTTTTATTGTTCATGTTTTCAGCCAAATGGAATTAGTTCAATTCCCGACTACGAATTTTGTAATTACTTATCATTATCAGCTAGCAACAATTATAAATTTCTTTCGTTACTCTAATCAATTTTTGAGTACTATATAAATAAAAAATGTATTTACTTAGACTAATAATTTGTTTTAAATTATTTAAAATTAAGTTTTAATTCCATTTTTGTAATGTAATTTTTTATGTTTTATTTCATGTTTTTATTTTCTTACCAGTATGATATTTTTAATATTACAGTTACAATAGATGTACTTTATTATTTGTAATTGGCCTATGTAATATATTCTTTAAAAAATTCATCGTAATGTTATCGATTTAAAATATTTTATTTTCATAAAAGGTCCCAATCTACCCTCATTCCTTACTAAAGATAAACCTTGAGAATTAAGAACATTTTGTATTTCAGTATCGAAATAAATAATGGTTTCCTGAAAATTAACCGGAGCAACACCCTTAAACGAGTTTTCTTGTTAATTTAAGTGTAAATATTCAAATTTGAAACTCATTAACCAGCTTAGAAATAAGGGGTAGTTTAGTTTGGCAATACTAAAAAATTACAATCTATAAGAAATGTAATAAATAATATTGAGTAATGAAATTCAAAAATACTAATAACAGTGGTTAAATATTTCTATATTTTATGCTTGTTATCATTAAGAAACGTGGAAATAACATTCTAGTCTAATTCTTGTAAAGGTATTGTGGTGAGATAATTTTCTCCACCTAAAAGCGAAATTTTGCCCACTCTGCGGCGCCGTCAAACTTTTTATAACGTATTTATAAACAGTGTCACAAAACTCTGTTTTACTAATAGCACCGATATTTATTTTAGGTCAACTGTAGGGATTACAATATCTATAGGCCTTTGCGAATTCTCGAAAGGCTTATTTCTTGAACATTTTAAACCCATTTATCCATTACGAATTGATCGTTTTAGGCCTACTTATTTCTGATGGCTTTGAACCTAATAGAACGCTTTCATTAAGCAACTAAGGTTTAAGACTATGTAAACAATTAAATTTTATGTTTATAAAATACTAAAAAGTATCTGTGTGTGCATAGTTCAGTCAATTGTTCCGATGTCACGTCGTAATGCTTTACTTTGCCGCTTCAACCGTCAGATTTCGTAGATCAGTCGATAGCGCTAGATTATGTGTATAAAATATTAGTTATTTTCACTGATTGTTGAATCCATTTTTTCTACTGGAAATTTGCTTCGAGAAAAATAATTGGAAGGAAATAGCAGTTTAAAAAGTACATTTTATACATGTTTTGCACCACCTGCCTAGCGCTCCACTCACCACGAATGGAGCTGTATCCGTCGAGTATTGACGGGCAACAACTAGTACATTCTAATTTGAAGTAGTTGATGCGTTGGTGTAAAAATATTTTGTAATATTTAAGGATAGATTTTTTATATTAAGAATAAATTTTTAAAAGTTTTTTTGAAGGATTTTCTTGTCACTAAACTGCTTTCAACAAAAATACTTGTCGCTAACTTGTTTGTCATTGTATATAATGAACTGTTATCATGTTGGTGAAATAATTCAATTTTATATTACTGTTCATTCATTTTTTTAATTAGAAAAAAGCTGCAATTTCTTACATTTATTAATTTAGCAAATCTGTAGTCATAAAATAAAGAACCAAACGAGATATACGGTACAAGAACTGGATAAACCTGGGGGCTGAGAAGGAAAAGTGTTATGTTATGTGGGAGAGCGGGCGGCAGATTTCTACCAGCCCTTAAGCGACAATTGTGTAAATTCACCACTCCTTTCAAAAAAGAATACAAATTTGGGTCACGCAACGTTCATGCTGTGAAGTGAACGGCTTCAAAATAATCACAATATAAGTAAAAATTTAGAGGCGACCAACAGTGCGGAGCTTTGAAATCAAATAGGAATAATTAAATATCACTTCATCCACTTTAGGCATAAAGAAACATTGTTCCAAAGTTTAGTTATCTACCACATCAGGAAGTTGGAGATGTTTTTTTATACTTTAACCGGATTTTGTCTTTTACGGTCTCAAGGAAAAAAAGGCATACTGAAAAAGTGACAATCATTCACATTTATAGAATAAGTACATACATTTATTTGAGTAAGTTATACAATTACGTTGACATTTAATAATGTCAAAAAGAAGACGATAAAAACAGTTTTTGTTCTATAGACGGCTGTTGAGGAGACAGTTACTGTACTCTTATTCTTAGACAATATCAACATTTATTTGTATGTACACGGCTGTTAAGGGGACAGTTACTGACCTCTTATTACTGTATTAGATAATTTGTTATTGTAACAGAGGCGGCTGTTAAGAGGACAGTTACTGACCTCTTATTCTTAGACCATATTGTTTGGTTATGTAGGCGGCTGTTAAGGGGACAGTTACTGTCCTCTTATTCTCACTTTTCCCCGTCCCTACAGGTTTCTCCCTGTACGTTGGCATCACTGAGATATATTGCTATATCAGACGCTGTTGAGAGGACATCTAACTGTCCTCTTATTCTACTGTCCTCTGAACAGCTTCTGGTATGTTTATATATATATGTATGTATATGTATATATATTTTAACGAATAGTGTTCTTGGCATCTGGGGTTCTCAAAACAAAAAGTTATCATGGTCTTGGGCTTAAGTCTTACCATGAGACCTACGGTAATAGCTTTTTCTCTATAGGGAAAAATCGCTAAAAATATGGTAAGCATTATTGTGGTCAAATTAATGTTTTTGTGCATGCCATTTGGTTATAAAGCAGTGTTAATTCACTATGACAGGGATACAATGCGGCCAATACAGGAACCAGGAACTGGCATTAGGTTAATGGTACCTATTATAACCTTTACACAGTAAGAGTGGGGTTTAGTTTTTAGCTTTTATTACTTAATCTAGGTTTTAAGGAGATGGACAATAAAAATAACTCCAAGTTAAAACTAAACGTGTTATTAATTTTGCATTAAAGTAAAATAATTAATAAATACCCCCGTAGCAGCAAACCTGCGTACTCAGCGAATTTCCAATGCATATATATCTATCTAAATACCACATAAAGCCACAAACCAAGTTTCAACAATATATATTCATAAATAAACGATTTATGATATTATTCGCCATAAGAATAACATGGCGGCTGAGTATGCAGGTTTGCTGAAGCAAGGAACACAAAAAATGGGGTTTCATACAAATATCGATATAACTCATGTAGGTAAAGTCACATACCAAATTTCATTAATTTATTTTCATAATGAAGGCAGATAACACGCTACTTATTCTCCATAAGAAAAACATGGGGCTGAGTACGCAGGTTTGCTGCTACGGGAGCCTTGGGTAAAAAATTGTTTTTTTGGGTAAATATCAATGGTCCACAACCAGATGAAGCCGTATACCAAGTTTCGTCAGGATACGTTCATAAATAAGCGAGATATAAAATTTTTCTTTTCCTCCTTAAGAATAACATTAGACAACATACTGTGTTCAGCACTTTCAATATCTCGGTAACCAATTGACGGAGAGAAATGATCAAAATACCAAATTGTGTGTTTTTTTAAGCTGAATCCAATGGGGAAAACTAAAATTTGACTATTTCCAAAATTTTATATAACAAATTCAAAATCCCATTTTTGGGGTACAAAAACCCCCCAAAATACCCCTTCGGATAAAGCGATCTGGCTGGTTTTCGAACTTAAAGTCATAAATGTTGCTTTACACATTTATACCAAATTTCATTAAAATCGGATAATTTTTACGAGAGTTATCGTGCTCACACACACACACACACACACACACACATATATATATATATATATATATATATATATATATATATATATATATATACAGTTTCGAACGAATGGTGTTTTTGGGGTCTGGGGACCTCAAAACGAAAAGTTATCATGGTCCGGGCCTAGGTCTTACCATGCCGACTACGGTAATAGCTTCTTCCCTATAGGGGAAATTCGCTAAAAAAGTAACAAAAACTAAATTGTTTATCCGACTGAATAGCTATAATAATAAAATACGTAAACTAAAACGATGGTGTAGCTATAACAATAATATGAATATTGTTTATTTAGGAATAAGTTATAGTGTAAAATTTCATTTTATGAAAACAAATAATTTTTTGTCAAAGTTTCATGATAACTTGCAGTATGTTAATTTCGATAAACATTACTTTCCCCAAAAATTGCAGGTAAACGTTGATCTAAATAAGCTCAGCTACTCACAGCTAGCACATAGTTGTTGGTTATTACATGGTTAGTGTCCGAAAGTTGACCAACTAAAATCGTCGACATCCTCGTTCGCAAAGCTTTACAGGCATCAAAATAACACCATCGACTCTATAGTTACAAAAACATTTTAAAACAGCTCACACTTGTAGTTGTTTCTTTATTTCATTTTACATTTTTACTGCGATGATGACAGAACAGACAAACATATGTCGTGGTAAGATGTTTTGTGACCATTAATTTAAAAGGTAGAGGCTGAAAGTAAAAAGGGACCTCTTATCGGCAATTTCAGATTTTGAGTTATTGATATTTTCTAATTAAGCTTTTAATTACAAACAGTTTTTTTTATCAAAATGATGTCCCTACGTTTCTTTTTTTTGTCAAGTTACAGACGTTTGAGTTTTGTAAAATAAAAATTGGTTTTGTGAGAAAAACGCATTTCAAAACTTTAAAACACTACAAAATCTTTATTTTTTACATTTAAGGAATGAATTCGATATCAAAACAAAGCCTAAAATATATTCTTGAAAATGATATGAGAAATTTTTATTAAGTCTTTTTCTTTTTTCTAACTGATTGCTTGCGACGCTTTGTCGAAGGGCCAGGATCAACTAGCGGGTCGTAAGGCTAAGCCTCATCAGCATCATCCATGGGTAGAGGTTCAGGTTCGATAGCAGGTCCTGGTTGTGGGCAAAGAATATCCTTAAACTCTTTTTTGCAAATTCTCGGATGTTTTTGAAGAGGTGTTATTTTCGTTTCTTATTGTGTAATAGAACGACAGAGGACAGAGTGACTGTGATTCTCGGATTGCGACGTCAAAATTGTAGACGTGTAATAATTACAGGAACCTAGGTAAGAACTGTAAAACCAACGTGATTATTGGACAGTATTAGCGTATGGTAAAGTGGGAGTAGATTCTCAGGGAAGAACGGAGAAACAACTGCTATAATTGGCTGACTGATAATGCATGGCTGCAAACCTTCACTGATAAACCCAAAAGGTTAATCTTAAATGGGAAAAAGGTTGATATTTAATGAGTTCTACGGTCAATATAGCACCAACCGAGATGGTTGGTACCAGTAACCCTGTGAAATGAGTCCGTGATTATGGGTTAGTAACGACCGACTAAGTAGGTAAAATCTTTGACCAAATACTGTAGGTCATAAATGACCCAGTAGATAGTTGATTTAACTGATCAAGTTGGTTGTTTTAACCTAGCATCTAGGTTACTTTGACTAATCTTCTGGGTTACTTTAACTGAGCTAACGGGTTACTCTAACCAAGTTAATGGGTTACCCCGACTGAGCAGCAGGGTCACTTTAGCCCAGCAGTAGGGTCACTTTAACCCAGCAAGTAGGTCATTTTAACTGAACAGCTGGGTTAAAAGTTAGAACACCTTACGCCTCATGGTTTTATCTTTTACCATGTTCAACTTCGATGATCATGGTGATATGTGGAATATTCTGACCAACTGGGACCTTAGCTCATATATTTTATAATTTTAATTTACTTGATAAATACTTTCTTAATTGTGGTGTCTCAGGATAGGAATTCAACATTTTATGTTGGTCTGCTGATTATGGTTTCAATCTGGTTTACCAATCCAATTCTATTTAAAATTTAGCTAAAAAACAGTTTTAAAAACAACTATTAATGAGGGTTTTAATAAAGCACCTAAAGTGGGATATTGTATGTCCTACCTTAGCCCTAAAGGGGAATTCGCCTACCTACCTAACCTAACCTAATATAAAACATTCTTAACAACTCCATTAATATTTATTTTAAAAACTACATTTAGTTAATTTTTAAATAGAGCTGAATTAATAAATCTAAACTGAAACCATATTCAGTAGACCGACATTAATCGTTTAATTCCTAACCTAAAACAACATCATTAAGAAGACCACAATCTACGTACCGTGAAATGGTTAAATCTATGAGCCCACCTCAGTTGGTAAGAAGGTTCCTCACATCTTCATATTCATTGAGGAAGAACAGAGTAAAAGTTAAAAGCACGAGACATGAGGTGTTTTAACTTGTAACCAATGACCTGCGTGTATTCTACGACGCACACGGCGCTCACCTTTGCTCTGATCTGATCTCTCTGCAGAGAAACAGTTGTTGCCATCATTATAAAGTTAGATAAAACTAATTTAACCATGCTGCTAACCTAGCTAAGACGGTTATGAAGGACCCATCACACTATCACGGGTTAGTTTCCACCGATGTGTTAGTTAAATTCTCACCGAGTGCAGGATCAAATTTTTAAAATCCGTGGGTTATTGTCAACTACTTCTACTCAGTAAAAATTAACCCAGGGGACACTAGGTTGGTGTTTATCTTGTTGTAACGTTATGTTTAACCATAATTAGTAGTTAAATTAACAATTAGTTGGCAATAACAAACCTTTGACCTTACTTTGACCAACTTATGTTAGTTACTAATGACCATGTGGCACTGGTTGCTAGCAACTAACAACTGGTTACTGCTAACCCGATAGATTTTAACCTAGACTAGGTTAAACTCTGAGTTTTACAGTGTTTCTCCTTCCAAAATTAGATGTTCTGCCTAAAAACATCATAAAATATAGGGTGTTCCATAATTAATATTAAAGTTGTCCGCCATTTTTGAAAATCGTGGCCATATTTTATAAATTCAAACCCATCCCGAACAAAATTTAAAAAAATCAAGGGGAGTTCTCCGTAAGAACTTGGATGTCATATTTATAATTACAATGTTAGCTATTGGTTCACTTTAGCTGAGACACCTGGTATATTTGAGAAGTATTTAATTATTTAAAGGATTTGATTTTGATATAAAAAAGGTTAACTGTATAGACGCATTACATTTTGGTTTGAGTCATACACTTAATTTTAAATTGTATTAAAACCTTAAGATTATAACAAAAACATAATGTACCAGTAAGCTCTTAAATCACCGGCTCAAAGACGGTTGTATGTACCAAGTACGTATTCACACTTTTGGATGATCATTTTTGATTTATATAATAACTGTATCTAAATATACATTTTAATTTTCATAAGATGAACGTAGCAATCTTTTGCAAAACCGGTTCATCCATATACGAATTGTGTAAAATATCAGTAGTCCCGATACCTCGATACACGATTGGTCTTCAACAAACCAACCTCACCTCTCTATCAGCTCACAAATCACGTTTCCTTCGACAAGAGATCTTGATTCTGGGTTTTTAGCCTTTGTTTCTTCAATATAGAGCATTGAACCTTTTTATATGTTTAAATAAACATAATATTTATTTTGTATATACAGTATACCAACACTTGCGATTTTAACAACTGGTTAGATTTTCCTTTTTTAACTGGTAGTTTTTAATCTTTGTGTTAACAGTTGTGTACACTACATTCCACTAATTTAAGTATACAAAATTAAGGGATGATAAGTAAACACGTGATAATACATAAAAAATATAGTTAATCAACGAGTAGATTCACCTTTTATCCGATTTATTTGACTTTAAAACCTTCTTCAAATGCAGATACCTAAATTAATAGAGGATTTTTTGTATTGCTCCCTTTTACCTATGAAATCTGAAAGGTGAAATAATATTTATATATAAATGTTTATTTTAGGGTAAAATTTGATTGAAAGTCAAGTTTAAGCTAAGCAGATTGAACTGCAACCCCGGGAAAAATATTTTGATACCTTACTCTGTTATTTTGATAGAGCAAAAAACAAAAGAGAAATTTAATTCGTAGGATGAAAACAACTTGGAGATTGTTCTTGTAGTAAAAAATTTTTCATTTGATCTTTTACAGGTAGAAAAATTACTTGATTTAAACTATTTTATAACAGTCTCGTCATTATTTGTTGTTTGTTTAAAATTTACATTTATATTTTACTAGGGCTTTAATATTATAATAATGTTAAAATAATTCAAAATGAAATTACCAACAGTTAATCTTTAGTCGGATTGGATGTTTGAGCATTTTACGTAATATTTACGTTCCAATAAACTGAAGACGGAAATTACTGAAATCTAACTCACACATCAATAGTAATTAGTTAAAATAAACAACATTGAGGCTTTAATTACTACTGAAAATTTCTATTGCAAATTTTAACTAATAGACGTTATCCAGTTATATGTTTGGTTTAACTTTTTTCTTGTCACTACAACAAATAGGCAACCCTCTCAGGAGAGGCTAACGAGAGTATTGTGTTCACTGTGTCATCGTCTAGCTCCCGTTAGCGTCGCTGATTGCTTTACACTGTTGTCGTTAACAATATGTAAAATAAAACTAACAAACATATTTAAATAGTTAGAGTTGTCTTAAAAAAATTGTAGTATGAATTTTATCCTAGTGTTATGGAATCCTTGTAACAAAGAAGGTGACGAATCATAAGAAAACACGCAATTTTGAGATATTCCCATTTTAAAACAACTTGAAGGGGTATTTGTGTATTTAATTTTAGTTTTTATATTTTTAAATAAAGTACTGATTAGGTTTTTAACATATTTGCAGTTTATTTCTGATAATAATGTGTTGAATTCGTTATACATAATAGATGTTTTTAAGTAAGGAGTTTTTGCTCTTTTTGAGTAAATTAATTTCATGAAAACTTGTGTATATCAATTTGTTTAATGATATAATTGGTATGAAATTTAAACTTACACAAGTTACCTCAAGGAACTACTAACCAGTTTTTATATAGTATTTATTACTTTGTGAAAAAGCATAATAATAGTTTTGTGCTAATTATGAAAGCATGCTCTGTATAATTGTCTTAACGTATCATTTGGAGACAGATCAATAAATAATACAGAAATGTTTACTAAAAATCCAAATACGTTTTATAGCATGAATTTTGTTTAACTATCTTGACTAAATAAAGTGTTTCATGATTTGCTTATAAAAGATTACCTTTATTCCACGTACTAAATAAACACTGAATTTAGGCTTGAATTTATTGTTTGAATGTAATTTTCACCGAACAAATATCAACAATATATTGCATCTATTCCTTTATTGTGTTATAAACTTTATACATTTCTTTTGTCCTTTAGCTTAGTATTTTGCAGAAGAAAAACTCAGTTATATCTTTAAATTAGTTATTATTTATATACTTTCCGTGGTGCCTTATTTAATTTAAAGTGAAATATTGATTGAAAATGTAGGTATTACCTTGTTCAATATCCTTTGTGAGGTGTGGTCACGACATGTTTCTTGGCAACTGCCACATCTTCAGGTGATCCTCTAGAGTAGATTCATCAATAGAATTTAAAATTTGAACACAGAACACAAACGAATTTACGAAAAACTGTCACAATAGACTTACACATTCTTGGTAACGAAACACAAAAAACATTGAATCGTTCGCGATGCGTACATGAGGTCAGGTTAACGCAAGGAGTTGCCGCCGGCTGGGTTAAACGGGTTTAACTGGAGTTAAAACTAGAGTTAAAACTGGAGTTTAACCGAGTCTGGGTTAAAATCTATTAGGTCCGCAGTAGCCAATTGTTGGTTACTAGCAACCAGTACCGCAACACCAACCAGTCATTAGTAACCAACTTAAGTTAGTCAAAGTATTTACGGTAATTCGTAACCGAGTGGTTTGTTACTGCTAACTAATTGTATATTTGACCTACTAATGCCGATTAAACATAACCTTACAGCATGATAAACACCTTTGAGCTCATACTGACCCCATTGAGATGAAATTTGGAAGGAATATAGAGGTAATACACAAAAATCAAATGTAATCATGCTTAGGCTCCGAACCCCCTATTGGCCTCAGCACCACTGAAATTTAAACTTTTTATAATTATAATTGCACCCCAAATAACTGATCAATTATCTAAAATTTGGAAGAGAAGTAGCTAATTACAGCTTTACAGGATTCGAAACTAATATAGAATTTGGCAGGTGAAGCTACATCTAATTTTAGTTACGCTTAAGTGATAGGTTTAGTTGGGATATTTTATTACGTGTGTGCTAATTTCAAAACAGGTATACGTTTTTAAATATAAAATTGAAATAGTGAAATCGACCGCTAATAGAATGGTTTTACTTACAAAACACCAATCCATTACTAAATAATCACCAAGTATTTTTTTATGTATTTATCTCTAGCGAGCGTTTATGTTGTTCACAGCAGTGAATTGGTTAAATCATCTTTTTTAAATAGATCATATATTTTCGTGTTTAAATTGTAAAATAGCCAGAGCGTTAACTGTGTTGATTTTGTATGCAAAATATTCCATTATTATTTACTTGTTTCTCTCTCCTATACTGTATACAAGTTTTAACAATAACAGGATTGTTTTGGATCTGCCAATTTAATCCGACAATATTAAAATGAATATTGTAATGTACTATTCAAAGTCAATACGCTTAGAAATATGCCCTATGTTTTTGCTACTCTCATCTTATAAATCAGTTCTTTGAGTTCAAAGTATTTGCATTTGTGGTTAAATTGATAACAGATATTCTTGTACACGAGACAAAAGACTGAACGTTGAATGGACGAACACAAATCTCCCTGGCCATTAGCCCATGCCTCTGGCCTCCCTCAAAGGCTGGTATTATCCTTGGCGCTTTATGTGTATTGTTGCAGCCTGTATTGTTGGAAGTCATTATCATAGATTGTATTTATTGGTAAGCAAACCCAACATTTGTCTTGAATTATAAATATTTATAGTAATAGTTTTTTTTCATACTTACAACAACAGGACGGTTTAGTAATAAGTTAGTTTTTTCGGTTGTCTTTTAAAGTATTTTTGATAAATACTTTGACTAGTACAAAACTATCGACCAATAGGGACTTTTATCAATTTACTTTTAATAGGTCTTAAGTAATATTTAAAAACGAATAAAAAATTTATAAACATTGGAAAATGTAATGTTTTTATAAAATAATCCGCACTTTTTAAATTAAATATTTGATGCCTACCATTTTGTACAGGACTGTGATACCAACCTCCGGTTTGCAAAGTTAAGATTATATTGGAAACCCCCTTATAATGATAGGTTACATTAAACATTCGGGGTAACCCCCTTAAAATTGTATTTTGGAGTCAGGAGCAGATAAGGCCGGAAAAAGTAGTTTTTTGTTGCCTGAATAGTGTGAAAAACATGTTTTCTTTATCTAATTTGGTTTAAAAGTTATTAAACCGTTTCAGGACTTTTGAGACACACGTATTTTGTAAAACGCCTAATTTTCCAGGTAAAATAATTCCATTTTTGGGTCGTTAAACAAAAATTGTATATGGTTAAAAATAACTGCACAAATAACAGTTATATATGGAAAAATAGTCCCAATACAAATTCAATTCAATTCAATGCGGTTATAAAATGAGTTTGAACTCATTCACTGATTGAAATTTAGAAAAGTTTTAGAGGTATATGGAATAATTTAAACTAATTATAAACATTAAAGTTAATATAAAGTGGTTCTTGCTGACAAGTTCTACTTAAGCTATTTAACTACTCATATCAGAGAAATAGTATTCTAACTTGTATTTTAACTTACTTTTAACCTAAAAACTACAACACCATCGTGCATTTCTATCTACATATAGGGTTAGGAGACATAAACATATTACGTAACGCACATCAGGGGGTTAAGGGGATATGGCGTAGCGTTATGCTGCGTTATGTGGGGTAGGGGAGGTTTGGATCAACGTTACGTCTAAAAATAAATACATATCACGTTTTGAGTAAGTTCTGAATTTCTTTACACCTATGTTTTGTGTTGTTTTAGAGTATGAAATCATGGGTTGATACAGTATTTCGCAGTGGCACCCACATCTTTAGTATTTTAAGTTGTTTTGTATTTGTTTTAGTTATCAATTCAATTTGTCACGTTTTAGCTAAGATATTTGTCATTTTTTTATATTATTAGTAAAAGTCTTGTTTGTTTGTATACATCTCGCTTTAAAAAAAGTTATTACAAAATGGCATTAAAAAAAGTCATTTAAAGTTTAATAATTCAATGAAATCAATATTCCTAATTTCTAATAAAACTATGTTTAAAAGGTTTAAGCTGTTTTAAAGCCTACTACGTTTGAGTTACGTAACGCATTGTTGGGGGGGGGGTATGGTCAAGCGTTATGGAATGTTAGTGCTATCTGCTAGTGGCCCCTTAATAACAGGTCTGGAGACCCACTCTTAACTTTTGGAACTAGAAAATATAAACTTAGTACATCTTCATGGGATGTAAAATGTACTTTTTGGTCAGTATCACTACTTTTCCCCGACCCCGAAATGGGGTAGTTTTGGGGAAACTCAATATTTCTGAAAAACAAAAAAATGTATGCTTCCCATAAAAGTAAAAGCTAATTATTAATAAATGTCTGTAAAGAGTTTTTAAATTATTAATTTTAATTTTATGAACAAATTGTCTATATTATAACTTTCCCTAAATTATGGAAATTTCAATCGGCTCCCATTTTTTACTGGGTTGAGATAGAGAACTCAACAAGTTTGTCTTAAAAATAGTGGTCACTCAATTAGGCTTTACGTTAATGATTTTTGAGGTGTCCCCAAAATATCCGACTTTGGGGTTGTGGTCAAAGTAGAAATACTGACCAAAAAGTACATTCTTTTCTCCCAGGAAGCCAGGAAGGTGTGCTAACAATAATATCATGAGTAACTAAACCAAGGTGTTTCCACGACGTAGCCAACTCAGCTAAAACGACCAAAGGCCTGGCGGCGATATTAAGGGTTTTGAGTCAGTCCACGCCCCTAGCGGATAGAACAGTAGACGCCCGCGGTCATTAGTTACATGTTTTGCTACTAGAGTGCAGCACCAATCAATTCCCGTTATAGGCTACTGAGGAATTCTGAGGAACCTCTGGCGTATTTACTTCACGAATCTCTGTTTACAAATAATTGTGTCTGGCTAGCATTTATAAATATAAATTATTATTAGGAAAGTAAAAATTTCAAGAGGCTCAGTTCTAAATGGACTTTGGGAAAGATAATAAATAATTCATACTCGTTAATGCCCGATCGCAACTCCGTCAGAGCTTTTAGAGTTCTGTTTTCTTTCTATCTGATAATTTTTACTGAAAACAAAGGTTTTTCACACAGTATCTTAATCTCTAAATCCCAATATTATCCAACACCTATGTTAACTTTATCCCAAGCTCAGTTTGACCTATATTTTCATAAATATATTTTCTATTAATGTTTGCTTTTGTTTTATTTGTTATTAAAATAGAAAGCTAATCAAAGATATTTTAAAAATGACTAAACTTTTATGTTAATGTTGAGGTTTATATAATGTGGAAAACATTGCCTTGGCTTTTGAATTATTTTTTCAGGGTTTATTGTTTTTAGATGTTCATAATAACGGTTGTCATAGCAAAACCTGAGTACTAAGCGAACTTGGTCTACCGAAAGATCAAAGAAGGGTTATCGTTAGAAAACATGGTATTTAATTTTTCTATAATGCAGATGTTTTCAATTTTTTTAATTGAAGACAGGCAAGAAACATGTTAATTTGTTATCGTGTTAAATTTAGTTTCTGTCTGAGTTAATAACACTGTTAAGAAAGAAAGTGTTCTTAAGACGTTTTACTATTGTATAATTATTTTTGTGAAAATTTATTTTCTTATGCTTGCAAATATTGAACAATTAAAGAAAATTGCTATACTAAATAATATATCTTAGCTAAAGCTGCTGTTAACCATTTATGTTTTTGGCAAGTTTACAAACTAACAAATTACACAATACGGCAAATAAACTTAATTACATTTATACACAGTAATTGAACAATTCATGGTCAGATAAAAAAGCACCTGGAGAGGTTTAGATTCATAACAATAAAACACATTCTTGGAAGGATTAGCTTGGTTATCAAATTAACTCAAAATAAAATGTAAATTGTTTATACTTATAGGAATATTTTAGTCTTATAAAATGTTTGTTTTAATTTGTCGGGAAATATATACTAAAAGTTAATCTGTTACTTTCAATGACATGAAAAAGTGCAAGCAATAAATCTACTCCTTCTATCCTCAAAGAAGTCATATATTTCATTCTGTCTACGAACACGAAATAGGTGGGGAAGAAAAGCAAATAAGACTAATGGATACCAATTCAAATATGTTTGTTGTTCCAAAAAAATGTAACCGAAGTAAATAATAGTAATTGTTAAACCTGTAATTGAAATACTATTTAACTGCTTGTAAACACATCATGGAGTGATGACGTTGAATCTTGTCTGTTGACCTTTTACACTGGTTTATTCATTTTTCAATAGTAATTATATGACATACTATCGGAACTATCACTGCAAAAAACATACTTGTGTGGTGGCGTAAACTGCAATTGTTTTTTAGAAAGATACATTATATGGGAAATATATTTTTTTTAATATTTACTAACACAATTCATGAGGCTCAATCAGACCTACTACATTACTATATGTCACTCAAAGCAATAACTGCTGACGTAATTATTACATATTTTGGCATTTACAAAGTAATATGGAATGACTATTTTTCTAAAATGAAATCAAAGTTTAACTAAAACTGAGGCTGGTATATTCTTGTGAATATTAAGTACTTAAAATGGAACTTATTGCATCAAAGGTATGAGCAGTTTACATTTAACAAAAATATACAATTGTGATAACTTTAACACTTCTTTTAATCTTTGGTACGGGGCTGTAATGTTATCTACCATGAATATATTTAACTGTAACATCTACCAATCCTTAAAAAGGCTTTGTTATTATTCGTAAATGCTGGAGTTCAAAAGTAGGCCTACTAATATTATCCTAAGTCACTTCGTGTGCATTCTCCTAATACATTTATATAGGCATGTAATTGTTCGAGGCAGTTTTTTATCAAATTACTCCCTGTAATTGTTTCATAGTGTAAATGTTAAAATAATAAGTATGGTCAAAGTTAAATTAAAAGTAGTATTAACATTAATGAAATACAATGTGTAAATACTAATAAATTCTAATAGCATTTTTGGTTCAGATTGATACGTGAAGTAAATAAATCAAAGGTAATTAACAATCAAGACTGATTGCTAATGGGTGTTGGTTGACCTTTCACTGCTTAATTTGACTGATTTATAATTCAATGTCTACTATGTTAGCTTGTTAACATGTTCTCTATATTTAAATATCAATACTAAAAAAATGTAGCTTGTTTTTTTAACGCCATAGTTTTAGTGCAGCGTAACAGTTGTTTTATTTACTTAACATTTAGTACTGAATTTATATTTATTTTTCTTTTATTAATATAATCTGAAAATTCTATATTTCCTAGTTTGTAGCAATATTTTAAAAATTATAAGTTATAAATATATATAAAGATATTCAAAAAGATAGAAGTAATTGATCGTTTTTTTGTTGATAATTTTCGTTTAACACAACCATTTTTGATCAATGAAGGAAAAATATTACATGAATAACAAATGATATATAAACTAAATATAGAGTTAGTATTTAGAATAAATAAACTACCTGTGATTTACCCTGAGGGAAACTTGGTTTTTAATACCAACTTGTATGCAAATTAAGAATCTGTAAATACAATTTAATTCAACCTATGTTTTGATTTGGTTTGATTTTGTCAAGACACTAAAATTGTAGTTCGTATCAACCTTCAAAATATTGGTTGTGGTAAGTTGCGTGAGTAAATATCGGTTTTCCGTCGTCTTAATTCACCTCATCAAAAAGATGGCTCGTGATACGAACAGGTACGGAGTTCGTTGTTTGACCATCATAATCTTCTTCACAGTGTTTATTTGACTGCTTGTAAATCAGATTAAGATTGACTAATTTGTCAACTTTTGGATAAACTTTGTTTTTAATCCTGTATTTTAAATTAAATGACACTAGTTTTTTTAAATTATACTCCGAGTTTTGGGTAGTGGTTTTGGGTTTTATGGTAATAGATTTTTACCATATCCGTGATTGTTTATCAATGATTACTATACTGCTGATTGTTTTTTTTTGTTTTGTTATTAATTCGTTTAATTTGTCTTGTATCTTTATGCATAGAGTTTCATGGCAAGTTCAATGATGTTAATGAGTGTATTCGTTGGGGTCTCAATGGATCGCCGAACAATGTGAACAGTGTTTGATGTCATGTTCAACATCAAAGCTTATTCAGGTCAGACGACGGAACCTCCGTCGCGTCGCGTCGTCAGCGTCAGAGCGTCTCAATACAGCAGTTGATAAGGCGTGTCAGTAAACAAGGGGATAGAGCAATTTTGGATAGGGAATTAGTGTTACAAGTAACTTAAGTATTCGTTAAAAATTAGTGGTTGAGTTGATCACATTTTAAACTACAGTAAAAGGATAAATTTGACGGAATAATATTTATTTAAGCTTTAACACAAACCATCAAATTTAATTTTACACTTATTGCTACAGGCAAGAAATAAAATCTTTCCACTGGCCTGCCATGGTTTTGTCTTCGTTCAAACCAAAAACTATTTACAAAACAACTTTGTTTAACCTGACCAAAGCGAACCTATAGTTCAAAATCATTTTTTAAACTTTGGTTTGGTTAGACTCAGTAGATTTTCTCTCTTAGTTGGTTGGTTGATTTGGCTATATAACTTGCCGGAAATAATCGCCAACCTTCGGAAAGATTTTATTTCTTTACTGTGAAAAAATGTTTTAAATCTTGGCAGTTAGAAACTAGCATTACACTTTAAAATACATAAGAAAAGTGGGTTCATTAAATTATTAAATTTACCTACGTTCTTTGATAAGTATTTACTGTAAACACCTCAACTTTCAAGTCGTACACTAAATGGACCTAATGTTTTAATTAAACTTGTTTGCCCACAAGGTAATCTAGGTAACTAATCGGTTATTGTATTTGGAAAAACAATTGTAGGTGACCTTGTGTTTCCGCTGCAAGCTCTCAATCTCTCTATTGAATCTAAAATTAAGATATTGTGTAAAACTAATAACGTTACCTGTAACCCAAACTAGCAACACCTTGTGTTTATTCAACAAAATGTTATAAGTGTAATGAACCTCAATCATTCCAAGACTATGTTTCAAAGCTATCGATAGCTTTTAAATTTCACTAAATTATTCAAAAAGAAAAATACGTGCCGATAAATAAAAAAGTATCGGAGACTCATTCTCGAAGTGGAAACCGCTCTTAATCAAAATATAATTGTGTTCCATATGTTCCACAGCATCCTTATACTTATGTAGAGGGGAAGAGTTACGCCATGTATAGTCAAAAATCTGTATTTATATATAAATACTGGGACTTTTTTTTAATTGGATGATTTTTATTATGAGATAAAGTATTCCATGTCTTTGAAGGAAAGACTGTGGAGCGCGTTACAAGAATAATGGTATTGCTATTTTTATATAGTAACAAAAAACAAAACACGATATATCGAGAAGAAAATAAAAAGTCGAGCACTCTAATCTACGTAATTTATAGCATAAGAGTTTCGCATCGATCAAAATAACATCTCAAAATAGAAATGTCTTTAAAACCCAACGTTTATATCTATCTGCGTTTTAAGGAAACCTAGTGCATAACAGTTTCATTACACAAGGAAAGTTGCTCGCATGTGTGGACATTCTGAGTAAACAACTGTTACGACTAAATTTTCCTTTTTTCAAAAATTGGAGCCAAAATGACGGATCATTAGAGGTACAGTTGGCCGAGGGCCAGGAGGAGGACATAACTCTCACAACTTCCCTCCACGCCCTGCAGTTTCACAATGTCTGACCACAGGGACATATTATTGCTCTAGCCACACGTGGACTCTACTGTTAGTTTTACAGAAAAAATGTGTTGAGTCTATTTTTCTAGTAGGATTTTTATTGTCTTTAACTTCATCCTCCCTTTAGTAAGAAAATAATCATTCATACATTGACTGATTTTTATGTTCACTTATTAGGGCTCCTGTTATTATTATAAATATTACAAAATAGAACACATAATTTTCATTTAAACTTTTACTATCACACTAACATGTTTCGCAACTTAGTGCGTGATCAAAGTTATTTTAATGAATGTTTAGTAGTGCCTTCAGGAAAGGGAGCAGTTAAGGAAATAACTGCAATATTTCACTAAGTTTAAAAACATATTATATTAGTAAAAATATAAAATAAATGATTTTTATTTTTTATCCGTTCAAAGATTTTAATTCCATATCCATATACTTTTATCCAATTATTTTAAAGCAAACCTAAGAAGTTTACAAAAACAGCTATATAGGCTGTCCCATAAAACCATAAATGTAATTTTAAATGGCAAGACGATTATTAACTCATACACTAGAAATGCATTGCTTACTGGCAGAAATCATGTGTATGTATTTTATATATACTTTTCTTTTAGACTCATTCAAAAGTTTTGAGACTCTGAGAATTCACAATATTTGATCATCATATTCCCGGAACATTACAAATGACGCCACGACAGTTGTCCTCAAGAATGCGTTGAACCAAATCTAGAACCTTAGTAGATCAGAATAATGAAACGGAACCAACACGTCACAAGGTATCCAACAGTCTACTACAAATCATTATAGTTTATCAAAGGGCCTTACTTTTTACCTTAAAAATTAATTAAATTAAATTAATTAAATTTGTGAGGTTAAAATTAATTGCTGTAGAATGCGGATCTACCACTAGAGCTTAATTAATATAGCGTTTAGTACAATGTATTTGGTCTATCCATTAATAAATATGCATTATTGATAAAATTTGAACTATAAAGTAGCCAAATTTGACTTTAGAATTTCCAAATTTAAAAATCTAAAGAGTTCTATAAACAAACATTGTGTAAAATATAAATTTAGTTCAGTAGCGTAAGACTTATTATTTATTAAGTTAATTCAAATAGAAAATAACCACAGCTTCACTGACAATACGACCTAACTTTTAAAGAAAAACTGAAAATAATTGTCGAAGTTAATTAACAAAACTAAACAGTCAATTTAAAACCACTTAAACTTCTATCAAAACCAAGGATTCGAACAAATTTTAATGTTTGCGTCAAGAGGAGAAGAAGTAAATAAATGACTTGTTGAAAGTGTTTAAGACTTTTAAATTGCCTCCGTAATCCAACGTTTCATCTTCGTCTTCATTTAACTTTGCACACCACTTACTAGGTTGACTTTCCTTGTTTATATTTGTTCGGTATAATATAATCACTATTATTGAAAACTATAATGAAAACAGATTTTGTTATATTACATAATTAGGCCTAACAATCCTTTTTACACCGATTAATGTATGGGGGGAACGTATGTTTATGCTACGTTCTGGGGTGACGCACATTTTGTATAGCTAAAACTAAATATTTGAACAATCAATAGACAAAATAAAATTTTAATTGGTAAACTTTTAATCTTTAAGGACAAAGTTTCGAAGCCTTTCGAGATTTGCTAGTTTTTCTGAATTTTAATAGATGTAGGAATCATAATGAACATTTCTTCTTACTGTATTATAGGCTTGCGTCGCGATGAAAGTTACAAACTTGGCACCACGGATTTCACATTATGTTACATGTTACAGTTTGACGTATTTTTGATGTTGAAGTTGATAGAAAGGTGACTTTCATGTTACTGAATTTTATTATCTCTAGAGATAATTTATTTCCTTAGGAAAAAAACTAACGATAAACAAAAGTCTTGATCAATAAATAATATTGAATAGAAGACGATTCTTTTGTGAAATAATTGTTCACAGTTTTACAGGTATATTGTTTTCTGCAAGTGAAAATAAAAAAATTACTATATTTCACTTGCAACTCATATTTTTTATAAATCATTAATCTATGTGCAAAGTTATGTGACTAAAGAGGGTCTTGTCAGATTTGTGAGAGGTAAAACCGGTTAATCCCGGTCTGGTTTACAGACGGACAGCCTTCGTTGAGACCTTTAAAACATTGAGCTGTATAACGTATTCGGGTTCGGCATAGGAAGATTTAAGTAAATTATATTAAATAACAATGGTTTATTATATTTATTGCACAATTATAATCTTGTTAAAACTAAACCATTTATCTAATATAAAATATAGTCACCAAAATAAATGTATTTTGTAAGTTGTATATCCAACTGTACCACAACATTATATAGAATGGTAATTCCATAGTTACTGATTGAAATGTGTTTAAAATAAGATAAAATGTATTAAGCCGTTAACAAATTATGACTGAGAAGAAAAAACCCTAGCATATTAATGTATATAGAATATCGTATAGCCTAATGTAGAAGTCATGCTTTTTATCTTTAATATTGTTTCCTTTGATTTTATTGATTTAGTAAAGATTTCGATAAATATAAAAAGTTATGTTGATGATCCGTTTATTTTAGGAATAATGGAATGCATTATCATGAACATTCTCATTAGTTTTATACTTTATCATAGTTTGTCTTGTATGGATCCTGTTCAATATTATAAACTCGACCTGTAGGCTTCCACATATATATATCATAACCAAACTCTATGACAAGAAACCTTTGCAGGAATATTCTTAGGGCGATTAATAGACGTACTCATTGTCAGTCTTCTATTGCCACAACAATCTCAGTGCTTTGCCAGTCTTACAAAGCATTATATACCCTGTGACCACCCCCTCCACCACAACTTATAACTGGGTCAAGTCCATTTCAGTTGAAAACGGGGGGGGGGGGTTGGAGTGTGATATTTGACAGAATCTCACACCCCGAAAACCTAAATGGAAGAAGATCTAATTTACAGTAAAGTCTGGCAAGTGTTTAAGACACAATGAAGAGTTATTATTTTACAAATATAAAGTCACACAAATATGTAAATTGTACTAATCTAAAGTAAATGAGCCATTGAGGAGCCTTAGGACCCCTCTCACCGAGGTCTAGCGAAAACCGGGGAAATGTGAAACCCCATCCGGTATGCAAAGAAGGTGCAGTGATCGGTTTGCGGGCCGTAAACACTGCCAAGCAAGAGCTGGTTTGCTGGTCGTACTCTTAAAAGCGCAAAGGAGATCCAGTTTTCTTGCCGTACTCACAAGGAAAGGAGGTAGAGTTTAAGAATACATTACGTATGTGTATGATGATAATAAATTCAAAAAATTATAAATACTCTAGCCAAACTCTAAAGTAATCCAAGGAGTAAGTACTATCTACAATACAAAATGCGCAAACTATATACTATAGCCAATCTAATAAAGCAGCAATCTAACATGTAGGAAAAGACAGAGTGATAGAGAAGGAGAAGATAGGAAGACAAACCCGGTAGCGAGATCTTACGAGGGGGCGCCCTCCCCCCGCATTACCACGCTACTGCAACTGTACTCGCACTTTGGTACGCAGGCCACTTGCATGGGAATAGTATCGACTTAGATCGGTGACTGCTAAGGACCTGTCTGGAGCACTCACTTATATACTCGCTTTTAATCTCTCACTACAACATATGCGAAGCCGGAAGGGGTGTGGTTGCCAGAGTTTATAAAGCATTCAAAATCTGCATAAATCACAAAGGCAGCTTTAAGTTGAAATTTTTGATTTGTAAATTGTAATGTAACTTTTTTAGACATTTGTACTCTTTGGGCATCGAAGTTTTTACAATATGTTATGTGATGTTCCAATATATCTTTAGTGTAAAAATTTTTTGCACAGAACTTGCAAAAATATTGCTTATGGTCATCTTTTGTAGACCGTAGCATTAACTTATCAAAATCAGAAATTAAACAGTAATGTGATTTACGACCTTCTTTTAATAGTAACATGTTTACGTGAGTATTACTATTTAGTTTAGTTATTCTCAATGGATATATTAACTGGCCTTCAATCCCAAAAACATGATCACTTATATTATTTTGTTTTTCAAATTTATCATTGTTGGATATTTTTACGGGATATTTTATATTTGTCATATTTAACTGACCTATGTAGGGTTTGTATTAAAATACTCGATTTGCATTTACTTTACAATTCCTTGGATGGAGGGCCACCAATACAGCCCACAAAAAAACATTTATTGTCGCTATTTTTAATTTTTAAAACAGCGTGTTTTGATTTTATATTTTCTGATGTGGGGATGTATAACTTGGTAGTTAGGGGTTTAATGTTGTAAACGTGCAGCTGCCAGTATTTAGTATGGTCATATATCCATCCACTATCTTGGGTTTGATACTTATGCTTGGAGGTATCGATCTTTGAATGCGCTTCTTTAATTTGTAATTTTAAATCTTTTTTCTCATTCGTTAACATCGTCAAACTTTGAAAATCAACAATACATGCTTTGTCAATTATTAAATAACCATTATTGTCCACCAAGTGTTTGATGAACTTTACCCTCCTAATAAGAATCCATTTGATTGGTAGGGGACTAGATTGAAAAGTGTTTAATACTTACACAGATTCACCGTTAAAAATATACACCTTGTAAGGTCGCTTGTCAAATTTTTGGTGGTGGCGTTTCTTGTCACGGGTGATGACTCTCTTACACACCTTGCAGCTGTTGTGGTTCTCTAGCATATGTATTTTAAAATTATTGTTACTGTCAAATATTTGATGACATATTTTACAAATTTTAGGAATAACTTTGTGGATATTTTGATAGTAGCGTAATAAATTACTTCCGTTGAAGCAAGACGTGGAGCACTGTGCACAGGTCAACATTCTTTGTTGGAATGAGGGTGGTGATTTTGGGACTTCTATATATAACCTTGGTTGAAGGTTAAGTGGGGGGGGCAGGACAAGGTCATGTTGGGGGGGATGACGTAACGGGGGGGAAGGTCAAGGTCATGTCGGGGGGCAGGTCAAGGTCATGGGGGAGGGAAGACAATCCTCTTGCTTGTCCTAGGTAATTTTTGCTGGGGCAGAATCGGACATAGCCCCCTTCTTGGACTAGTATACAAATTAACTAAATCATGAAAAAAAGTTTTTATAATGTTCCAAACTAAACATAAAGCAATCACTTTTTACATCTGACGTCATAGTGTACATATAAAAATAGTGTTTGCTTCCACTATAGTTTAAATAAAAACACTTTAATTCTATACAGTATTGAAGTAGAATTATTATAAATTGCTAAATTTGTGTAAAATACGAATTTGAACTAAAACTAAGTATTTATAATTATCTTGGTTAGTAAATTGTGTAATCGAATTTTTTTACTTCGTTCACAAATTGTATGCCATGGAACATTTTTATAAATTAAACTAAATTTATTAAACTAATTTAGTAGATAACGGGAGAAATTTATGAACTTATTTTAAAGTTGGAAATATTATTGTATTATTTTAGTAAAGATTTGTTTGAGATTAATTTTATTTATATTTAACACTACATTCTTAGTAATTGTATAAGGTTATTTAAAAAAAATACAAATTGTATGTGGTTTAAAATTGTAGAAGCAATAGTGTGAACAATATTATATTAAATATTAAATGTCCAACCTCTTCCCTTTCGTAAAATTGATTGTTTCATTAACTGCACAAAACGTAGTAGTATTTGTGTCGATTACAAGTAAAAGAGTATGATATATACAATCACATCTAAGGTGAAAATCTGCCATTACGTTAAAAAATTTTGAAAAACATCACCTAGTTCTGTCGTTCCTAAATAATTTTCATTCAATTTTTACGGGCGAAGGCCGATCTTAATGTTTATATATGTCATTGATAAAATTTGAATAATAAAGTAATTAACATTGGGTATACTGTTTAAACAATTGGTATGCAAACAAATATCTTAAAACTACAATATTGTTTTCAAACTAAATATAAACGGATCAAAATGTCATATAATGGCTGAATCCAGTATTTTGCCTACGAAACTTTAAAAAATGGCTTGGGGTTAATCTAGTGAACCCCAGTTAAAGTTAGATTGTATTTTAACCTTTGGTACAAATTGTATCAGTAACAAGCTACAAGTCCCCTTGGGTGTTAATATTACATTAAGTTGTACTGTAAAGGATAAACATAAAGTTATGAAGTGATCCATCACAGACAAGTTCCCAGCACTGTTCCGTGAGGAATGATAAGATAATGAGAAATGTTCTGTAATCTATTAAATTGACAGTATCCCGCAAGTACTTTCCTAAATTGTCGTCTAGCACATATCCAGGTTGGGAATGAAAACAAATGTATTTATTAATCAAATATACAATAAATTCCTAAATCGTTTAAGTAATTGAATTTATATGTTTTTTTAATTTATATTTAACTATTAATCTGATTATTTGAACTTAATAGTTTTTGCGAGTACATTTTTATTTTATTTTAGTCAGTTATTGACAAGTTACGAACAAGAAACGGCTCCTAATTTGCCTGAATCTTGAATAAAATACAAGGGGAATAAAGCTAATCTCTGAATATTTAAAATCTGGAAATTCCATTTTAAATTATTAACTTTATTATTTAGTGGTAATCTTGGTACTGATATAAAATTAGTGCGAGTAGTGCGTGGAAAAACTTTGAATAGCACATACTTCCAGTTTTATGAAACACTTTACAAATATAAACGTTTACGTTTACCCAAAACTTAAGAGTAATATTTTGGCGAAAAGTAGAAAAACCAATGTAAAAGTAATCCTCCCGTTATAACAACAAATATGATGAAAATACCCATATCATCTGAACAAAACCAACTATTTTGCTTAAGTTATGAAAAAAAAAAACAAAAAAATAGGTTATTTCTTTAAAATACATTACGAAAGTCTAACTCAGATGCTGGGTGCAATAAAACTCGCAGGTTCAAAAGGAGCAATTCCGTTTGATGAGGAAGAGTACCTAGGAAGAGTATAATGAGAAATTTGTAAGCATTGTTTTGCGCAAAATGCAAATAAAAAAAGCATTTTACGCTCAATCTACATTGCAATAAGAATTTCCAGTCTTTTACATTTCAGTTTATGAGGTAATACGTAATTTGTCAAACAGTATGATTTTTAGTTAATTCGCGTGGTTCATTCAACCATGGAACGCTTTACAGTGTTTGATAATATTTATATTTCAGCATCATAAGAAGATGTTTATATTTTGTAATTACCGATTTCGATTTATTAATTTTGTAGTACAGTTTGGATTTATTTGTTTTTACTAACCTCACCTTTAATAACACTTTGTAGCAATTAAAATCTACTGTTATCGTATAATTGCATATAAACTAATGTTTAAACTATTGTTTTAAACTAATGTTGCTAAGTCTCTAAATAAATATTGGTGGATATACTATAGAAATCACTTAGATACTTTATAAAATATTAAATTCTACGTAACATTTGTAATTTAACCAAATCAAATATAACGCAAAGATATTGAAGACAATGCAAACAACAGAATCTACAAGTTAGTTTCCTTGAACATTGCTCGTATAAAAAACATAAGTACACCACTATCACAGCATTCAACAATCTCATCGTCTGTATCCAGATTCAGAAAGCAGCTGATAAGCGTCTACTTAAGAAATTATAAATAACTTGTTGTGTATATACAGTTCTTATTTTGCCTATGCTTGTTTTACCTAGTGAATATTAGACCACTTCAATGCACTAGGTTGCTGAAATTATTTATTTGTAATTATTTACAATGTTGCTGTTTATATAACTATACTTTAGAATTATTCTCTAGGGAAACTTATCATTCCTTATCATTCAACAATGTGTCATTTTAAATTTTATAAATAATATTGTAAAATAATTGTCCGTTAAAAATCCAATAATAACCAAAATACTCAAATTTTAAGTCATTTAAAAAATATATGCAAAAGTGCAATTCAATCATAAAAGACTTTCACAAAGTCCAATTCGATCATAAAATAGTTTCACTGGCAATCGCCTATCTAGTAACAATATTGTTAGTTTTCCCAATGTTATGAATTAATCAACAGTACGTGCTCACAATTTGTAGCAGCAATAATTGAAGATAAGCAGTATTAACAAAGCTGCTTTGGCAGGATCTGGCTTTATTAAGTTCAAGTAATTACAACTTGCTACGAGGTATTATCATGTATTTTAATAACATATTTAAAACAATATATTAACTCCTCAATGGACATTGTAATTACACAATTGTTTTTGTTTGGAGATGCCATGTATTTCTAAATAAGAAACTTATCAACTTGTTATTCTTCCCTTACCTTGTGGATTGTTTAGTTTCCATCAGAAGGTCAAAGTTAAATGCTTTTCTGCATGATCTGTTAATCACTTTTCAATACGCTTTGGAAAATATCGTGAAATGTGTAAGTATTAATTGGTAAACGGAATTTTTGCTTTACTCGCGTGTAGAGTTTTATTATTATTATTCTACACGTGACGTTATTGAAGCGATACATTCAGTACCGTCTTCTATATCTCCTCAGAGAACAATATTGTAAAATACATGAGTTTATTACCATACGACCACTTGCACGCTCTGAATTTCTAAATTGTTATGGATGTTCGTTCGTAAGTTACTAGAACGAGTATGATTTTCTACCATCCAATTTTTTCTAGGGAATGTAGTTATTTATTAAATATAAATGTATTTTATGTGGATAAGAAGAAAGCACAATATAACAAACATCTCATTGGAGAGCTATAATTAAAGGATTAATCCATAAATTTAGAATATCATATCTTGCCTAATGTATATCAGTACTAATATCATAAACATATGTTATAAATCACTTTGTTATTACATCTATTCAATTTTGTTTGCAATGTTTTAGTTAGGTCAAATTTATTAAGTGATTATATGATGAATCAACTGAAATGAAGCACAATATCCAACTATGTGTACTGTGACTTATGACACTCTGGTCAAATATAATGAAAGAAAAGACTACTTTATTTATAAATAGATTTCTGAAATTTACTACTGAATTAAAAACTTAAATATTAATTAAGGAAACATAAAAACTAGTTTCCAATAGTCTGGAAACATATTAAAATTGACTTCTATCAGTTTTTTGTTGCTGTATATGGAAAAATTCCTTAACGTGCCACTGAACTGGCCCCTCATGTTTCCTACCCTCAATTTTCACATTACATTGTAAAATCTTACACTCTACACCCCAAGCAAGACGCTTGGCTCTTTTTGCACGTTTTAAACTAGCGTGTTTGTTGACGTTGTTTTGAGAATAATAACTGTGACTTGGCGGATAAGCCCTGTTACGGATGAGAGTTATCATACCTGTCTGGGGTTGGTTCTTCTATTACATATTTTATTATCTTAATCTTCAATGCAATGACATGGTTACTTAGAAGTGCACGGCTTATTTAAACGACCGAAGGTAAAAAGCGAATCTTGGATACTTTAGTAGGATTTTTATGATCATATATAATACCACAATATAAACGTCCTTCCTCCTTTTTATTGACATTAAACATTATTACAAAATATGTAAGCATTATGATCACCATAACATTTGAATAAATAAAATAAATAAACTTTTCAATGCTTAGAAATTTCAGCTAAGTAAAAATAAATCGTGAGAAATTAAATGTATACACACACAAATTTACAATAACCTTACAAATCTCGAATACCATACAATAAAACGTATTTCAATACAAAGACACACAAACTGAAAGAGAAACAGAACTCTAAAAGCTTTGACATAACAGCGATTGGGAGTTTGGTCTTATCAATTATTTATAATCTTATTTGACATCTTTTATTCTCGAGGCTTTTGATATTTTTATCAATTTCCTAACTTTCTTTTCCTCACACCGTACCATTACATGTGTGTGTAACATGTGTCTAAATGCTTTTAGACACATAAAAAAAACACTTTTGAATTACCAACTCAAATCATGCAAGACTGAAATATTGTACAAACATATCCAGAAGTCTAACTATTTTCACTAGCAAAATAATTAATAATGTATAGCTAATTAATTGCATGTAAAAAATTAAAAAGATTAGTGGCTTCTTCGCAATGGTTGTCCATATATTGTGTGATGTGTGACTCAAATATTATAATCAATAATTAACTATAAATCTGACGCGAACTTCTGGTTTGGCAATCTCATATCTGGATACTAGATTTTTACTTGAAATTAATTTTTTTTTCATATCAAATCGGAACGCAAATATGAGAACAAATCCAAAATGTTGGTAAATCACCAGGATTGATAAAACTATATCTGGCAAATCCTGGCAAATAGATTTGACAAATTGCATAAACATTACTGTCAGATGAGACCAAAGCGTTATATATTTCTGTCACATTGATTTATTATCAGACACGGGGTCTATACAAGACCAGATTGAATCTATTAATTCGTAAGTGTTTAAAGTCTTGCGATGTTCTAATAACAACCGTAAAGTATTACGTAACCCTTTGTACAAGAGTTTATCTACTTAACATTTTCATAACTAATGACAAGCTTGTTATATCGTTGTATCGTCCATAATCGCCAATAATTTAATACAGAGTTTAAAGCAGAACAATTTTTACTGATAGTAACTCTTAAAGTATCAATGAGCAGGTTAACTATGAAAGAAACGTTACAACTGGATAAACTGTACATTGCATGCAGATGAAGGTACTTGAGGAAGGCCTGTAATTGAGACAAACTAAGTGAATGTATTAAACTTATTTCCAAAGAGATTTTTCTCAAGAGATTCCGCAAGAGATTTACACAATAGGTCCCGCTGTTAGGACTTAAAAGGTCAATGACAAAAATTTAAAGCCAGAAGAAAATTAGTGTATTGACCAAGTGAAGCTTTAGCATGCATTGTTTTTCATACATTCATCTGGTCAGTATTAAGTTAATATATGGGGTACGACAAAGGCTCGTGTGCTACTTGGGCCCAGGCTGTGGTCATGTCCAGCAGCTGTTGTGTTATTCATGAGGCGTCAGCGACCTCTACTACCTTTTGGTCAATGTCACATTTACACGTTGAGATCCACCCGTCTGTAAGTAATATACAATTTGACGTTGTGGTTAAAGCCGCTATGATAGTAATGGTTTCTCTTTGATCTATATACCTTTTAATAAAACTGCAATTAACATCCAATCTGACCAAGTGAAAGTGGCTGTTGTGGTCTCATTTATGTAAAATTACCACATCTGTCATTGTGTTGGGGTGTTTTAAATGTTAATTAAATGTTGTGCACTTGAAACTTCAACAACCACAGTAGTATGATAAATTTGTGAGATTAAAAGTGAAATCTACGAACTGAAAATCAAATAATAACTGGTATGACTAAAATACGGTATTACAGAAATAAAACATTTTCTATCCGGTTTGGAACAACCAAGAGTTGCCGAAATACTTATAATTTGTTCGTATTTTCCCTAACTAAGTTTTCCTTTAAACTTGGTTAACATAGGATACGTATTATGTACAAATAAAAATACCATGGAGTAATTTTAAACAAACCGTTTAAATAATATAAGTAATTCATGCTGTGGTAGTTTTGCACCAGAGACAGAGAGATATGGCATATCATGGCAGATATCAGCAGCATCGTGAATGATTAATAAACCCACCGGACCTTAGGACCTGTCATGGGAAAATATCGCTGGACATCACTATGAATGGTACATTAGTGTTAGAAGTAAATTATCTCTGATAATAAACCATATTATTTGTAAGAACAGATGTTCCTATTTGTGCATGTTATTGTTTATCTTTCTCACTTTTTGTAAATTATATTAACTTTTATTAACTCACTATCATCCTTTATCTTTATCTTGTTACATTCTTTTTACACTTAGGCTAACTCGTATGCTTATCGCAGTTTATTTCGTGTAATGTACATAATATGTAGGTTGCCAGACGCAGCAGAGGAATGACTTTTCGTGGCAGACGTCAGCTACATAATGAATGATTAATATACCCTCCGGACACATGTATCCCTGGATATATATCACTGGATCCATGGGAATATATCACTAGATACCACTTTGAATGGTTCCTCAAAGACTACCTTGTATGTATATCGTAGGGTATGTAGTGTAATGTACATACGATGTGGGTTTGCCAGAGGCAGTAGCGATATGACATATCGTGGCAGATGTCAGCTGCATCGTGAAAGATTTATATCCCCTGAGGGAACGTAACATTGGATATCACTTTGATTGAACTCTTAAACGGTTAATAATTTTAATCAAAACTAGTGTATCAGAAAATAGTGTTAAATCAACTTACACCTGATATACATTGTGTTAAAAATAATTAAATAAATACTAATCCTGTTATGCCCCAGAACGGGTTGGTTTCATAATAATTATGTTAAAATACCTCGATAACAAAGACAGTTTTAACTCTAGTTACAACTGTCCGTCTTAATGCATTTGCGGCTACCCTAATAACGCAAGATGACGTATATTCAAATGGACTAGTCAGTGGTGACCGCTCGTATACAATGGTAGAGTATCAGTTAGCTGGGATCAATCTCACACCCGACCACGACTAACTATAGTGGCCAGCGCTCAACCTCTGAGCTACTGTATCTGGTCCTCCTCCCAACAACTTTGCCTTTGCATCAGTGCACTTTGAACTTTGCAATGCAATGCACTTTATCCCATGAGAACCAACACAAAGCAGATTTGTTCCAGGAAAGTAAATTTTAGTTCCACAACATTAACAGAATACCTAATATTTTCCCTGTTTTATAAAATGTTTTAGTCTGAAGAAACAAAGTTATGAAATGACATTTAAATTAACATTACAAATATTGTACAAATAAAATTATTTTTTACTTTTTAGCGAATTTCCCCTATAGGGAAGAAGCTATTACCGTAGGTCTCATGGTAAGACTTAAGCACCAGACCATGATAACTTTTTGTTTTGAGGTCCCCAGATGCCAAAAACACTATTCGTTCGAATTTATATATATGTATATATATATATATATATATATATATATATATATATATATATATATATATATATATATATATATATATATATATATATCTGATTTATATGTCCGATTTCGATGAAATTTGCCTCAAATGTGTGAAATGACATTCATGACTTTAAGTTCGAAAACCGGAAAAATCGGACCATGGGAAGGGGGGTTTATGGGGTTTTTAAATTTTCCAAAAATCAGTTTTTTGCATTTTTTACCCTAAAATTTTTAAAAAACTTAATTTTGGTTTTGACCATGTTATAGATCTTGAAAAAACAAATAATATAGTTTTTTGAATTATTAACCTAGGTTGAGTGGTTGCGGAGAAAATCCAAAAAACCTACTCATGAAATCTCCCATGTTAATCTTATGGGAAAAAGGTTTTTGGTTTTTCTTCATTTCATTTCAATGTAAACTTCAGATTTGCTTTTACCAATCTGTTCAGTTCCACAAAACAATCATTTTGGTGTTTAAATTTTTATTCTAAGCCCAACCGTTGCAGAGGTATTTAAAGTGCTAAACACAGTACGTTGTCCAATTTTATCCTTATGGAGAATAAATAAAATTTGATATCTCGATTATTTATGAATGTATGTTTATGAAATTTGGTATGTGGCTTCACGTAGTACTGGTATATTGATATTTGGACAAAAATTGAGTTTTTGTTAATTATTCCCTTAGCAGCAAACCTGCGTACTCAGCCCCCATGTTATTCTTATGGAGAATCCCTAAAATGTTATATAGCGCTTATTTATGATTGAATATTGATGAAACTTGGTATGTGGCTTCGCCTGGTTAAATTATATTTATTTATATTTGCATACAAACTAATTAATTGTTCGTGTTCCTTATTTCAGCAAACCTACATACTCATTACCAATGTTATTCTTATGGAGAATAATTAAAATCGCTTATGTGTGAATATATTTTTATGAAACTTGGTATGCGGCTTTATGTGGTATTAAGACATATATTATGCATTGGAAATTCGCTGAGTATGCAGGTTTGCTGCGACGGGGGTATTTTACCTTAACTCTGTACATAATTTGATTATTCAACATTTAATATGAATGCAGTCTCTATTTTATGTGGCACCTTGTGAAGTATATAATTACACTATATACCCAGTTCAAAATGATTTCAAACCCATTTTAAATGTTGGGTAACAGAGGAAATTTAAAATCAAACATTAAAAAAAAGTGTTTTTTGTTTCTTCTCCTAACCAATCCATTGAATAATTTTTCAAATTTTCTTAATTTGATGAAACAAACGTTGATTAATTTCTAAAGTGATAAAAATGAAACCTTGTATATTATTTACTATCAACACCCGGGTATTGTTGTATTTATTTTTGTTACGTATTATATCCATACCAGTACTTTACAAGCCTCCTGTGATCCAAGATGCCAATGAAAAAGCCTTTTCCTTTGGGTACACCGATAGTAGTACTGCTGGGAGTCTGGCACAAATTGACCTTGAAAAGATGACGTCATCGGCGCCCACGTGCTGATCACGTGTCCTAACCTAACTTTAGACCACGTGTGTTAACCACGTGTTTTTTCCCGCGCTTTTTCAATATGGCGGCGCCCACGTGGCCGACCACGTGTTCTAACCTCACTTTTGACCACGTGTTTTTCCCGCACTTTTTCCAATATGGCGGGGCCCAAACGGACGACCACGTGTTCTAACCTCACTTTTGACCACGTGTTTTTCCCCGCGCTTTTTCCAAGATGGCGGCACCCACGTGGTGGGAAACCTTTTTTGACCACGTGATTCAAGACGTTACCAACCTATGGTCATGCCGTATATATATATATATATATATATATATATATATACATATATAACACATTTATATGCGTATATGATCAGCAAGTGCTGCCAACCCATCAAAAAGAATTGTCAAAAATCGCTAATATCTCGAAAACGGTAGGTCCTAGGGTCGTTTTGACCCCAGAAAACTGCCTACTACGTAGTGTAGGCACTTCAGAGGGGTATCCACCTATATGAAAAATCTTAACTAAAATGTTGCGGGTTGCATCTCAAAAAATGAAGGGGCAAAATTTCAAAATTAAATATCTTGAGAACGGCTCAGCCGATTTACATTAAACTTGGTGTACAGGTATTTGTTATCACCCCCTACATCTTACAAAAACCTAAACTCTGTACTACAAATAGTATCAAAACAATTGAAGGAGCTATAATTTGAAATGTAATATCTTAAGAAAGGCTGGGCCTTATTGAATGATATTCGGTATGTATATACTTGTTAAACTCAACTACATCTTACAAAAGCCTAAACCCTACTTTAAAAATCAATATCTTAAAAACACACTTAATGTGAAACTAAGTGACTACGTCAAAACCAGATAGGGTAAATGAAAACAGGTGATAAAGTGAGTACTATTGTTTTATTAATTACTCTTGAATATGTTAATGTTTAATGAACATGTCGGCCCTTGCTGGGTGATTTCAATCTTGTAGTGGTCCTTGACGAGACTCTGAAGGTCTTCATCACTGAGAACGTTGGTATACCGGGCAGGAAGGAAGACCGAAGATGTTGCATTTGGATTGTCAACTACGATGTCCACGACGATAGATCTTCCATATCGCGTCACCACCCGCCGAGCTCCAACTATTGCGCAATCTCCCTTTCCCGCCAGATCCTTAAGTGCGATTGTAGAACTAGAAGCACTGCTTAAAGCCGACAGCTTACTCTTGAGATCCATTATCTGTAACCCACCAAAATTGATTAGCTTAAAAATAAAATAACTTTAAACAATATTGGCGATGAGATATTTATGATAAGAACCTAAAACCGTTAGTATTATAATATGTTAGTTTGGATTAGCAAATACATGCGTTAACATGAAAAACAGACCCACTCCAATATATTAAGCATGCAGTATTTAATAAATACCCAAAATAATAACTTACTGATCAGGTAGTATAAGTTGTGCAGAGCAGAAGGACAAGCGTCTGAAGTGGCGGAAGGATCACGACTGAACAGGCTGAAGCTGTGGAGCACACTGAAGCCTGATGTTGGCATCCGCAGCTATATCTCCATCTCCCCTCCACTTTTGTACTTTGTAAACCGGTATCTCATCCGGGGTCAAGAGGTTGGTTACGTAATGAGTACTCACTATTGCTTTAAAATTGGACTGTACTATCTATTCTAAGGTCACAAGGGTAAGTAATAACGAATGAAAGTTTTTGAAAATAAACCAAATAAGCGTAAAATATTAAAAACAGTATAACCATCATCATCATTATCATATAGATAGGTCAAGCTAAAGTATCTTAAAGTTTACAAAATATGTTAAAATAGTACTACAAAACATTTTTGTTTTATTAAAAATATAATTGTGTGCGTCCTAACACAAGACCCCTACATACTGGGCACCGATAGACCGCTAAGGCACAAGACCTGCAGAACACATGACCGCAAGGTTTTATGGCTACGGTAGGTCTCCGATCTAGACATACTCGGCAGGAACCTACAGGGGACGTCTCGTCCACAGAAGCTGTAGCCATGTTCGAAGTGTTAAAGTCATTCACCCCTTGACTTTCAGCAAGATGGGACATCCTCTCACATTCTTCACCGAGGTGTGTGCTCAGTCGAGTGAAAATGTCCAACCAGAGAGTTGGACTCAGAGCAAGTCTTTCCTGGTCGTTACACTCTATGAAAAAATATGTTAGCATTCCCAACAAGCCACCTAATCTTAATACCCATTCCATTAGAATATCCACTGCTTCTTGGGACTGCCAACGGGGGAATATGGCCGTCTCACTCTGTAAAGTAGGAAAAAAAAACAAACATTACATATTTGACAAAAATAACGAAACCTAAAATACAAAGTGATTAGGCAAACAGGGTTGATGAAGTATATGTCATACTCACTCGTAACAGATCATCCACACGTGTGCTACCGGATCGGAGTATTTCCCCCAAAGGCCCCTCATCAGCGTTGACGTACATTTGACGTAAACACAGTTGACAGACACCCAATGAGCATAATGTCCGTCTGATTTCATGGGTGGCCACACGTCTAACTGATCTGCGAAGACTATCAAGAGCAGCCACGTACACCTCGTCAGTCTAAAATTATTTGTAATTATTAGAATTAGTGTGATAGTACTCTTAATTATAAAGTTAGTTGTGTTAGCCACATTAGTTTGTGCTAGCAGTGTTAGTTATATTTCTAATCAATCTTTACTACCCTACTCACAGCCGGCTGATGTCCAAAAAGTCTTCGTCGAGAGTTTCGAGAGAAGGGAAATTCGAAGGGGTCAGGGGTCACTGCTGTCATCTGAGCATAAACCCTGCTGCTCTGAGGTGTCGACACTTCCGAAGTTCTATGTAAACCAAGGGAAGGACCAGCGAGGGGCTGCTCATCCATCGGTTGACGCAAGACCTACAAAATACAACTGTCTCAAAAAACGTGAATTTTAAATAAACGAGACATGTATTTGATGTATATAAATATTCATATCTACATTTCATTTACTAAATTTAAACACTTACACTGTTGTTACTGCTAACGATTCCATGCGCCCGTAGCGGAGTACGTCCTCTAGCCTCGGAGTGTTGTCTTGCATTAGAGGATTCAAACAAATCGGGCGAGGTTGGTCTAGCACCGGGAGTTCTATGATCTTGGTCTCCTGAAGTCAGCCTGTGGACCCTTGGCAGTTGAAGACGATCCCTCCTCTGTCGACCCAATCCACCCTGTTGCTCCTCAGCTCTTTCAACAGCCATCAGGAGTTCCTGCTCCTCTTCCGACGAATTATTAAACATCCTGTAATCCTGTAAAAACAGTATTTTCAGTCATAAATAATAAAAATAGAAAATACAGTCACAAACAGCTATTAGGATTTCAGGTCCCTTTTCCGACGAACTGTAAGAAGAAATAACACATAGTTACAAACATAGCAATACTCACATTTCTACCCGGGGGTATGGCTGATATAGAACCAGTCATAATAAGTAGTAGAACTATCTCCATGAACATGTTACACAGAATGAATAATGCACACAACCGTCTCCTATTTATACAGTGGTTATCACAACACTCGCAATCAATAGCGTTCGACCTTAGTGACCCAAGTTTCCACACTACAGTAGACCACATCGGCCAGGCTGTACGGGCCCCAGTGCGTTCTTTTTGGTAATCCAGAGCATCACCAGTAGTCCTAACCTCTGGAGTAAGGGGCCCCATCCATCGCCCACTTACGGTGGTAGCCACTCCATAACAAAATGCTACCTCCCATGACCCTGGTTTCCACACCACAGTAGACCATATAAGTCAGGCTGTAAGGGTCTCGGCGCGTTCTTTTTGGTTACCCAGAGCATCACCAGGAGTCCTAACCTCTGGGGTAAGGGGCCCCAACATCGCCCACTTACGGTGATAGCCAAACCAAGGCAAATCGCTATCCCCCTTTCACACAGAGTTTACAATAATATTTAAAACCTCCACGAGCCCGTTCAAGCCATCACGGGGTTACCCTCAACCGAATGCCGAGCACCCCCGTCCCTTTACTAATCACCCGTTGAGGTATACTACTTACAAGCTATTTAAATACCACTTAAAGTCCGTTCAAGTCATCACGGGGTTGCCCTCAACTGAATGCCGAGCACCCCCGCCCCTTTACTAATCACCCTCAGTGGTATACTATGCACAATTATTTACAACCTCCTCAGAGGTATACTACTTACAACTATTTACAACCTCCAAAAGTCCGTTCAAGCCATCACGGGGTTGCCCTCAACTGAATGCCGAGCGCCCCCGCCCCTTTACTAATCACTCGCGGAGGTCTATTCGTTTTCCAAGTACTTGTGATCAGTTAGAAATTTACCGCTTACATTCTGGTACAATGCAATATTGTCCCAATCTACTTTATCAGAAAAATCATGTATGAACTGTTCAGACAGAAACTGATATCTACTCAGTACTTCCCAGGCTGTACTATCAAATCCGGGAGCCATTTCCCTAAGGAACGATTCAGAAAACAGTTTTCTTCTCAAAATTCTAGACCAGGTAACTCTGTGGAAGTACATTCTCAACATGTCTAGAGAAAAATCATAGTTTTCCGACAGCAAATTCCAGTCCATATAACGGTCAAATTTAATAATGAAACTGTCGGTCAAAACGCCTTCTGGAGCTTTGTGCTCCTGCGAAAGTAACTGCCACGTGGTCTCCATTGCAAATGATTAAATTTGAATTGTGTCCTCAGTTTTAAAGGTTATGCTGAAAGGACTTTGCACTGTGCAATGCACAGTAAGCATCAGGATTATTATGATGTTGTGGGAGCAAACAGTGTACACTACAGGGTTCACCGTGATCCCAAGTAATTTCCCTGACATCATGGTGAAATTCCCGCAGGAATGCAGCCTTTTCAAGACCGTTGGTGTATATCACTCTGAAAGGTTTACACAAATCATGTATGATCCGTTCATTATACTTGACACCATCGTCATCCCATTTTATACGATGAAAATGGCGCGAAAGCCATCGCGCTGTGCGTCGCATTTTTGCATTTAAATGGTAAAAACTGTAAGGTGATTTGAATACGACCTGACTTTGAAGGTTTTTCCCAACCACCGCCAACTCTTTAACAATAAACCGGTTATTGTTGTCCTTGAACCCGTGAAATTCCACTATCGCCGCCATTTGCAATTCTAACCTCGTCCAATAGCCTGTCAGCAACGAGACAAGGTAGCTCTACAGGTTTCGACACGTCTTCCGAACCACTATTAATTCTGTTAATGTATTCCTGGATCAAAAGTTCGTTGTAAAACAGTTCGTTAATATCCCTGTGTACGATAGGGAGGACACTCACAAACTGAGACCATTCGTTCCGATTTAGAGTTAAAGTATGCTCCCCGTCATAGAGGAATGCGCAAGATTTACCAAAAACATTCTTCACCTTTATATCCTCCCCTCCATCGAGACACCAATAGAATTTGGTTTGATTCTCCAAAGCGGCTTTTATGTCATTAAATTGCACAGAAAATTGTTTAAAAGTGTCTAGTGGCCAGTATACAGTCCCTTTATGCCCCTTGAACAGAATCCCCAGACTATTGCCTCTGTTTTTAAAAATACCGATAATTAAACACTTTGTCAGCTCGGAATTTAGAAAGTGAACAGTCTTTAGACAAATACCGGTCATTACGTCAATAGGTTCCTTGCGCCGCTTAAAGCGGATAAGGTCCATATCCATACTTACCTCTTCTCCTAGAACCTCTGATGATACATCCGCACTGGTCGGCTCCATGTCTGCAACTGAAGGATCTGCACGAGTTTAATTAGTATACTGTGTCATACCCCTCAGGGTAGCTGTTTTCCCCCTCCTCCTCCATTTTGATCGTTGGTGAGTCATTATACCCTAAAGTAATCAGTACCCGGGTTACATCATCATTCACGTCTACCTCTACAACTAAATGAGTTTTCAGTTCAAAAGTTTTAAATTCACAAGTTCCGTCTTGTTTACAAAGATACAAATTTACACGGCTAAATCGTTGGTGATAAGTTACTAGATTAAGGAGCTTCTCCGGAACACAACAATCGCAAAAGTCTGAGCCTGAAATGGTTTGGATTTTTAAACTGTCAAATTTCCCGTTCGGTTTGATGTCGATTCTTTTACCACCACCACTACGATCCCATTTTACCATTTCTCTACAATGTCTCCCGCCTTTTGAAAACGCAACGGTCACTTCAGCCACCTTATTCGCGACATATTCCCTACAAGCCCTAAAATTACGCCTAAGAACCTCCACGGTCGGATCCATCGTGACGACTGAGACCTAACCCACCTTCTAGTTTACTCTTTTTTGGTTCAGGCTCCTCCTCCTCCTCATCAGTCTCCTCCTCCCCCTCATCAGAAGTGTTATCGTATTTGGGGTTTCTGAATTTAATCACCACGTATTCTACATCATCTTTGTTAAATTCCCTAGATTCCGAGAGGCTAGTATAAGGACGGTCCGTCTCATCCCACTCGTCCTCAAGCCAAAACGATTCGCGTTCATGCCACCCGTCCTTGGTGTAAACGTAGACATCCAATTTGTTATACTTTAAAAAAGATTTCCTTTTTTGGAGAATCTGTTCCGACGAGAGTCCACTAAGAGTCATTGCCTCACTGTCCATAAATTCCAACTCAATTCTGTCAAATCTCCCGTTAGCTTTCACTTCCAACTTCAATGGCTCCCCGTCAAAATCTATTTTACGAACAAGTCTCCCCTTCCTCAAAAGATTTATACAAATCCAACCTACCTCCCCATACTCCTCCGAGCAGACCGAAGATACATCATCACCGCACGGACCCATGTTAAAGACTGATTAATGTTTAGTCATCGATATACTCTTATTCCCATCTCGCCACATCTTCCCCCTCCCTCCTTGACTTACATAACCTTTTTCACGGTCCCCGTGAGTAAAGTGTAAACTAGGTGAGAGTCGTGTAAAATGAGACAATAAGCTGCAGTATTGGCGGGAAATTTGTCCTTAGCTTCAAATTCCAACCTTACATCTACAGGTCCCGACTTGATTGTATCATTTTGTTTTGAACAGTCGATAACGTATAGTGTTGTCTTGTCTTTAAAAGTATCCAAATCCACACCAGGGTACGTATCCCTGCCGTAATAGGATTTTTGAAACCGCGAAAACATTTCATAAAATATAGTCATATCACCGTGTATGTTATCATAAGGATAGTATTGAGAGTTGAGGTACATTTTTACATTGGAAAGAGCACAACTATCAAAGCAGGACATATCTGTGTTGAATTTATGTTTTTTGTCCGTCTGGAAGGCCAGTACAACGTACCGGGGTTTTTCCAGCTGAGAAGTTGTTTTAACAGTCCAAGACTGGCGAGTGTTGTTTTCCGGTAGAGAAGGGTATTCGTGAAGTTCCCAAGACCGGAAGGGTATTTGCACAGATGTATCTTTCTCAATCATTCGCAAAAGTTTTAAACGATATGTATCAGTGACCGAGACGTGAGGAAGCCGCCAGTACAAACTGCTTATCTCTATGGTGCAAGAGGTCGCGTCAGCGGATGTGATAGCGTCGAGGTCAGAAGCTGACCTTAGCAAGATAAGCTCTTGTTTGACGTTCACCAAGACCCTTTTGTAATCTTCAGCAAAACCGAGCAACATTCTCAACGGAACAGAAAATGTAAACTCTTTTCCCGCTTTTAGCGTTTTTCCCGCTCCTAGCCAACAGGCGTTTTTCAAACTATCCTTTTCGACATCACGCACGGAAAGAAGACCTTTTATGGTAGTAGCGATCCCTGGATTTTTGGTATGGTCCACCTCAATCCCTCCAATCTCATACCTGATGTCGTCAAATAGATACGCTACTGCGTTGTTGACAAACGAAATGTCGGCATCAGTACCTCCCGCCTTTTTACCAATTATCTTCCCAGTTATATGTAATGTACTTTCAAAGGGAGCGGTTATAATATCCTGCTGACTAACTGCGATTCTGATTTCATCGTTATTTTTATACGTACATGAGGCATACGGCTTGTAAGTGTGATACTCATATCCTGTAACGGTATTTTCATACTCAGCGGCGCTTTCTATAGCGAACATTTTGCACTTTGAATCCAAGTGATTCTAAAAACTTTACACTAGACGATGTTAACCGTTCCGTTCCCTTTTGGGTAATGAGAGGTGTTAGGTCTGTCGAATTCCTAAATACCAGGCCCATCCTGACGCTTTTTTAAGTGTAACCTCAACGATACTACCTCGTTTCTAAAATTCACCAGATCTCCGTCTTGATCCCTGAGCTGAACGGAAATTGTACTTACTCTCTGGACGTTCACAGGTAAATAAATGATAGGATTTGGAATTACGATGATTTTATACCCCGGTTCAACGGTAGGGTAAAACTCGTGTATAGTGTGTCCTTCTACACCGTTGAGAAACGATCCTCGTGCAATATTACATTCGACCCTGATTGAATTGACCTTTATTATATTTATAGTGTTTGGTGAAACATGTAGTTGGTTCTTGGGGTACATTTTCTTATCAAACCCCAATAACGAAGCTACTGATTTTTCCTTTTCAAAGTGTACATCCTCCTCACATTTCATCTCGGCCTTCAATGTATTGTTATTAGCATTTAATCTAAAATGTACGTGTTTTTTTATTTCCTCCTGGAGGTTTTCAATTTCATACGATCCCTCGGGGATGGTTATTTCGTGATCGTCTCCATAGTAAAACTTGTCATTTACATCTTTCTCAATGTTTGGTATCGAATTGTACGTTGATAGGTCCACTAAACCTATTTCCCAGTCACCTCCACTGAGCTCAAGAGGCGGGAAGACCTCACAGCTAATGGTAGAACCGGTGCCGCTAAGACAAAACATTGGTTAGGAACTCTAGACACAAATGTCCGCAAATAACTGAGTTGAAATTTTGACGTCTATCATAGTTATACTTAATATCGGCTGACGTTCCAAGATACCTGGTGATTTCAACAGGTGGCCGAAGGTTGCCAAAACTGTCAAAATAAAACACCTTATCCCCACGCTTCATATAACATACCCAGTGCGTTCCGCTGCCCCTATTCGAGTCTAGATTAACTATAGCCGATTCGTATTTCCTGGGCGTACCAGGTAATGTGTCCCGCATAAATACTCCTCTAAAGTGAGGCACATTAAGCTGAGTAGCGTAATACTGCAGTTCATAGTTAGTAAGTGGTTTTAGTGGGATTGACGTTTTTTTTTAGTGATTCTCTTCCTTTTCCTCTTTCCAGCGCCTCTCTTCGGATACGGTCTCAAGTACAGACCTTTACCTTTGGCAGGTTTTACACGTTTTACACGACGTCGCCTTCTACCGCCTCCAAATTTTGTTTTCGCCTTCATCGCTGTTGTAACGGTCCAGGCGGCTGCTTTTCCCCCCAAAGATGCGTCTGATGCTTTGACTCTTTGCCAAGCCCTTTCTGCGAGCTCTTTGTCAGCTTGTTGTCTTCGCCCCGCGTCTTTAAAACTCGAGTACGCTATATCGTGAATTTTACACGCTTCGTCCAAGGGGTTTACACCTTTATCACCTCTCGCTAATCGCTTCTTCAACCTAGTTCCGGGTCCACAGTAATTATAACCAGGTATGTGCAATTCAATAGGAAGCAAATCGATTGCTTTGTTAACAACTGAACCGATAATACCACCTCCTGCAACAAGAGCTAACTTTCGACTGTTTGATGTTGTTTTACGTTTAACCATTTTATAAGTGACTGATTTACCAAGAGTATTCACTATTAAATAGATCATCTCAGCTGGACTCTAACACTCTGCTTTTCCACTGTTCAGGAGGAACAAGTCTATTCCTCGCTTTAGTGGTAATATTTTTGTAAATAGCATAGCCGAGTTCACTTAAGGCCGTTTTGAGATACCTTTTACTTATAGCGTCATCCATGTCCTGAGGTTTAGCGAGATTAGATATCCTACGAGTGCCCGCATCGTATGTACCGTCTGTTGATTTAGGATTGTCACTGTAACCTATGGATTTGACTAAGGAATTTGATCTTAAGTATTCAAGATTAATAGCATCTGAGATATCCTCAGGAGGCCCTACCATTATCAGTCTATGACCCGAACAATTATAACCTTTTTTGACTTTAATCAGTGCATGAGAGGTTAGGTAACCCATGTTTACAGCATCCCCGTCATTCATAGGCCTGCCAACTCGTGTCAGACGTTTGTTACCAAAATCCCAATTTCCATCTTTTTTCCCAGGTGTTTCATTTTTTATATAGCCTAAATTTACAGCATCTCCGGCGAATACTGGAGGTCCTAAATCCTGTAACCTGTATTGGTGAAATGAATAACTATCTACTAATTTAACGGGTGATTTTGAGTCAAAATACCCCTTGGTGACTACATCGTCAGGATTTATCGGATTACCGGTATTACCAATTCGTTTATGTTGAGCATCAAACAGCTTGTCACTGTTCAATTTCATACACGAACTTAAGTGTGTCTGTAGAGTTTTTAAATTGGCACCATCCGTTTCAAGCAAAGGGTCCGACACGTTAGCTAACCTCTTGTTTTCCATATCGTAGCCACCATCTTCTGTCAGTTTGAAACCCTCACCTTTAGGACCTCGCAATCTTTCCCTCGCCGTGTGACGACCAAATTTGTCTATGGTCATCCCGGTGTACCTGTAACGACCGAATTTGTCTACGTTCATTTTAACAATGCCTGAAACCTCTTGTTACCCGATCCTTTTATAAATCCACCTTCACGTAGCTCTTCAATAATGTTTAACATTTCATTGGTATGCGAAGTGTTGCCTGTATCTGCGGACATGGTAATCAAACGTAGGCGATCAACAAGTTCGTTCGGATCGTCCCAATGAACAATATCACGCGAACTTGTAGATTTCCACTGCATTCCTGATCCTTTTTTCGTAGTAGCAGGAAACAGTTTGGCAATAACCCCCCTGTATTTTAGTGATGAATTCCTGTTAATATGTCCATGAGGATTGTAATCTTTCATATGCGCGTTAGTTTTCAACAGAATATCTCTGTAAGCCCTTAGATCTTCCGTGGTGTACTCGTCTTCATCCGGTATTCTTTTAAATAATAATTCATAAAGTCCGTCTGTGCCCTTGTACCGGATGCCTCCTATTTTAATATACCCGTCATCATCAAACTCTAGCTCTTTATCGCCAACCATAAGTGTACCTCCATTCTCGTACCTCGGGCCGTATAAGTGATCAATTTTTTGTTCTTTACCCGAACGATCTTTCATAAACATTTCCATGTACTTTCTGGTTGTGGGATGTTGAAAATGGGTATTTATAAAGAATGAGACGGTCTCTCTGCCAGAAGGTGTAGATAGTATGGTGTCAAGACAGGTACTGGCAGCCTCACTTGTCGGTGTTAATCTAGGTGACGGTACAGGTGACTCATATTCACCATCATCTTCCTCTTCCTTCAATTCTTCTTCTTCTTCTTCTTTTTTCGGTTCCAATAGTGACTCTTTTTTGGGAGTGATATTGTTTTTTTTATCTCTGTAATTATTGGTTTGTATTTATTCTCGAAAAATCTTTCACTCTCAACAACCCCTGTCTTAAAACTGTTATACTTACGTCGAATAGCTTCCTTAAGCTCAGCTATACGTAAAGTAAGATGTTTCTTGGTCGGCTTCATGATCAATAATGTCTTTATGTCTACTTGTAAATTAATTAATAGCTTACGGTAGCTCTACCTGTCTGAAAAACATGGCACGATTCTTATGTTTACGTACATATTTAATTACGTCCAGAAGTGAAACCCCCGCAGCAAGATCCAATCCTCTGTAGTACCTACGCTCTCTAACGTCGAACCATGGAATCACGTATTTATGTGTATAGCTTTTAAATACCCACGCTCTTTTAACATCGTCCCTCCATTCTGACACGTGAGTCACGATGTACTTGTCATTTTCCACAGTTTTATTCATATACTTCCTTAAAATCGCCATCGGTTTGTCGTGGCGTCTATTATACATCAAATATGAATTCAAGAGCCAGAATTCACACGGGTTTGTACCTGTAAACGCCCGCCATTGTTCAAACAACTTTTTATTTGTTACATTATATACACCTTTATTTAAAGTTATACCGAACCTCTCACACTGTGACGAGACTGTCGGTAAGGCTTCCCTGAGAAACTCTACAGTGTACAACCCCTGACAATAGTTGTTGACAGCAGCGAAAGGTTTTCCCCGTGGCCCTGTTGGTGTACCGTCAGGAATGGGACCCCAGGCAGTGTTGTAACTAATATCGATATAACAGTTCAGTGATAAAGCAGTTCTGTAAATCTCCAGCGGCGGTCTGATTGGTATAGTTCTTTCGGTCAACACAATGCATCTTGAGGCGTGCGGTAGCTTACAACCGTACTCCAACATTCTCAATACAATCTGAGCAAAGTTTATACTCCCGTGCTGGTTACGCAAGGGGAGAACATTACCGAATATATCCGGAAAGGGTCTAAATCTAGAGATCAAGTTTTGAGGGTCCCTCACGGTAGAGTTGTTCATGTCCTCGTGATAAATCACCAATTCCAACGGAATATTCTTATCGTCGCATTTGTTTAAAAAATTAACCCATACTTCCCGATTATAAGTCCTTTCACTAGCTGAAATCATTAGCAACACTACTGGCGGTATAAAGGTAGTAACTACTGGCTTTTTGTGTCTCCAACACCTCCTATTGAGCGGATTACCGTGATCACCCTTCCTACTGCAATAGTTTCCACAAAATCTCTTTTTGTCTTTGTAATATAACGTGCACAAATTTGACTTGACATTGTGCAGTCTTCTATTGAACCCCCTCAGATCGTTGTACGTGTAGATACGTACCATTATAAGTCTTGGACAAAACTGTCTAAACCCATACGATACCTCCCTTTTTCAATATCACTATCCTTGTCTATGGTAACGAATCCATGGTTATTCTTCCACGCTACGCTGCACAACTGTTTAAACTTTTCAAATGTCATATCCGTATTAACATGGTCATAGTATATATGCCGAAGGTTCATATCATCTTGTTTAAATATTATCAAAAAGTTACAATTGTCCCTAATTAGTTGTTTAGGTATACGACTGTACGTCTGCCCCAAGTAAAATGTGTCTATATCTTTATGACGAGCCATGGTAAAATAACTCCTAATGTTATCGTGTTTTTCACACGCAATATCGTCAAAAATCATTATAGAATTGGATTTCGCCTCGCTAGGAGGTGGAATCTGAGAATTTTCATCAAACGCAAAGTAGCCTACCTCTTTAGGCATAGTCTTGGCCAAAAACTTGTATTTAGGTTGATATAGAGATTTAGAAAACACATACACATTACGAAACCTGAGTCCGTTAGTGTCAAAAAGTAAGTTGAAAAGAACGTTTGTTTTTCCACAATTTGACGGTCCACATATAATACAACGTATGGTGTTTGGCAGCAGAGGTCCGTGCCTTCTCTCCGTACTCATACCTGTACCGACAAACGTATCAAAGTTTTCTATAGGCAACTGTGAAGTGTGTTTGATAATACGCATCTTGTCTAAGAGTGATGGAAAATGATAATTGTATATTTATTTTATAGAGTTTTTATGTACCCACGAGTCGTGTGTTTTATCAAAACCAAGCCATCGAACAAGGACTCTGTCCCCCTTCCGTCTCAACACTTTTTCCACCAGGTAAACATCACCGGTTTTTGACAAACTAATTTCATGCTCGTAAAAACCCCCTTTCAGTATTTCACCATTGTAGTCTTGTAATATGTATGTTGTTGGCTTAGTCGGTTTAACAGCAAACACTGTAAAAACCTCATTGGTCCAATTTGGTAAATAGCCTTTGGTAAAAACTCGCTTGTGTTTACTTATTCTGACGCTGTCACCTACCTTTAACTTAGGCTTATACTTTACAGACTTAGTCTTATTGATCCTAGCCAGGATATCTTTGACATGTTTTTGTTTAACATCTTTAGGTTTCATCCCTATTGTTCTATGTTTTGTGTTATTGTAAGATTTTAAAATGTCAGGTAAAAGGTTTAACCATTCGTGTGTACCTCTAGCTGTGAACAGTTTCCACATACGTGTCTTTAGAGTTCGATTAAATCTCTCAACAATACTGGCTTTAAGTTCCGAATATGTAGAGTAATGGTTTATTTTGTACTCTTTAATAACCTTGGCTACGTACTGATTAAACCATTCCGTACCATCGTCAGTTTGAAAGTTTTTCATTTTGTGTTTCGCGAGTATAGGTTCTAAAGCCTTGGCCACCTCAGGCCCAGTCTTGTTTTTTAGCGGCACAGCGAATGCATATTTAGTCAGGCAATTTATTATCGTCATTATGTACCTATACCCTTTATTCAATTTCGCGTAAGGTTGCATTTCAACTAAATCCGCCTGATAAAGGTCCTTAATACCTTTCAAAGCCACCCTACGTCTAGGGAAATTTTTACGCGCCTGTTTGTGCAGTTCATCTGCTATTGTCTTCCTGACATCCATTTTTACACTGGTAATTTACAGGGAATTTTTACTTTTTTATTTAGGTCCCCCGGGATTCTGCGGCCCCTCCACCGCCACAGATGCGTGACGGCCTCCAAAAACAAACTAGTTGCCGTCTCCGCCCCCCTGGTATTATGCAGGGACCACCGGCAAGACCGGCAAACCCTACATAATACCCACACAGCCCCTGCCTTCGCTGTGTGCAGTGGTGAGCTACCTCACCTCCCTTCTGACCTTAGGGGCCGCCAGCAACCATCGTGGCCGACGACCATTTTTTCTTTTGTCGCCTAAGGTCAGGTATTTCCGTGAAAGAGACACTACTACCAACACCACGTTTCATCCAGAATACATTCACACAGAGTCGTTCTAAGGAGCCACCCAGGTATGAAACTGAGTCACTCAGTTTACTAGACCCTCAGACAAGCCGTGGGAATCGAGGGGGAAACATATTTTTCCAGTCTTACACCCTCCAACGTTTTGATAGGGAACGGTCCAAACCCTGGTCTTGTTTACATCTAAGTTCGACCTGTTTTATCTTAGATAGTCATGGCATGTTTAAAGTCTGCCTTCACGTCGAGTGATTCCCCACGGCCAAGGAACATTCGAGTAGGTCACCCTACTCTACTAGACCTTCACAAACACTCATCCCGGTGAAACGTAGCGGTGGTAATAATCTCGGCAAGTTTTTGTGACATGGTTCTTTATCTGAAGAGTAAATTAGAGTTTTGTAATGATCTAAAGAATTTGGAAACGAGACACAATCGCATAACGTTGAAACAGATAGATAAAAAGTGGGTTCATCCCCGTTATTCATCCATTGAACAAGTGAGTTATACTCGAGTTCGATGAAATAATCTAATATTAATGGGGGCAGATTTAGATATTTAAAATCGAGCACACAATATATAAGTCCCTCATGGTGAATACGAAGTGTGCACAATTCAAACAAGGATTTTACTCGGGACATGATAACACAGCGGGCACACTAAAAAGACTGATTGCGTATGAGAGTTCAAAGAGAGTTTATCAGTACCCCCACCGGTTTGCTCTTATTAATGAGCAGCAAAAATGATTGTGTGATGTTTAATGAGTATGATTAAGGAGGAGGAAGATGTTGGTGAACGGATACAGGTTAGGATTGCCTTGGCTGTTTTTGGTAGCCAAAAGGAAGGGTGTCATATTCACCTTCATGCCTCCTTTTTGGTCCTGTTACCTTGAAAAGTTTCTTCTCCGTGGTAGTTATAATTTTTTTATCTTTGGTCCGTCTAATTCTACGTTCAGTAGTCTCAACGGTCAGTTTTGCCTCACTGAGAACCATCTCTTTTAGTTTTTCAAAGTTCAACTGTTTTGAGGTGCTCAAATTGAGTGTTAAACCTTTAATCTTGCATACCTCTACTAAGGCGTTGCTGTTTGTTGAAAACACCAAATACGCGTAGGTCTTGGGACCGCCGGATACAAACTCTACAATATATGAGCCTGGGCCGTATTCCGCTAACTCATCCGTCATCTCCCCTAAGTAGTCACCCGTAGGGATCCTATACAGTCCATTTTTGTATATATAAAGGACAGAGTCTGTATCATAATAAAGGACCTGGCCACCGAGAGCTTCAAGATGTTCATAAAGCTTCAAGCGTGCCTGTGCTGTAGTAAACGCTGCCAGAACCACGTTAACTGTTCGTAGTGACTCTCCTATCTCGTCAATATTTTGCCAGCTGACGAGAATAACTTCTTCGTTTAACTCACGGACATTGTTCACCTGTACTCCAGGGTTCGTCATAAGGTTGAAAAAGTCCTTCGGATTTCTTATCAGTGATGCTTTCGTCTGATTTTCCCTCTGACCAAACTTGCCCCAGAACGAATTCAGCATCAGTTTGGCCAAGGATCGCAGCCCGCTATTTTTTTCAATCTTGGTGGGGTCCAGACTTATCCCTTCGTGTTCAAAGTACTCTTTCACATACTTGCTCTTATCTTCTTGGGTAACACACCAAGAGGGGTACCCTGATGCCTCTTGCTTTATCTTAAGAAATTTATTTATGAAATCTGTGAAGAGTCCTCCATCTTCGTACGTGGCCATCTTATATTCCCACATTTCATACATATCCAGTATCACATAACCTTTCTCTACAGCCTTTCTCATTTCATCCATAGTCCACGTACCTGTGAGCGCTCTTTCATCACTGCTATGCTCACAGTCTCTCTGGTTCATTTCCTCTCCACAAGTTCTACAAAGCAAAAACATAAGCTTGTTATTCATCCTGGCAGGGAGTACAGGATGATACAGGTCCAGCGGTGGCAGCACTTTGCACTTCAACAGTCCGTTTACATTCATTCCGCGCTCTCGGCATACTCTGTCCCCTACATATACAGTGGGGTGTCCTAGAGGGTAATGGCCTCGCTTACACACGTAGGGGTATAGCGAACATACATCGACGTACTGGATGGACTCGCCTTCTCCACATTTGTGGTACGTTTTTGCATTTCCAGTTCTTCCTCCAAAGAAAGCGTTTCTAGGCTCAAGGGGGAGAGAATTAAGGATAGGTAGTGAATTCAAGTACTGTAAGTTGTTGGCTCGTTTAATTTTATTAAATTCACACTCCCACATCTCGATAACATCATTCTGAGTCTCGGAAAGTTTTTGAATTTTGTTTTTGGTTCTCTCGTACCTGAGATGCAGGCTGTCAGAGGGATCCTCCTTCAGAGGCTCTTCTCGTTTGTAGGGGAAGCATTTAGGGCATCCGTGGTAGTAACACCCTTGGAATTCATAGATGCATTCCCCATCGAAACCGTCTACATTCACCCCGGCAATTTTGACTTCTCTCCCCCGCCCGGCGTGTCGAATCGTTACATGACGCTGGTCTTCCTCCCAAGTCAACCATTGCAAAGCGATAGCTGACTGGTTGTCGACCATACGATAGCCATTCTTTGGAATCAAGCCAATTGTTTCGGGTTTCAAAAAATTACGTCTAAACGCTTTGTTACAAGCACTTGCTATCGTGACTGCTTCAAGGAAAGGCTCAACCCTGCATTCCTGCAAGAAGAGCTGTCTGAATTTAATACACGCCTGGGCCAGTATTTCAACATCAGAAACACAGTATTCAATTATTTCTTTTTGGAAATCAAAGATGTAATTTTTACTCATCTGTTCATTGTACCAGTTTTCAAAGTCCTTGTAGGTCTTTTCAAACATGGTATCAGGACAATAGAATTCTTTAGCAGGAATAGGACCGACATAATTTTGATTTTCAACTTTGTTGAACAGATGTGGGAAGTAGCCTTTCTTTTTCTCTGGAGGAAGATCAAAAGCTTTCGGGAGCGCAGACAACGCCATTGGGAAGTAGTTCAACGAGTCAATAAAACGAACATTGTCAAACTCCATCAGGATCACTTTAGTACCACGCATGATGAGTTCAGGGGTGAATTTTGTCTCCTCAATGATGTATTTAAGGATGAACTGAAAATCAAACCCCTGACCGTTGTGAGCGATCACACAAATATTTTTGAACTTTTGGCGAGTTTCCATTACATAAGCAACAAACCTAACCACCGGATCGTCTGTGAAAATCTTTGTACGATTTAAACAAGTGTCGCACGCTTCACCCTCAATGCATTTCCAACAGTACTGTTGGGAGACGCACAGATTTACTTGGTGTAATTTAGATTCAGGATCACTAGGCAAAGACTCATCCTGACGTGTCTCAAGGTCAAAAAAGATGTAGAGGGATCCTTCGGTTTTAGGCCTCGACGTGTCAACTTTCATATAACATTGATGTTCTGGTGGCATAAATTCCCTACATATGACGCAAAACACCTCGCCGCAGACATGTTCAGATTTCCTGTTTCTAAGATAGATTATTTTGTCGCAGTCAGTACACTTTCTTACATTTTTACATAGTTCCACTTTATGTGATATGAAACATATTTGGTTTTTGTACCTCATATGACAGTCAGGACAAATTACACCTCCAAGTTCTTCTACACAAGGCGGGGAGACTGTTTGACAGGCTGGGCAGATATTAGTGCACCTGTGACTTCCCTTGTTACTATAGGGTACGTGGCAGGCTTCGCAAAAGTGCGTACAGGCAAAGGCAGCAGTCAGGGATGTGACAACGTTGAAATGGCCGTTATGAAATAATAGATTTATTCTATACTGGGCATCAGGGTTATTCCCCTCAAAGTAAACGTCTCGGCCTCTTTTATCGTAATTGTACACGGTGATCTTATATTTTTTTAGATGGTCTTGGAACTGTGTCAATTCGTGAATTCCAGCTCCTTCTTCACCTATTTCCACCTTAGCCTTCTGCATTAATTTCTTTGCCTTGATCGTTTGCCTGTTACGCCTGTCCATCAGAATTAGTTTGTAACCTTGTACTTTCTTCACCTTTGCCTTTGCCACAACTATCGCCCTAGGGAGACATAGGTTGTCAGTGTTTTTTATTACAATTATTCCCTGTCGCTTGCGACATTCTTCGTGGAAAGTGTTAAAGAAACCTGGGCGGATCCTACCGGTGCCTACAGGGAGATTGACGCGAGTGCATTCGACCTGGAAGGTGTCTGACGAGGTGATGGAGTCAGCGTTACTCTGGACTATACCCCCAAAGATTTCCCACAAAACATCTCCATCTACTTCGGAGACTGGCCGAAAAGCTACGTACCCTGGCTCTTTATTTTTTAAATTTAAACTTCGTAGGGTAAACCCGAGCTGATCCCCTTCCGAAGCCTCAGCTTTCATTTGTTCAACAAGGGTAGTAAACCCAGAACGAAGCCAATCGATTTCGGCCACACCTTCAGGTGGAGTGTTAAATTTGAACGTGGTGCGAGTCCCGTACACTCTGAACCGCCTGACGTACGTTTCATTGGTGTTTACAACATTTACAGGGTTCATGACTACTAACACAAAATGTAAACAGAAAAAATATTTAAAAAAGGTCAACTTGTTAAAATATAAAAAATCAAGAGAATTCTATGTATGGGTCGCTCAAAAGCTAGGAACAGAAAGAGGACGTTCCTATTTGGTCGAGAGTATATAAAGGGGTGACCTTTCTGACCTATGCTACTAGGTTAATTTAAATTTGAAACATAAAACTACAGTATACGTTAACGGCAGACTTCTAACCAACCGAAATTAAATTGTCTAATACAAAACTAACAATACCGCTATCAAAAGATGGTTCGTTATAAAGTTAACCTGAGTGACCTTAGATAGTTTAAATTACAGAGACGGTTGCACAACAGGAAACTATATTAACCTCGGTGACTCTTGATAGATAACTCTAGAGATGTGCGCAAAGGTTTATGTAACTTGTTTGTTTCAGCTTTTGCTGCTTGAATAAAATAATTTTGAATTACTAAAATATTATGGGTTAGACTATTTGCTACTGTATATTTGCTGTGCCTTTTTTAAAAGAACAGGCTTAAGAATTTGTTCTACGAGCTCTATTCGTCTATGAAACCTCACTCTATCTCTGGCTTCTTGTTCCCACAGTGACCGTCTATCTTCCACCTGCAACCAAACCACACCCGTCACAACTGACTTTGGAAACGATACACGTTTTTTCATTTAAAAATGCTAGAACAACCGATTAACAGTTAATACTAGATAATAATAGTGACTATTAATTATTACCAACCTGAGACACAGAAGAGTGAAGAGAAACTATCACTATAGTAAAAGTTAAGAAAAATATCACTAACCTGAGACACAAGAGTGTGAAAGAACACTTGATACTAAAGTGAACCCACTGCTGAATGTAACAGGACCGGAGGATGAAGTGAAGAACTGATGCCGGTCGCACCTTATATACCCTGCAGGATCCTGGGCGCTGTCCATTATCCCACACTCTAACCTGGTTGATTAACGACCGATACAATCTTGCTAAATTGGCTACATACACGGAATAATTGCAAGGTGCGGTCCCAGACGGCGGGGAATGCAGTTAACGGCTCCATAAATTGCAACTGGTACTGATGGTAATTGCAGGGTGTGGTTCCAGACGGCGGGGAATGCGGATTGAATCCATAACGAGGCGGGCTCAAGATAATTGCAGGTATAAAGAAGCAGTAAATTGTTTCGGTGATAAACTGACGGTTTGGCGGGGTTCCAGCCAGACATGTCTGAGAATTTATTCGTTTGAACTTTCCTGGTATACTGTCCGTTCTTGTTTCGACTTGCATCTACTGTGTGCTATTCGTTTAAGTTGCAACAGTTAGTTTTGCATATCTTCGTTATTTAGGTTACGTTTGGGTTGAAACTTCATATGGGGGTGTATACTCTGTATCGCTTTACCACTTTATAGCTTCTAAGGGTGAACTACCCTTAAAACACCCCCTAACAAGAAAATGGCAAAATCTTGCAGGAATCGTCTGAGACTTGAGAATCTAGCGTAATTAACATCAAATCGCATGAAAATACTCGAATTTTTGATGGGGGGTGAAAACAACCCTAAACGGATTTATACGTATTGCTCGGTTGTTGGAAGTCTGAGAGGGTTCAAATTCGGTATGTAGGTAGTATTAGGTGCACTCTAATTTATTTAGGCATCAAAGTCAACGATCAACCCTTAATAGTTTCGCAATCAACCCCTATGCTAAAGACACTGTAGCTACCGTACTACTTGAGTCAAAATTCTGAAAATCGGTGTATAGAAGGACCTTGCTACGTAGTATTTTTTAAAGTTTTATTCTAGGCTCCAGCCGTCACGGTTACCTCGCAATCTTAAGTAAAACACTTAAACGCCCCAATATTTAAGAATTTTTCCTGGGCGTATTTTTAAACCAATCGTAGTGCAATTTGGTATGAGGATATAATGGCTAATTATCTATACAATATATTTTTTTCAGTCATCTGGGTCGCCATCTTGAATCACGTGGTCAAAAAAGGTTTCCCACCACGTGGGCGCCGCCATCTTGTAAAATCGCGGGAGAAAACACGTGGTCATAAGTAAGGTTAGCCCACGTGGTCGAAAGTGAGGTTAAAACACGTGGTCGGCCACATGGGCGCCGCCATCTTGGAAAAAGGCGGGGAAAAACACGTGGTTATAAGTAAGGTTAGCCCACGTGGTCGAAAGTGAGGTTAGAACACGTGGTCGGCCACATGGGCGCCGCCATCTTGGAAAAAGGCGGGGAAAAACACGTGGTACAAAGTTAGGTTAACACACGTGGACAAAAGTGAGGTTAGAACACGTGGTCGGCCACGTGGGCGCCGCCATATTGAAAAAGCGCGGGAAAAAACACGTGGTTAACACACGTGGTCTAAAGTTAGGTTAGGACACGTGATCAGCACGTGGGCGCCGATGACGTCATCTTTTCAAGGTCAATTTGTGCCAGACTCCCAGCAGTACTACTACCGATGATCACACCATTAAAAAATAAATAAAATATATATACATGAGAGCAATAATCCTTATTGTTATAGCAATAATATGTTCCTGTGGTCGGATATTGTGAAACTACTGGGCGTGAAGAGAAGTTGCGAGAGTTATTTTATTCTACTGACCTTCGTCCAACTGTATTTATAATAATCCGCCTTGTTAGATCTGAATGAGTTTCTGGGAAAATAATTTAAAATTTGTTTTAAAAGTTAGCTTTTGAATAAATATATTTTGCTTCTCTTCCTTATTCTCTGGCATATTTTGCCCACTTTTAAAATTGTAAATACATTGACTATTTAATCAAACAAAAGGTCTAAACCACATACAAAACTTAAATTAAAGTTGTTCTTATGTTGCTTACAAATATAGGATTATAAAAATAAGTAATTTTAGTTACTAGAGTTTAATAATAGTAAGTAGTGGCAAACCCACAAATCAACATATAATTTAGCTTAATTTTCCCATAAGAATAACATGGAGATATAAAGTTAAGCTGACCCCCGATTCTAAACCTTTATAAACTAATGCAATACACCATAAAATTTAAATATGTAACTAATTAGGAATATTAGTCACTAAGGTACTAAGGTGAAGGCAAGGTCACCCAACAGCAAATCAAATACTGGAAATCACAACTTCAGACCCCACATTATAAGAATTATTTGTGCAAATTAAATGTGTAAATATACTCAAAAAATCACCCAAAATTATTACCAATGTTCTATTAATAAACAATAACATAATTAAACCTTGAGAATTCTCCATGAACAATTCTAATCATTGTTCTACTTTTACCAACGACACAATTAGACCTTGAGCTTTGAATATTCTCATTGCAACAAAATCAAGAGAAACAGAACTATTTTTAACCACTGACATAATTTGACCCTGGGAATTCCTTATCAAATTAATTCTCATCGGAACAAGGTTAGTTGAAACATTTATATTCTGACACAATCCTTAAAATTATCCAAATTATATTTGATATTCTTTGTGTATAAATAAGGGTTCGCCGACCGCTGCACCGAGGACCTGACCACAGTCACTACACACCTTAGCTCTGCCGCCCAAGGTCACCCAAGCTACACGCGCCAGTACGCAATAACTGGTTAACCTCCAAAACAGAGCCCCGCAACCTAGACACAAGTCAGCAGCACTTCGAGGTCACCTGCCACCCAGTATCTCTGCTCTATCATCTTCCTACTTTAAAATTTCCTTTTCTAAAACCCATAAGTTCTGAGGACTTGGGAATCCAAGCCATTTGATTTATAATAAATAACCCTTCCTCCTAATTACCTTCTCAATTAAATACATATCTTTATGTTTAGTCTTTAACAATCCCTCTGTATAAAATACTCCTTTAATTACATTGCCAGTCTCATCTTTCAAAATATAAGTCACTGGCTTTGTTTTCTTAACTTCTGCTATTATAAAAACTCTCCAGCTCGGGGTATAGCCCTTACTAAATATATGTTTATATTTCGAAATTGTTACAATATCCCCTACCTTATATCTTGGCTTTTTTACTTGTACTTTAGATGCTAACCTTTCGTTTACAACTTTACAGTTCTTTTCAACTATCGGATTGAATATTTGTAACCCTCCTTGAGAGTATTGTCTTTATAGCTTCTGTAACCACCAATCCGGTTTTATTCCTTAGCGGAGCGGCATAAGCCTTTTGGAAAATGTGTCTATTAAAGTTAAAATATATTTATTCCCAGAATTTTCTCTAGCACAATTCTGCATATCTATTAAATCTATTTGAACAGTTTAATTTTTACCCAATACATTAAATGACCTTCTAACAAAATTCTTTCTCGCGGGCTTATGACATTCATAAGCATTTCTTTCCATTTCTTATTCATTAATTTTTATGTTAACGTATTTAACAGTCTCAGTCGTTTCAAAACAACTCCATTACTACCAACTAGCATACCATCAGTCATTCTTTGATATTCATAGATTTTTGGTGAATTTATCTATAGTCTTAAACCCGCTTAAAGATGTAGATTTAGATGTAGATGTAGATGTAGATTCTGCAACCAAAAAGTTAGGATTGTAGATAATCAAATCGATTTCATTATTGTCTTTCACAAATTTCTTACTTTTATTGTCAAATCTCGAAGCCTGTGGTGTTAAACAAATATCAAATATATAATTGTGTTGTCTAAATGTTTTATTTGGTTTGTCAAACCTCAAAGCCAGTGATATTAAACGAATATCAGTCCTATCTTTGTCTTTGTGTACATTCTTCATGAATTTACCTTCTGCATCCCACTCATCATTACCTAATGTCAATACGTTATACTTTTTATCCCCCTGTTTTACTGTGCTTTTATCACCTTTTCTTAATATTTGATCGGCAGCTGCCACATAACTTGACAATGTTCCAGGTAAAATGTTCGTTAATTGCTTATTTTTTCCATCGAATTTAAGACCGCCTATAGTTATAGTCTGATGTGTTTGTAACAGTCGTTCTCATCAACAGCAGGTTTAACACAAACTAGCCTTTTATCGGTAAAATCCCAAAAATTTGAATCCATTTTTTGTAATTGAGAGACGTTTACAGCATCGCCAATATCTTCACCTGCTGACAAAATAATAATTTTTCGCATGTTGGCGTTCCAAACATTATACTCAGATTCTAAAAATTCATTATTACTATTGTCTTGCGCAAAAATACCATCTCTTCTTATTAAAGTCTGCTCTAATGTGGGGACATCGTCTAAACTTTCGCTTCTTTTCACATTAGAAATTTTGTGCTTATTAGTGTTCCACTTATTACTCTTGGATTCTAAAAATTAATATTTAGTAATACCATAGATTAAACATACTCCTTAGTAGATAGTTCATCGGCAAGCTTTCAGGTGAAGACGAACAAAACGGGTGAACGATGGCTCGTTCTATCGGGGTTTTCTAGTACTAGCGCTCCGGCGGCATCAGTGCGATGGCGCAACCTCGTGGCCACGTGAGGAACCAACAACAGCATTCGTGTGTGAGAGAGAGAGTGGGAGTACTTGTGGGAGAAAGAGGGCGTGAGAGAGAACGGCCGGGACCAACATAGGCCGAGGAAAGGCGCTGCCGACACCGACACCGCCGCCGCCGGCCGGCGCAATCACTCACGCCCACAGGGCGTCAGCCAGCCCAGCCCCAGCTTCTCCCTTGTAACGTTTTCTACAATCATATGCGAAAATACGAATATATATACATATACATACGGTTTCAAACGAATGGTGTTTTTGGGGTCCTCAAAAGGAAACGTTATCATGGTCCTGGGCCTAGGTCTTACCACGCCAAATACGGTAATAGTGTCTTCCCTATAGGGAAAATTCGCTAAAAAAGCCTAAAAATATGACTCACAAGTAACAATAAAGTCTATTTTTGTTTTCAAGATATTGGTCTTGGTTTAGTAATAATTTTAAAGTTAGATTTAAATGCTCCAACCTTCCCCTATTTTTCAAATTACGTCATATAATGGCAATGAATTACCACTAAACATTGTTCAGTGTCATTATTTGCTTCATTTTCAAAATGGCTGATTCAAGATGACGGCCAACATTTTTTGTAAATTAATAATGAGCGGTAGTTATTTATGGTAATTATCTAATTAAATTTTGGGAATGGGATCAATATGGCTGACTTGCTTGCTTAATCATAATTTTAGATTCGTATACTCTTTATCATTTGCAGATCATTAGTTTAGTCACAATTATTAAAATTCAACGATTCGTAAATAGAAGGAGTTACGTTATTTATAACAAAATGCAACAGGCAGTGTTTTACGTTGTTGTAATGGTTAAAGCAATTGATATAATTTATTCAACTATATTTTGGTTAGGTATTTTAAGTAACAAATGCTGTTTCAGTATACTTTTTATATGAAATTTTTTTCGATTTTAAAACATTGGATCAAATTGGCTGAAACTTTGTTACGAAATTGGGATACAGCTTGTTTTGGTAGTTAGGTTGTCCTTAGTTTAGTCTATAAAAAATTGGTTTTTAGGTTTTTTAAAGTCTAAATCGCTCCAAATTCCTTTACGTAACACTGAACTGGCCCAAATTTTTCTTGCCCTTACTGTTCATTTTAAATTGTGCAACCTTACACTGTACAACCCAAGAAAGACGCTTGGTGCTTTTTGCACGTTTGAAACCAGGTTGTTTGTTATCGTTGTTTCGAGGATAACCTTTTTTAACTGTGACTTGGCGGATGCGCCCTGTTACGGATGAGAGTTATTATACCTGTCTGGGGTTGGTTCTTCTATTATATATTTATCATATCTATTTTCAATACAGTGGCATAGTTTTTTAGACGTGCAGGGCTGCGTATTTAAACGACCTAATATAAAAAGCGAATCCAGCAAACTGATTTAAATTTAAATCTAAAGTGAATGATTCTGAAAAATATAACTGAGAAATAATATTTAAATTTTTGGAATGTATTGTAAAATAAGGATACATACATATATATATATATATATATATATATATATATATATATATATATATATATATATATTTAAACAATATAATTTTAAGTGCCATTTAATAGCAAATCCATTTTTTAATATTCCTCAATAACATGTGTTAGCCTCTGTGTAACATTAAACAATTATGAACTTAAGGTTTTTATAAATAATCGTCTTTAAATAGTAATCTTTTAATCATAATTAGTTATGCTTTATCTATACGGAACACAAACAAATCATGGCATACTGAAAAATAAGTATGTTTGATAAAAATATAGGTAATGCATTTAGTTTTAGACAGAAACTCTTAAAATATAAATCAGTTTTAAAATTATATTTCCAATATTCGTATGGCCACTTTTATTAGCTTGGATAATTTTGTGTTCTAAAATAACAAGCTATTTGCTTAGTTTAGTTATTATCAGTTAATAAGCACACATTTTAAGACCCTTTTGTATATTTAAGGTATTGCTGAACTAACAAACTACCCAAAGAATAACTGACTCTTACAGTCGTTATGACTGCATTTTCTAAACTTACATGCCCTTTTACAGAAACATTTGTTTTTAAACGAAAGGCTTATTAGAATGTAATTGTAGTACATAATATGATAACACTGTCCATAAAAACTAATTATTTAAATTCAATACATATGTAAACTAATAACCTGGATATTATGTTCTTGTGGTGAATTTTATTTGGACCATTCTGGAGTGGCAAGTTCAAAGGGAGGTAAGTAGATTAAACGACAGGTTCCTATAAATTATCGGGAGCTTTTAATTTTCAAAAGCCGCTCAATCATTCTTCCAGAACTCAAAGTGACGTATATGCCGCTCTGGACATTTACTTCACTCATAATCATAAATTTCGTTCTCCAAGTCTTAAATAAAACAAATGCTCAACGATTTTGGAAACGTTCCCCAAATAATTCCAACGGTCAATATTCCATACAATATCAATTCTATAATAAATATTATAAATTTCATAAATAAGTATTTATATCAAAATAAAGAGCCATCACTTACTTAAAATTCGGGGTATGATTAAAATAATATAGTGTTAAGTTTATTATTATTATTATTATTTTTTTTTTTTACGTAGGAGGAACGCTTAATGCGCGAACCCAAAGGAACAGTGTGGGACTCCCTCTTACGAGGTATACCCACTAAACCTCCTACGGAGCCGCGGGGGAAAAACCAGGCCGGAACCCTTATCGGACAACTTCGGCACTGGCCCGCGTGTCTTGCACCCAGACGGGTCACGTCACCGTTTCGGGAAACTTAGAGGTCACCTAAGCATCCCTCGTCTCGCTTTCCCCGAAGAACGGATTGCACGAAGAGCGCAACCGCTCTCCAGGAGTCTTCATTTCGAAGCATCGCCCCCACCACGACGTCCGGGGACAGATCGCCGACAGCAGAGACGAGCCTCCTCCTGTCTTCAGCGAAACGACTGCACCGGAAGAAAGTATGATGAGCATCATCCACCTCCTCCGGGCAGTAACTACACTGAGGTGACCTCACCTTCCCCATGCGGAAAAGGTATTCCCTGAAGTACCCGTGGCCCGTCAGGAATTGACACAAGAAAAAGTCAATTTCCCCAAATGCACGGCTCAACCACGGGCTTATGTCTCTGATGAGACGAAACGTCCATCGCCCTTCCAGTCCACCGTTCCAACGCTCTTGCCAAACTCGGTTAAGTTTATTATTATAATCAATGCTTCTTAATTCTCATACATATTAGCAAATAATTTATCATTGAAAGGTTGGTGAGTTTACCGACTTGTGTTTTGTATATCCATTTATATCATGATAGCACTTCAATATTCTTCCTATATTATTCCATATAATATAGTACAAAAATTATATAGAATAATTAAATTAAAATTGAATCTTTTAGCTAAAAAAATGCTATGAATTAAAAATCTAAAAAAAACATATAAACATGAGTGACTGTTTTTTAACTTTAAAATAATTCGCTAAAAGAAAAAGTGTATATATAAAGAACACTGAGTTATTTTTTATATTAACATTAATGAAAAAATATAAAAAATATGGATCCGCTTTTAATGTAGATGCGAACGACATTAAATTACTCAAATATATACAATGTCTTAATATATTGCCTTGTGATTACAATACTTATAATAATCAATGCTGTACTATGATACAGAGTTACTGTTTTACAATAATAAGAGAAGAGTTTTCAGTAACTGCCATAACGACTTCCGACAATACAGATTGCGTTTCGCATAAAGCGCCAAGGACAATACCAGCCTTTGTGGGACGCCAGAGGCATGGGCTAATGGCTAGTGAGATTTGTGTTGGTCCATTCAACGTTCAATCTTTTGTCTTCAATGAAAGAATATCTGCTTTAAGCTAAACCGTATTAAAGTTTACTTATATTGGGAAATTAGGGTGGATAACAAAAAAAACTCGTTAATGTAACTATTAAATGAGCACATTTTTCAGACCCCAAATCGTATTTCGTCAAAGTGAATAATTAAGTACATTATAAGCTTACACCATTATTTATAATAACAAATAAATGAAAAGAGCAATAACGATATACGATTTTTCGTAATACCTTTTAAAACATAGGTATACTCGTAATACTCTACTTCTATATATATATTATAGGTTTTATTATATAATATAATTACTTGAAAAAAAATTTAAAAAGTGCAATATGAATTGGTCTAACGAAATTAGATTGGTTGTATAATAAATCTTGTAAACAAATTGTTTAAAAAAATATCCACCCAAATCCCTGTTTATTAGGCACTACAGAATCCATCGCTACACACGTGGTTTTAAGAGGGGAAAAGCCCCCTATTCCCCCCTCAGGGTTATTAAGGGCAACATATTTCGAATGTCCTCTGTCGGTCAATGCTAACTTGACAAGCATATCAAATTTGAACGAAATTGATAAATAAATATGAGAGTAATAGTAATATTTGTATTCCCCATAAGACTAACATTGGACAACGTACTGCGATTACCACGAAATGAAAATTTAAAATTTCTCAGCAACCAGTAATCGTAGAATAGTAATTCAAAATACTAAATTATTTAGTTTTTTGAGCTATTTTTAATGGTGAATAGTAATATTTGTTGTATCTATTTTTTTATGAAAAGTCCAAAAAACGTAATTTTTTATATTTTAAGTCTTGTAATTTCTGAACCCGAATTTTTTTCAGAAATGCGGATGGTGTAATTTTGTTGGAAAATTAAAGTTCTAGAAATTACTAAAGTTTAATCAAAATCGTTAGAGCCGTTTTTAAGAAATCTTGATTAGTCATGTTTTTGGCGGTTATTGGGGAATAATTATCCTTAAAAATAAAAAATTACAAAAATAAAAAACATCTGGAGATGTCGTGGATTATTACCTACATACCAAATTTCATAAAAATCGGACCATTGGGTAGGGCTCTAGCTCTTTACACATCTACACAGACAGACAGACACACAGGCATCATATAAAAATCACTTTTTTGGGTTCAGGGAGCACCAAAACGAATATTTCCACTAATAACTCAAATTCGAAAATTTTGAGGAAAACTATACCTACTTTCTCCATTTACTATTTATAAGGGGAGAAAGTAACGTCGCTCTTGCGTGGTACCTGTAGTTTAAATGCAGATTTACATTGTAGTGAAAACTCTTTGACAGAGTTTTGCCCTTAAAACCTGACCTTCTTATTGTTTTGTATTCATTGATTAAACTCATTATTATGATATTTCTGATCAATAGGTATCTAGTAACTAGTTCATAAAAATGTAATATTTATCACTTAGGACTGTTTTTTGAAAGTTTTCTAATAAATTATCTATAATGGTTGGTTTGAAATTCTTTGGATCTATTACAGACAATACTGAGAGTTGTACATTTTCTAATAACTTAAAAACTATAAATATAAACTAAAACATTTAATGGCTTATGCAATTCTTTGGTAAATGAACAAAGTACGTACCATAAGATTTATTTTTGGTTATTTATTTAATTTATTAAAATAAATAATAAAGAAAACGTTGAAAATAATATTTTTTGTCAAACCCTCCCAAAGTGATTCTTTACGATCTAAAAACACATCGTGCAACAGCTGTCTTCTGTTTAACGAGCGAAAACGTCTTTTTCTCTCGCTGTGACTTACTTTTCCACTCTTGGGCCAAAATTTCGTAAATCTAAAATTGTAGTTGTAGGAGAAATTGTGTTTGTAATTCAAGTGGAAAGTGTTTTCATATTTCCGGATAATTACCACGCTCCACTACGTGGATATTTCATCGTGTCGTAAATAGTATTATATTTAATTTTAAATATAAATTTAACTCTACAATAACTTTTCTTAATCTTCTCAGGCCACACTTTTTATATAAATAATTGAGTTTATAGCTACTGTCACTCTGGTCCAGGGACTTACATCGCCAGCAATGGCAAGGTTATACTGGTCAAGCACTTGGAAAAAGGCTGCTAGCAGATACTAGCTCTTACTTCACTAACTGGTTGGTGAGGCTGGGCAGAGGTCGGGTTAAGCAGTTAATTGCTTTGATAACTGGACATGGCCATTTCAGGAAACATCTCCACACTCTCGGACTCAGAAATGAAAGTCAGGTGTGTAGGCTCTGCAATCAGTCTGAAGAGACTGCCAAGCACATCATACTGGACTGCGAGAGACTCGGGGCAAGGAGAAGGGCTCTGTTTGGTTGTAAGCAACCAGGTGATGAAAGGGACGCTAGTATTGGTAAAAAACTCCTGGATCTCGTAAAGGGTACGGGCATTGGTTTGCCAAACTAACGTACTAGGGACACACAATAAGCTTCGGTTGACGTGTGAGGATCTTTGAATCTTTGGATCTCTGAATCCGTCCCTTCAACAACACTTAAACATAAACATACTGTCAATCTAATGTTGCTTGTACTACTGCCTGGTTATTTAGAATTAGATTAAAACTCTATAGTAGCCAGTCTTCTAGTTGTTGCTGCTTGCTGATGCTCACTCTCTCAGGGTAAAGGGTCCTTGCTCTAATGGTTTGTTGTGATGTCAGTTTATTAAACAGCTCACAGATTTATAGCTTATTCTGCTTTCTGTTGATTCAGCGGTGAGTAAGCAGAATTGGCTCTAATAGTTCTATTCCAATAGTAGTTCACTGATAACTTCATAGGTTTATTACTCCCGTTACTCTGCTGTGGCTTGTCTGTCCGGGTAAGTAGTTTTGGTTCCTCTCAGTTTCAATAATTGTGACCTATGACTATTTACTGATGAAAACACAGATTAATACCAATTATTGCTGATCTTATAATGGTTGAACTGTCCAAATAATAACTATCTCCTTGCTTCAATGGTTATATTTCGAGACTGTTTATTGCTGACTAGACATTATATCTGTGTATTATGTTAATACAACTGTTCTTCAAGTACCCTTGGTACCGGTGGTGGTTTTTTGATAGCAGTTGTATTTGACCATTCAGTTTTATAGCGTATCATATTTTACTGTTGTATCGGTTTGGGAGGAGACTAATTGTCCTAGCTGAGTGCAAACGACAGTTTACTGAGGCTAGCTGTAAGACGATGCATTAGTGAAGTTTACATTGCACTTTATTCTTGAACTTACGTGTGTTGTCACCAAATCAGAACGAAATAGTAGCAAATGGTGGAATCTTTCTTAATTTTTATTTTAAACATATTTGACTACATATACATATGATACATTTTATTCAACCTCGATAATGACTGTAATATGAGAATAAAAACTCATTATATGTTTATTGTACCTAAATTATAATTTGTAGTAATATTTTTGAGGTGGCATAGTGTAAAGGCGTTCATGAATATGAATATATCTAACTGTTCGGATATTAAAACTGAAGTCGTTTACGTAATTTTCAGAGAGGATTTAAATAATAGTTTTTGTTTTGACTCTTTGTTAAGGAATTTCTAGAGGTAAACAACATTACGTTAATGTTTTCATGTATATAATTATAGTTAACTATACAATAGTATTAGTTATTCACATTTATTATGGGGGTATTAAATGTATTATCATATAGTAAACTTACTTTATAGAACACTCTAAAAGTTTTTAATTTCAAACAAATGTTTTCCATTCGTTAGAAGAAATCAACTTAGACCACGTGAGGCAATTTTGAATGCTAAGCAGGTGTCGGCAAACTCGCTCACTGTTAAGTTGTTTAAATGTCTTAATCAGTGGTGTGTGTTAATGAACCAATGTGTTAAGTTTAAAAATGTACGAAAAAATAATATAAAATTGTTATGTAATAAAAATTAAAGTTACAAGCTAAAATAATAATAACACAAAGCTTTTACTTGGAAGTGTATTCCAGGGTAAACAAATATTTAACAAGTCTTGATATTACGGTACAGCAACAAAGTTGTGATCTTAAAATCACATTTATTACACGAAATTAAATTTACAGCATGTCAGTTATAATTTACTAACAATAATATTGTTATATTGGTTTGTGAAAAACTAAGCATAATTTATCTTACCTAGATGAGTTTAAGAATAACTTTAAACATTTTATAGTGGTAAATTTAATGCTATGGGGATTTTCTGAAACTTTCTCTAAGCAAAGTTGTTAGCCTTTTTTAATCTTTTCAATAATTTCACTTTTTTACAGTTTTATAAAATCAATGATGTATACATAAATGCTGCCAAAGCACTGTTACAACTTATAATTCACTTACCACATACAAAACAATTTCAACTTTACTTGTGTTTACAGACAAAGTATTCAAGTTGTAAAATATAAGATAATAGTATTGTAATCTTTTAATATTATCAAATAATAACATAGTTGCCGTAATATTTCCCCATCATCTAATTTATGATTATCAGGTTAAATTTACTAATTTATAACATATAATTTTTTTTGGTATCCTAAATAATAATAGCGTGTACAAGGCAACGTGTAACCACATATCCCAATTAAACTACTAAATATAGAGAGGCCAGGTTGATGTCAAAAGATTTACCTTAGGCCAAGGATGATGGAAAATGATATCATACATTTATTTAGTTATAAGTTTGTAATTCGCAAAAATACAGTTTTTTTGGCCTTTTTTTGGACATCACATATAGAACGTGTAACCATCTATTCAGAGAAAACTACTGAACGTAGAGAGGCCAGGTTGGTGTAAAAATATATACTTTAGTCCCAGAATGATGATAAAAATACGATATTCTATATTTATTTAGTAATAAGTTTGTAATTTGCAAAAAACACTGTTTCTTCTGGCCACATCTAATTTGCAATAATTTTGTTTACCATGTGTTCCCTACTTTGTATCCAAATTCAATACAAAAAGTTAGTAAAGTTAAGGTTGTTTTTGTAAACATTGCAGACAACTATTCCTTACTAAATATAGGGTTTTGGTTTAAATTTAGAAGCAGTAAGGAACAAAAATTCCATTCGGAATGGGAATAGAGTTTATAATACTCTATAAAAGTGTCAACAAAGTTCAATTCAGACTTATGTATTCTATTTCTACTATTTATATTTCAGTTTTGGTTCACTTTTACTCTTACGGCGAAATTTGGTTTTACCATTCATTGTTAATGGAACTAGAAGTAGATGATTTTCCTTTGATAAATCCTGGTGTCAGAAAATATGACAGCAGGGCCGTATTCTAGCGGTTCACTGTTGGTATTGTAATTTTGTTTAGGTAGTTTTTAAAGAGGTGAGAAAAACTGAATCAAAAACCTTTTTTAAACATCGATGATAGCCATTATAATCCAATAGCGATTTGTGTATGAGTATTTAAAAAAAAACATAACTAAGACACAAATATAGTTAAAAATAGCAGGTAAAATACCAAGGTAAAATAACCACATAAGGTTTTTGAAGGTTAAGACTATTGATGGTAATCCATTAAACTATATTTCAGTAACATATTTCAAGTTTATAATTCCGATTCAGTTTTATTTTATCTAAAAATTTGATTCGATTTTGATTTTATGTGCTGTATATTGGATGAAATTGGGTGTAACTGGAAGAAACTCTGGTAATAAATTTAATGCAATGTATAAGAGAACTAAGAACTATTGACCTATCCTATTAGGATTGAATAAAATGTGAAATATTTTCCCATTCAGTTTATAGCTCACTATAATTTCCTGTGAGCAGCTTGCGCATCCCTTTTTGAGAAGCGAAAATATTAATTAAATGGTTAAATAGTAAACAAAACAATGATAGTCTGTATAGGTAATCCTTATAACAGCTGATTATTTAATTTAATTTAATTAGGAAACAAAACATGTGATATAAGTAGTAAAATAGTGTCGATTGACACCCGACGAGGGTGTATGAGGTGTATGAGGTGTATGAGGTGCATGAGGTCTAAGGTCAAGGTCATCGATGAGAGGTATGATATGTGCGAGTGGTGTACGAGTGACGTCACGAGGGCCAAGGTCAAACTGCGAAAACGACCTCGAAACTGCAATTTATTCATCGAAATCGGACGTTTTTACTCAAGTTATCGCATTCACGGACACACACACACACACACACACACACACACACACACACACACACACACACACACACACATATATATATATAAGTGTTAAGCATAATTTTATAAATAGAGTACCTTTTTGGCTTTAACATATTATGTTTAATTTGACGACTGGTTTCAAACCTTTAGGTCATAGTCATCTCTTGTAAATTTATATATATACATTTGAACGAATAGTGTTTTTCTGCATCTGGGGACCTCAAAAGAAAAAGTTATCATGGTCTCGGGCTTAAATCTTACCATGAAATACGGTAATAGCTTCTTCCCTATAGGGTAAATTCTCTAAAAGTCTTATTGCTTACTAAGTTTGCATGTAGCGTATTAATACTATAGATCGATAAATTATGTATTTTTTATGTGTCTTTAGATAGTTATTATTTTAGGAGATGAAAAATAAAATTAAATGTTGGTAAATATGTATACTGTATTCTTTATCTTTTAGTTATAAAAGCAGTGAAGGTAGTTAGGTTAATTTAATTTAAATTAAAAATTTGAACCCTATGAACACACTTATGAACACTTAATAACATTTTAACTGCAGGTTTTATGAAACAAAATTTGGCTTGAAGTGACACCAAAATGTTTTTGATTCAACATCCAAAATTAAACTAACAACAAAGTTTAATAACCATTTTGGGCTATTGCATGCAGGCGTAAAATGTATTTCGTAAAATGACACTTTTTGAATTTAGAAACGTTCTAACAAATATATGCATCGTGTTAGGGCTTTATTACATTAATACCTTTAAATTCATTTTGTTACATGCAATTCAAAATCAGCTTTTCAAAAATTTGTTTTATAACTAGAGAATAATACTTTTTTAGTTTATTCAAGCCCATCATTTTTGACGAGCTAATAAGAGCTAGTTATTAAATAATATTTTGAACCATTTTGCTTGAAAAATATGCGTTAAATAAATACTAGAGCGCACGCAGCACGCTGACGTGAGGGAGGTGAATTTCTGCATCAAAACCTTTAAAAAACTCTAAAACAAGGGGGTTAAACAACTGGTAAAATTTTTTTGGAAAATTTAAAATGTTATTTGTCGGCTTTTCTGATGCTCCTGGTTATATTTAAATTCACTATTAGGATTTTAATGTAGTACATTATAAGGTTAGGAGGAGGCATTGTCAGGATAAAAAGTTGGTAAAGGGTATTGGGGGATATAAAACTACATCATTATGTAAAAAACAGCCTTTTTCAATGTAAAATCCCCATAAGACAACGTACTGTGTTAATATAATTAAAACTTTCTTTAATAACTCGATAAATATTTGTGCTAGAATGATGAGGGAGGGTTTAAAACTTTTGGAATTTTACGTACAATAATCTAATTTGCAAATAAATTACATTCGGGGCTTTTCTGACCGGTTTTGGGCCCGAAACTATTTTTTTTCTTTATTAAAATCCCCAAAAACGGGGGTTAGAGCTGTCCGATCGTTTTGCCCATGGAACTTGTCCAACTGTTTACAGAAGGTTCCTACCAAATTTAAAGTACATCGGACAAAATTTGCGACCGCTAGAGTGAGAACACGCATATAAATCTATATATAAATTTGTTAGCAAACCCCCAAAACGTGTTCAGGGGGTCAAGTTAGGAACTTATATGGTGGTCCCGGGCTTAAGTTTCTCCGTGCGGGTCATGCTAATAGTTCAATTTTCCATAGGAAATCCCCTAATAAAAACCGGTAAATACATAGAACAAGCTGTTCCAGAGCAAGGTTATTAATAAATAATTGTTATATTCGTTTAAAACTCAGGAAATAATTTATAAAGGGCTCAGGAAGTTGAGTGAAATTTGTTTTGCGGTCCGGAAACCGGAAAAGAAGTTGCAAAAGTCCAAAATCTCTCTGTTTTAACCGCCTACCCACTGGTTGTAATATGTAGGCAATTAGAGATAATGTTACCACTGCATCAGCAGGGTCTTGTATCCAAGAATATATACTTTTGTTTTCAATAAAAATGTAAAAATGTTTATTAGATAACATGAACTCAATTAATTTAATACTTAGAAATGAATGTCCAATGTGATGACATACAAAACTACAAAGAAGGGCTTTATTATAAACTAAATAATATGGTATTTTTCCCGTATAGTTAATACGTTGTTAATTATATTCAGTAAATTATTATAACTAAAAATAAATATCAATCATTCTGATGGTAATCGTAGTTCTAGGTTTTTTGGTTCTTAACTCATCTAACCTTAGAGCTGTAATAATCTTTTTTTCTATATAATAGCTTGTTTTCTAAACCACTATCCGAATTTGATTGTACCTTAAAAATCTCAAGAACTTAATAATGAGATGATTATACATATGTATGCGAAACTTTAAAGTGTGGAGCATAAATTTCATCGAATTTGTAAAGCGTCTTTTCACAAATGCGCATGAGGTTTACACATTGTATGGCTTTCAGTAAACGAGACCCCTAATCAAGGAATAGTTCGTATGATATACAGTTTATATTATGACATAGGCTTATATAGTCAAGCCTATGTCATAAACTCTGTGGGAAGGAGCTATGTGTGGTTTATTTTTTGGGCCACTGTCGGTCATTGTTTGTAAAACAGAGCATTTTAACTGTATACAACTTGTATAAAACGCCTGCTTTAGTTAGTGTCAAACATGATCATTTTTATTTAAAACTGTCCACAGTCATAACTAGGAATATTTCAGATTGATATACTTGTACCTTATGTCAGGCTAAGGGAAACACAAAAACAGTTTTCTGTTCACTCATTGAAACTATTAATTTAATAGGCTTCAAGATCTAGCCAGATGATAATCCATATTAACATTCAAAGATAATGAGAAGAAGCTACTATTGGCCAATCCATTTTATTTCTACTCCTGAGTTCCTTAACACTTCTGCTGAAGTTGTAAGTAAGTTTGTTTTTTAGTTTTAGTTTTTGAATATATATATGTGTGTCCGTTACCTCGATAACTTTTGAAAGAAACACCCGATTTTATTGAAATTTGGCACAAGTGTGGAGAGTGGCATTTATGACTTTAATTTCGAAAACCAGATCGATCGGACAATGGGCAGGGGGTTAAACATTTTCCAACAATCAATTTTTTTTACATTTTTACCCCAAAATGTAAAAAACACTCAATTTTGGTTATAGCCATTTTATAGAGCTTAAAAAAAATTAAAAAAATTAGTATTCTGAATCATTAACCTAGAAAATCCAAAAAACGTGTCCCGTTAATTATAAGGGAAAAAGGTTTTTAGACTTTTCTCAGATAATTTTACTAAAAACATCACATTTTCTTTTCTGAATACATTTAGCTCAACAAAACAAACATTTTGGTGTTTTAATTGTTTTTCTACGTCCAACCGTTGCAGAGATACTCAAACTGCTAAACACAGTACGTTATCCAATGTTATCATTATGGAGAATAAACCAAATTTGATATCTTGATTATTTATGAATGTATATTGATGAAACTTGGTATGTGGCTTCAACCAGTTGTTGTATATTTATATTGGCACAAAAAAAACAAGTTTTTTGTTGATAGACCCCATAGCAGCAAAAATGCATACTCGGCCCCCATGTGGAGAATAAGTAAAGGTGTATATCTCCCTTAATTATGAACCTTAATTAATATAATTTGATAAGTAGATTCACCTACTTCAGTTAATTGGTAATTAAAAAAAACACATTACTAATCTTCCTTTTTGCAGCAAACCTGTGTCCTCAATCCTAATGTTATGCCTATGGAGAATAAATAAAATGTTATATATCACTTGTTTATGAATGTATTTTTGTGAAAATTGGTAAGTGGCTTTATGTAGTAGTGAGACATATATATATATATATATATGTGAATTGGAAATTCTCTGAGTACGCAGGTCTGTTGTGACGGGGGTAGTATTTATTATATATACGTTTTGTATTACTGCTTGAGGCAGGACGTTAAGCATATACGTTGATGTACATTGTACATTATGTATGATTGGTGGAAAACGAGTTGTCTGTTGCCTTTTTTTTCAACGATTACTTTAACATTTTGAAACAAGAGCTGAACTTAAATACTATAATTACTAAAAAACAATAATAAAAATTAAATAACATTTTGAGTAAAATTTCAGTTTTAAAACTAATCCTAATTACATTGTAAATCGGAATTCATGTTAATCTTTTTGCTCCATTACTTATAGAATTCCCAGCTTACTAAGCTGAAGATTGGTAGGTTGGTACACACACACATACACATATAGGTATATTGCAGTTTCGAAAATGCTTTATTCAAAGTCATAAACAACACTCAACCACTTCTCGACGATACAGCGATGAGCAGGAGACTGCGCGGACCATAGTATAGTGAGTTATGCGGGATATTGATATCGGGTAAGATCTTCGGACGAATAATTACAACAGAGTCCATTCCTACTCCTGGAATATTGTGCTAGGCCTGAATCGGTTTTGTATCGAGTGTACGCTCATCGAAACCCATTTTTATTTCCAGTGTTTGAACGATGACCAAGAGTTAATTGCCTGGAATAGAAATTGTAATGATAACACATGATACAATTATCTATATGTACTTATTTCCAAAAAAATTTAACAGATTGAAATCATTGATACACTAAAGTTATTTTGTAAATTTTAATTTAGGACAATCGTTTTCAAGCAATGAAGAAGATAGAATACACGAATGAAACAGTAAATAAGAAAAATACATATGATATTATAAAAATTTCAACGCACGATTTGGCACAGGTAACAAATAAAAGAATAGAACCAGCTGAGCCGAATCAATTCAGACTAAAGAAAACATTAAAATAATTGCGATTTTACCAAGTAATTTGGCCTTTAACTCCAACTGATGTGCCAATTCCGAACCTCCTAATACCAGTTAGTTACCCTTAGCATTATTGTGATGCTTCATTTAATGGACAGCTTTAAATACATAGCATGCTGCAACACTGGTTGTGGAATTATTCTAGCGGATATGTGAGAGTAAGTTGGTTTCCATCAATACCACAACAAAACGGCGAGCAGTATACGAACTCACAAGAATTCGATGTTTGACCAACATCAATTTGACAATATTTAGATTCTACGTGGTGTAATTAAAGGGTAAACTTGGTTGTGACACTGCTTTTAATAAGTGTCATTACACACAATTTTGTAAACTTATATGTTGAACTCGGTTGTTTTATCTTCACCAAAATACACGAGTTACGACTTTCTCCAACCACATCCAAATACACGGGGAAGCGTTGTTTAATTAACCTCACTCTTGATAATAGCTGGGAATTGCGATGGGAAATTAAACTGGCAACAGCTGCCTTGGAGGCAGTAACGCATAACCAGTTTATTAACTCTTACTATTTCATTTATGTTGTTCCAGCTCACTGTGATGTGGTGGTAGGACATTTATCATAGCAGGAAAAAGTAAATAATATGAATATAAAACCAAATTTGTGTAGCTAGTAAGCAATAGGTTTTAAGGCACCTAGAAAAATCAGATAAAAAATAACACATTTTTATCTTTAGTGGCTCCGGAGAAAAATTAAGAACACCTGCCAGTACTACTGATTGCAATTTGTATATATCAATGCTATTCTTATAGTGTAACTTTTCAATTTGCAGATCATACTCAATTTATGCATCCATTAAATACTATGTTGTAATTTATACCCCTTGGTACTCAAGTTAATCTACCAAAGCCATTTTTAATGAATAATTTGGAGAAAGTAGATCAATACAACGTACTGTAATTTTAAAATATGTATTTGTTAGCTTTCCTCTACAACCAGTAGGCGTAGAATGTGATGTTTTTGAAGCGACCTTTTATGAAAGATTAAATATTTAAGTTAACTCATAAACATAAGAGGATCAAATAAGAAAGCCAGTCTTTTGGTTAGTAACTCTTAACATGTATCTACTTCGGAATAAATGAAATTACTTTTCCTTTCACTGCTGATAAGGTAACCAAGATCACCAAAAAATAATATAAAAATCTAGTCAAATTTGGAAACAAACAACATAAATCGTCTTATTACTAAAATGCAATTTTGGTGAACGGGCTACAGGCAAAACTATTAGGTTTAAAATCATAGTTGATGTGTTGTGTAAAAGCCTTGGCCTCTATTTGTGCCTTTTGAAGTTTAAAAAGTGCCAACAAGCGCCCTTCCTTCTGGGCTTTCAAAGTACCAAAGGAAGAATATAAGTTCATTGAAGTGGGTATTTAACAGCAGCTGTTGATATACTAAGAAAAGACAGTAAATAAAGCAATACCAGCTGTTTTAAACTAACCTCTGGAATGGAATCACAGGTTAAACTAATAGATCCGCATGTGAGCTGGGAAATTCCTGAAGGATATTTGCTCTAATTCGAGCAACTGGACTCACTTGTTATTATGAACAATTTCATAAGATAATAAAGTACATTTATAAAAAAGTGTGGGTTGAAATCTCGCTCTTGCGTGGAGGCGAAAGCTCACTTAACTCAAAGTAGAAAAACTTTGCATTAACATCAAGGGTCTCAGGTAACAATTTCCAGCAACAATATTTCCGCTTGCAATTTTTATCCAGTTTTTTATAATTTTGTGGCCTATAAACAAGAGAACACTGCACACCAATATTGTACTTAAATTTATCAACTAGAAATACGTAACTACGTCGGTGTAAATACTATAATTTCTAGGAAACTGAATAATTTTGTTAATTGGTTATACATCCATATTCATAATCATGTAAGATGTTTCTTCTTTGTTTATATAAACCTATAAATATATTTTTTTATTTTCAGGAAAAGCAAACAAATCCGAGTAGTAATAAATCATATTAAAAAATTAAATTAAAATGAAACGGGTTATTACATTGTTGTTGGGATGTTGTTTCCAATTAAACTTCAAGGTATTATCTAAAAAGTTGAATTTATTATTAATCCTTTAAAATACTATTTACTTAACATAATGTGGGGTGTTCCCAAAGTCTCGTACGTTACAATAATTTTTATTTTTGCAATATTCTGTGTACTCCGGGAATTCATCCATCAACAATACTTTTAACGATCCCTCGGGAAAGACTGATAAGTTGGTCTAAACTTTTCACTCCAACCTAACACTCTACTTCAATGTAATATTTTCCCAGTAGCAAAAAATACTACAACACGCATTAACTTGGCACTGTGAAAATCCAAAGTATTACTAAGGCTTCTAACAAGTTATGAAGAATTTTATTTAGTTCAAGAAGTTAATATTTTATTATCAAGATTTATCCACGCATAACTGCAAACTATTAAAGGTTAATCATCAAACATCTTATAAATATTGACATGCATTGAGTTTTTAAGTGTTTGCCTCACTCCCATAAAAGAATACTGGCAAGTATAGTAATCTGCTTCACCCGGGGAATACGGCAGTTGAGTGTGCTGCATCCTGTGGTCAACCTTCGAAACTATTTCGAATAATGAACATATTATGTTTCCATCATCTTTAAAATAAAATTAACGACTGGAGTACAATTTAAACTTCGAAGAGACCTATAGCTTAACTTTTAAGGTAAAATTTAAAACAATTACCTTTTATAATTTAGACATTATTAATCGATGGACCGAACTCTCTAGCACAGCAGGAACTTGGAGAAATAGTGATAAACTACTCAGGGAGTAGTACTCATATGAAGAATAAGTAAAGTTGAATGTCTCCCTTAGTTATGAACTTAAATTAATAAAACTTGGTATGCAGCTTCAGCTGGTTGATTTATATTGATAATTAAAAAATAAATAAATATCTTCCTCTTTGCAGCAAACATGCGTACTCATCCATAATGTTATTCTTATGAATAATAAATAAAATGCTATATATCACTTATTAAAGAATATATTTTTGTGAACCTTAGTAAGTGGCTCTAAGTAGTAGTGAGACCCATATATATGCATTGGAAATTCACCAAGTCCGCAGGTTTGCTGCGATGGGGGTATTATTTATTTTCTATCCGGGTTTGTTATTGTCCCTAAAAATCTTAATGCAAATAGAATAATGATCCTCAACAAATAATATTACTGTTTCTGTACACAACAGGGACGTTATCCAAAATTGATTTTATAAGTTGATAATTGTAAGTATTATTACTACTATAGTTAATAGCCCAGGAAAGTCAAATTATAATTACAGTATTTGCAATTGAAATGATCTTTCACAACATCAGTAATTTAATTGAGTCTTTCATTACCTATACCGTGGTAAAATAATTATATGAATCTTCTTGGTAAAATTATTTATTTATTTTAAGAGTGTTTGATTTGACCAATAAATGTCAAAAAATTTTAATTTATACGGAGTTAAAAAGCACACACATTATTTCATGTTAAGATTTAATAATTAAACTCACCATGTTTCGATTTGTTGAGTGTATACGACATATAACTATTTTTAAATATGTAGAATAAACAATTATATTTCTTAAAAAAAATAACTGAGAGCTTAAAATATGCACTTTATTCAAAGGCAATAGGTATCAACAGCTTTCCATGCGGTCAATATGTTATTATTTTATAGTAATATCTAGGGATGAAGGGGGTTTTTTGTGATCGGGACGGGACGAGATGGAATTTTCCGGAAATTTATAAATAAACCCTCAGAAAACTAGTTATGCTCAGCATATGATAGATACCGATCTCAGTTCTGGTAAAATTAAAAATAATGTAGATGTATCTAAAGTATGCAATAAAGAGTCCATTCTTGACACATTACAAGAATATATAAGGCCCTCAAGCAAGACAGTAATATGGTAATACAATATTATAATAAATTATTAGGTATTAGGTACTAATCTTTAATAAGATAATTGAAAATCAAGTCAATCGGACGAGTCCATTAGCTGATGACCCCCAAGGAACCCAAGGATACAAAGACCAGGTCACAAAGTTCACCTGGTCATGGACATACTTTCATCGTTGCACCAGAGTCACCGTGCCGACAACTGCAACGGAATTGTAAAGTATTGCAAAGAACATTGTGACTGTCCGTATGTCAGTACGTGTTTAAATCTGAAGATGTATGTGTCCATTTTGTTTTAATTTTAAAATAATTAATGACGTCGATTCAACCGATAGATGCTATTTTAGCTTGATGATTTGATGACAGACCTACTTGAAAATGAGGCAACAGAACGTTGAAACCAGGTTGTAGTTTAAAATTAAAACTTGAAACCATAAGTACCATAAAGTAAAAATACTTTGATAATTTTTCGTTTTTGATCTACGTGTTTGACGATCTGACCATCGTTATATCGGCTGCCACTTACAATCACACTACTATAAATCGGACGTTATTGACGAACAAAAGCGCGCCGTTATTGACGTTAATGTACCCCGTAAAAGATGATTGGACCTCGTATCATCACCGTAATATACGATCGAACCACGTGATGTTGGCCGTAAATGACGATATAACACTCCATAACTATTTAAGAAGTGTCTTAAAATGGTCCATAAATTATAATTGCACCGCACTAAATTGTACAATATGGACGATCGCGCCGCAGTTCGTCGTTAAAGACGACCAGACTTCGACAGAACATGAGAATCACAAACTTGCTCAATTTCATGATTATTCTTCTCAATTACAATTTTTTATTTATTTATTGACATAAGTCTTAGTTGCATATGGGGTTAAATACAAGATAAAATACTTAAAATAAATGACAAATTTATATTATGATTGTACTTCAAACCCGGCCGTCATTGAAAAAGGCTTCAATTATATGGATACATTTTTTTATAATTTTCTTTTAAACTTTCTATGAACCTTTTTATATTTATTATACTTTTGATATTTTCTGTGATTTTATTGTAAATTTTTATACTCATATACTATAGACATTGTTTTCCAAAAGAAGTTCTATAGTTGGGAATATTTATTTGTTTATTATTCCTGTTGTAATAGTTATGATTTATATCCTTTTCCTCAAATAATCTTCCATGGATATATACATAGCTTGCAGTTTGCAGGAGTTTCCCTAAATTGCTTGCATACATTTTATCAAATCATATAATATACATTGCACTGTTTGTTTGTCTATTTATTCAGTTTAACACGCTATAGTAGATATTTTCTTTAAATGTATATTTAATTAATTGTTGCAAGATTGTTTACATATATTATTGTTGTTACAGTTTATTTATTTATCGCGACGATCTGATCGTGCTTTTAGCTACTGCGTGTTAAATGTCGCATAGGTATACCTCTGTTTGACTTTTACTGTCTCATTTTTATAACTTATTTCCTAGTTTTGCATGATTATGCGTTATATTTATCATCGATATTAAAAAATAACCTAGTGTGTATGATTTTAAAGTAATTTAGTACCAAACATAAAAGTGTTTATTTTAATTATTTACATGAAAATGACTAAATAAACTATGTACATACTTTATTACACATTTGGCCATGTGCCGTGAAAAGGTGAATGCCGTTGGGAATAAATAAATAAACCCAAAAAGAGTCTTAACATTAAACACCAATGTCAGAACCTGGTACCACACAAGACATCCCCAGCCGGCTACAAAGCATCTACATATAAATAAATTTAAAACATTATTACCGGTAGTGAACTATTTAGTATATGTAATAAAACCACATCTTAATTAACTAATATTTCATTTATATTTTTGCATTTGTTGATGTATAATACTTACAAGTCTTAGTATCTGAAAGTTATTTGTTAGATATCGATTTTGTAATCCATGGAAGAAGGCAAAGGTTGAAGAGATCCTGTCAGCAAGATATGTTCTGTTCAGTGCTAAAAGCTTTCTCTTGTCAGTTCAGTGTTGTACGACTACCCAAGCGAATTTGTTTTGTAACCTTTATTGTTTTTTAATACGTGCTGAAGTTGTTACTATCCTCACAGACTCCATAATACTTGGTTAAAGAGAAAAACTAAACGAATAAGTAAAATATGTTCAGTACCTCTACCTTTTGTGCTTGATGGTGGTTTTTTTTATATGACAACTAGTATAAACCTTTGGTTCGATCGTAACTCATATTTACTTCTATGCACAAATGTTTGTAAAATAAATGCTTGTAAGTATAATCAATTACGGGCCTTATAATTAAATAAACACATTAGTTATATAAATGTAGGCTACATTTTATAGGGAAATAATATACTTGCACGTATTTTTGTTCTTAGGGTTTCACATTATTTTACTTAATATTTGAATTTAATAGCCACACAAATGCTTTTAGTAACTGATAAAAAATATGATTTATATTTATTTGTATTTTTAATTCAAATTACCTAGATTCCTGTTAAAATATGGTGATTAACATGCTAAAACATCATGGATTTAAACAAAAAAATCATGGATTTAGTTTCTCCTAATGATGTGAAATCATAATAAAATATTTTATTTATTTACGGAGAAACATTTTAGCAGTTTTAAATTACTCAAAACAAATGTTTCGCTATTTCTGTTGTTTTTACAACAAATAATAACTACTGATAACTGTATTCAAAGGTAATTCTAACAACACAAACATTTTTTATATAAGCTCCCAGTACAGTTCCAAGTAAGTTGATATTTATTATGAACAGAAAATAAACTGTAAATAAATCATTAATTTATTTTCTGTTCATAATAAATATCAACTTACTTGGAACTGAACTGGTTTGAACAGAGAAAGTGTTTAATTATTGGCAAACATTTTGTAAATTCTGTGAACTGGAAGAGTGATTAGGTGTAAGACAAAGCAGGCTGAGACAAGTGTAATACATCATGTGTTAAAAGTTCTCTGTATGTAAACGCTTAGTGTGTTTCATATATAAAATTAAATAAGGCGAACAAAGGATCAACATTATTTTAACGCCAACATTATTTTATTAATTAAGTAACTAAAAGAAAAGAACATTGTAAGTAATATTTTAATATATGAGTAACAATGATATAACAGCCATCCCCAATAAAAATCTCCGAAGTAGTAGGACACCATTATATATTCTCCCACTGTCAACCCTTAGCTTATGTGCTAAACTTTACTACGTTTAGGATTAGTAATAATTAACAACCACGTTTAAATATAAGCTTCTGTCTCAACATAAATGCAATGCATTAGCATTCGTTAATTATGTAAACTATTATGGTTTGGAAGGTAAAATGGCGGCTCTTGCCCATGCACAGGCGTACTATACGTATGAAGGAATCTCACAAATGTAAAGTATAAAACATGAATTATAATGGTTTTATAATATTTATCTTAGTAATGCAATATAATTATTATTATTGCTAGAGATGGAGTATAGTGTGTCTGTTCGGTATTTTTATAAAAAAGTAAAGAGTGCATTGGTCTTCACATTACAGCCATCGGTCTACAAAATCCAGGCTCCATGATTATATATCGAACCTTAAAATTTACCTACCTGTTTTTAAAATAATGTGATATGTTCTTACTTTTATTTTGCCAAATGTTAATGTGGCCATAAAATTTGTTTTTATAATTACTGCCCATTCTTTATTTTTTCAATTCAATAAAAAGATGTCAAAATGTATATAAATGTGTTTCTAATAAAATAAAGTTACTTATATGTGGTAAGTAAGCCATTTATATTCAGTCATGGATTTCAATTTAATATAAAAAATATGAACGAATCAAATTAATTGTGCAGTGAACAATGTATTTTTGTGTTTTATTTTCTTGTCACTTCAAAAATATGTTATTCCTTTCATACATAAAAGGATGGGCCTTCACCTATGTTATTATAACCTTTGCTTTTCAAAGCTTGGCTTTTCCCCCACTGTCTTTGCGTATGTTGGTGTTAGATTACTGTATGTATTTAGTTCAACATATGGTTAATGTGAGAACCGATTAAGTGAGAGAATAATTAACTTATTTAAATGTTAAGTTTACAAGCTGAAACCAAAGATTTCTTAAAATCATTGGGTCGTAAGTTATTTCTAGACTAAATTTCAACATTACATTTTGGGTTTAAATGTCTATAGTTCGATTTTTAGGGTTTAATATGCTTTGCATGAAAACATCAGAAAAGAGACTTTCAAGACCTCTTACTACAGGTAAGATATAGTGTTTGTAAATTTTTTTTATATATTACTCCATCCCCAACAATAGTGTTACTCGACTATTGTTGCGGAATAACACTTCTACGGTTTCGAGGAATGGTCACGTAAAATAACTTTGATCACGTCTATTTAGTAAACGTGATTTATAACCAAAATGTCAGTCCAACCCAGCTAGAGCAATTACCAAGTAGTTCTAAAGTCAACTCAGTTTGCTTTAAGTACAATGATGATGGCATTTACCAGACTGATTGATCTTTCACTCCTGTAGCTTAGTTCTGCATTTACACTTATTTTTCAGGTCAAAAACTGTATGATTGTAGATATTAAAGTAATTTAATTGGGAAATCCTGCTGTTTAAGTTAATTAACTAAACTAATTTAGCAATCAGCCCCTGAAAAATCACCCGTAGAATCTTGCTGGTTCCAGCTCCTTGATTGGCCAATGACAAATAAACAACTATTGACTGTATAGAATCACAATTAAAACTTTGGTATATTTCAATCACAATGAAATACGGTAAAGAGTTGTATGATTTATTATGAAAGGGGTGTTTGAGCAATGTTCTTTAACAGATTAGTATTTTGTTCAATTGGTATCTTACAGCACTCAGAATACAGTCGACGGTATGACCTGGGTGACGTATTGCAAGAGTAATATAGTAAGAACAGTTATTATGACATTTCGTAAGGAACGATTTACTATAACTGATTATTTGCTACTTACTGGAGGGAAGGTTCGCGAAAGGAGAGGAAATTTGTTAATAGAAACCTGGTTTATCAGGACAGAGACATTTTATATCGGTTATCTACAATATAGCCTATATCATTAAATTACTTTGGAATTACCGGACTCAGCGGCCTACTTTTTTGTATTTTTGAGGTTATTTTCTATCCTTTAGTTAATTATATAAAACAAATAAAAAACACTGTTTCAGTACAGTCACATAAAAAACTAATTGGGACAAACAGAAAACTTTAAAAAATCCCGTTTCCCACGGTAGAAAATATATTACGCTTCCTCAGATTTGCCGGATGTTCGGGTTGTGATGCACTTCAACTAGCGGCACATCGCATCAATGCTTTTTCTAATTTCTTATAATATCTAAACTCCAAATCTGTACCGGGATATTAATTTTTTTTAAAATAACATCACTAAAATCATTCTGAAATATTATGCAAAGGAAGTAGGCGAGTCCGGTAATTGCAAAATAATTTCATTGTTACCCCACCTAGCAACAGCATTGTCATTCAGAACAAAAATAATATTCCAGTATGGACCCGGAGTTATAGTCATTGTTAGAAAATTAGAAAAATACTTCAATTGATGATCCTGCAGTCTAAGTAATCGCAGGCTAAACATCAAACAAATCTGAGGAAGTGTGATGAATTTTTGTTATTGTGTGAAACGTCATTTGTTTAAGTTGTGTGTTTGTCCGGAATAGTGTAACTGTGTTTTATACAAAAATAACCTGGTTGGATACCAACTAAAAAAAGGTGGTTGGCTGGTCCAATAATTGAAAAATAATTGAATATTTACCCTACTTAACAGTAGAAAAGTCATCCAGAAAACAAAGATATTCTTGCTAATTTAGTTTGTAATTTTAAGTTTTATCTTTGTAAATCAGTTTCCCTCCCACCAGCTTTCAGGTTGGACAACTTTGTTGAAAGTTAATTGCTTCCGCTGCTCCGTTTCTGTTTAAATCTGAACCTATGCATATTCATACTCTTTACCCAACTAACCTCGAAGCTAATTAAAAGAATAATGTCACTATTTTCTCCTTATTAAACGCCCATTACTCGGTGAATATACCGAATTAAAATATTTAGTAACAGAATATCGATAGTTGTTTTGTATTTATGAATAATGTATAGTATGAGTATTTTACATATTATTAATTGTATAATTAATTACACAAACTTACAGAGTAATGAGGATACTGCTCAAAAATAATTAAATGATTTATGGTATATTTATTTTAATTAAGGACATTTTTTAGCTAAATAGGATATGAAGATATGTGTTTGTAATACCTTTATTTAAAAAACATGTGAATGAAAAAACTAATTTTCAATTTACCATTTATTTTTTAAATCAGCATATTCATTGTTGTTTAGGTCTTTGATATTATGACTAATACCAAGTAGTTAGGAATTCTTGCCGACAGAATATTGGAACCTTCCGATGTGGGAAACCCAAATCAAGGGTTTACCGACATCATCAATTCTCTTTTTTCCCCTTTTCCTGGCGACGATGAGGCACGAGTCTATAGGTCAAGAACGAATAATATATATGAATATAATATTATATATAATATAATATATTATATATATTATATATAATATATATAGCTCACCTGAGCTAGTGAGACAATTTTATGATGTTTCGATATTGAATTCCGCTGCCATTGATCACTGGGCTATTAATTAATTATCAACTTCTATTTAAAGATAAGTTTAAAGTGTATACGATATAGTTTGTCACATATTGTTGGCAATGCGTATTAGGATAGGAAATATACATTTAAAACATAACATAGAAACTTGTTTGGTTATTTTTATAAGACAAAATTTAATACCGGGAAAATCTTAAACGTGTTCGGACACAGCACGCTGACATAAAGGAAGTGAATTTTCACATAACAAACTTTTAAAACTGAAAATCAGTGTACAAAACATACAATTATTCAAATGTTTATTGAAATCTGAAAACTTTCATATTTTGGCTCCTCTGATGCTTCTGGTTTCATTTACCTGCAATGATGGAAATAAAATGTTGAGCATTATAAGGTTAGGAGAAGGTCCAGTGAGGCTTGAGAGTAGGCTTGAGGTTGCTGGGATGATAAAAGTACACCAAAAAATGAATAAAAGGCTTTTCTAATGTAAAAGCCCCATAATGCAACGTACTGTGTTTAGTCGATACACATTTTCTTTTAATAAATCGGTAAATATTTATGCTAGAATAACGAGGGAGGGTTTAAACGTTACGCTTCACTAATAACTATATTTTTACATGCTGTAATTATAGATCCGGGGCTTTTCTAATCATTTCTGGGCCCAAAACCTCGAAGTTTGAAAGATTAATCCTCAAAAAAAGGGTTTTTCGATCGTTTTGCCGAACGAACTTGTTCAACTGATTTGAACGTCCCAACCAAATTTGAAGTATATCGGACAAAATATGCGATCGCTAGAGTGCACACACACACACACACACACACACACACACACACACACACACACACACACACACACACACACACACACACACACACACACATATATTGTTTTTTATGGCATATCAGGGATTGCGAATAGAAATGTAGTAAAAACTCACCATCAAAAGCAATCCTAAAGTTTGTTATGATACTGTTTTTCACCCTCTAACATGTCTACTTTCAAGTGCAATACTAATTGATCTTTGAACAACAACTTAACATCTAAAGTACCGCTAAAATGACTCAGAATGTTTATCTTATGTTGTAACAAATTTAATCGTTTTCAAGATAATTTTATGGATATTGAAAAAAAAACAATTCCAAAAATAAGCACAACCGAAATGTTGTACTAAATAATTGATTTACATAAACTGGAGTATGTGTGGAGACGTTAGCAATAAACGTTTTTAAGTTAGGTATGAGGTCTCACTCACTTCGTGAGCTCACCTAATTACATATACTATCACTGGTTCGTATAATGCTTTGATTAAAGCAATGTAAGATCGAAATATCCTAGCTGTAGTTCACATTAATTAGTTCCATACATAGTTATAACACTAGGTTCAGTGCTAAACTTGTGATACTCAGGTCCATAACTGATAATAGAACTAAGTCTTTTTCTCTTCCAGGAATGACGTTATATTTTCTACAAAATCCAGGCTCCATGATTATATATCGAACCTTAAAATTTACCTACCTGTTTTTAAAATAATGTGATATGTTCTTACTTTTATTTTGCCAAATGTTAATGTGGCCATAAAATTTGTTTTTATAATTACTGCCCATTCTTTATTTTTTCAATTCAATAAAAAGATGTCAAAATGTATATAAATGTGTTTCTAATAAAATAAAGTTACTTATATGTGGTAAGTAAGCCATTTATATTCAGTCATGGATTTCAATTTAATATAAAAAATATGAACGAATCAAATTAATTGTGCAGTGAACAATGTATTTTTGTGTTTTATTTTCTTGTCACTTCAAAAATATGTTATTCCTTTCATACATAAAAGGATGGGCCTTCACCTATGTTATTATAACCTTTGCTTTTCAAAGCTTGGCTTTTCCCCCACTGTCTTTGCGTATGTTGGTGTTAGATTACTGTATGTATTTAGTTCAACATATGGTTAATGTGAGAACCGATTAAGTGAGAGAATAATTAACTTATTTAAATGTTAAGTTTACAAGCTGAAACCAAAGATTTCTTAAAATCATTGGGTCGTAAGTTATTTCTAGACTAAATTTCAACATTACATTTTGGGTTTAAATGTCTATAGTTCGATTTTTAGGGTTTAATATGCTTTGCATGAAAACATCAGAAAAGAGACTTTCAAGACCTCTTACTACAGGTAAGATATAGTGTTTGTAAATTTTTTTTATATATTACTCCATCCCCAACAATAGTGTTACTCGACTATTGTTGCGGAATAACACTTCTACGGTTTCGAGGAATGGTCACGTAAAATAACTTTGATCACGTCTATTTAGTAAACGTGATTTATAACCAAAATGTCAGTCCAACCCAGCTAGAGCAATTACCAAGTAGTTCTAAAGTCAACTCAGTTTGCTTTAAGTACAATGATGATGGCATTTACCAGACTGATTGATCTTTCACTCCTGTAGCTTAGTTCTGCATTTACACTTATTTTTCAGGTCAAAAACTGTATGATTGTAGATATTAAAGTAATTTAATTGGGAAATCCTGCTGTTTAAGTTAATTAACTAAACTAATTTAGCAATCAGCCCCTGAAAAATCACCCGTAGAATCTTGCTGGTTCCAGCTCCTTGATTGGCCAATGACAAATAAACAACTATTGACTGTATAGAATCACAATTAAAACTTTGGTATATTTCAATCACAATGAAATACGGTAAAGAGTTGTATGATTTATTATGAAAGGGGTGTTTGAGCAATGTTCTTTAACAGATTAGTATTTTGTTCAATTGGTATCTTACAGCACTCAGAATACAGTCGACGGTATGACCTGGGTGACGTATTGCAAGAGTAATATAGTAAGAACAGTTATTATGACATTTCGTAAGGAACGATTTACTATAACTGATTATTTGCTACTTACTGGAGGGAAGGTTCGCGAAAGGAGAGGAAATTTGTTAATAGAAACCTGGTTTATCAGGACAGAGACATTTTATATCGGTTATCTACAATATAGCCTATATCATTAAATTACTTTGGAATTACCGGACTCAGCGGCCTACTTTTTTGTATTTTTGAGGTTATTTTCTATCCTTTAGTTAATTATATAAAACAAATAAAAAACACTGTTTCAGTACAGTCACATAAAAAACTAATTGGGACAAACAGAAAACTTTAAAAAATCCCGTTTCCCACGGTAGAAAATATATTACGCTTCCTCAGATTTGCCGGATGTTCGGGTTGTGATGCACTTCAACTAGCGGCACATCGCATCAATGCTTTTTCTAATTTCTTATAATATCTAAACTCCAAATCTGTACCGGGATATTAATTTTTTTTAAAATAACATCACTAAAATCATTCTGAAATATTATGCAAAGGAAGTAGGCGAGTCCGGTAATTGCAAAATAATTTCATTGTTACCCCACCTAGCAACAGCATTGTCATTCAGAACAAAAATAATATTCCAGTATGGACCCGGAGTTATAGTCATTGTTAGAAAATTAGAAAAATACTTCAATTGATGATCCTGCAGTCTAAGTAATCGCAGGCTAAACATCAAACAAATCTGAGGAAGTGTGATGAATTTTTGTTATTGTGTGAAACGTCATTTGTTTAAGTTGTGTGTTTGTCCGGAATAGTGTAACTGTGTTTTATACAAAAATAACCTGGTTGGATACCAACTAAAAAAAGGTGGTTGGCTGGTCCAATAATTGAAAAATAATTGAATATTTACCCTACTTAACAGTAGAAAAGTCATCCAGAAAACAAAGATATTCTTGCTAATTTAGTTTGTAATTTTAAGTTTTATCTTTGTAAATCAGTTTCCCTCCCACCAGCTTTCAGGTTGGACAACTTTGTTGAAAGTTAATTGCTTCCGCTGCTCCGTTTCTGTTTAAATCTGAACCTATGCATATTCATACTCTTTACCCAACTAACCTCGAAGCTAATTAAAAGAATAATGTCACTATTTTCTCCTTATTAAACGCCCATTACTCGGTGAATATACCGAATTAAAATATTTAGTAACAGAATATCGATAGTTGTTTTGTATTTATGAATAATGTATAGTATGAGTATTTTACATATTATTAATTGTATAATTAATTACACAAACTTACAGAGTAATGAGGATACTGCTCAAAAATAATTAAATGATTTATGGTATATTTATTTTAATTAAGGACATTTTTTAGCTAAATAGGATATGAAGATATGTGTTTGTAATACCTTTATTTAAAAAACATGTGAATGAAAAAACTAATTTTCAATTTACCATTTATTTTTTAAATCAGCATATTCATTGTTGTTTAGGTCTTTGATATTATGACTAATACCAAGTAGTTAGGAATTCTTGCCGACAGAATATTGGAACCTTCCGATGTGGGAAACCCAAATCAAGGGTTTACCGACATCATCAATTCTCTTTTTTCCCCTTTTCCTGGCGACGATGAGGCACGAGTCTATAGGTCAAGAACGAATAATATATATGAATATAATATTATATATAATATAATATATTATATATAATATATATAGCTCACCTGAGCTAGTGAGACAATTTTATGATGTTTCGATATTGAATTCCGCTGCCATTGATCACTGGGCTATTAATTAATTATCAACTTCTATTTAAAGATAAGTTTAAAGTGTATACGATATAGTTTGTCACATATTGTTGGCAATGCGTATTAGGATAGGAAATATACATTTAAAACATAACATAGAAACTTGTTTGGTTATTTTTATAAGACAAAATTTAATACCGGGAAAATCTTAAACGTGTTCGGACACAGCACGCTGACATAAAGGAAGTGAATTTTCACATAACAAACTTTTAAAACTGAAAATCAGTGTACAAAACATACAATTATTCAAATGTTTATTGAAATCTGAAAACTTTCATATTTTGGCTCCTCTGATGCTTCTGGTTTCATTTACCTGCAATGATGGAAATAAAATGTTGAGCATTATAAGGTTAGGAGAAGGTCCAGTGAGGCTTGAGAGTAGGCTTGAGGTTGCTGGGATGATAAAAGTACACCAAAAAATGAATAAAAGGCTTTTCTAATGTAAAAGCCCCATAATGCAACGTACTGTGTTTAGTCGATACACATTTTCTTTTAATAAATCGGTAAATATTTATGCTAGAATAACGAGGGAGGGTTTAAACGTTACGCTTCACTAATAACTATATTTTTACATGCTGTAATTATAGATCCGGGGCTTTTCTAATCATTTCTGGGCCCAAAACCTCGAAGTTTGAAAGATTAATCCTCAAAAAAAGGGTTTTTCGATCGTTTTGCCGAACGAACTTGTTCAACTGATTTGAACGTCCCAACCAAATTTGAAGTATATCGGACAAAATATGCGATCGCTAGAGTGCACACACACACACACACACACACACACACACACACACACACACACACACACACACACACACACACACACACACACACACACACACACACACACACACACATATATTGTTTTTTATGGCATATCAGGGATTGCGAATAGAAATGTAGTAAAAACTCACCATCAAAAGCAATCCTAAAGTTTGTTATGATACTGTTTTTCACCCTCTAACATGTCTACTTTCAAGTGCAATACTAATTGATCTTTGAACAACAACTTAACATCTAAAGTACCGCTAAAATGACTCAGAATGTTTATCTTATGTTGTAACAAATTTAATCGTTTTCAAGATAATTTTATGGATATTGAAAAAAAAACAATTCCAAAAATAAGCACAACCGAAATGTTGTACTAAATAATTGATTTACATAAACTGGAGTATGTGTGGAGACGTTAGCAATAAACGTTTTTAAGTTAGGTATGAGGTCTCACTCACTTCGTGAGCTCACCTAATTACATATACTATCACTGGTTCGTATAATGCTTTGATTAAAGCAATGTAAGATCGAAATATCCTAGCTGTAGTTCACATTAATTAGTTCCATACATAGTTATAACACTAGGTTCAGTGCTAAACTTGTGATACTCAGGTCCATAACTGATAATAGAACTAAGTCTTTTTCTCTTCCAGGAATGACGTTATACAATTTAAAACCATCTATTTGCCTAGTACTATATGATACTATACAGTATATAAAAACCTGGGAAGAAATAGATTAAAAGATTGGCTGAATTGGCTTGATGAGAATATAATATACAGGAATATAATATGAGAATATATAATATGAGAATATAATATGAGAATATAATATGAGAATATAATATGAGAATAATATAATATGAGAATATAATATACAGTAAGCCTGAATTGGCTTGATGAGAATATAATATACAGGACTAATACATTTTTAGAGAGAAAAGTTAGTTTGTGTATGTCTGCACTTTTTTAGCTTTGCAAGATTTGTTTTGATGTACATTTTATCTTTTACTCTCTCCCCTTATACATAGTCTATGGAGAACGTATTTTTTTCGTCAAAATTTTCGAATTTAAGTTGGAAATATTCGTTTTGGTGCTCACTCAACCCAAAAAAGTGATTTTTACGTGATGTCTGTCTCTCTGTCTACTGTCTGTCTGCCTGTCTGTATGTGTATATGGCTAACCCAATGGTCCCTAACCAATGGTCCGATTTTTAGGAAATTTTGTTTGTAGGTACTAATCAACAATATCTCCAGGTGTTTATTTATTTTTTCATTTTTGGAATATTTTATTTTCAAGGGTAATTATCCCCCAAAAAACATAAAAATTCTAATTTCCAAAATAAACTCTAACAATTGTAATTACACTTTAGTCGTTTGCAGAGCTTTAGTTTTCTAACATAAATACACCACTCGCATTTCTTTCAAAATTCGGGTACAGAAATTACAGGACTTAATACATCAAAAATTATATTTTTATGATTTTTCATAAAAAACACAAATATCAAAAAAATATTACTATTCACCATTAAAAAGAGCTAAAAAAACTAAAAAAATATTGTATTTTTAATTACTATTCCACGATTGCTGGTTGTGTAGAAAATTCAACTTTTCATTTTGCGGTTAACGCAGTACGTTGTCCAATGTTATTCTTATGAGGAATAAAAAAATACTATTTCTCTCTTATTTACTGATAAATTTCGTTCAAACTTGTTATGCTTGTCAAGTTAGCATTGACCAACAGAGGAAATTCTAAATATGTTGCCTCTTAATAACCCTGGGGGAAAAGGGGGCTTTTCTCCTCTTAAAATTACGTGTGTAGCATTGGATTCGGTAGTGCCTCCAAAACAGGGATTTGGGTGGATGTTTTTGAAAACAACTTGTTTACAAGATTTTATGTACATTCGACCGTGCTTTGTATTCTATACCTAGTAAATAAATAGTATTTTATTCATTAATTTTGGGCTAATAGGGAGAAACTATGTGTCAGTTCCCTGATACCGCTTATTACTTTATGCATTGCTGCGTTTTATAATGGCTGTGTTATTTAATTTGTTTTATGCATGGTTTTGTGCCACATGCGTTATTTTGTTAAATACTAGTTTCAATATAAAAAACTATTGATTGTGAATGGTTTGCTTTTTATTTTGACGTAGCATTAAACAATTTTATATTGTTGATTAGGTCGATAAAATTATTGAATAATTGTATAACAAGTACTAACCACCACCCCCTGGCATTAAACATGCATTGCACATGTTCTTCAACTGATATCTTTTATAATTTCAATAATATATCCTTTCTTCAAAAGGTATTTCCTTAAGCAAAACCTCAACTCAACAGAGCGATAATTCTCAGTGCGTGCTCTTGGTTTACAAAGAGCTTCAGGGAGTCCGCGGTTTCCTGGTAATCATCAAAACGCTGCACCAACAATACAACTGACATTATACCGGCCTCAATGTTACAACATCACTTGATATTTCATGTTAAATTCAAATCCCTATCTACTTGATATTGTATTTCCAATTTAGTTTGCATGGAACTCTCATTCGTAGAGGATTTAAATATACAGTATGTTAATTTACTAAAATTAAGTTTATATTTTATATCAACATGACCATAGCCATACAATTGCCTGACCATTTATATTTTATGCTTTACGACCATGTTTTATTTACGAGCTCAGTACGGATTACGTTAATATTTAATTTCTTGGTAACTGTTGAAAAACCGGTTTTATTATAATTATAAATATACGATACACAGTTTTTTTAACACATCCATGTTAATGGTTTGTCATATTTAATACTATAATCATCCTCGGTACATGGTAAACTACTAAATGTATAAAATTACATTACATTTGGTATAACATGATACCTCGATCAAGTAAGCAATATACATATATTCAACTGTGAATTGTGTGCACGGGGTTCCCAAGTAAAAAATCTATATAAATACATATAAAATGCTATTCGTTGGTAAGCACATTACTTGAGAACGACTTGACCGATTTGACTACTTTTTGTATTAAAATGTTCCTAATAATCCAAAATACCCCCGTCGCAGAATACCTACATACTCAGCGAATTTCCAATGGAGATATAAATGACTTAATACTACATAAAGCCACTTGCTTCGTTTCATAAAAATGTATTCACAAATAAGCGCTATATACAATTTTAATTAATCTCCATAAGAATAACATTGGGGCTGAGTACGCAGGTTTGCTGCTACAAGGAACACAACAAATTAGATTTTATGCTAATATCAATATAACTCAACTAGGTGAAGTCGTATACCAGTTTTTATTCATTTATGTTCATAATTAACAGAGAGACGGAGCATTTAATTATTCTCAATAAGAATAACATGGGGGCTGAGTACGCAGGTTTGCTGCTACGTAAGCCTTTGGCAAACAAATATTTTTCAGCTAATATCAATAGACCACAACGAGATGAAACTGGTCTTCCAAGTTTTGTATGTATACGTTCATAAATAAGCGAGATATAAACATTTTATATACCTCCATAAGAATATTATTAGACAACGTTCTGTGTTTAGCACTTTCAATATCTTGGTAACCAATTGACCTAGAGGAATTATCAAAATACCAAATTGTGTGTTTTTTAAGCTGAATCCAATGGTTAAAACTAAATTTGGACTATTTAAAAAATTATATGTAACAAATAAAAAAATAAAAAAATTTTGGGATACAAACCCCCCCCCCCCTCAAAAAAATACCCCTTCGGATAGAGCGATCAGGCTAGTTTTCGATTTTAAAGTCATAAATGTTGCTTTACACGTTTGTACCAAGTTTAATCAAAATCGGATAATTTTTTCGAGAGTTATCGTGCTCACGGACACACACACACATACACACACACACACACACACACACACACACACACACACACACACACACACACACACACACACACACACACACACACACACACACACACACACACACACACACACACACAAACACACACAGACACACATACACACACACATACATACATATATATTTATACAGTTTCAAACGAATGGTGTTTTTGGGATCTGGGGACCTCAAAACGAAAAGTTATCATGGTCCCGGGCCTAGGTCTTACCATGCCGACTACGGTAATAGCTTTTTCCCTATAGGGGAAATTCGCTAACAGGGTTTTAGGTATAAAAGAATCAGAAAATACCTCTAAACTTTGCCCCAGAGGCCTTCAAAGTTCCCATATTAATCTAATAGACGACCATTTTGTTTTAAACACAAGTTCATAATGGAAATAATGAATATACTTGAATAACAACTCAAATTCATTTTTTTATGCTGAAGGACGATCTTCGTGGGTGAGGCCCGAGGTGTCAGATGCCCGTCTAGATGCAATCACCAGTTAGGTCTATAGAAATATAAATAGTCTGGCTAAGATTTTTACGGTTTTAATACAAAAAGTCCTCAGGGCTTTGCCTTACTTTCTTTTAAAGTAATTCTTTATGAAGATGATCTACTAAATATTTAAATTCGTCTTTTATATATATTGTTCTGATAGGTCTCTCCTTATAAAACCTCATGTTAATTATGTTGTATAGCAAATGATGATTTGCCCAGTTGTTTTTGAGTAAACATTGTTTATGTTTAGTTTTGGGAATAAATTGTGATTGAATTCATGTCCATATTATAATTTTAGCTAATTCTAAAACATGGTAGAAAACCCTTGAAAGATGGAAGCTTGCGTTTGAGGGAGTAAAACTAACAAGGGAAGTATAAGGAATATTTTGACAGGCGACACAAAGCGAGTGATTTGAGTGAACTAAACATTGGAAACATGGTATAGATTACCGATCTACGACGACATGGAAAAGCTATCCGGAAATTGACGGAACCACGTTCTTACCTTGTGAAAACTGACATGAAAACTATTTGACGACACCGGATACATTTGGTTCCTGCACCGTACTATGGAGGTGATGAGATTCTAACATCAGACCATTCACTACCAACCGGATGCTGTACACCTTGATCGAACGAAAATTGTGGGCGGTTTCTGATGTCAGCCAGCCTGTAATTTTCACTACCACTCCAAACCATAGTCGTCAAGTTTCATCAGATGTCCGTCCTTCTTTTAGATTTTTGAAGGGGGTGTTCTGAGAGGTCTCTCCTTATAACTGATGATTATTACATATTATTTCATTATTATTACAACTGATGATTTGCCTAGCTGGTTTTGTGGGTCAACATAGTTTATGTTTAGTTTTGGGAATACATTGTGATTGAGTTCATGTCCACGCTATAATTTTATTTTAATTCTAAAACACACACACACACACACACACACACACACACACACACACATATATATATATATATATATATATATATATATATAACTAAAACAGCTGATAATTTTACTGAATGTAAATATTTTAAATTTGTCATTTTAGTTCAAACAAATGTATATGTTTATCTCATAATTTACGGAGAATTTTAAAGTGGCAATCGTCTATGCAGCAGGAATTATTTGAATCGATTGTCTATTTTCAGTTGAGCTGTTCATTCGCACACACAATGAAACAATGAATCACACTTAATCTCACAGGTTTGAATTGCATCACAATTATAGCGTATTAATACCGGAAATAAGACGGGGCAACTGAGATCGAAGAACTCGCAATTCTAATAATAAACACAATATCGATATAAGGTACTTGTAGAGCAACGCAAAGAGCGAATTGAAATTGAACGAAAAAAATCGTCACAAGCATAACAGGCACGTACTCAAAAAGAAAAAGAAAATTACATGCATCAAATTAGACAACACAGATCAGTGGAAAACAATCGCGCGCTATTGAATTTTTATAATCGGGCAAGAAGACAAACAAATTTTGCGTTAAATACTCATCGAGCTGCATTCCGTTACAGCGAACCAATTGATTACAGTGCAGACCAACCCGTAGCTATTGGATCGATAAGCATTGTTTCTCCACAATGTCTTACGCATTGAACTATAAAAATAAAACCCTGGTTTGTGTTTTGGAAGTGGACAAGTCAAATGAACACCTTTGGTCCCGCCACCAGAGCCATTGTGCTCATTGTTTCTTGTACAGGATCAGATTCCAAAAATGTCTTGGCACAAATACAGAAATAAAACAGCTGTTTCAAAATTGCTCAATTAGGAGTAACAATTGTAGTTCGGGATATTGCTATGCGCACATTCAAGATTCAAGGTCAAAAATATCATCAATAAGGTTTGCTATTGCCACCAACAGAAGCAGATTAGAAATTTTTACAGATTTATTTTATGGGAATTTACCCAAGAAGTAGATCATCGTTGTGCAAACAACAATTCATTGAAAAGACCAATTGTAGAACAGCTACAAACTTCTTTTTATCAACGCAATGAATCAATTGAATTGTTCAAAACCACATTGGAACGAATGCTATCTGATAATCTCAAAATACTCTGATAATCAGAACCCATAAGATAGCTGCGGGATGATACGAAATACATTTCAATGCGCCAAAAATTTATTATGTCGATATTGTAGTCGTTGGTGAAAATTTGGATTTCCGAGATATTGTTCTACATAGGCTGAACATTCAGCTGCAGCGAGCGAACGAAACGCACCGATCATATGATTCGCTACAATATCCCATCATATCGTTTATCAAGCAGATAAATCGACTTACTTGCCCAAAAACGGGTAAAAAAGTCAGTTCAATTGACTATTATTTATATCAAATTATGATCTATGAAAATGAGGACGATGACATCTTCAGATTTTGGCGTCTTTTTCACCAAAATGCTGTAGATGCTGTAGTATATAGTACAGTACGTAAAAGTTTAAACAGCGATTTTACATTCATCAGATGATTCAGAAAAACTCCGTTTTTAAGAGTATACATACACCTTCCAGATGACATAAATGCAGAAGGAAACGCATTGAATATTGTTCGAATGACAATTCTCCTAGCATTATACATCGAATGTCCGCAACACATGCATGGACTATTTGTGTTAATTTATATTTATAGCAGAAAACAATATTTTAATCTCTGTTTTAGTTCAATTATTAGTTAATCATGCTCTCAAATATATTATTTCAACTATATCACATTTCATTCGCACAACCCTTTTTTTTTATTTTAGAGGTATACTACCGATTGAGTTTCCCTCCCACGTAAAATGTCACATTGACTTGCGTCTAGATGTACTCATCCTCAGATTGAATATCCATAGACACAATCCTTCATACATACCATGATATTGATTTATATTGTTGTCGCATTTATTTACACCTTTACAATATTTTTTTTAAATGATACAACGGTCACAAAAACATTCAATAACATTAAGACAGGACAACATCAGACATTAAAAAATAAGTGAATTACTGATCTATAAGAAATCACTCATCCAAAAGGTTTGGCATGACATATTTTTGAATATGGTTATTACATTATAGTTATTAGGCCTAATAAGATAATATAATTACTATGATCGTTACAAAAATAAAACCAGGCATTCGTGTTTTTTTTTCATTGTTATACTACTTTTATAACAAAAAAATAAGGCTTATCATGAAATACACCCGTCGCAGCAAACCTGCGGACTTAATGAAATTCCAATACATGCATATGTTTCTCCCTACCACATACGCTACCATACTACTTATACTTACCAAGTTTCATAAAAATACACAAATAAATAAGTGATCACATTATATTGATATTTTCAGATTCCCCATTTAGTTATAAACATGCATAACAAATTTTATGCATTTATCTCGAAAAACAAGCAAGTAAAAGGAAACATTATTTATAATTGTATTAGGGTCATTACAAGCGGTCCTCCAAATTATAGCTTTTTTTGTAACACAAAAATAAATATAAATATTTTGCCCCGAAAATCTACTGAAGCTTTGTTGTACAACTCTAACTATATTTTAAAATATCATAAAACTTCCAAAAGTAAACAAATATAAAAATAACTATGCCTTAGGCTTAGCCTAGTCTAGGCCTTGCCTAGGCCTACATAAGCTAGGCTAGGTGAACGTCAAGTCGGCAATATGACTTTATTCATATGGTTGGCCTCGATCATTCAATATTGAGTTAAAGATATTCTGCAAACTTCAAAACGATTTCTCTAGGAGACTTTAGACAGCCGCAAAGCAGCGCCGCTAACTTATCCGACTCATTAAACTTTTAACAGACTCTAAACTGCAAAGGAAGTTAATTCGTACTCTTAGACGTGAAGGGAAATCTCACTTACACAACAAAGCAAAATGCTTATTGTGTTTCTCCGTTAACTACAAGACTAGAATATTGTTCCTCCATGCGTTATAATCGTTTTAAGAAATGTTCACGTTACTCCGTGAAGACATTTGCAATTAAAAATTAGTCGTCCTTCTTTTACTAAAACTAATTTTCCTTATGTATTGTTAACATTTCGCAACATATCATTTAAATATACCTATAACTTTGTTGGTCTCGTTGTAGAGGTTAAAATAAAATACGTACACAACTGCTGATATATTGCATTGTACAGGAAAATATTCCGTACTTCGACAATCAAATTAAATTTCCAGTAAGTAAGGGTAGCTATAGCAAAAATTTAGAAAAAAGTTATTAGTAGGTGAAAAGGTAGTTGTTTATTTGTACAAACAAATAAAATGTCAATAAGCAAAGACCTTCTGTGATAATGATATCAGCGGAATTAGCATATAACTGGTTAATTTCAATTGTTATGATTGTAGAGTTGTTCAGAAAACTGATAATATATTCGTAACTTTAAGCTGTTATTTTTAGATTCGAATAAGTTACAAAAGTAAATAAAACTTTTTTTTTAAAAAATTAGCGAACCTTAGTCAGTTAAGGCAAATCAACCGTTATTTTAGTGATATAATTTATTATATTTAATAAGTACTAAAATAATAAATCTCTGAAACTCTCTTATCATTTGTATTTTCATGACACATGTTCCAAAAATCATGTCATTTTCAGAGTATAACAAATATATGTTAGGTTAATGCACTCTCTATAAAGCTTACTCTCGATGACTTAAAATCTGAAAACACAAATCTTGAAAGTAAAATATGATAAAAGGGTAATATCATATTATAATTCAATATATTTAATATTTAAAATATTTCCTTTTAAAAGTAACTTTAGTAGTATATCTTTTAACGATAACTTATAAAAAATACTTGTCTTTTAGACATAAGTAGGTTTAATACATTAATTATTAACATATTTTTCTTTTCACGTTATCATAAACTGTCGTTATATTAAGGAAGATCAACATAAACAAAATCTAACCACATAACGAATTGCGATTATATTAAACCATACTTCTCTATGCCAAAATAGATATAAGGTTACATTTACTTAAACAATATATAACATATATTATTGAGTGTCATTAAAATCGCATGCTGGAGTAAGTGAAGATTCTCTTCTATTAATTAGTAATAGAAGTATTTATTAAAGTAATATTTAGTTACATGTTGAATAAAAAGATATACACGCTGATAAATGATATATTTCAGCATGGTACAAATGAATTATATTGTAGAACGAATTAAATTTAGTTATTTATTTTAGATGCTGACTTTGTGTGGCGTTCTTGAATGATAGTTATAATTAAATTAAAATTAATATATAAATATAAATATAGGTGGTAAACAAATTCAGTACAGTGCTATTTACCAAAATACACATTTGCAATAATTAAATCAACGTTACGGTTTCAATGAAAACATTAGGATGATCCGATAATTTAATAATCCAAACACAATTAGTTCGGGCTCTAACCTGCAGTCCACTACTGCTTTATTTAACTAAATTTAAGTTAAAACTAGTGAAATGTATTTAAAATTAAAAATGTAAAAAAGAGGGTGATCCGGAAAGTTTGTAATCCAAAATCAATTAATTCGGGCTTCAGTTTTCCAGTCAACATTTGTGTGGGGCTATATTGTAACCTACATGTAGAGAATTGCTGGAGGACATAGGCAGGAGGACGTAGAACAGCATGGACATCATAGAGAACTCCATTTATTTACTGCTGGTTTCAGTACTTTTTATATTTCCCCCCTAAAACTAATGCATGATATAAAAATTACACTGTTAGTTGTGTACTTAGCAGTAATGTTTATATATTTCCTAAAAACATTGACGGATTAAATTAATATACTGTAAACCGTATTGGAGATAGCGTAAAAGATGAAAACAAGTTTAATGTTTTCACACTATTTGTCCTATCATATTACTGCAACACCATGTAGCCCACACAATATCAGTGACCGTTGTATCTGCAGTGCTGCGTAGTCATTTTACATCGACTTTGTTGTCCGAGCCTGGTTAATTGCTAGGTTTAACTAAGCCAGCCGCTCACGCTTGAATGCAAAATAACTAAACTCACTTTACCCTACATTGATTTTTTTTTGTTAGCAGAATGAAGTGGTACTCAGTGGTTATACTTAAGTATAATTTCCAGATTGAAATATATTAAGGTATGACGATCCCGTTTAAGGTTCAGCTGATTAGTCGAACTTTACTGAATCTTGTGTTGATGGCCGAAGATACCTTCACGCTATAGGTTTAAAAAATCATAAGATAAAATAAAATATTCATCTTCACTCGATAAACATAATATTCTTAAGGACCTGAGGATTTTTCCTATGAATTATAAAATTGTAAATATATGTCGGAGGTATGGAGAAAGTACCGATTTGCTACAGTATAAGGTTTTAAAATTTAGTACCACAGACCTCCTTTTAAATAATTTTTTCAAAATTGGTGTTTTAAAATATAAATTAAATATACCCCCGCAGCAGCAAACTTGCGTACTCAGTGAATTTCCAATACATATATTTGTAACTTAATACCACATAAAGCCACATACCAAGTTTCATCAATACACAGTACATTCATAAATGAACGACTTAGACATTTTAATTATTCTCCATAAGAATAAAATGGCGGCTGAGTATGCAGGTTTGCTGAAACAAGAAACACAAAAATTAGAATATCGATATAACTAAACTAGGTAAAGCCACATATCAAGTTTTATTAATTTATGTTCATAATTAACGGAGATAACATTTTACTTATTTTCCATAAGAATAACATGGGGGCTGAGTACGCAGGTTTGCTGCTACGGGAGCTATCGGGAAAAAATAGTTTTTTTTGTGTAAATTTTAATAGACCACAACGATATGATACCAAGTTTCGTCAGTATAAGGTGATAAATAAGCTAGATATACAATTTTTCTTATTTTCTATAAGAATAACATTGGACAACATACTGTGTTTAGCAATCTCAATATCTCTGTAACCAATTGACGTAGAGCAATGATCAAAACAACAAATTGTTTTTTTTAAGGTCAATTCAATGGTATAAAATAAATCACTAAAATTTATTAGTAATTTGATTTACTATAATATTATATGTAAATAACTCAAACCCCCCATTTTTGGGGTAAAAATCCCCACAAAATACCCCTTAGGTTGGAGCTATCTGGCTGGTTTTCGAAATTATAGTCGTAAATTTAGCTTTTCATGTTTGTACAGATTTCATTAAACTCGGACCATTTTTACGATAGTTATCGCGCCCACGGACACACACACACACACACACACACACACACACACACGCACTTATATATAATATATATATATTTACATATTTATATATACAATTTTGAACGAGCCCCCCAAAACGTGATTAGGGGGTTACGTTAGGGACTTCTTTGGTGGTCCCAGGCTTAAGATAGGGTTCCCGGGTTCAACGTGCAAGAATAGTTCACATAAGCTCACTTTCCACAGGAAATTCACTAATGAAATATTTTTTTCGGCATTGCTCCTGTACTTTTATGAAATATAAAGTTTAATTAGTTATGCCGTACAAGAAGCATATGTCTCAAGGTTATTTCTGATTTAAACAGGAGTATGTTTTAATCGGTAAAACTTTAAAAGTTAGAAGTTAGTTATACACATGTAGTTAATTAACTACATGTGTATAACTACTAATAAATCTCTACTTAGTTTTAAAAGTTTGAAATTTAAATTTGTTCTATATACTCAACATACAACAACCCACATAGTTTTTAATTTATTTAAATTAAAGTATATGTTTTTAAATGTTTTCAAGAAAACACACACACACACACACACACACACACACATATATATATATATATATATATATATATATATATATGCACTTTAACTTTGTTACAATGTACATTTTCTATTCTACGACACTGGATTTCAATTGATTGTATCAACCAATTAAACATTGTGGCTTTTGAGATAAATTATTTCAACAAGACTTAAAACAATATTCTAAGGACTGACCTAGGTTACAAATGATAGCCATTAATTATTCAAGATTCAAGAAGAATTTACTGAATGAATTCCCAAAGGTTTGTCGAATTAGAACGTCATAAATATCCACTTACAGCCATTCATATTCTTCCGATGACCAATGAACGTACATTTCAGAAATAGGCAAAGGCAATAGGCAATTGTGAAGCCTAATTGTGCAAATAGAACCCTACATTGTTTAGGGAAGGGACTAATGGCATTCGTGCAATGCGTATTGACTCCCCTTTATTAGCCAATGTTATCCTTACACAAATATTACACAAGTAAAAAAGAAGTTGGAGATTACTTATTCCTAAATTATAATATTATCGTGAAATTGTTACACTCTTCAAATTTAAAAATGTATTGAATCATTGATTTAAAACGTATAAAAACATATCATTATGTCATATTAATTTTTTATATAAATTGTTGTTTTATAATGAGTACAATAACTAAGTGGTTGATTTTAATATAAAAAAGTATTGTAGATAATTATCTAAAGACGAATTCTTTAAGTTATTAATTACTAAGATTAATTATTAAATTGCCAAAACCTAGAGTTTCAATATTACTTACATTTAACTGTTATTAAAAAACACTCTCTGATGCAATTGGACTTCGAATCAGCTTAACAAACCTCTTCAAAATCTTATTACAGATCTTGTCAGGGTCTGTGGCGTTTAGAGAAGGTAGTGCGAGAGAGATGGAGAACACTCCCCACACGATTCTCTTCGAACGGTTACCTGCAGCCGGTTTAACATAACACCAGTTTTTAAAAAGTGATTAAAATCATTATAGCATACATTTTGACTAATGAATAAAGATTGGTACGGTGACTGACGCGTGGAGGGTGAAAGTCGATACTGCGCATGCGTAAACCAGGCATCACGCAGTCAAGCCAATAAGAACTCAATATAGGCATCATTATAACTTGTGTAAAACACAAATATTACTTGTTAGTTGGGTTGTCGTTTCCATACTACAAAGCACAAACATAATTTTAAAATAATCTCTTGATGCTCTATAAACACGTAGGGTTTATTGGACTTAAACAGACTTAAACTTTGCCATTCGTTGAATTAATGTCCTAACCACCCAAAAGAGATCACTTTAAAAGAGTCACATTGTTAAATTATATTTTACTTCGTCCTTACATGAAAGCAGATTAAACTATAGCTATTTTAGATTAAGATTAAATTGTAGTAAACCTCTTTAGGACGTTACTACAATTTTCTTTAAGTATTATTTTGAGTTTCCTACTGTTTCTGTTATTGTGAATGTTTTATATCTGTTTTATAAATGTTTTGTTATCTCTTCAAGTTGTTACTATTCCTGTACCACTTGAAAAAAAATAATGAAATTCGCAATTGATGTTAATATTAAACAATGACGCATTACATATTATTTAACACAATATTCACATCAAATGTGTGGTTATTGTTATGAAATTTATAAAAGATAGATCAACTACAACGTTACATATTATTATAAGTTAGTATACTCTAAATGAACGACTTTAGAATTGAATGAAACAGCATAATCCTGCAAGAAGTGGTATTCCATTAAAGAGTAGGAACAAGAACGAGCTCTTTAGCAGGGTTCAAGTACACCCTTTAAAGTGCCGGAAATTAGACCGTCGCCCTTATAAGGACACTTTTGAAACCTTAATCCTTGAGGCATAAACATCAATAGATGGTTTTAATATTTGTTAGTAGGGGGCATTGGATGGTTCAAAACCAGCACAGGCGAAGTGAGGACGCGAGGACGCGAGGACGTCCCCCCCCCCCCACCCCCGGATGACCTTGACCTTGACCCACAAGGTCACCCCCCGAGGGCCCCCCCCCATGACGTCATCCCCCCCCCCATGACATCCCCCCCCCATGACATCCCCCCCCCATGACATCATCCCCCCCCCGACCTTCCCCATAGCCAAGCTCGGACCCCCCCCCCGTCTGCAACATTTTTCGTGATGAGGAAAAAACTTTCAAAAATTAATAACTAGCCTATTTACTCACCGATTCCCACGGGACTTTTTCCAGAATGTAGGCCTATCCCAGAGGAAGCGAATGACGTAAGAACCCCATAGATCCGCCATTAAACAAGGTCGCTATTAATTTTTAAACGCGTTTTCCTTATGGGATCTCAGCTGTTTACCGACCGATTTTGATGAAATTTCACCACATGTAGGGCGACGGCCTAAGTAAACCATCCCTTAAAGAAAATTGAGAATCCACCGTTAAACGGGCCCGCTATTAATTTTTAAACGCGTTTTCCTCATGAGATCTTGGCTGTTTACTCATCAGCGGTCTTCCAGACCCATCACGATGGTTCAAAACCAGCAAAGGCGCGGTGAGGATGCAAGTCCCCCCCCCCCCCGGTGAGCGGCTCCGCGGAGTCACGTGTCGAGGTGCGTGCTAGGGCCTACGTGACTGCCCGGGGCTGTTTACTCATCAGCGACCTCGACTCATTAGCGACCTCATTAGCTGTTATTTATAAGCGAGTCCTTGAGGGTTTCACCAGAAACCTCGCTTTCGTTTCTATTATTTCTTTTAGTTTTATAATGTGTATTTTATCATAGAAGAGGTAATTAAGGAAAGGGTTTAAAGGTATATTTATTATCGAATTTTTCCGCAATTACATTTTCTAATTGCGCTAGGAGGAGTTCGCTTTGCTCCTCCAGCCTCCGCATTTCCTCATCCATCTGCGCGGTTGCGGCGGTGTCCTCCTCAGGGTATCGGGGAAGGGCGGTGGCGTCCTCAACGGGAGCGGTGGCGACGTCCACAAAGGGGTAAGGCGGCGGCGGGGGTCGCTGCGGCTCGGGCGGAGTCGAGGTGGGTAGAATCGCCCGTACCTCAGCCACCTCGTGCGTTCGTGTGTGTCTCCTCGCCTCAGCCAGACTTTGAAAGGCCGATCCGCAGACGGAACAGTCATACAGCGGCGCATGACCGTGAAATCTCCGCGCGTGTCGGAGCAGGTTGTCTGTGCGGCTGCAGCGTCTTGAACAGTAGGGGCAGGGGTACATAGTGTCGGGCGGTTGCGGAGAGACTGACGACGGTGGCGGGGGGACGATTGCACAAATAAACAGTCAGAATTTTCCCTAGATAAACAACAACAACAGTCGGAAATTTCCTCAAAACAGATCGGGCGTGCCCCCCCCCCTCCCCCCCCCCCGAGATCTGGTGAGAACTGGTGTGAGGATATATCTGCCTCGCGACAAAGCTTGGCATGAGGATTCACCTGACCCCCCCCCCCCCCGGATCAACTGGTGTGAGGATATATCTGCCTCGCAACAAAGCTTGGCATGAGGATTCACCTGACCCCCCCCCCCCCCCGAGATCAACTGGTGTGAGGATATATCTGCCTCGCGACAAAGCTTGGCATGAGGATTCACCTGACCCCCCCCCCCCGACATCACCTGGTTTGAGAGGGCGGGCGTGAGCGCCTCTGGAGGAGTGCAATAGACCCTAGGTCCGACGGCGCACGGTCTCAGTTTCGTCCGAGACTTCTTCACGAGCGGTCACAGCAGCGGCATGAGCAACGCGGTTGAAGTGGATCGAACAATCCGCTGTTTTATGGAGGAGTGGAACGCGATCAACGAAGAGAACGCCAACGCTGCCACCCCCATACCGCCACAGCAACAACAGAGGACGGCTAAAAAGAGGAAGTCAAACGGCGGGTGGACCGCGAATAAAGAAGTGCCTGGTGATTCCCCTACACTGAGTTGGACCGCGGGCGAGCGTCAGTATACGGTGAAGAACCCGACCAACAATGGCAACGTCCTTCTGAAGATGAACGTTTTCCAAGGAGGTCGCTCGACTTGGGCCTGCGGCTTGTATTTGGACGAGCAGCGGGACGACGAGATCTGCATGATTCTGACGGATCTGCTGACTAGGCTGCAGAACCTATGGTTGACCAACAGCGAGACGGGAGAGCCTAGATTTGACGGAATCGTCAGGACCGTCAGTCCGCTGCCTACCTGGAGGAAGATCGCGGATCGGTGCGTTTCCACCGCCACTGCTGTCGCCATCCCTGAAAAGCGGAAAAAGATGAAAAAATAAATGAAATAAATTAAGTAATTCGATCCTTCCCTTTCCTACTTTTCCTTATTGTATACTATTGTAAAAAATAAAAAAAATAAATAACGTAATAAGGCGAATGAGCGTGTTCCTCAAGATACATATCCAACCTCACCACTCCTCCACTCCACCATCTCTCCACTCCTCCTCCACTCCTCCACTCCTCCTCCACTCCTCCTCCACTCCTCCTCCACTCCTCCTCCACTCCTCCTCCACTCCTCCTCCACTCCTCCTCCACTCCTCCTCCACTCCTCCTCCACTCCTCCTCCACTCCGCCAGTTGGTGTTTTCATCACTGCACCTCCTCCGCAGTTGCCTACAAAAGGCGACTCGGTGGCGAGAGCCGGTCATTCTGCATCCAGCCGCTGTGACATGCTCAACACGGACCAGAAGATGGACCTCAGGACAGCCCTCAACAGCTGCAAGGCCGCGGGTTACACCCGCATCATAGACCTACAGGAGAACGTGGTGTATCCCATTCGCTCGTTTGAGCGAGTGGACACACCATATGGCGAGGCGGTGATGGCCACCTTGGAGGGTCTTGTCGGCGACGACCCGATCCGGATTTACATGCCCCGGCGGTACCTTGCAGTCCTGGACGATAACACCATCACGCAGTATAACGTTGGCGTGAGGCCGAGGATGAGCCTTGTGAAGAGGAGCAGCTCTCTAGGCAGTAAAAGTCCTCTCCTAGAATTTGTATAAATAAATGGTATTCCTTATTCCCTTATTTCCTTCAATATAAAAAAAATAAAAAAAAAAAGCGAGAAAAGAATTTAGTTTTAAGAGCCGAGGTGGTGGTGCATGGCAGTCAGTAGACGCCATGGACTTGAGGTGGAAACATCCGTTCACCGCCATCGTGGCTGGGCCCTCAGGCAGCGGCAAGTCGCACTTCGTGGCTCGCTTCATAGAGCACGCCGACCACATGTGCGATACGCGGTTCGCCCGCATCACTTGGCACTATGGCAGTGGCGGTGGTAAGAGCCGTGCGGACTCTGCCGTGCGCTACGTAGCCGGCCTACCAGACCTGGACGACTATGACGGTAGCGAGCCCACCCTGGTCATCGTCGACGACATGATGCGTGAGGCTGGCCCCGGCGTAGCGGACCTGTTCACCAAGGGCTCACACCACCGCAACCTGAGCGTGTTCTTCATCACGCAAAACCTGTTTCATCAGGGCAAGGGCCAGCGCGACATATCGCTGAACGCCCACTACATTGTGTGCTTCAAGAATCCCAGGGACCGCGCTCAGATCAAACACCTGGCCCGTCAAGTATACCCGGAGAACCCCAAATTTGTGGAGGAGGCTTACGCGGACGCTACGCGTGATCCGCACGCCTATCTACTCATAGACTTGAAACAGTCTACGCCCGAGGAGATGCGCGTACGTTCAGCCATTTTCCCAGACGACCCGGTGAACTACGTGTACCTGCCCAAGAAGAAGTGATAAATAGGCCGAGCGCGCGCCAGCGTCAGTCATCATGTCACACCGCGTGAAGAAGGACGCGGCGCTGCTGAGGGCCCTAATACACGCTACGCCCAAAGAACGCAAAGCCCTGTTAAAAGCGTGCGACAAGAGTCGCATCAAGTCATTGTGCGAGTGCGCGTATAACGTGCTACGCGGAAACGTACCGCTTTCTCCCTGCCTCAAACGCAAATTGAGCAAACACAAACAGGCGCTCAGACGGCTGGTGAAACGCGGCGAGGGTTGGACCAAGAAGCGACACTACCTCGTCCAACGGGGCGGAGGGATCTTCCTACCTCTGCTGTTGAACGCTGTTTTGCCCGTTCTAGCGCAGAAGCTAATCGGACATGGAGTACGCTAGGAAAATGGTGGTTGTACCGCAGGAGCTCATCGAGAGATTGCGAGAAGGACCGGGACCAGGACCAGGAGGAGCAGGTAGCGCCAATAAGCCAGCCAGCCTGGACGCTGAGATGCATCGCATATTGAGCGACAAGCGGCTGGACGATACGGAGAAATGGAAACAATATCAGCAGGTGTTACAGCGGTTCCTGCACTTTTCCGCGGCTAAACGTCAACCCATAGGTCTGTCAATCATCGAGGGTGAGGAGAGGGAGGAGGAAGCGACGGGAGGTCCGAGTCAGATGAAGCGCGAGTCTAGCGCCTCGGCGGAGGAGGACATTGTGGAATCGTTCTCAAAAATCTACAGGTCGGTGGCGCGCAACTTGTTGCGATTCATGACCCGTCAAGGCAGCCCCATCTCCTGGGACGCCAGTGGGGCGGTGTACGTGGACAAGGTGAAGATCCCTGATTCCAATATAGTGGACATCGCGCACAGCATAGTGAGAGCGCGAAGGGCGGACCGATTGCCTACCGGCTGGCATCAAGTGATGGCCGCCTTGAAGGACATGAACGTACCTAAAGAATACGTGAGCAATCCCACGGCGTTGCGTTACCTAGGCGTTGGGCTGGACTCGGCATCGAGCCCCTGGGGAGACACGACAGCCTCGTCGACACCCCTCTCACCGAGGTTGACACCGATACTGGACCGCCTGAGACCGCGACCCCCAGCGGCCAGGAGAAGGATAATAACCGAGGAACCCGACCGGGAATCGTCATTGGACAACTGGGAGCCGTTCCCACCGTAATGGAGAAGTTGTACTACGACCCGAGCCAGCCCGGTTCCCTCGGCGGGGTGGCCGCCCTGGCCAGAGCCGCGCGCCTACCGAAACGTCGGGTAGCCGACTGGCTGCGCGCCCAGGACACCTACACGCTGCACAAGCCTGCGCGCAAGCGGTTTCCCCGCAACCGCTACGCCGTGTTCGGGCCCCGGGAGCTGTGGCAGGCGGACCTGAACGACATGCGCGGCCTGAGCCGGTACAACGACGGAGTCAACTACCTGCTGACTGTGATAGACGTATTCAGTAAGCGGCTGTTCGCGGTACCACTGAAGAGGAAAAGCGGGCCTGAGGTGGCTACTGCGTTCGAGAGGATATTCGCTGAGGCGACTCCTCGCTGCCTACAGACCGACAAGGGGACGGAGTTCACCGGGGCCGCGACCAAGCGAGTGTTCAAGAGTCACGGTGTCAACTACTTCACCACGCAGAACCCCGACGTGAAGGCGGCGGTGGTGGAGCGAGTCAACCGCACGCTCAAGAACCGCATGTGGCGCTACCTGACCTACAAGAACACGTATCGCTACGTGGACGTGTTGGACAGGCTTGTGGACGCCTACAACCGCAGCCCGCACAAGAGCCTGGGTGGCCTACGACCTGTGGACACGGACAGCGGCGATGGTCAAACGGTGTACAAGGTGTGGCGTCACATGTATGGAAAGGCGATCCGGCGACACAAGCCCAGGTTCGAGCCTGGTGACACGGTGCGCATAGCCAAGGAGAAGGGCACGTTCGCCAAAGGTTATGAGACCAACTGGAGTAAAGAGCTGTTTGTGGTGGATCACGTATACGGGTCGCATCCTCTACCATTGTACGTGCTGCGAGACCTGAACGGGACGCCGCTGGAAGGGCGCTTCTACGAGCATGAGATGCAAAAGGTAACGATGGCCTCGGACCGCCTGTACCAAATAGATAAAATACTGGACACTAAAGGGCGAGGCTCCAGTAAGCGCTACCTAGTCAAGTGGGTCGGTTACGGAGAGGACTTCAACTCGTGGGTACCTGCATCTGAAGTGCAACAGCTGCGATGACGAGGCACGACCAGTTTTACCTGACGTTGCCCAGTAACAGTTCAATGAAGTACTATCCCAACAACATGGTGACAAACTACACGACCCATCTACCCTCGACCGTTGATCTGTCAGACGGTGAGTGGGAGGTCGCTCTGGCGGAGGCGCACTACCCCTTCTCTTTTCTGACCGTCGGTGAGGGAACCTACATCAAACTAGTGCTGGGAATGAGGGACTCGAAAGGCGGGTTGGCCGTGGTGGACAAGTTGTTAATCAAAGTGGAGCCGGGCAATTACAGTAGTACCGAGGAACTCGTGCACGCAATTAACAACCACCCTCAAATGAAGAGTAACCTGTGCACCTTCTCATATGACGAGAGGTCCTCCAGGGTGGAATTGATGTCGACGTCTTCAGCCGTTCAGAGCCTCAAACTGAGCCCCAGTTTGGCGCTACAGTTTGGCTACGAGGTGGATACGGATATCGTCAAGCGTCACAGGTCCGTGAGGCCGACTAACCTCTTCGCCGGTCTACCATCACACATGTACGTGTATTGCGACCTGGTGGAACCCCAACTGGTGGGCGACGCTGTGGCGCCACTACTGAAGATCCTCAACATCGACATCAGGAATTACACGTACGGTGCCAACACGACAGTGTATATAATAGACCCGCACTACGTGCCGGTGATTAAAACCTCATTCGAGAGCGTGGAAATCGATTTAAGGGACAACCAAGGGCGACACTTGCCATTCCACTTCGGGACCACGTGCATGAAGCTTCATTTCAGGAAAGAGAGGCAGCGGCAATGAATCCGAGCGATCCCTATCTGGCGTATTACCGCCACCAGCAGGCGGGCCATGGCGTATCCTCCGTATTCAGAGGAGCCGCTTTCCAACGCGGACACGGCATCGGCAGTTTCCTAGGCGGGCTGATACGTACAGTGGTCCCGTTGATCAGATCCGGCGCATCGGCGCTGGGCAAGGAGGCGCTGAGGTCCGGTGTGGGCTTCTTGGGCGACGTGGCGGCGGGCACAGCCAACCCCCGAGTCGCAGCCAACGCTCGACTCAGACAGTTTACCGGGTCGCTGAAACGCAGGGCCGATGAAAAACTGGATCGCGTGCTGAGCGGTGGTGGTGCCTATAAGAGGAGGCGTGTACAGCAGGTTACTCCTCAGTCTCTAGCGAAACTCCTCGGAGCGAGGAAGAAGAGCGCTGCCCCCAAGAGGAAGCCCATAAAACGTGTCGCTAAGAAGAGGAGAAGCAAGAAGAGCGAGAGTACCGTGAAGGACATTTTTGGATAATGGCGTTTCTACATCAGAAGTCGTGCGAGTGTGTCAAGACCGAGTTGGACCTGTTCTCGCTACCGCCCACGCAGACCAGTATAGAGAGCGGTAAATGGGTGCAGTACAAGCCCATCTCCTCCCTGACAGACGACTCGCCCGTTGAGTTCATAGTTCCGGGTCACGGGGACGAGTACACGGATCTGTCACAGACGCTACTGCATGTGAAGGCTACCATTAGAACGGCTAGTGGAGGCGCTGTAACGGGTGATCAAGCGATAAAAGAGGTGGGTCCGATTAACAACTGGCTGCACTCGCTGTTCAGTCAAGTGGACCTGTACCTGAACAACAAACTGGTGTCTCCTCAGAACAACACGTACGCCTATCGCGCCTACCTGGAGAACCTGTTGTCCTATGGCGGTGATGCCAAGACATCGCACCTCACCGCGGAGTTGTTCTACGAGGACTATGCCGGGTACATGGACAATACTGAGGAGGATAATGCCGGGCTCAAGAACCGGAGGGAGTTTGTCAAGGCCAGCCGGTACGCGGACATGGTCGGACATCTGCACGTTGACCTGTGCAACCAGGAGAAGTTCATGTTAAACGGCGTGGAGATGCGCTTTCGCCTGATCAGGTCAAAGAACTCATTCTCCATCATGTCTAAAACCGTGACAGACTACAAAGTGGACATCGCCGAAGTCAACCTGTTTATGCGCCGCTGTAAGATCAACCCGAGCGTGCTGTTGGCTCACAGCAGGACGCTGGAGTCGGGCACAGCCAAATATCCCATTACGCGCGTGGAAGTGAAATCCTTCACACTACCCTCCGGTATCAGCAGCAAGACTCTGGACAGTGTGTTTCTGGGACAACTGCCGAAACGCGTTATAGTTGGCCTGGTCAGCAATCAGGCGTTCAACGGGGACTACAAGAAGAACCCGTTCAACTTCACCCACAGCCACGTGAACTTCTTCGCGCTGTACATAGATGGTGAGCAAGTACCATGTAAGCCGCTTCAACCGGATTACACGTTCGGTAAGGAGTTGTGCGTGCTCGCCTACCACACGCTGTACACCGGCACCGGCATCAATTTCTCAGACTGTGGTAACGAAGTCAGTCGCAACGAATACCCCTATGGATACTGCCTGATGGCGTTTGACCTGACACCCGATATGGCGGCCTCTCAATCCAGCCACTGGAACCTGGTGCGCAACGGTAACCTGCGCATAGAGATTGGGTTCTCCGAAGCCTTGGCGGAGGCGTTCAACTGCATAGTGTATGCCGAGTTGGACAACGTCGTGGAGGTGGACCGTCACCGCAACGTCACAGTCGACTTTGGCGGGTAAACGAGTTGCCGCGCGCTCAAGGTTACCGCGAACCGTGATGGCGGCGCGCGCACCCAAGGTTTTCCCGCTAGGCACGCTCCCGCCAGCGCTCAGTCGAGTTCAGTCAGCCGTACGGGATGGACGTGCCGCCACCGATCTACAACGAGCCGCCGCCAGCGCGCTGTCATCACGGAAGCGTGGTGATGGATATGCAGTGTTTTAAAGACAGTGATAATGACTTTCTACTGAAAGAGGTTTGCGTGGTGGACGTGACTACCGGCACGCTGCTCCTACATCACATCGCCCGCCCACCCTTCAGTAAGGACCTCCTGACTTCCGAGAAACAGCGCGAGAGCGTCTGGGTCACTCGCCACTGCCACGGCTTGGAGTGGGACCAGGGGGACATCGCGTACGTCGCCCTGCTGGACAAGCTGCGCTCCTGCCTCATCCACCGCCCCCTGGTCTACGTCAAAGGATCGCAGAAGAGGGACTTTGTACAACTCCACCTCATAACCGAGCCCGCCGCCACCACCGCTCAGGACATGGAGGATCTGGGCTGCGGGTCGCTCAACGGTGCGTCCACCTACCGGACTCTGCGCTGTCGCCACCATAAGAGCTCCCACAACCGTTGCGCCCTTCATAACTGCATAGTATTGCGGGACTGGCTCGTGGCTAACGACAGTCCAGACCCGTCCACCTCGAGCTGCCTGTGCTGCTTCCGCCCACGATGAATACCGTCCAGATCAGAGAATGCCTGGTGAGGATCCCCGGACTGAGGAACGTTGCGGTCTACGCCTCTGACCAACTACCGGACGTGCCGGTCAAGCCTCTCACCGCCATTGTGTCCAACACGGTAGCACACACCGAGGGAGGCGAACACTGGGTGGCGTTTTACTGCTCGGAAGAGGACAGACTCGAGTACCTGGACAGCTACGGAAGGCCGCCATACCAGGCCGACTTTCAAATGTTCCTGAGGCGCAATCCTCATCACCGCCACTACGTCTACAACAGGTATCGACTCCAGGGCTACGATACTTCTGTTTGCGGCTACTACTGCCTCACTTACCTGTACTGCCGGGCTGTTCTCCGCACGTCACTCAGCGACTACGTCCAGCTCTTCGACCCTGCCGCTCCCGCCGCCAACGACGCTCTGGTCCGCAGGCTCTTCCACTCCATATTCGCTTAAAACTAATTTGTAAGGTTTTTGTAGTATGTGTATGTAACCTTATTACTGTACAATACATGCCTCATAATGATAAAGCTTGTGTTTTCATTTCTCCTTTCTCCTTACTAAATTTAAAAAAATTAGCAAAACTGAGGCAGCGGGGCTGGACCTCAGGTTTATATACCAGCGGCGCGTGTCACTGGCTGAGCCCCCGCCAAGCGGCAGTGAAGGTCGCCAAAGAGGGCGCGTCACGAGACCCCTCGGACATCAGCAAACCGCTGAGTAATTCGAGGGTGCAACCTTGAGCGTCAGCAAACCACTTAGCAACTCCTTCCTGGGCAACTCCTTCAGGGCCATCCCCCGACACGCGCCGCCAACCGCTCCCGGTTGGCGGGGGCTTTTTAAGCTGCACGGCTCGGGCCAAACGGCCCATAACGCCTTTCACTTTAGTTTTTCTGAGCCTACCGGCTTTTGAGTGAGCAAAGGGGAGGAAATAAACAACTCAGGTTCGTGCTGTACATAAAGCTATTATATTTTCTTACAAATACTATTTACAAATTTTTCTTAAAATTAATATTAAAACTAAACTGGGAATTCCTCTTCCTCGTCTTCATCCTGGGGCTGCCCCTCCTCCTCCTCACCATCCACCTCCATCCGTCGATCTCCTCTCCTGGCTGGTAGCGGCGGGACGTCCTTGTGTCCCCACGGCAGAGTGTGGATGCCGTCGGGGAGGACACACCGCTTGTCATCAGTCGGGCTGAGGCTCAGCTTGTCCACTTCCACGGTGTAGACCCGGTGTAAGTGGGACTGGAAGCGGACGTTGGTGGTGCGCTTTTGGACCCCCTCAAACAGGCACTCTCTGTAGTCGTCGGGGGTGAGGACGTTCTTGACAACGCCCTTAGCCACCCCCTTGGCCCGCTTGAGAGCCTTGCTGCCGCCTGTCGCTGCGTCCTCGATGTCCATAAAGTACAGCTTGGACCGCAGGCCGAGGTACTCGAATAAGGACAGGCCGTTGCACTCGTCCTTAAACTTTCCAATGACCTTGGCGTTGACGGGGCTGTAGCAGGGGTGAGACCTCGGATAGCCGCTGGTGTCAAAGTCGTCCAGGTGTTCCTTCATCTCAGCATAGACGTCCTGGGACACGATGTCAAAGACGAAGCTGTCCGTGTCCATATAGTCCACGGTGAGGCGGTCACCGTAGCGCTCCTTCATCTTGCGCAGGAACTCGTACATGAGCCACTTGCTCAGCTCCAGGACTGTCATGCCTACGTAGACGGGCTTGTCCAACACGATGTTGACCTTGGACAGATGCACCAGGGCCACGTCCTCCGTGTAGTACGTTCGGTCCAGGAAGTTGGATCTGGCGACGTACTTGGAAAACTTCTCCGGGGTGCACACCAGCTTCACGTTGAGGCGCTTCCGTACATTCTCAATGGTCTTGCCAAAGACCGCGTTGTTCATGAGCTTGAAGAAGTCCTGTTCAAACTTCGTCTTGGCCCTCTTCCGCAGCTCCGTGTTCATCAGGATGTACGGTTCCAACCACCGCGACTGGCGAAAGGAGATCGCCCGATGTACCGCGACCAGCTCCAACCCGTTTTGCAGCGCCTGCTGCAAGACCCTGTAGTGACAGATGTAGTGCGTCTTGTCGTCCAGGGTCGTCAACAGTTTGGGGAACTTCCCTGTTGGCGGACGCTTCGTCTCGCAGCAGTAGGGAAGGTCCTTGTGCAGGTCGTGTAGGCGCGCGGGGTAGTGGAGGTCCACCTCCAAGATGTAGCCTCGATCGGCCTCTGCGTCCAGCGCCGCAATGTCCAACGCCTGGATTTCCTCACGGCTGAGCCACTCGAAGTCTCCGGTCGGCAGGCACTGGGACATGGCCCAGCCGTACAGATTGTTTGCGTCCAGGTACAGGAGGAAGCGCGTGGGCTCGTCGGGGTGGTAGTCCGGGCACCTGTCGTGGTTGGCCTTGGCGTAGCGGGTGATGGCCTGTGAGATGCCTCCTCGAATCCCCTGCTCCACAAACAGGTACATGTCAAAGTCCTGCAGCGTGTCCAGCTCCACACCGCAGGTCTTGAGCATCACGTCCCACGCGTAGGACGGCAGGGAGTAGTAGTGGGCGGGGTCCAGCCCGTACTCTGCCAGCGAGGTGTCACGGAACTGCTCAAAGACATCGGTGAGCAGGGCGATGTCGCATCGCAGGTACTTGTCCGCGTAGTCCTTGAGGTGCTGACACTCGAAGGCTCGCCACACGTTGAGGGCGTGCTCGTACTCCTCGTCCTTGATGTCCTCCAGGGTCATGGAGTTCCTGAACGCCTCCTTGGGCGGTAACTCCCTGGTCCTATACAGCATGTCGTAGGACGTAACGAAGTCGTAGGGGAACACGCCCTTCCTACGCACCAGGTCGAACAGCCGGTCGTCGGGGAAGCGCTTCCTCGTCTCACGCATCCTGTCCGTGGGAAGTCCTGCCGCCAGGTTGGCCAGGCTCATGGACAGGAACCTGTAGGTGTCTAGGAAGCGCACCGCGAAACTGCTCTGACGTTGGTTGTCCCCAGGCTGACCAAAGTGGAATCGCTTGGTAAAGGCGATGTACCGCTCCTCCGTGTGGGCCAACACGTCCACGTCACCGGGGTCGATGGCCAGCTCGCGCACTACGAAGTGGGCGTCGTAGTTGGATAGGTTGTGGAAGTAGCAGTTGATGTGTCGCTGCTCCCGGTACCTGAGGTTGCACGAGCGGTGTGCGGCTCCTCGGAACTCGTAGGGTGGGGCGTGATTGTGGTCCCGCACCTTAACGTCCTGGTCCGTGAACTCCTTCCCGCAGAGGTAGCAGTGAGTCGCTGCCAGGTACTCGTCCATCTCCTGCCGGGTCAGAGAAGGGTGCAGAGCTCTCATGCTGAATAGGAACTCCCACAGCGCCAGCACGTCCATCTTCAGCCTCTCCATGAAGACCTTGGACGCGTCAGCCCCGAAGTAGACGCGGGGCTCAAACTCCTCCAAACCGAGCGAGTCCACAATCTGATAGGCGAAGGCGTACGGGACGTGCAGTTGCAGGGGCCTCGTGCCGGGCGGTGCTTCCGCAGGGTCAGCGGCGACGGGTTGCAGAGCACACTCGAAGTCGGCATAAACGCAAAAGCGCTCGCGCCGAGTGTACTCGGGGTGGGTGAAGCGGATCTGCTGCTTCTTCGGCAAGTCCAAGCGGAGGGGGGCCTTGGTGGTGCAGTATCGCATGTGCTCCTCCAGGCGCTCGGCACCGGACAGCTGCAGCTTGTTAGGCCGGTTGTCAAAGTAAGCGAAGCATCGCTTACACACGTGGATGGCGTTGACGTGGGACGTCAGCTGGTGTCTCACAAGCCTACTCATGTTTGTGATGTAGGCGTAGTGACTGTCCCCGCCGGTGGTCACGTACAGCAAGTCCCGGTGATCCTCCAACTCCCGCTTGCAGATCTTCAGCGGGAACACGCGGTCCTGGAACTTTGGCGATCCGTCGGGGCGTCTCCCCACCATGGCGCGCTCGATCCCGTACACATTGACGCTGATGGGGTTCCTCCTCTCAAAGACTTTGATGTCCTTCACGGCTACGGGGAAGCGTAGGCCGACCCAGTCGTAGCGTGCCATGACGTCCGGTGTGTACGATGTGGGCCTCTCCGGGTGTTGCGCGACGAACTTGGCTAGGATGGCATACGCGAAGCACATGTCATCGAGGTTGTGCACGTTGATGACGGCGCGCGTCTCGCAGATGGTCTTGGGAAGCTGGACGAACCGGGCTCCGCGTTCTCCCAACGGGGTGTAGAGATTGACGCGAATCTCCAGGTCGCGTATCCGGAGATAGCTCCACCCGCTGCCCACTAGCAGGCACTGCTCCTTCTCTTCCTCCAGCTTGTGGAAGGACGCTGACAGGAAGTCCTCCAAGTTGGACGCGGCGGTGAGAGGCACGTTCTTCGTCTTGAAGGCCCGCAGACAGGTGGCTCCGTGAACGTTGGCGAATTCACACTCCAGGAACATGTTGACCTTGGTGTTTGGGTGTCGGGTCCTGACGTCAGCCAACAGTTCCAGGACGCTGTCGAACAGCAGCACCAGCGCGTCCTCCACGGTCAAGAAGTCCTCCATGGGCCGGGACAGGCCGAAGGTCAGGAGGCGTCCGCGGAAACCCCGTTGAATGGTGCGGAACGTGGGTAGTCCGCCACCCACCATCCCATCAGGTGCCGTGCTTGGTCCGGGCTGGGGCTCGCGGCTGGGTCGAGGCTCGCGGCTGGGTCCAGGCTGGGGCTCGCGGCTGGGTCCAGGCTGGGGCTCGCGGCTGGGTCCAGGCTGGGGCTCGCGGCCGGGCCGGGGCTCGGGTGACAGGACGGGTAGGTGCGGCATCTCGTCCACAACGAGGTTCCTCACGATGGGGCAGTTGTGGGCCTCGTGCTGGTCCCGGTTGTAGCGCCGGGTGAAGCCTCGGTCGCAGTAGGCGCACGCGAACCTCATGCCGCGGTGAGCGCTTGCCACGTGCTGCTGGAGGTACGCGGCCCTGCGGAAAAGGGCGCCGCACTCGGGACAGCGGACCCCGTTGGCGTGCACCAGCTGCACGTGGCGCCGGAGCAGGTCCTCGCGGTCGAATCGTCGCCCGCACGCGTTACACTCGGGCCGTGGGTCTCTGACAGGTGGCGTTGCGGAGGAGGAGGTCGAAGCTGACGGGATCGCACCGTGGACCGCTTCCATGTGGTGGTGAAGATCCTCGGGGCTCGCCAGGGCGACGGAGCATAACGGGCATGGACGGCCTGCGAACAGGAAAAACAAGTTCTATTAGTTACCTCGATAAACACGAGGGTGAGGAACTGGCGACCTCTTCCTCACCTCGTTCGCCAGTTTGAGCCCAATATATACAAGGGTGAGGAATTGCATAGAGGCCTGGCGACCTCTTCCTCCTCTCGAACGTCAGTTTGAGCCCAGTAATACAAGGGTGAGGAACTGAACGGAGGCTGACAGCCCCTTGTTTACTACTTGAATCTGTTTACTCGGCTAAAGCCGTTTACTCTCGAAAACAAGCCATTAGTACTGGTTTCCTTTTTAACGTAAAAACCGTGCCTAACGCTTGATCGTGAGGAACTGCATAGAGGACTGGCGACCTCTTCCTCATCTCAATCGCCAGTTTGAGTCCAGTAATACAAGGGTGAGGAACTGAACGGAGGCTGGCAGCCCCTTGTTTACTACTTGAATCTGTTTACTCGGCTAAAGCCGTTTACTCTCGAAAACAAGTCATTAGTACTGGTTTCTTGTTTAACGTAAAAACCGTGCCTAACGCTTGATCGTGAGGAACTGCATAGAGGACTGGTGACCTCTTCCTCATCTCAATCACCAGTTTGAGTCCAGTAATACAAGGGTGAGGAACTGTGTATGAGGATATTGGAGAAGTGCTTAACAAATCTACTGGTGGTTTCCTATTTAACCTAAAACCATACCTGGCGCTTGATCGTGAGGAGTGGGAGGATGAACTGCTGCGAGGTGGCGTCGCAGGTTGTCGCTTCGCCCGAAGCGTCGCCCGCAGACGTTGCAGTCGAAATGGCGGTCCCTGTGAGTGGCTGCCGTGTGACGAGCCAGGGTTCCAGCGAAGAAGCGACCGCAGACCTCACACATACGAGGAACAGCCATCTGCAACATCGGGTATCTATACAGTACATCGGGGCTTGGTAACAGTACCCTTCTAATAGTAGACAGAAATAAATTACAAGAATAGCTCCTATGACATTCCTAACACTGTTACACGTCTTTATCTTTGTTTCGCTCGCACATGGTGATTTTAATCTCGTCTATAATTCTACTAAGCAAAGCCAAATTTTATTTTCCACTGTGATATATAAAATATTAAATATTAATTTTAGCTAATTGGGATTTAGAGCATTGGTAAATCGGCTGATGAAAAGATAAATTAAATGTTACTTACATTTTAAGATATCCAAAGAGAAAACTCCACACAGTCGCACAAGCACAGGTTGTAAAGTGTATCTCGGAGACGGCAATACTTCGTTCGCGCAGTAAGAGCTCCAAAGACAAACTGATGAAACCCTCGAGGACGCGCTTATAAATAACACTCCGGTCGGGAGGAGGCCTCGCCGGAGGAGTGAGGGAAAGTCGCTAATGAGTAAACAACCCCGGGCGGTCACGTAGGCCCTAGCACGCGCCTTGACACGTGACTCCGCGGAGTCGCTCACGGGGGGGGGGGGCTTGCATCCTCACCGCGCCTTTGCTGGTTTTGAACCATCATGATGGGTCTGGAAGACCGCTGATGAGTAAACAGCCAAGATCTCATGAGGAAAACGCGTTTAAAAATTAATAGCGGGCCCGTTTAACGGTGGATTCTCAATTTTCTTTAAGGGATGGTTTACTTAGGCCGCCGCCCTACATGTGGTGAAATTTCATCAAAATCGGCCGGTAAACAGCTGAGATCCCATAAGGAAAACGCGTTTAAAAATTAATAGCGGCCTTGTTTAATGGCGGATCTATGGGGTTCTTACGTCATTCGCTTCCTCTGGGATAGGCCTACATTCTGGAAAAAGTCCCGTGGGAATCGGTGAGTAAATAGGCTAGTTATTAATTTTTGAAAGTTTTTCCTCATCATGAAAAATGTTGCAAACGGGGGGGGGGTCCGAGCTTGGCTATGGGGAAGGTCCGGGGGGGGGGGTCCGAGCTTGGCTATGGGGAAGGTCGGGGGGGGGATGTCATGGGGGGGGGATGACGTCATGGGGGGGGGGTGACCTTGTGGGTCAAGGTCAAGGTCATCCGGGGGGGGGGGATGATGTCATGGGGGGGGATGATGTCATGGGGGGGGGTCATGGGGGGGGGATGACGTCATGGGGGGGGGTGCCCTCGGGGGTGACCTTGTGGGTCAAGGTCAAGGTCATCCGGGGGGGGGGGGGGACGTCCTCGCGTCCTCGCGTCCTCACTTCGCCTGTGCTGGTTTTGAACCATCCAATGCCCCCTACTTTTGTTTTTAATATATTGTACACTATGAAATATGTAATATGGGGCTGACTGGTCCCTCTTGGCTGCCGCTAGATGTTTAGGAATATTGATGCATAAATTCCCTTTATAAATGTATGTTGTGTATTATTTGTTATTTAGATCTATAAATAAAGCTTTTTCCACATTTATTCCTCATAGGTATAACAGGTAGAAACTAAGCTGTGAACTGTATTGCCTCATAAACTCCATATTTTAATAACGTTTGTACCAGTATACAATCTCTACTTATTTAAAACAGAAGTTTGTGGTCTACATTCTCGTCAGGAATAAAGCGGTACATAATTAATTGTAACTGTAGGAGCAACTAGTAGGACAAATATGCATAGATATTCGTGCCGCATAAATCTGCGTCATGTGCAGAAACTACAAGAATAACGTGCCGGACCCAGTTTTATGGCAGAGTTACTTATTCGACAAATTCTTTATTCAACCATATGGTAATAACATGCTGTGCAACTTATAGCTTCTGTTCCTGCAGTCCGTTCCTAATGAAAACTACTTTGAAATATAAAAATAACAAACAGATTACATCTCGCTTAAAACTTTTTTTAACTGCTTATGCACGTTACTGTTGAGTTTCAACATTTACTGAAATAAAAATGACCCACTTGTATTTTATGAGTAGTATACGTCAAAAAACAACAGAAACATTAACCTAATAAATAAATAAAAATCAAACAAAACTAAATAATCGTGGGAATTTAAAAAATCATTGATATTCTTGCAGTTACAAGTAAATAAAATAGTTAACTACAATTAGACAACATTCTATTTTATGAGTGGTCAATAATGCTTCGCTACAGTAAATAACAGAAAACATTTATTAATATTTATCTATCAAAGTACTTAACTTTTTTTTATAAATACCAAGCTCAAATTCAAATAATATTTTTTCGTAAGTAATTTTTATATTTTCAATGGTTCTGAATGATATCCAGCCGCATTTAATTCAATAATTCTTATCGAGAGTTCCATTGCCCATGACATAACTGTAATGGACGCTGAACCCGTTTGATGGTCCGTGAAACGCTTGGTTCCAGCTCCTTTTCTACAAAACACTGAAGCGTTATATCAGATAGATCATTGTTAAATATTCACTTCAGTTCGCCACTAAGTTGTTCCATTTTAAAAGTCAATATTAAGTATAGGGAATTAGAACACAGTCAGAACTGGAAGCAACGTGAACTCAGTACTTACTGAAAATTAACTTTTCCCCACGACTTCGTGGGAAGTTTTGCAGAAGTGACTTTTTTGTTGTCTCAAGTTAGGCATTATTGCACATATTTGTTGGAATGGCAAATTTATACATGGCAATTTCAGGTCAGTGCTTCTGATGTCAAGGCTAGCAGTTCGGGTATGTAAATATATTTTTAATGAATATGACTATAAATTCGAGGGGAAAAAATATTATCAGAAATACATGGAGAGTGCATCTCATAATTGGAGGCACACATATTAAAAATAAATAAACAATTGATGGTAGAGTGAGAGTAACATAATTATTGGATTAAAAGTACCTATCGCAAACAGGAATAATTAGTAAGCTACTGGTTAGTTAGTTCTACTTCTTCGCCGTCTACATCCGGGAGGGATGATAATATTGTGCATCATGTTGATACGTACTATTCTTGATTGGACTGTTTGTTATAGCTATGTAATGTTAAATGTTTTTCATACAAGTTTTAACATATTAATGCATATAATAGGATATTAACTTGTCAATTGCCAAAACTGAGTTTGGCTTGTTTAGTTTAGAGGCTTTTGCATTTACCACTTCACTTTGAAGCAGCTCTTGTAAGAATTTTATCATTTGTAGCTTTCTGGCCTTTTTCTTTAGATGCTATTTTGTATAACAGTCCTTTGACATTTAGAGAAACAATTCGAGTTACAATTAATTGTTTACATAACGTTTTTAACTACGTGTACGCTCAGTCCTCGCATATAATGCTGATCAAAACATATGATCAAACTTTAATTGAGTCTCATTAAAAATTCAAGATCTGATTTGAGTAACGTCGTCAGAATACATTCGGGAATCATTCAAGAGCCAACCGAGTGCGGTTTTTACTTATAGTTATTGTCAGTTCTCCGAAAACACGACACTTGGCGGTAGCTCAGTGGTATCGCACAGGCCATCAGAGCATAAGGTCGCAGGTTCGGATCCCGTCATAGCACCATCGTTTTAGCCGTAGAAAAATATTCTTACATTTATCACTTGCTTTTATCGAAGAAGATTTTGTAGAAATCCGTTATTTATTTATTTGTAAAATACATTTTTGGTTTCAGGCATGGTTTGTTGATAGGATTGCGTAGTAAAAATAGTATTTTGGGCTAGGCAGTGAATTTAGCAGTGTGATTAATTTGCCTTTTAAGAGAACAGCGAGTTTTCTAAATAATGCATAAAGATTTGATATCCACCTGTAAATAAATATAATGCTTTGAAAAAAACTGAAACCAAAATATTATTTAAAAATAAATACTATGAATAAAAAGAAAGAGGGTTTTTTTAAATAAATTTTCCATATTAATTATTAACTAACATTTTTTTCTTACGGGTAAATATGGAGAACATACATTCCTAACACATGTAAACAGATAAAAAAATGACAAATATAATTATAGATATTTGGGAAAACAAAATAGTACGATCTCCATTTTCATCATGCCCTCACAGCTCCATAAATAATATAGTAGGTTATGCCTATGAGAGAAGAAAATAATATAGAACACATACTATAATATATAGGGTGTCTTACGTAAGGTGTCTCAAACAGATTGCAGACAAAACAAACTGGCCTAGAAGGATGAAATAACATTATTACCCACTAAATCAATCCCAAGGAATAACGTAAAAATATTTTTAGGTTGTTACAAATACGGGGTGGTCCAAAAATGGAGGGCCACTAGTTCGAATTTCGTTATTTTCAAATATAAACATGTGTCAAGTTATACATAATTTTAAAGCTGTACAATCGACTAACATTTTGGCAAAAATAGCACTCACATATCTTAATCCGTTTCAAAATGGCGACCATTTTTTTGGAAAATATTGACATTTACTGATTACCCTGCATCTGCTAAACCACAAGACATATCTTGGTTCTGGTTCATAATTCCTACTCTTATTAAAATCACCATTACCCTGATATGCTACATGATAGTATTTAAAATAAAATACAAAAATACAAAAAATACTTATTTCGAAAATGTTTATGTGCCCAAAACTCCAAAAAGTCAAATAGTAACATATGCCAAAAAGTATATCATATTTAAGGTCTTGGAAATTCTAGCAACTTTTTAATTTACACCAACCTCGTATCTCTTTTTGGTTTTTAGCAATCAACATAAATCATCATTTCCGCAAATAAAGAGCATGTAATTTGTGCATAACACTTACATATTCTAAGGCCTCTATTATAAATGGGTTATGTATAAGTTACATGCATTTGATATGGGGAAATTATGACTTTTATTGACTGCTAAAAAACAGTAAGAGATGCAAGGTTGGTATAAGATAGAAAGTTGCTAGGTTTTATAATACCTTTTCAATAGTATGCTTTTAGCGAATTTCCCCTACAGGGAAGAATCTATTACCGTTGTCAGCATGGTAAGACCTAGGCCCGGGACATGATAACTTTTAGTTTTGAGGTCCCCAGACCCCAAAAACACCGTTCGTTCGAAACTATATATGTGTGTGTGTGTGTCCGTAGGCATGATAACTCTCGTAAAAATGATCCGATTTTTATGAAATTTGGTATAAACGTGTAAAACAACATTTATGACTTTAAGTTTGAAAACCAGTCAGATCGCTAGATCCGAAGTGGTATTTTGGGGGTTTTGTACCCCAAAAATGGGTTTTTTGAATTTTTTTACATTTAATTTTTGAAATGGTCAAATTTTAGTTTTTATCTTTGGATTCAGCTTAAAAATACACACAATTTGGTATTTTGATCATTCCTTTACGTCAATTGGTTACCCCGATATTGAAAGTGCTAAGCACAGTACGTTGTCTAATGTCATTCTTATGGAGGAAAAGACAAATTTTATATCTGGCTTATTTATGAACGTATATTGACAAAACTTGGTATAAGGCTTCATCTGGTTGTGGTTTATTGATATTTGCTCAAAAAAACTATTTTTTCTCAAAGGCTCCTGTTGCAGCAAACCTGCGTACTCAGCCCCATGTTATTCTAATGGAGAATAATTAAATGCTATGTCTCCCTTAATTATGAACATAAATGATTCAAAACTGGTATACGACTTTACCTAACTGAGTTATATTGATATTAGCATAAATAAAAACACATTTTTTGTGTTCCTTGTTGCAGCAAACCTGCGTAGTCAGCCCCAATGTTATTCTTATGGAGAATAATTAAAACTGTATATACCGCTTATTTGTGAATATATTTTTATGAAACTTGGTAAGTGGCTTTATGTAGTCTTAAGACATTTATATCTCCATTGGGAATTCGCTGAGTATGCAGGTTTGCTGCGATGGGGTATTTGACATACTCTTGGGGGTTGTACATACTATTGGACTTTTTGGAATTTTGGGCACATAAACATTTTCATAAAAAGTATTTTTTGTATTTTTGTATTTTGTTTTAAATACTGTCATGTTGCTACATGACAGTATTTAAAACCAAATACAAAAATACAAACAATACTGTTTTTGGAAATCATCAGGGTAACGCTGATTTTAAAACTAGTAAGAATTTTTAACTAGAACTAAGATACGTCTTGTGGTTTAGCAGATGCAGGGTATTCCGTAATGACAATGTAAAAAATAACCACCATTTTTAAACGGATTATGATAAGTGAGTTCTATTTTTGCCAAAATGTTAGTCGAGTGTAGAGCTTTAAAATTATGTACAACTTGACATATGTTTATATTTGAAAATTCCGAGATTCGAACTAGTGACCCTCCGTTTCTGGGATACTCTATATTTGTAACAAACTAAAAATATTTTTACGTTATTCCTTTAGATCGATTGAGTAGGAAATAATTTTATTTCTACCTTCTAGGACAATTTGTTCGTCTGCAATCTGTTTGAGACCCCTTACGTGAGACACCCTGTATATATTATTGTTAGGTAGCGGTAATAGTTGTTCGTGTATTTTTTTATTATCAATACATTTAAATCTTGTAAATAGTTTAAATGTGTGCTATTATCCTACAGCAATACAAATTCTTTACTTACCAGATTTCATCTTCAATTAGCATAGCTTTTCCGTAAATGTATCATCATTGCAAAATTTAACAAATATTCATATATAAGTTGCAGGTATACTTAAATTTTTCGTATAGGCAATTGGCTGAATTTCTACTAAAACACAACAAAACCAGAACAAATAATAATTTTTGTTAACCCTCTGATTGGATCAAATTAATTTACACTCTCCATTTTTCCTCTGACCATTTTATAAACACTTTTTGGAACATATCTGTTAAAATACTTTATTACCATATTAATTTATAATGTCAATTAAAATTTAAAAGGACGTATGTTTAGTATGATTAACTTAAAAAAATAATATATTTAGAGAAATATTTAATTCTTGATAACAGATCAAATTAATCTGGGACTTCATTTAGAGAATTTCCTCCGCTTGAAACGAGGGATTTGAGTCTTAACGCAGCCTCGGGCTGTGGGTGTAAATTACTGTCCTTACAAGTTGACATCCATTGTGTTTCCTTATTGTTTTTAACAACAAATCGTAATATTTATTCGTAAAGTTTACCAAGTTTTAGTTTTAAAACTAATGTTTATGTAATGTGTAATGTTGTAATGTGTACAAATGGTTTGATGACTCCTATCAACAATCCATGTCTTCTCTTCGCCGATGATCTCAAGATATAGCTTTATAAGAGATCCTGCTGATTGTCTTCATCTTTACGAAAGTCTAAATGCTGTTCTGGACTAGTGTTTCTCGAATAGCGTGGAACTTAATTAAGACAAAATTCTCTGTTATCGCCTTCTACAGACAAAAAATCTACTATTTTTCAATATATCATTGAAGGATCACAACTAAAGAGCGTTTAAGAGGTGAAAGACTTGGGTAATGTCTTAACATCTACTCTAACTTGGGGAAGACACGTCTTGTAATATAGATCGAACCTTTATTGAACCTCAAACCCCTTTAATCACGACACACCTCTTAAGAGTCTCTTCTGTGCATTTGCCTTGCCATACCATGAGTTTGGCTGTATATATAAATAAACCCAGGTTACCTCATCAGGTTTTTTTAAGAGATTTACCTGTGCCTTACTTTGACCGTTCACATAGACTACATATGTGCGTGGAATCTATCCAAATAAATCAAGGGGTGAGCCATTACAGTACAAGTTGAACAGTACTGGTAATTAACTCATAATTATATGAAGACTTAGCTGCCTAAGGTCATGAACACGTTTCTTCGTTTAGTATGAATGAGATGTGGCTTTGACCACTGTAATGTACCACTAACAAACGTTGCCTACTTCCTAGAGATCCTTCCGTTGGAATTTGGAAGAATTTGGAATATGATACTTTACTTACCAACAAGCTTGTCAATGCTCTAATCCTCCAAGGCTCCTTGAGTCTTTGAACTTCAGAGCTACCAGAACAAATAGATTTCACGATTTATTTGCTCGAGACCATTATGGACTATGCACTTTTGTTAACGTTCAAAATATTGCTCATGAATTAATAGATTCTACCTGTATTTATGCATTTAATATGTTTGTGTTGCTATTATCCAGTATTTCAACTACTGGATATTTCGATAATATAGCAATAATAAAACCTATTTAACTATTCGACCTGTAATTTTGATCAAAAATATCAATTACAGATATAGATTTAATACACCTAATAAACAAATAACTTACACAGTTATTAAACTCAAGTTCTTTACTGTCGTAAACAAATGCATGCTCGAAATTGCTCACTTACACAAAAGCTCTCTCATAAAATGTTAACTTAGATCCATAGTTCAACAAACTTAAACATTAGTTGAAAGTTGTTCAAGAACTAATCAAAAAGTTGATTAACTAACTTAAAGCCAAACAAATCTATTAGGTCTATAAAACTCCTTATCAATAAGAATATATTGAAGAATTTTTAAAAACAATAAAGTTCGACTTTTCTTATATCAGTGAAAAATGGAGATTTGTTAAACATTTTAATTGAGTTGTTAATTGAGTCTGCTACTCAAAATGTATTGTTATGGCAAGTATTAGTTAAAATATTAAATTAAATGAAAAATTCTTTATTTTAATAGGCAAAGTTAGGGTCATATGGCCTTTCTAACACTTACCCTGCATCCAAATAGAGTTGGACATATATCTACAGCAAAATCAATAATAATCAAGCTTAAAACTAAGCTTTTAACAGAATAAAGTCAATAACTTTACTCATTCTCTCTAACACACACCCATCAGTGATCCTACCCACGACAGCCCCCTAGAACACACCGACCAAGGACATCCGCTCAAAGTATGACTTTCAGAGCCACCACAATCCGGGGATGGCTATCTAGAGATTTGATGGAACTTGGCAAGTCTTTTCACAGACGGCAAGTAGTGACAACATAAGCCCTATCGTAGACTGCGGTCCTATATTGAGGCACCCGCAATATGGATAAAGCAGAATGAGAGCTTATTAAACTACCTTGAGGCACAATTTTGAAGTCATTTTCAAAATATTTTGGAAAAGCAGTTTTTAAGATTGAAAACTTCAACGACAGAATATTGACTGATCTCTGGTCATTTAGATTCAATAGTCGTGACTCAAGTTAGTAAGGTGTTATATGATCTTCGCATCTCGGATTATAAACATATCTCAAGCAGTAGTTTTGAGACAGCTGGAGCATATCAGCAAGAGAAACAGTCATGCCGTTGATCACAGGGTTGCATTAAGTAAAGTACGTAAAACATTAGACCATCAAAAAAGGATAGTACAGGGCGATCAATTTCATCCAGTCACACAATTCATCAATATACCCATTTAGAGAAGTATAAAATAAAAATGCGTCACATGTATTATTGGCTTACTGGAAGTTCTGAAACAAGGTTTGATGAATACCACCAGAGTCGAATGTTTAATAATACATATTTGGATGAACTCATCAATCCCTGTAATGATATATCCAGACATCGGATTATAAATTTATGACAACTAGATTCCGAATCTATGTTCCAAGAGATACATTTAAGTGCATGTTGACTAATAACTAACACTAAAATAATTCCCTCATTGGGCATGATGATAACCTGTGTGACTGGTTGAAATGAAAGTTTGGTACCATCATATATGTAGATTTACCATATTATATCTAGGTAAAAATTATTGGTAAATATATTTGGATGTCATAGGACGTAGTTTATTGTATCTTGCTTAACAGAATACTATTCATAAACTACATTGCCAAGTGTTTAAATAAATAAATAAATATGAAACTCAATATTAATTCTTGGCGGTATGGGATTGTAGTGATGGTGTTATTTATTATTCTTGATTGGCTACTCATCACCGGAAAATAAAAACACTTCAATTAGTAAAGAGTAGTCAGCAGAATGTGTGTCACTCTAATTCAAAATGAAAGAGGAAGATACAATGTTCTAAAGTACTAAATTAAACGTCCAAAACAAATTGTTTTGTAATTTTATTTTGTATATATCGAGAAATTATTTAGTACCTTTTAACCTATCTCATAATATTTCATTTATTAAATGTTTTTATCCATTTGTCAATTTTTTACATTTACCTTCTAGTATATGACTGACGACGAACCTCGACAGAGGATCGAAATATATCACTTGTTACTAATTAAAGTGTTTTTATTTTCTGGTGATGAGTAGCCAATCAAGATTAATTAAAAATCAATATATCTTAGGGTATAACTTCTGTGTTACTTGGTCTTCATTGTACTTTATAAAAACACGATATTAAGATTTTTTTTATATCCCTTCTTAAGAGGATATTTTTTTGTAAATGAAAGAAAAATTACCTTTGTAACCTCAATTCCCCAAGAACAATGCAGATAAACGACGATAGAACTTAACGTCAGACAGAGGGAGCACAATCACAATTTAACTTCTTATCTCTCTTTTTGTTTTGTTAGTTTGTGTTCAGTATAGTTGGAATAATGCAACTTGCAATATGACACAATAGCGTGTTTCAATTTAGTTTAGTGGGATTTAACCATTATTGAGATTTTATGTAATTTCATACGAGGTTGGGTTTTATGAGTGGTTTGCATTTTGAATAATTTTTGATTGAAAAATATTTTTATTTATTCTGTGAGATTTGTATTAAAGACATTAATTTACCACCTCTGGTGGGAATCAATTGCACGACTAATAACGGGACCGTCTAGTGAAAAATTACAAATTTTGCCAAAGATATTAAAATTTTTAATGTTTAGCGAATTTGGTCTTGGTCTATGGATTATTAGGTTTCTGAAAAACACAACATATGGCATAATATATTGTATAATTTCTGTGCAAAAATATTTAAAGCGGGGTACGAACAACTATTTTTGGGGCAGTCAGACGTATTATTGTAAACTTCAAACGCTGTTTCCCACGGTATTTTATTTTTTATTTTTTACACAAAAGTTCTTATAACTTTTCAACTATTATAGCTAAGTAAGAGTATATATACACAACTAATAAAAATTAATTACAAATAAATATAAAATAATGATGTTTTAAAGCTATAACCTTAAGTCCATAAAGAAACGAAATTGCACAATAAGTTAGTACCTTTTATATACTTTAAAATGAGATATCAAACACTAAAATTTGTTCTTTAGTTAAAAATTTATGAGATTAAAAAAACATGTTACTACCCCCCGAAAAACTCAAAAACTCTAAGGACTATGTAAACAAATTGTTTTTAGCGAATTTCCCCTACAGGGAAGAAGCTATTACTGTAGGTCTCATGGTAAGACTTAAGCCCGAGACCATGATAACTTTTTCTTTTGAGGTCCCCAGATGCCAAAAACACTATTCGTTCAAATTTATATATATATGTATATATATATATATATATGTATATATACATATATGTATATATATACATATATATATATATATATGTGTGTGTCCGTTAACACCATAACTTGAGTAAAAAAGTCCGATTTTGATCAAATTTGGCTCAATCGTGTAAAATGACATTCATGACTTAAGTTCGAAAACCAGAAAAATCGGACCATGGGAAGGGGGGTTTTAAATTTTCCATAAATCAGTTTTTGCTTTTTTCACACAATCATTTTTAAAAAACCTAATTTTGGTTTTGACTATGTTATAGAGCTTAAAAAAATAATATGGTATTTTGAATCATTAAGCTAGGTTATATGGTTGCGGAGAAAATCAAAAAAACGTGTTCATAAAATCTCCCATGTTAATCTTATGGGAAAATGGTTTTTAGCTTTTCCCCAATTAATTTTACTATAAACTTCACATTTGCTTATACCAATCAGTTTAGCTCTACAAATCAATCATTTTGGTGTTTAAATTGTGATTCTACGTCCAACTGTTGCCGAGATATTCAAAGTGCTAAACACAGTACGTTGTCCAATGTTATCCTTATGGAGAATAAATAAAATTTGCTATCTCGATTATTTATGAATGTATGTTGATGAAATGTGGTATGTGGCTTCACGTAATACTGGTATTTTGATATTTGCACAAAAAATTTATTTTTCGTTGATTATTCCCGTAGCAGCAAACCTGCGTACTCAGCCCCCATGTTATTCTTATGGAGAATAAGTAATATGTAATGACTCCCTTAATTATGAACATAAATTAATAAATCTTGGTATGTAGCTTCAATTGTTTGAGTTATATTGATAATTATATAAAAACCCATTTTTTTCCTCGTTGCAGCAAACCTGATTCTCAGCCCCCATGTTATTCTTATGGAGAATAACTAGAATGTTATAAAGCGCTTATTTATGATTGAATATTGATGGAACTTGGTATGTGGCTTCTGCTAGTTAAATGCTATTTATATTTGCATAAAAACAAATTGTTTGTGTTCCTTGTTTCAGCAAACCTACGTACTCATTACCAATGTTATTCTTATAGAGAATAATTAAAATCGCTTATATGTGAATATATTTTTATGAAACTTGGTATGCGGCTTTATGTGGAATTAAGACATATATTATGCATTGGAAATTCACTGAGTACGCAGATTTGCTGCGACGGGTTTTTTTTATTTAAAACTGGCAAACATAGTTAAGGGACCAAAAGAAGCTAACAAAATATATTTTATAAATTTTAAAAGCATTTTGAGGAAAATTACTAGTTTCGGTATGGAACACCCCAAGTTTATATTCATACCACTTATTAGTGAATTTCCTTTGGAAAGTGAACTATTAGCATGACCCGCACGATGAAACTTAAGCCCGGGACCACCATAGAAGTTCCTAACGTGATCCCCTGAACACGTTTTGGGGGGACGTTCAAAATTTTATATATATATATATATATATATATATATATATATATGTGTGTGTGTGTGTGTGTGTATGCACTCTAGCGGTAGCATTTTTTATCCGATTTACTTAAAATTTGGTAGGAACGTTCCTTTCTATAATTTGTTGGACAAGTTCGTTGGGCAAAACAATCGGAAAACTCTAAACCCATTTTTTGGGGATTAATCTTTAAAATGTCGAGTTTTTGGGCCCAAAAAGGGTCAGAAAAGCCCCAGATGTAACATTAATGCATCTAAAAATATGGGAATTAGAGAGGCGAAAGTATTAAGCCCTCTCTCGTCATTCTAGCATAAATATTTACCGAGTTATTAAGGAAAATGTGTATCGGCTAAACACAGTACGTTGTCTTATGGGGGTTTTACACTAGAAAAGCCTGTTATTCCTTTGTTAGAGTACTTTAATTATCCCCAGCAACCTCACGCCTACTTTCAAGCCTGTCTGGACCTTCTCCTAACCTTATAATGCGCAAAATTGTATTCCCAGCTTTGCAAGTAAATGAAACCAGGAGTACCAGAACAGCCAAAAAATCAATGTTTTCAGATTTCAATAAAAATTGGACAAATGTTTGTCTTTACACATATTTTGAGTTTTAAAAGTTTTTTGTGGAAATTCACTTCCCTCACGTCAGCGTGCTGCGTGCGAACTCGTTTTTCTTTGGATTCGGGCTATGCATAAAAGTCCTCCAAATTTGATATTACAATAAAATGTACTAACCATGTTGATTAATCGTTTTGGTAAATAAATCTGAGATTTAACCTTACCTTAACCTAAACTTATACAATAATAATTTTTTTAATGAAAAAACGTCTTGATTAGTTTTATTATTTGCACTGTCAATTTTTTAAGACAATCAGCGTCTTCGTTTTGATATTTTTGCAGATCCGTAAATGCCATGGGTATTTCATTTATTAAGTTTCCTCCTTTTTCTACAATCTAGTTAAAGCGTCGGCTATCACATTGTCAGTTCTTTTATAGTGTTCTATAGTAAATGGTAAATTGAGAAGTTGTTCAACCCATATAGGTCATCTGGTTTTTGTGTTATTTACTTATTTAATACATGGAATATAAGTCTACTTGTTTGTAAATGTTGTAAATTGGATCTGCCGTTGGAAATAGAATAAATAAATAAAAATAAACAGAAAATTTAACATTATATATTTTACTTGTTTTCTGTATTATTTTATCTTATACGTTATTAGTCATGATAATATCAGGTTATCTTCGATACAAGATACGTCTGCTTAACGTAAAAAAGTCATGAAAAATAGCATCGACAAAACCAATCGTATAGGTAAAAGGATTAATCCGTGGACAATTCAGGAAAAAATAGGAATGAAGTCCATTTGAGGATTGGGGGTTATCAAACCCCAATTGATAAGTGGCCTGATGGTACTCAGGTAATGGACCACTGAACCTCTGGCACGGTCTGGTGATATTGAATACGAGTTCACACGCAGCACGCTGACTTGAGGGAAGAAAATTTCCACATACAAAACTTTTAAAACTTAAAACCAGTGTAAAAACATACATTTATTCCAATTTTATTGTAATCAGAAAACATTAATTTTTTGCTGTTCTGATGCTCCAGGTTGTATTTACCTGCAATGCTGGGAATATAAATTTTGCGCATTACAAGGTTAGAATAAGGTCCAGTCAGGCTTGAAAGTAAGGGTGAAGTTGCTGGGAATGATAATAGTACACAAACAAATGAATAACAGGCTTTTCTAATGTAAAACTCCGATAAGACAACGTACTGTGTTTAGTCGATACTCATTATCTTTAATAACGCGGTAAATGTTTATGCTAGAATGACGATAGTGGGCTTAAAACATTCGCCTTACTAACTCCCATCTTTTTACAAGCATTAGTGTTACATCCGGGGCTTTTCTGATCCTTTTTGGGCCCAAAACTCAAAACTTGAAAGATTTATCCCCAAAAAAAGGATTTAGAGTTTTCCAATTTTGCAAAATAAATTGTTCAACTGATTATAGAAAGGAACGCCCCTACCAAATATGGAGTAAATCGGACAAAAATGCGCCGATATATATATATATATATATATATATATATATATATATATATATATATATATATATAATTTTGATCGACCCCCCAAAACATGTGCAGTTAGGAAGATAGGAATATATGACATACCTATTTAATATCGATCAATATCTATTACACGAACTGGTGATTTAGAATGGTGTGAATAGAATGATGTAATCCCTGGAAAAAGGGAGAGGTCGAAGTGATTCTCTCAACAAGAACTGTTCCTCTCAGCGTTAAAAGCCTTCTCTTGTCGGCTCAATGTAGTAAGACTACCCAAACGAAAGTGTTTTTGCAACTTTAATTGCTTTTCTGATCTAGTATATCGTTTCAGTTATCTTTTCGAACTCCCTAAAGGTTTTCAAAGGAGCGAGGCAAACTAAGAGGTAGCCTTAAATAATATCATACTCCATTTCGATGTGTTTTCTGTTTAAATTTGTTGATACTTAATTAGGTCATATATGATATTCGTAGAATCTTTCTAACTACAAAAAAATTCTATGTTATTTTATAATATTTAAACCCCCCAACTGAAACAGTCCCTAATTGGAATCAAATAAATAGCTAGGCTGTTTATTTAAATTAAATAGAACCATAGTACTCTTTTGATTTATCTATATCTCTGAAACATACAGTGCATTAATTTATAATATGGATTAGATTACTTTCATAAATAGGATGGTTAAAACAAGTTTTTTAGATTTACCAAAAACCTTCGTATTTGTTTGTATATATAATTGTATATACAAAATATTGTTTTATAAATACTTTTTTACCAATAAATAGATAAAATAACTAAGGCTAAACTTCAAATTGTTTACTAAGCTTTTTCCTATAGTAACTATCAATATTTGCTCCTGCCGTGGAAATTATTTTCATTGGGAATGAAATCAATTTATCAGTAACTACGTCCTTAATTATCTCCGCATAAATCTTTTCAATCTCCTTTGAATAAAGCTAATCGCCCCTCTTTTGTCCTTCCTGAATGGCTTACCTTTCTTTATTTTCAACCACTGACTCTCAATTAATTGCATTCGTATGCGTATTACATTAAGCATATTATATGTTAGAAATTAAATATCATTAGCATTACTATTGCAGTTTAGTATAACATTTACTCACATATTTTTTGAATTTTATTATTTTATTCTTCTTACTAGTATAACTTCTACAATCCTAGGACTTTTCATGTATCAAAATAATATGATGCAATGTTTTTTTTGAGATCTGTGGTTCTTTGCTTCATATGTGATCGAGAAATAAAAAAGTGTTGAAATTACTAAACGTTTATACAAAACTTAAAATGCTTTAACATGTTTTAATAATTGTTAATTCATAATAGCAACATAACTAAATACTATAATAAAAAAAAGTATTTTCTAAAATAACCCCGTCCCATAAAACCTGCTTACTCAGCAAATTTTCATTGAATATTTAGGTATTAATAGCGCATAAAGCCACTTACCAAGTTTTCTTAATATACATTCAAAAATAAGCAATATATAACATTTTAATTATCCCCATAAAACAACATAGGGGTTGATTAAGCAAGTTTTCTACAACAAGGAAGACAAAATATGGGTTTTTATGCAATTATCAATATAATTTAACTAGATGACGCAACATACCAAGTTTCATCAATATACAATCATAAACAAGCGACAAATGACATTTTAATTATTCTCCATAGGAATAACTGTTAGAATGAGTACGTAAGCTTGCTGCTACTGGAACCATGAGTAAAAATTGTGTTTTGTACAAATAAAAAAAGACCACAACCAGACGATACCATGTTTCGTCAGTTGATACTCCATACTGTTTTTTGGGTTTTATTTATGTCTCATTGATCATAAATAAGTGAGATATAAAATTGTTCTTAGTCCCCATACGAATAACAATGGACAACGTACTGTGTTTAGCAATTGTAATATCTCTGTAAGTAATTGACGTATATGAATGATCAAAACACCAAATTGTGAGTTTATTTAAGTTTAATCCAATGGTGATCACTAAAATTTGACTTTTTCAACCATTATATGTAAACGACTCAAAAAACTTTAAATGTTAAAATTGTCTGCATTATTAGAAGAAACGAGTTCGCACGCAGCACGCTGACTTGAGGGAAGTGAATTTCCTCATCAAAACTTGTAACACTCAAAATCAGTGTAAAAACATACATTTATTCAAATTTGTATTGAAATCTGAAAACATTGATTTTTTGGCTGTTCTTTTTTGGCTCCTGGTTTCATTTAGTGCAATGCTGGGTATACAATTTTGCACATTATAATCTTAGGAGAAGATCCAGACAGGCTAGAAAGTAGTGAGGTTGCTGGGATGATAAAAGTACACCAACAAATGAATAACAGGCTTTTCTAATGCAAAACCCCCATATGACAACGTACTATGTTTAGTCGATACTCATTTTCTTTGTGCTAGAATGACGAGAGAGGACTTAGAAGTTTTGTCTCACTAATTCCCATATTTTTACATGCATTAATTTTACATCCGGGGCTTTTATGACCTTTTTTGGGCCCAAAAACTCGAAATTTGAAGGATTAATCCCCAAAAAAAGGGGTTTAGAGTTTTCCGATTGTTTTGTCCAACTGATTATAGAAAGGAACGTTCCTAATAAATTTGAAGTAAATCGGGCAAAAAATGCAACTGCTGGAGTGCAAACACACTTATATATTTATACAATTTTGGACAACCCCCCAAAACATGTTCAGGGGGCCACGTTATGTACTCCTATGGTGGTCCCGGGCTTAAGTTTCACCGTGGGGGTCATGCTAATAGTTCACTTTCCATAGGAAATTCACTAGAAACAGGGAATGAGAATTTGCTTTTATAAATATACATATTAAAGCCAGAACTATCGGTTCTGTAGTATTAACAACAGAACCATGGTGCCATTAATACCATGATGAGTTTAATCATAAGTGGAGAACAATAAGACATAGTATAAATGCTGAAGACTCCACACATGGAATATATAAATATAAGGTTCTACAAGGCTTTCGACTTAGATTTGTCAAACACAACTGTAATGAGAGTCAATGAGAGAATAATGAATTATATTATGACATTTCATTAAAAACACTACTTTGAGAAATTTTAAATATCAGTTCGAAGTGACAAACCTTTTACAAATCTGTTGCTCAACATTATTGGTGACTATGACATTCAAACTAACAGGCCAGACTATTTGTGACTAAGAATTTAATAATAATGAATTATTTGGAAGCATATATATTTGTGTTGAGAAATGTTGTATCTGAAGTTCCTTGATTAAAATACTACGTGTAAAAAACTATATCATGTCTAAGGTGTAATGGTTTTACATGATTTAAAAAAATTCTGCGAAATCAAATGCAAGGTTTTAAAACCTTTTATGAGGGAAAACATTCAAATGTAGTGTCACATCGTTTTCCAATATAGTGGCGAAAGCTCACCTAACCTGAAGTATTTTAATTTAAAGATCTTAGCAAACATATTTATGCTAGAAATTATTTCCTTTTTAAAGCCTTTTCTCACTGGCCTATAAATATTCGCCCTCACAACTCCCAATGAATATGCATGAAGTTCTCTTGACACCACGCAACGCTTGGCCTCTTTCATAGATGACTGGTTTATTTTCGCAGATTTATAATTTAAAAGGTTTTGTTCTTTTATATACAGTTTGTAAGCGTTTGGTTTTAAATATATGACTGAGATTTTAGCGGATATGAGTTAGTTCGGAAAATTAAAATTCATTTGTACTATTGACTGTATTTTCCAAATTTGTGATAGCGATGGATTTGCAATTTATTAACATTTATCTGGATTTGTATTGCTTATAGTGTTTGAAAATAACGTTTTGGGTGTATTACGAGTAGACTATCTTCCCGTTACTAAGTGAACCCTGATCTAATAAACAACAGATGCTTAATGTGTCGATATTTATAGTTTTTGTTTGTTCGACACTGTTTGCATTCATTGCAAAGCCGTCTTGAATCAACGAATTGAGTTGTTGGTAACAATTAGATACAACATTTAGTGAATTTCCTTTGGAAAGTGAACTATTAGCATGACCCGCACGGTGAAACTTAAGCCCGAGACCGCCACAGAAGTTCCTAACGTGACCCCCTGGACAGGTTTAGGGGGACTTTTCAAAATTTTATATATATATATATATAGACACACATATATATATATATATATATGTGTGTGTGTGTGTGTGTGTGTGTGTGTATGTGTGTATGTTTGCACTCTAGCGGTCGAATTTTTTGTCCGATTAACTTCAAATTTAGTAGGGACGTTCCTTTCTGTAATGAGTTGGACAAGTTCGCTGGGAAAAACAATCGGAAAACTCTAAACCCCTTTTTTTGGGATTAATCTTTCAAATTTCGAGTTTTTGGGCCCAAAAAGGGTGATAAAAGCCCCAGATTTAAAATCAATGCATGTTAAAAGATGGGAATTAAAAGGCGAAAGTTTCAAGCCCTCTCTTGTCATTCTAGCATAAATATTTACCGAGTTATTAAAGAAAATGTGTATCGACCTAACACAGTACGTTGTCTTACGGGGGTTTTATACTAGAAAAGCCTGTTATTCCTTTGTTGGAGTACTTTTATCATCCCCAGCAACCTCACGCCTACTTTTAAGCCTGTCTGGACCTTCTCCTAACCTTAAAATGCGCAAAACTGTATTCCCAGCTTTGGAAGTAAATGAAACCAGGAGTATCAGAACAGCAAAAAATCAATGTTTTCAGATTTCAATAAGAATTGGACAAATGTATGTTTTTACACTGATTTTGAGTTTTAAAAGTTTTGTAAGTGGAAATTCACTTCCCTCACGTCAGCGTGCTGCGTGCGAACTCGTTTTATTTTATTTTTGTATCAGTAACAAAAGTAATTAAAGCTTTCCTTAAAGTAATGCAGTGCATGTACAAACACATATTTTCCTATTGGAGAAACGAGCATGATGTATGTAACAAATTATTTCTTCTAGAGGACATTCTTTAGATACACTATAGTATAGATCTGATTATTAAATTAAGTGAACAGATAATTTTTACCTTCACACAGGTGACCAAATAACAAATTATGGATTTTAATTTGTAATCAGTACTATTAGAACCCATAAAACCAGACCGGCAGATAAAATTACTGGAGTAGGGCATGTTGGCCAAGTGACAGAAGATGCATATCTGCATCAAACAAATAAATAGGAGCGAATAAACAAACTATATAAAATTTATTTGAGAATACAGCAACAACAATATATTTTAAAATTAAAAAAACTAAAATAACATAAAAATATTAAGTACTTTTTATATATGCGTCATACCTTATCACGTTAAAAAAACAGATATTGATATAACTAAGTATGTTATGTACTTAAATATAAAGTTTGTCTATACACTCGTTGTATTACTACGTGTTGTATTACTCTGTTATTCAGCTGTAGACCACAACAGCTCACCAAGTAACAAACGCTGGCCAGCCTGCGGTTACAAGAGCGAAGAACAAAGAGCGAAAAAGGAATTGCCTTCGTGATAATTATTCGTGGAATTTCCTTGCAGGTAATTATTATGGTACATACAAATTGGGCAATTTTCTTAGGAAATGCTTATATTTAAAAAAAATCATTTAGATCATCATGTGATAAAAATTGCTTTGAAAAACTACTTTTTCCTACAACCACGCCTAAAGTACTTCTTTACGATCGAAAAACACAACGTAAGAAAGGTTTTTTTTCAGTTCAGCGAGTGAAAAAGTATATTTCGGTCGCTGATTCTAATTTTTCAGCTCGATGGCGGTAATAAACAGCTGATTGATTGTTGCTTTGGACCAAGCTAACTAAATTGGTATTTAGTTATTTTATAACATCAAGCTCTGTGAATTCAATAACAAATAAATTAAAAGTGAAGTTTTATGTTAAATGGTTTCAAAATCGCACTTATTGCAAAATTATTGAATGCAATTAAAGCGTTAATTGTCTTTACCGCTTACGGAAAAATATTTGTGTGATGTAATAATGATATATTAAATAATATTAATAATTATGATCATGAATATATTTTGTTTTTTAATTATTTGCCTATCTATCACCTATTAGTAAATTTCGTTTAAAAAGTGAACTATTATATTACTATTATTATAAGTGACCCGCACAGTGAGACTTAAGCCCGGAACCACCTTAGAAGTTCCTAACGTGACCCTTGAACACGTTTTGAGGGGTCTCTAAAGACTTTTTATATATATGTGTGTGTGTGTGTGTGTGTGTGTGTGTGTGTGTGTGTGTGTGTGTGTGTGTGTGTGTGTAATTTTAAAATTTATCTAGTAATCTTAAAAGCTTAAAATGTGATTTGATTTTGGGTGGTCAGATAAAATGTTGAATAACTTTACAATTAATTTTAATTGAAGATTTTAATGTTTTTTTAATTATCAACTGTTCAAAGTGTTCATTATTGTATCAACATTTTGTACACAGCCAAATTTTGTACTAACCCTATGCCATGACACCCACATGAAACCTATGTGCAATGAACAAAGATTTGTTTGGGTAAAAATAAAAACACGGCTTGCTGTTGTTAGATGTAAAATATTGCACATTCTAGTCGAGAAATTGATTACCTATTCATAGGCTTCATTTAAGCTTCTCCTTGATCTGAGAGCACCACCTCTCTTTTCTTGAAAAAATATTTTTACCTCAGTAACAATAGTTATTATGTATTAAGAGCGTAAAGTAGGCCTTTCTTGCTTGAGGAAAACCATTACTTCGCTCCAACATGCGTCGCATAGTAATTTTCCAAAAGTGATAAAGACACTTTACGCTTGAATTATATTTACAATTTTTCCTAAACTGCAATTTTTGATACCATACAGTATAACAAATTCACTTTCATCCATTTTGATTGAATTCATAAAATTGAAAACTCCGAGTAAGTTACCTTCGTCGAAAGCAACGATAAATAATCAGCTGTTTATTACTTCAACGAGCTCAAAAATAAGGTGCAGTGAGAACAGAAGACTTTCACGAAAACAGAAAACAGCTGTTTTACGATCGTGAAGAAGCACTTTGGGTGCGGTTGTAGGAAAAATAATATCAGTTATTTTCACGATGTTCAAACACAATTTATCATTAAAATTCATTACACTTAGGGTGTTTAAAGTAAATACCATTTTTTGCCAACACCATTGCAGTACTGAAAGTGTGTGTGTGTGTGTGTGTGTGTGTGTGTGTGTGTGTGTGTGTGTGTGTGTGTGTGAGTGTATGTGTTCGCACTCTAGCGATCGCACTTTTTGACCGATTTACTTCAAATTTGGTAGAGACTTTAATTTTTATAATCAGTTGGTCTGGTTCGTTGGGCAAAACCATTGGAAAATTCTAACCCCCTTTTTTGGGATTTTAAGTTTTCAAATTTAGAGGTTTTGGGCCCAAAAAGGGTCAGAATAGCGTTGAATATATACTTATTAAATTGTTTTACGTAAAGAGCCAAATATTTTAAGCCCTCCTTCATAATTTTAGCACAAGTACTTACCGATTTATTAAAGAAGATGTTAATTGTCAAAATACAGTACGTTGTCTTATGGGGATTTTACACTGGAAAAGGCTGATTTCAGATCTTAATGTCGGTTTAAAACCCCCATTACCCCTATATACCAACTTGTTATCCCGACTATAGCTCCAACATGACTATCCGACTGTGACTATCTTTATAATGAACAACATAAGCATCCTATTAGTGAATTTAAATATAACCAGGAACATCAGAACACCCAAAAAGTAAATCTTTCAATTTTCAGAAAAATGTAACCAGTGTTAGTTTAAACCCTTTTTTGATATTTTTAAGGTTTTAATGCGGAGATTAACTTCCCTAACGTCAGTGTAATGCGTTCGATCTCGTTTTAGCGACTTTCCCCCATAGGGAAGAAGCTATTACCGTAGTCGGCATCGCAAGACCCAGGCCCGGGACCATGATAACTTTTCGTTTTGACACCATTCATTCGAAACTGTAAATTATTATCTGGAGTCCTAAGCAATCTGAAATATTCAATATATAAATATAAATATATATATATAAATATAAATATATATATATATATTTATATATATATATATATATATATATATATATATATATATATATATATATATATATATATGTGCCTGTGAGCACGATAACTCTTGTAAAAACGTCCGATTTGTTGAAATTTGGTACAAACGTGTAAAGTAACATTCAGTCAGATCGACCCATCCAAAGTGGTATTTTGGGGGGTTTTGTACCCCTAAAATGGGTTTTTTGAAGTTTTTGCATGTAATATTTAAATAATTAAAATTTTAGTTTTCACCATTAAATTTGGTTTTAAAAAACACACAATTTGGTGTTTTTATCATTTCTCTAAGTCAATTGGTTACAGAGATATTAAAAGTAGTAAACACAGTACGTTGTCCAATGTTATTCTTATGGAGAATAAACTAAATTTTATTTCTGGCTTATTTATGAACCTATCCCGAAAAAAAACTTGATATATGGCTTCATCTCGTTGTGGTCTATTATTATTGGCACACATAACCATTTTACCAATGGTTCCCGTAGCAGCAAACCTGCGTACTCTGCCTTCATCTTATTGTTGTGGAGAAAAAAAATTATATTTCTCTTAATTATCAACATTAATTAACAAAACTTGGTATGTACCTTCCCCTAGTCGACTTTTATTGATGTTTGCATAAAAAGCCATTTTAGTGTTCCTTGTTACAGCAAACCTGCTTACTCAGCTCCCATGTTATTCTTATGGAGAATAAAATGGCATATATCGCTTATTTATGAATGAATATTGATGAAACTTGGTATGTGGCTTGACCTAGTTGAGTTTTATTTATATTTACATAAAACCCATATTTTTATTCCTTTCTGCAGCAACCCTGCGTACTCAGCCCCATGATATTCTTATGGAGAATAATTAAAATGTTATACATTGCTTATTTATGAATGTATATTAAAGGAACTTGAAAATTTTCTGAGTATGCAGGTTTGCTGCGATGGGGGTATTTAAATTTTTTATGCTGATACGAAAGTACAAAAATAATTTGTAACGATTAATTTTAATTTTATCTTAACAAAACAAATACAAACAGGATATCAATACGATTTCAAATATACCCATATCTTATGTAAACTCTCTAATCTTGTACCATAATTAAAATTCACTGACGTAATAAGTAATCCATATAAGTGATATCTATCGTTACTCGTTTACCAGAAAATTTTAATGTATACACTGTTATTTAAATACTTATATTCTAAGCCTGAATCTAGCTCAGTTTGTTTCAACAAAGAAACTATGATCAATTAAATTTAGTGGTTTCTTAAACTTAATATACTTTTTAGATTGTCTATACTAACGTGTTATAGGTTTTACTAAATAGAATTATAATATAACAAATTTGTTAGGTTGCTTGAGTTTTGAATGTTATAAAAAAAGTATAGTTCAAACTAAAAAAGCGTTTGCAAACTCACACCAAATATGGTATTTAATAGTCAAGACGATTAAACATTGCACAACCTGCGTACATTAAGTATGTTGTTGAATATGTATTGTTAGTGCTGCCCAAGTGGTCAAACTCTGCGAAAACTCTGACAAAGTATTATAATTGCATGCCAAATGCTGTAAACCTTGTACATCTCACCCGTATAAAAATATGTGCTAGTAGTCTAGTAATAAATTATCAATGGCATAAATAGGTGATTGACATGAGTATGTTGTTGTTATTCAAACCCTATCGGCATTATTGTAAGAGGAATACGTCTTTGTTGACATAAAATAGCTAGGTCTTAACCACAAGTAAATAAATCGTACAATAGGGAAGAATTGACATGACCAAAAGGGTTTTCTCTACACTATATACGTTAAATATTATGTGGTTAACGTTTTATTGACTTATAAAGATTTCCACTTGTTTTTAATCACCCCGTGTATAAGTGTTCATGTCGTTAATAAATTGATTACTTAAACGTTTAACCTTTTGTTGATGTAAGGAAGGGCTTTAGAGAAAGGAAACAACACATTTACACATTCATAATTTACAGTTTAGAATGATTAAGCTCAGGTGGTGGAGACATTACCAGGCTCTTCTCAGCTACTGGCCACAAGGCCCTGATGAAACCGTATAGAATCTCCTTTAAATACCTTAATTTTCGATCTGAGTCCATTTTTACCACGCTCGTTTTAAAATTGTGAAATTACTTGTTTATAAGAACACTAGTAGTTTTAAAACAAATACTAATACATGATGTTGTAAATACAAATTAAGTTAATGTCTGCTTACGGCTTCTATCTCAGTACCACGTCGAACCACGTAAAAATGGATTAAATGATACATTTATTATGAAAGGGAAACTTACAGCCATATATGTAAAAAATGTATGAAATAAATAAAAATACTAAATAAAGATGTGTAATAGATAGTGTGGGGGTAAAACAAGCTACCTTAATTAAATTCGATTAATAACTATATTGCAGGAGGGCCAGAAATTAGGAAATCAAATTTATTATCAACAGTATAAAACGGACTGTTCGGGTCTAAAATAAGTATAAGATGTCGAGGTTTAAAGAAATAGACAAAAATAGTTCATGGTATATTGTTAAGAATACATCTAATTACCTTTTTCATACTGTTTTACCAAAAAATGTCTTAATGATTAACGATTAAGTAATAAACATAACCTAGAAATCAGAGACCTGTACAAAGACCCAGATGAAGTAAGAAGCAGATGTCTCAGGTGGGCTGGTCATGTGGTAAGAAGAGAGGAGGACGCTAACATAAACAAGTATTTAAATACGACCCAGAAGGCAGAAGGCAGCCAAGTAGACCAATACTGAGATGGAAAGACCGGTCGAAGCGAGACTTGAGAAAACTAGGCAGAAATTAAGATAAGTCCCAGAACAGAGATGGCTAGAGGCAGTGTGAAGGCGAGGCTATGAGGCACCTGTGGTACCAATGGCTACTGCAGGAGTAGTAGTAATGAATAATGATTATACATATATTTTATTCTGTTCTATTTCCAGTAGAATGTTCCAAATTGATGTTTGTATGTACAAATTTGTTTCATGAATATCAGTCTAACTGCAGTTTCATTAATAAAATGGGTCATTTAAGGGAGTTTTATTTTTATTTTAATTTTGTATTCCTATACTTTACTTACTGGAAAATGGTTCTGTAGACTTACACCAGCATGTGACCCGTTATGTTTAATTTTACTAAACTTTAATTTTAATGATTTTATTATAAACACCGCTTTATTAACCGCTTATTACAAAAACATCGCCAACAATTGCATTAACCAAACGGCCTGCGGTAGTAATATATTTTTGAACTATATTTTGAAAATATTTGATTAACATCCATATAAAACCTTATTTATTATGTATTTGATTTATATTAATCCATTAGAAATCGCCTTTTTATGGGCCGGTAAAATAGGTGATGAGAGTAAACATTTGATCAATGGTTTCCGTTGAAATATTTTAATTAAAATAAAATAAGAGACCCGTTTTATTATTTTCATTTATTAATTAAAGGGATCTTCTTTCTAGTATCCATTATCGATTGCACCTTATATTTATATTTTTAGTAATATTAAACCCATGTCATATTCATGACACAACGTGAATGCAATAATAAGTAGTTAAACGTGATTCTAATCAAACAATAGGTATACAATTCAGTCCCTGGTTGCTTCATGCTGACTTTATAACGCAGAATGATTAAATTCGCTAGATCCAATTATACCTCTCCCTTTGGGTTTTACACTTGATAAACTTGGGCAAACGGTTCTGGTGATCTTAATGTCACTAGCAGCCGTTAACGGCAATTGCCCTTTCTGTTACTAAAAAATTTAACCTCTTAGATTATAATACTAGTATTTCGTGAAGAAGCTCACTCTGAGATACAAAAACAAATTATTACCAACTTAAACAAATTATTTAATGATTAATGATAGACAAGCATGTGGATCTATTCTGTATAAAACAGATAAATATTTTGATAATTGTTTTCAACCTTAAATCGAAAACGAGAGATTTGGATTCGTGAAATATGACATGTATCCAAAATAAATAGTCTCTGTATTCAATGTAGCTAACTACAGAATCTACTCAGTCCAAAATACCTCAAGTTCGTGGGATTGCACATATTTTTTGATTTATTTTGTTTTGCCCTCTTATTGTTGTTGACAATGGTGGTTCACGGGACTGCAGCAGTCAAAGTAGACTTTCACGTACCTCCAGTTTTTTTAAGTATTTGGTTTTTTACTGTCCATTGCGATTTAAAACATCCTAAAACGATATATCTGTAATCAATTCAGCTAAAACAACTATAATTATTTTTGAAAAATGCCTTGAACAATATGTGTATATCACCAAAATTACATTAGTTTTACATTTCTGTGACATTAGAACATACTTGTTTATACTTACATTTATTTAGTTAAATACAGGGTTAGGCAAAAATTTGTATCCGCCCTGTTAACATTTCAATGGATCGTATATATGTATAATAAGTATAATTAAGAACTAAAACAACTTAGCAAACTATATTATAGAAAAACGTTCTTTTTGGACTGTGTCACAACTTCCCCATGCCCCTAAAATTGGGAATTTAGCGGGCAGCTCAAGTTTTTTTTTTTATGTATAGCCCCATTGAGTCATACTTCATTTTTAAGGTCTCATAAAAGAAGAATAATTGAGAAAACTAGGGGCTTTTATCTGAAGCCAATACAAATTGGTCCTCATTGAATTTATCGTCATTGACCTATGATGAAAATTTAGAGAAACTACCAACAATTACGCATTGAATTATAGTAATTTATGTAAATATATTATACTATTTTATAACAAATTATTTTCTTACCAAGCTAGACAAGCACACACACTCAAGCACTTTTTTGTAGGAGTATTCTTGGTTTAAGCCTTTTAAGAGTATTTTTTAGCGAATTTCCCCTATAGGGAAGAAGCTATTACCGTAGGTCTCATGGTAAGACTTAAGACCGAGACTATGATAAATTTTTTTTGAGGTCCCCAGATGCCAAAAATACTATTCGTTCAAATTTATATATATGTATATATGTATCTATATGTATATATCTATATATGTGTCCGTGAATGCGATAACTTGAGTAAAAAACGTCCGATTTCGATGAAATTTGGCTCAAATGTGTAAAATGACATTCATGACTTTACGTTCGAAAACCAGAAAAATCGGACCATGAGAAGGGGGGTTTATGGGGGTTTATAATTTTCCAAAAATCAGTTTTTTGGATTTTTCACCCTAAAAATATAAAAAAAACTAATTTTGGTTTCTACCATGTTATAGAGCTTAACAAAACAAATAATATGGTCTTTTGAATTATTAACCTATATTAAGTGGTTGCAGAGAAAATCCAAAAAACCTACTCATAAAATCTCCCATGTTAATCTTACGGGAAAAAGGTTTTTTGCTTTTCCTCAGTTTATTTTAAGGTAAACTTCACATTTGCTTTTACCAATCTGTTCAGTTCAACAAAGCAATCATTTTGGTGTTTAAATTGTGATTCTACGCCCAACCGTTGCAGAGATATTCAAAGTGCAAAATACAGTACGTTGTCCAATGTTATCCTTATGGAGAATAAATAAAATTTTATATCTCGATTATTTATGAATGTGTGTTGATGAAACTTGGTATGTGGCTTCACGTAGTTCTGGTATATTGATATTTGCACAAAACAATTATTTTTGTTGATTATTCCCGTAGCACCAAACCTGCGTACTCAGCCCCAATGTTATTCTTATGGAGAATAAGTAAAATGTAATGACTCCCCCTAATTATGAACATAAATTAATAAAACTTGGTATGTAGTAGTAGTGGTGAAACCACAAAGAGGCGCCACTTCCGGCGCTTTTTCCCCATGTTATTCTTATGGGGATCAGTTTTTGGACCGACACCCGATCCCGCCTATACTAATAAACCACAAGTTTCCTTGTTGGCCCATATTAATACCCAACCCTCGCCTATATTAAATATATTGTCCCCATCCCTCCTCTATACTTTTTAAAATTTTCAAAAACTATCTCTGGTGTGTTTTGTGTCCTTGGATGTGTTATTGGTGTTTTAATAAATTCCCCCAAATTAAAAAATACTGCCGCCAACTTCCTGATTTAAAATTTGGATGATTGTCGTAGTGTTTTAATAAATCCCAACTACGGTCGAACTGCCAACTGATTAATTAAAACACACAACAATCCGCACCACCGCCTGCACACGCAACGATCCGCATCGCTGCCCACCACGACGCCACAGCAACAATCCACCACTCACTGACACACTGACATACTTACACACTAAAGTCGGTCATGTGCAAGCACGCGTCACATTGACCAGAATTTCCACTTACCATAGAGGCAATTTCCTCGTTGAAAGTCCAGCCAACGTGAGGTAATTTCCTGGTTAAATTGAAAAATCCAGCCTCTCGAGGTGTATATAAGGAGCCACCGACAAGACACAGCACTATTGTTCTACAAGACCAGCGACACAACATCTCACCACCAACACCTCACCACCGGCACCAGATGACGTCACCACACCGGACTCCTCACGGCTCTCACCTCTCCACCGGACGTCTCGGCGCCACGGCTCACCTCTCCACCTCTCACACCCAGGACTTCGGTTAGCTGGGAGTGTTAGCGACGGTAGTTGTAGCTAAGGTGGGACAATCACAACTGTTAATCCATCCGAAAATTGTGAAATAGCCTAATATTTGTAAATCTCCAATTCACCATTTCCAAATTTTAAGGTTTCCATATTTAAATATCCATTTGTAAATCATATTTCGAATGTGACTGCATTTCGAATATGAACTCTCGTAAACTTGTAAAATATAATTTAAAAACCGCTGTTAAATAATTTAAAAAAATTAAAAAATTTAAAAAATTTAAAAAATGGTAATTTCTTGTTTATAAAAAGCAGAGTAATGTCATCTCAAAATTTATTTACATCCAACATGTTGTCCTGTGCAATATGCTCCGTGCCCTGCTCCAACAGAAGCAATTTAATCAGACACTATCGTAACATTCACAAAGTTATTCCTAAAATTTGTAAAAAATGCCATCAAATATTTGATAATAACAATCATTTTAAAATGCATATGCTAGAGAACCACAATACTTGTAATGTGTGTAAGAAGGCTATTAACTGTCAAAAGAAACGCCACCACCTACGATGTGACAAACGACCTTACAAGTTGTATATTTTTAACGGTGAATCTGTGGAAGTATTAGACACCCTTCAATCTTGTCCTCTACCTACCAAATGGATTCTTATTAGGAGGGTAAAGTTCATCAAACACTCAGGGGACAATAATGGTGATTTAATCATTGACAAAGAATGTATTGCTGATTTTCGAAGTTTAACTAATTTATCAATTGAGAAAGCACAATTAAAGACTCAAATTAAAGAAGCACTTTTTAAGATCGATACCTCCATGCACAAGTATCAAGCCCAAGGCAGTGGATGGATATATGACCAAACTAAATACTGGCAGCTACATGTTTACAAGTATAAGCCCCTAACTCCCAACTCATACATTCCTACACCAAAAAATATAAAATCAAAACACGCTGTTTTAAATATTAAAAACAGTGATAATAAATGTTTCGTGTGGAGTGTTTTAGCAAGCCTGAATCCAAGGAATATTAAAGAACATGCAAATCGAGTATTTTACTACGAACCCTATGAAAGTCAGTTAAATATGACAAATATAAAATATCCAGTAAAAATATCCGACATTGATAAATTTGAAAAACAAAACAACATAAGTGTTAACGTATATGGAATTGAAGGACAATTAATATATCCATTGAGAATAACTAAACTAAACAGTAATACGCACGTCAACCTGCTGCTTTTACAACAAGGTCGGAAATCACATTACTGTTTAATTCGTGATTTTGATAAGTTAATGCTACGGTCTACAAAAGATGACCATAAGAAATATTTTTGCAAGTTCTGTTTGCAACATTTTTGCACCAAAGATATATTGGAACGTCACACAACATATTGTAAAACCTTTGATGCCCAAAGAGTACAAATGTCTAAAAAAGATACACTACAATTTACGAATTACAAATATCAACTTAAAGCTCCCTTTGTGATTTATGCAGATTTCGAATGTTTTATAAACTGTGGCAAACACACGCCTTCTGGATTTGCTTATGTTGTGGTGAGAGATTCTAACATTATTTACGAAGAGTTGTACAGCGGTGAAAATGTGATGGATGTGTTTTTCGAAAAGTTATTTAAAACTTATGACTTTATTAAAAGTCAGATGGGAGTATATGTTCCCCTTGTAATGACTCCAGAGCAAGAGATGTTATTCCAAAACTCTACACACTGCCACATATGCCAACAACCGTTACTGTGTGATAAAGTGCGCGACCACTGCCACCTAACAGGCGAGTTCCGAGGACCCTCCCACAACTCTTGCAATTTAAACTATAAAGTAACCAAGAAAATTCCAGTATTCTTCCACAATCTTAAAAACTATGACGGTCATTTAATAATGCAACACTTGGGAAAATTCAATCGCAAATTGAATTGCATAGCCAAAGACATGGAAAAGTATATTTCGTTCTCTGTTGATGATTTGGTATTTTTGGATTCCTACAACTTTCTGTCTCTTCCCTTAAGCAAATTAGCTTCCAATTTAAATACGTTTAGATTTATAGACAATCCACTACTACAATGTAAGGGCGAATTTCCGTACGAATACATGACAGGACCAGAAAAGTTTTTAGAGCCCCTCCCACCCATAGAGGCATTTTACAGCAGTCTAACTAAAGAATGTATATCTCCTGCACAATATGAACATGCTAAAAACGTATGGAATCATTTTAATATAAAGAATTTAAAAGAATATCACGATTTATACCTTAAAACAGATGTGTTGTTATTGGCTGATGTGTTTGAGACATTTAGGGACTTGTGTTTAAAGGATTATAAACTCGACCCTGTCCACATGTACTCACTGCCCGGACTAACATGGGAGGCGTGTCTTAGAATGACCGGCATAAAATTAGAATTATTTCAAGACGTTGACATGCATTTGTTTATAGAACATGCCATTAGAGGCGGTGTAAGTATGATTTCCACGCGCCACGCTAAAGCCAATAATAAGTACATGGGCGAACATTATGACCCAAATCAAGAAAGCACCTATCTTGTATACTTAGACTGCAACTCGCTATACTCTACAGCAATGTGCGAGTCGTTGCCCGTTGATGGCTTTAGATGGACAAATGAGAAAGATTATAAATACAATCAAAATGAAAACTTTGGATTTATTTTGGAAGTTGATTTAAAATACGATAAAAGTTTACACGATTTGCATAATGACTACCCGCTCGCACCAGAAAAAATGAATGGAAAATTAATACCAAATTTAAATGACAAAACCAAAAATATTTTACATTATAAAGCACTAAAAAAATACGAAGAACTGGGTTTGGTAGTTACAAAATACCACAGAATCTTAAAATTCAGACAATCAAAATGGCTCGCCCCCTATATTAATTTTAATATTGAAAAGCGACAAAAAGCTGAACATGATTTTGAAAAAGACTTTTACAAACTGTTAAATAACAGTCTCTTTGGTCGAACAATTATGAACCAACGCAAGTTTCGTGATATACATCTTGTAGACGAGTCTAAGTTAACAAAGTATGTTACAAAGCCAAGATTTGACTGCAGCAAAATGTTCGATAACAAGTTGCATGCTGTGCATTTAAATAAATTAATTGTAAAGTTTGATAAACCAATATATTTAGGAATGACCATTTTGGATATCAGCAAACTAATAATGTATGATTTCCACTATAATTATATGTCAAAATTTAAGAATAAAAAGTTCTTAATGACAGACACAGACAGCCTTCTTTATTCTATAGTAACAGAGGACTTTTACAAGGAAATACAATGTGACTTGGACTGTTTTGACACCTCTGCATATAGTAAAGATCATTTCTTATACTCTGATAAAAACAAAAAAGTTACGGGCAAGTTTAAAGACGAATTAAATGGTCAAATTATGTATGAATATTGTGGTTTAAGGCCAAAATTATACTCTTTCATTCCTTTACAATGGTTATACGAAAAAGAAAAGCAAAATGAGCTAGAGGTTAAGAAGGCAAAAGGAGCTGACAACGCTACAGTTAAACATCTCTTAAGACACCAACATTACTTACACTGTCTTGCAACCGGGGAAGATTACTATGAGAATGTTACAAGAATTAAATCCACAAACCACCATCTGCAAACATTAACGATGAACAAAAAGGTACTCTCTTTTGATGACGACAAGAGGTTTATTGTGGATGGCATCAACACCCTTGCCCTTGGTCACTATAAAATTGGTCAAACATAAATCTGTATTTGCCATTATTCTTTGGCCTTTCCTTGTCTATTACAAAAAAGCCATATTTAGACCTATCCCAGCATTGATGGCAGAGATTTCTAAATTGGTTAAATGAAAAATCATTTCCCACATGATTGTTATACACATGTTTTAAATTTAAATCGTCTTGTTTAAATAATATTAGAAAATTAACATTGTCACGTAAATGTTTGTGTACTTTACTGTAAGATTGACACAAGTAAAAACTGTTAATATTTTTGTGTCTGCCCATTGAGAAAAATTGTGTGATATTTGGACTATTTATGTCGTCAAATACAACTATTGAGTGTGATTCTACATCATTTGGTGTGATTTCACAGTTTGAATATGTGTGTAATTTAACTTCATCACACAGACGGAATATTTCAATTATTTTTTTATATTTTTCTTGTTCTAAAGATTTGGATATTATATATAAATTTGTAAACTTTAATCCTTGTTTTTTTACAATTAAGTTATAAATTACAACAGTCTTCCCCGAACCACTGGGCCCTATTATAAGACAGCGAATATTATTAGGAAATAGACCCAACTTCTTTGGTGTATTTTCTTTATGTGCTATTTTAAATTTGTTCTTTTGTTGAATAAATGACATTTTTTATATAATAAAAATGGTGTATTTTCTTTATGTGTTAAATTTGTTGAATAAATGACACATAATAAAAATGGTGTATTTTCTTTATGTGTTAAATTTGTTCTTTTGTTTAATAATTTTTTTATATAATAAAAATGGCAAAGAGAAAGTGTAAGAAGGGTAAGGGATTATTCTTAAAGCCATATAGAGGCCGTGGCTTGTTAAATACCCTTATAAACAACCTTCCTTTCCCTCTCCACCTGCCGTCGTATATGTGGTGCGGACCCGGAACTAACGTGCGTGAAAATTTAGCCAAAAATGTACCTCCAAAAAATAAGCTAGACTCTTATTGTAAAGAGCACGAAATATTCTACATGAATAATCCTGATACAGCCGCCCGGAACAAGGCAGATATGAGATTAGCGGACCAGGCTTGGACTAGGGTTTCAGCAAAGGACGCCAGTCTGGCCGAAAAAGCAGCAGCTTATGCAGTGACAAATTTGATGAAGGCTAAGGCAAAAATGGGAATGGGATTAAAATTTAATAAAAAAGATGGACAACTTTCAGCTGTTAGAGGCAGCAAGAGACGTGCCTCACTTTCGAGGAGTGTACCTAAAAAACGAGCTAAAACATCTAAGGCCAAAAGTAAGAGAATGTGGAATTATTAATTTAGACAGTGACAGGGGCACACATTGGACAGCATATCGTAAAAATAAAGATGTTGTAATATATTTTGACCCTTTCGGAATACAGCCTCCAAAAGAGGTAATTGAATATTTTGTACCATCTAAAATTTACTATACAACTGATCAAATACAAGATTTAAACAGTTCCATTTGTGGAATTTTATGTTTATCATTTCTGAAAAATTTTAGTTTATAAAAATGGATTCATTTACTATAACATTTACGGGTACAGAGCCAGAGTTAAAGTCGGTGTTCTTTCCTCCTATAGAATTAAATGGTGATTATGTAATTGGACTGGTAGATTTTCAAAGTTATAATTCTATATTTAATGTTAAAAAACCTCTAAATACTTTGACATATTACAAAATGCACAAAATTACAACCCCAAAAGGGGAGGTCACAATTGACGAATTAAACCGGGAATTAGCTGGTAAAGTTGAAGTTATTATACAAAATAAAGTAGCATTAATTAATACAAAAGTCAAACTTATATTTTACAAAGGGCTAGTTCCAAAATTAAATAAACTTAAAGACACAAAATTAACTATAGACGAGGGTGAGGATGTGTATTATTACGATCACAAAGCTCCAAATGTAATTGAAATTGCTGAAGGTACATACGAAGTGTTTGAGCTTGCGAAGGAAATTCAAAAGCAACTCCCAGATTTTGTACTTATAGCCGATAATAAAACTATGAAAGCCACATTACATTCTAGCCATGTGTTTGATTTTACAAAACCATGTTTAGGGTCTGAATTATTGGGATTTAAAGGATTTTCTACTCCAGATATTGCGTTTAAATCCGTAAATAAAATCAACATAAATAATGTAAATGTGATTAGAGTAAAATGTAATATTGCGAATGGGTCTTATTTAAATGGTGACAAATCACACACCATACACAGTTTTTACCCAGAAGCTCCTCCCGGCTACAAAATTATTGAGGTTCCCAGAAATATTATATACTTCCCTGTAAATAAGAGAAGTTTAGATGTTGTTAGCATTACATTTGCAGATCAACACGACAAGCCAATTGACTTTAATAAAGAAGAAACTACAATTACTTGTCATATAAAAAAGATATGAGAATTTACAAGAACGGGCTGAGTGTGCAAAATGCCAGGTTTCTGCGATCAATTGGGTTGAAGTTAAAATTTTCTATTAATAAAAATGGAAGATTTTCTAGATGTTACAGGAAAATTCCAATACGACGATAGCGTGGTTAAAATTACAAATCACTCCTATGTTCCACACAACACTTTAGCAATAAATAATTCCGATGAAATTCGAATATGCATAAATAATCAAGATTTACTAACACTCCCTTGTAGGAGTTATCTGTATATTAAAGGAGAAATAGAGAATCACGATAAAGGACATTTTATAAATAATGCATTTGCATTCTTATTTGACGAAATTAGATACGAAGTTGCTGGTAAAGAAATAGATATTGTAAGAAATCCGGGAATTTCCAGTCTTATGAAAATATTGTGCTCTTACAATAAAACAACTAAATTGTCAAACGTAGCATTTGATTCTGATGAAAATTTAAAGGAGTTCCATAAAAGCGGCAAGTTTAGTACTTGTGTCCCGTTAGAGCTGTTAATGGGTGTGTTTGAGGATTTTAATAAGGTTTTAGTAAATGTTAAACAAGAATTGGTGTTGAAAAGATCCAAAAACGACTTAAATTGTATATTAACAACATCTAATGCTCCAACTGGTGTCGATCCTATTCCTAAAATTACACTTAAATCGATTCAGTGGGTGATGCCGCACGTGGTGCCATCTGATGGGGAGAAGCTTCAATTACAAAAGATGTTATTGCAAAATAAAAATTTGCAAATTGCATTTAGAAGTTTGGAGCTACACGAACTCCCATCATACCCCGAAACCAAGAGACATACATGGTCAGTTAAGACGTCTTCGAGTTTGGAGAAGCCCAGGTATATTATATTTGGTTTCCAAACTGGTAGGGACAACAGTGCACGAAAAAGAACTGATGAATTTGATCACTGTAAATTGAAAAATATCAAAGTGTTTTTAAACTCTGAATATTATCCTTATAGTGATTTAAATCTCGACTTTGAAAATGGAGATGCCTCTAAAGCTTATGAAATGTTTGTGAGGTTTAGGGAGAGTTACTACAACACCGTCCCCGATCCTATGTTTAACAGAGCTGACTTTATAAAGAAATATCCTCTAATTGTAATAGATTGTTCTAGGCAGAATGAATCGGTCAAAGAGGGGGTTGTAGATATTAAATTAGAAATTGAAACTGCAGAAAATGTCCCTTCAAACACATCTGCATATTGCCTAATAATACACGATAAGGTGTTTGAGTATAATCCTTTGACAAATGAGATAAATAAAATGTAAATAAAATGAAAACAAATATTCAACAAGAATTGGTAGAGTCTGCGAAACAAATAAGAGAAAAATATAGGGCGTTAAAACGTGGTAAATTTCTAGAGGCTGAAGAGAGGTTCCAAACATTCCAACCGTTAATAGAGCCTTTGCAAGAATTAAAAAATTTAGCCACAAAAACAGAGAGGCCAGTTCTCCCAATGATTTTAGAAAAGACCCCGTCTAGAATACCAAGAATAACACAGATAACACCACACAAATTAGATTTTGGTCTTTTAGCATCAGACTATTTAGGAAATTACCTTAGTAGAAGTAGTATGACAGACACCACATATGGTATTAGGCGAGAAGGAAATAAATTTTTTGTTGGGAATCAGGAAGTTCAAATTGCCAATGACGATGTTACAGTTGGAGAAAAAATTTATAAAGGGACAAAGGGATTGTGGGAATTGTTAACTTTAAAAGAACCCGTAAACTATAGTCAGGCTGATTTGCAAAATTATAAAGAGATTTTGGAAGCTACAAATGCACATTTAAAGGGTTATAAAACAGGTGCGGCGATGTCAAGTAATAAACACACTAAATATCTTAATATAATTAAACCCCTGTTTAGACTGTTGGTGAAGGTTTAAGGCAGGTAACTGGTAATAAAATAGACTATGTTTATTGGGACGATCCTAATGAGCTTGTAGATAGGTTAAGACTGCTTTGGTTAAGTCGATTGGCGGGAAATTCTGGAGTGGATAATGAGATAGATTCTATCATAGAAGAATTGAGGGAAAGTGGAATTGTTTATTAAATAAAAATATGATAGATAAATTTTATCGCGTATATAACCCATATAGTAAACCAGAAGCTAGAAGTTTTAAAGAAACTACTTTAAATCTAAAAGATGATGGTTGGAATGCTTTAAATTATAAAATTAGTAATGTTAAAGGTGGGGAGTTTACTGACGATGTATCGACTTTGGGGCAGACGTTAACCAGGAAAGGTGATGTTTTTGTACAAGGTAATACTAAATATAAGTTTTTAGAATCCAAGAGTAATAATTGGAACGCTAATAAACGCAAAATTACTAATGTTAAACGAGGTGAAAGCTCAACCGATGTACCCACATTAGAGCAAACTTTAATAAGAAAAGATGGTGTCTTTGTACAAGACAAAAATAATTATGAATTTTTGGAATCGGAGAATGGTATTTGGAATGCCAAAAAGCGAAAAATAAGTAATTTGTTGGCTGGTAAAGAAAGCGATGATGTTGTAAACGTCTCTCAAGTACCAAAAATGGATCTAAACTTTTGGGATTTTAATAATAAAAGGCTAGTTCGTGTTAAACCCGCTGTTGATGAGAACGACTGTGTTACAAAACATCAGACTGTGACTTTAGACGGTCTTAAATTTGATGGTAAAAATAAGCAATTAACAAACATTTTACCTGGAACATTGCCAAATGATGTGGCTGTTGTTAAGCAAATATTAACAAAAGGTGAGAAAAGCATAATAAAACAGGGGGATAAATATTATAATGTATTAACATTAGATAGAGATATGTGGGATGCAGAGGACAAATTAATAAAGAATGTACCTGAAGGCAAAGATAGGAGTGATATTTGTTTAATGTCGCAGGTTTTGAGGTATGACGATAATATTAAAACTTTTAGACAAGACAATATTAAATTTGATATTTGTTTAAAATCACATGCATTAAGGTTTAACAATAAAACTAATAAATTTATGCAAGACAATAATGAAATCGATTTGATGATGTACAATCCTAAATTGTTGGTTGCAGACCCTACATCTTTAAGCGGATTTAAGACTTTAGATGGAGGGGCATATTTGCCAAAAAACTATGTATATCAAAGAATGAGTGATGGTATGTTAATTGGTAGCAATGGAGGTGTTTTTGAAACGACAGAGACTGGCAGATACGTTAACATTAAAAATAAAGAATAAAAAATGGAAAAAATTGCTTACGAATTGCATAAGCCCGCGAGAAAGAACTTTGTTAGAAGGTCTTTTAAGGTGTTGGGTATAAACGAAACTGTTCAAATAGATTTAATAGATATGCGGAATTATGCTAGAGAGAATTCTGGGAATAAATATATTTTAACTTTAATAGACACATTTTCTAAAAAAGCTTATGCTGCTCCACTAAAGAATAAAACTGGATTAGTAGTCACAGAAGCTATAAAAACTATTCTCCCAAAGGGAGTTAAAAATATTCAATCTGATAACGGAAAAGAATTTTTTAATGAACATTTTACCAAACTAATGAAAATTCTAAATATTAATCACTACCACACTTACTCTACAACTAAGGCGGCTATTGTGGAAAGGTTCCAGAGAACTTTAAAGAATTGGTTGTATAGAGAGTTTAGTGCACAAGGGAGTTACAAGTGGTTGGATTTACTTCCAAAGTTAATAAGGATATATAATAATAAAGTACATAGATCCATAGGGATGAAGCCTAACCAAGTAAGTGCTAAGAACTCTAAAGATGTACATGAAAGGTTAGCATCTAAAGTACAAGTTAAAAAGCCAAGATATAAGGTGGGGGATAGTGTAAGGATATCTAAATATAAACATGTATTTAGTAAAGGATATACCCCTAACTGGACGGGAGAGCTTTTTACAATAGCAGAAGTTAAGAAAACAAAGCCTGTGACTTATATTTTGAAAGATGAAAATGGCAATATAATCAAAGGAGGATTTTATACAGAAGAATTGTTAAAGACTAAATATAAAGACATGTATTTGGTAGAGAAGGTAATTAGGAGGAGGGGTGATTTATTATATGTCAAATGGCTCGGGTTCCCAAGTAGCCAGAACTCGTGGATTTCTGCAAAGGATGTATTAAAATGAATTTTAAAATAGGGTCAAAATTGGCAATTCGACGGTGAATTTGGGATATGTAGAATTTATTAAAACACTTGCCTGGGACAATATCATATCCAAATTGCAGACAAATCGGACAGTAAATAAAGAAGTTGGCAATTGGCAGTATTTTTCAAAAATAATTTTTAATTTGACCGTAATAGTGAATTTGGGAAATGTAAGTGTAATTTATTAAAACACTTGCCTATGACAATAACATATCCAAGTTTTAAACAAATCGGACCATAAACACTAAAGATAGTTTTTTAGCCTGAATTTGAAAATTAATTTTAAAAAATATAGAGGAGGGATGGGGACAATATATTTAATATAGGCAAGGGTTGGGTATTAATATGGGCCAACAAGGAAACTTGTGGCTTATTAGTATAGGCGGGATCGGGTGTCGGTCCAAAAACTGATCCCCATAAGAATAACATGGGGAAAAAGCGCCGGAAGTGGCGCCTCTTTGTGGTTTCACATCTACTTGTAGTTTCACTTGGTTAAGTTATATTGATAATTGCATAAAAACCCATTTTTTGGGTTCCTTGTTGCAGCAAACCTGCTTACTCTGCCCCCATGATATTTGTATGGAGATTAACTAAAATGTTATATAGCGCTTATTCATGATTGAATATTGATGAAACTTGGTATGTGACTTCGCCTAGTTAAATTCTATTTATATTTGCATAATAACCAATCGTTTGTGTTCCTTGTTTCAGCAAACCTACGTACTCATTACCAGTTTTATTCTTATAGAGAATAATTAAAAATCGCTTATATTTGAATATATTTGAATGAAACTTGGTATGTGGCTTTATGTGGCATTAAGACACATATTATGCATTGGAAATTCGCTGAGTACGAAGGTTTGCCGCAACGGGGGTATCTATGTTATTGAGTTGTGCTAAGATTTTTTTTCCTATCACCAACCGTAGAAAAGTTAACAGGTTTATCCACACTGTTGCCTCACCCTGTATAAAGGTAATCATGTATTTAATGATGTATTCATTGGTATTCAATTTCCTTAGCTTATCTTGAAAATTGTATTAATGCCCAGGAACTACATTAAAGTAGGCATGTTAATATTCACGTCATCAGCTTTCTCAAGAAATAAGCGTCCCTCAAGTATTACTCAAGTGTTTTACGCATTCTTGGTATTCGAAGCAGCTCTTCAGTCTCTAGAGACCTTGGTAATTTACATTCCTAAATTAGCTTTAATACTACAGTATTATGGTAATTTAAAATGCGCGGGAGGTATGTGATATAATTCGAATGCGTATCACTATTTACCACAACATATAATAAATAATTTTGGTCAATTATACTTCACAACTAGAGAGAGGGTAATGTTTTATTTTACGGTAATATAGGTAGAAGTTTTATGAAGGTCCATTTAATTGCTGACCACTTCAGAAACATATTACAGGTGAACTGAAGATGTTACGCCAATAGGTATACATTAGTTTCATTGTTACAAAATACTTTTATAATGTTTTGTGAATGGCCTTTTTTTGTCACCCTCCGATGGTAAGACATGTTTATACCGAGCCACAGATATCAGATTAAACCACTTAATTTAATAACGGAACTTGAATTATTTTCACCTTAGCCGTTTATGACTTTTAGAATATAAATCAAATTATATTATAACATTTAGTGCAGGAAAAAAATAAATGAGTGAGTGATATTATTAAACATTTGCAAATTTTGGTGGTTGTTAATACTGGTATTTACTGGATTTCCAGAATCTATCAGAATAAACAGAATCTTAACATTCGTGGTGGATTATATTCATAATTTCTCACATACATGTTTCATTTTAATGAAATTCTTATGCAATATATTCGTTTTAAATTCTTGGTAACGGGTCTTGAACTTGACACTGTTCGCGTCATATTTTCTTTTTATATAATTTATATAAACACCCTTAATTCTAAATCCTGATCAATTGGTAGTAAAAAAAGTTTTCATTACTTTATTTACAGCTACTATTTGTTAGCTGTTATCTATATTAATCGTAAGAATAAGCCAAATATAAATGTGTTTACAGTGTTTTAATAACAGGTGTATCAAACCCCTTTTAGCCAATTTCTCCTATAGGGAAGAAGCTATTACTGTAGTCGGAATGGTAAGACCTAGGCCTGGGACCATGATAATTTTTCGTTTTGAGGTCCCCAGATGCCAATAACACCATTCGTTCAAAACTGTATGTGTGTGTGTGTGTGTGTGTGTGTGTGTGTGTGTGTGTGTGTGTGTGTGTGTGTGTGTGTGTGTGTGTGTGTCCGTGGGTGCGAGAACTCTTGCGAAAATGGTCCGATTTTGATGAAAATTGGTACAAACATGTAAAGCAACATTTATGACTAAGCTCGAAAACCAGCCAGATCGCTCTATCCAAAGGGGTATTTTGGGGGGGGGTTTTACCCCAAACATGGGTTTTTTGAGTTTTTTACATATAACATTTTAGTAAATAAAATGTTACTTTTCACCATTGGATGTGGTTTAAAAAATAAACAAAATAAGAACAATCGTACATCTCGCTTATTTATCAACTTATCTTGACAAAACTTGGAATATTGCTTGGTTTTCTATTGATATTTTCACAACAAAAAATGTTTTGCCGATTATTCCCGTAGCAGCAATCCCGAGTACTCAGCTTCCATGTTATTCTTATGGAGAGTAAGACAAATTGTATCTGCATTAATTATGAACATAAATTAATAAAACTTGGTATGTGGCTTTACTTACCTAGGTGAGTTATATAGCTATTTGTATAAAAACCCATTTTTTTTTCCTTGTTTGACAAACCTGCATACTCAGCCGCGATGTTATTTTTATGGAGAAAAATTACAAATGTGAAATAGTTTATTTACGAATGTATATTGATGAAACTTGGTACGTGGCTTTATGTGGCATTGAGATACATGTACATGTATTGGAAATTTTCTGAGTACGCGGGTTTGCTACTATGGGGGTATTTATTTATGCTGTTTACAGTAATAAACATAACTAAACTTTTATTTGCCTGATTGCCCTCTAGTAAAAAATTAAAGTATTTGATAATGAAAAAACTAATGTTAAATTATTGAAGAATTTATTCTCTATTGAATTCATCATACATTATCTGTAACCTATAAAGGTTTATTGCTTTTTAGGGGTTTGTTTCCGGTTGTAGACAAACCTTGAACTGAATCTCTACGTGAAATCGATATCTGAAGTTTAGCTTGTACTTTATGCATTCCGGCTAGGAAAAGGTGGTTGCAGTCTGAGGATTAAATAACTAGGAGTACGCTCTTATATCGCGTATGTATGAGGATTGAGCTCACAGTTAGCAATACAAACAAAAATGTTTCAATTGACAATATACCTCATGCCCCCCCCCCCCATTATAACTGCAGCTTGACAATGACATACAAATCCAGAACATGACAAACAATGAGGCCTGAAATCTATCAACCAGTCAGTCAGACAAAGTGCATATGAAGTAGTTATACTAACCCCTCAGTCTCAATGAGGGCTGTATCATATAGGCCCTCGTAATAATATTAACTGAAGATTTTGATAAAATATAATATGTTGGCGACGACAAAAGCCCCCAATCAGTGAGAGCACGTGGTTTAAAAGTAGTTATTTACACTTTGGTCCCACTAGAGGACCCATCAGGATTGTTGTTTTATTGGAGCTTAATATTGCTGTAAAAATATATACGTATAAATAAAGATTTTGATGAAAAATACGTTTTAACATCAGTAAATTGGTTTTGAATGCCTAAATATTTTAAACTCCAATCCAGAGGTTTTAATGTGACACATTAGCCTTCCTGGGGGGGGGCATGCCCACCAAGGCCTCCGATTGTTATTGTAGCTTGGTGCTGTTTTTGAAATACATAGCCTATAAATGCAGAACTTAAAAAACAATGAGGCTAGTAATTAAAACTCTTTGACCCACTTCTTAGAACCCACCAGTCATTGTTTCAAGGCCCAACATTTTGTATAGTCTTAATATATACAAATGGATCCCTATTTCCCTTGGTCACGCTATCACTTGAGAATTAGTGGACCAAATTGAATAATTATTTTTTGTTGTGTTCGTTTATGTCAGGACAAGCTTCTTATAAAATACAATTTTTAATCAGACCTAAGGGCTCTGCCCCACAGGCCTTCAAATTTCCCAATTGATTTGATCTAAGTTCAGTTAGTTACACCAAGCAACTGTAAACATACTTGAAAAGCATAAACATTTGTTTATTATGGAAATAAAAAACTACTTGAATGGAAACTCTCATTTTGGAAATAAAAAATTACTTGAATGGCAACTCAAACTCTTTTTTCGATATTCAAGTGAGCATAACGAATGAGCTAATCCGGGAGGCGAGTGAGTGAAGCGAACAAGCTCATCTTGAAAATGAACGAATATTTGAAATAAAACAAATTCAATGACATTAGGACAGGATAACGTCTGTTGGGCCAGCTAGTTATATATATTGATGATTACGCGTATGGTTCAGTTTTAATAGACGCTGTGTAGCATTTATATTTCCAAAAACATTATGATCACATTCTTTTCAAGTAACGGTGTATTATGATCCCACTTATGTTTTATATTATTGACTATCTCAAGTTTAATTTATGAAACATTTTTACTGTAAAAGATAATACGGGGACTTTTGCTTTAAACAATAATTATTTGTGTATTAAGGGAGTAAAGTGCAACTTTGTTCCCTGAGGGAAAGTGTTGGAGCCTGACGCTGTAGGTGAGGGCGACAAATTTACACACAACATTTTTCCCACACCTCAAAAGACACAAGTATTGATAAGTATTCACATTCACAATCGCTGTCCATTTTGGCTACGTTATGCGTAATAACTAAACTCGGAACGTTAATTGCAGCTGGAGCGAAATATTAATCATCTGATCCGATTCCCTTATAGCTGCAGAATTAATGGTTGCAGCGAAATGTCAGCTGATTCTGTTCCGCGGGAGACAAAGTAGCACTATACATCTCATTAAAAGGAGTAAAATTTGACTTTACTAAGTAGGTTGGGGGAAACAAAATTTTTCACACAAGATAAGAACGACGTTTCCTTCCATTTTAAAAAATTATTGTATTAATTCACACATACGCAAAAGGTTAGACAAAACTTAGTAAACAAATTTCATATTCGGCCTGGAAGGACGAGTCCTGCACAGTCATTAACACATATATAATTGCAATTTCTGGTAAATAGTTCATATAAATTCGATAAAAATGTTAAACAGGTGCATCTCTTTTACTTGTTAAATATTAAAAGTAATTTTTTACTAAGAAAAACATGTTTTCTGAAAATAAAAGTACCAAATTCTGTAGGACAGGAGCTTCAATTTCAGATCAAAACTATTTAAATCGGTCCTTTAGTTCTTGTTAGGGTATTTACAAAACGAATGTTGTTGAAAACTGAACATGGGCACTTATGAGAGTTAAAAATTAAAATTAACTTATCATTGGAAACAACACATCTAAACTAAACAAAGATATTGATGACATTAGTTTATGTCAAAACCTTCAATTTAATACAAAAACTATTTAATAGTTTTTGCTAGTAATGAAAGTGATTTATTGAAAGTTGAACAATATTTGTTATGGGAGTAATAAACGCAAACATTGTGTAAAAAACACATAAAAAGAAAAGAAATGTAATTATGACATAACTGCAGGCCAAAACCTTTAATTTAATACTAAATCAGTTACAATTGAAACAGTAGTTTTTGCTAGCTAATTTACATAAACAACTTTGTAAAATATGTTAATTGGGCTGTTTTGGGAGCTCAAAGTATTTTGTATTGAGAAAAATCTATATTTATAATGGCTGTGCATGTGCGTGTGTGTCCCAGGTGATTTTGAAAACGCCTAAACAAAACTGCTCCGGACTATAATGTGTTAGAGGACCAACAAATTGTAGATAGGTACTTTTTTGCTATTCCTCCAGACCTCAGGACACTGCCCCCATGGCATCAAAAGCCGCCATGTTATTCTTACTGAGAAAATATTTTGGTATAACGGCTCCTCAAACTTGCTCCGGGACCTTAAAACACTAAAAGACTGGACATTTTTTTCAGTGCTTAGTGCGAGTTCCATAAATCCCTTACAATGGTTGTTCCCTGCAATACATGTTTAATTATTAGTGGAATCAACATTTGTTATCTGGACAAATTATAAGACAGTATCTTTTGAGACCGAATATAACTGAAATATAAATAACCGAAACCAGGTTAGACTTTCATAAGTGGAACGATATTAAAAACCGAATGAAAAAGTTCGATAGGGTATAACGATTATTTAGGTTATTCGGTTATGGTTTCGGTTAGGCCTATTAAGGTTTCGGTTATTTAGGTTTCAGTTAGGCCAACCGTAAAACAGGCTTGACCCGGACACTTTTTTCTATTTTTAGGTTATAGTGCCTTCCCATTAACGATGTCACCAATAAAAACCAGACCATTGTTAAGTGTGTACTATATCTATCACTATATCTATCTACCTATATCTATCACCTACTATATCACTATTACCTAAAAAAAGGTCACTATATCTATTTACCTTTAGTCTAACTTATATATTATTATGTTGGATGTTATGATAACAAAAATTAAAAAATAATAAAAGTGTCCGTGTTAACCTCCACAAACGGTCTTGAACCGGACACCCACCTAACTAACGTTATAACATATAAAATAACTTCTTCTGTCCGTAGTTGGACGGTGTTTTGAGGTCTGCAGATGCCTTTGAACCAATCAAAGGCTTACAAATAAAATAAATCAAAAATTGTTATGGGTTGGGGATTTTTTTTGCAACTAAGATGAAACTACACAAAGAACGGTAAGAGGAAAAGACATTTAAATACAGTTTGAAACATGGGTCCATTATATTTCCCACGGACATGATCACTTATGGTCGATTTAGGCAAAGAATACTTTTCGCCACTGCTCTTATAAACAATACCATATCAGAGCTAAAAAACACAATTTTGTTATTAGTTATTGCGGGAATACTGTGTTTATGGCAGGGACGAGTCGTAACGGTTGACAAAAGTCACATCCACGGAATATAATTAAAGTGTCCGGGTCAAAACTGGAATTGGTCTGTTGTAAATGTGAAACATTTTGTACATGTAAGTTGTTTTATCTCTTTAAGTAGCATGGAATTATGCGCGCATAAATTTTGAATAAAAATATGCCTTATTCACGAAAACAGTTGGACAAACGCGAAAAAATTACATGTCTTAAATAGATAATATTTTAGTTTTGCGAAAATTCGTCAGTTATAAACGATTAGAGCATGCCTCGTTTAAAACAAATGTAGGCCTACCTATAACGAACAACTGCTCAACTTTGCTGGTTATTTTAGAAATATTTAAGTTTAAAAATATGTACGTGTCGGGGTCAAGACCCCCTGGCCGGGTCTAACTGGTTTTACGATACGGTAAGTTATGTGTCAGTTTAGGTGTCTTGAAATTTGTCCAGATAACAAACTTGGTTCCAATACTACTTTTAATATGCATTGTCAGGAACAACACTATAATGTTATATTTGTTTATTTCATTTTTATTTTAAGTTTAATTAAATAACAAACTTAACTAAACAAACATGACGTAGGTAAGGTTATTTCAAACTAAGAGCTATTAAATATTAATAATTCTTAAAAATATCAACCTAATTAATATACCATAGTCTATCAAACAATTTCATTTGGTTCTTTATTTTGTTCCACTTATGAAATTATACCCGAGCCGAGTTAGATCGAAACCATATTGGATTCGTTTGGTAAATTAAATTGCCAGGTAATCAAAAGTCATAGCTTATTTTGGATTTAAAATTGTTATCACTTTACCCTTGTTTCTGGCAAAAACAAATGTGATTTACAAACTCTAGAGGCAAATTTATATCAGGTTAGTTCAATGAAATTGATCATTTTCAATCAAAAATTAGGCCTAGGATGAACTTGTGCCAAAAGGCACAATTATCCAGAGACTAAAGTTTTACCTTACGGAACAATTTTGGAAAATGTTTATTTTAAAAATGAAGAAATGTAGACAAAAGTTTAATTAAAACCGTGGTGTATGGACATCATAAATTATGCCTAGAAAATTAAAGTCGATAGGCATACCTTACAAATATTAACCTCCAAAAAGGACCTAACTTATTGAGTTTGCCTTATTGAGTTTGAATAAACACTTATGTAGGGCAGATCTGGTAATGCAATTTTCATTTTCGTAGGAAAATAAATTTATATTAAACTTAAGTTTTCAATCTGAAAAAAAGGAAATAGGCTAGACCCAGAATTTGGTGAAAACCAATGTGCCACCTTAAGTTTTAATAACATATCATCATAGTTAAAAGCACGATGTATAGGTAGCTAAAGTTTTTTTTCTGTTCTTGCAAATGTTCATTATTGTCATATTGTAAATTTGTATTGGTAAAAGCCGTCAATAAATAAATAAATAACCAAAACATCTAATTTTATGTGGTAACTTACCGTACGTTTTACTAGCGGATAATAATTATTTGAACAAATTAAGACTTTTTACTGTTAATGAGTGGAAGTTATAATGTAAATAATTACATATATTAGCGTTTAATCACGTAAGAAGGAGGTTTATCACTTTAATACTTTTCTTTTTGACATCTTTCCTTTCAGTTATTTTGTCGTCTGGAGTCTGGAGTGGCGAAAGTCCCATAGTCCAGCGCTCGGCCTGATTTTCTTACATAGAGTACGGTACCAATAAAGTTATTAATTATAATAGTATGTAAAAATAAGAATGCATCTTTTAATTAGTAGAAAACAAAATATACAAACAACTTTTAAAAGCTAATAATATTTAAACCTTAGTTTTTGTGTTTCAAGTTGCGAAAGGAAGTTTTTTTCATAGACAACATAAACATGAATAACTACAGTTCTGTAGTGAATCTATGGTACTGTGACTTACTTACTCTATAGTTGAAACATATTTTACCTAGACCACACCTACCAGAACATAGTTTTACCTAGACCACACTCATTGCAGAAACTGTTCTTATTCTATGAGCAAAATCTAGTACTAAAATGGCTCCCAATGTTATTCTTATGGGATAAAAAAATATATTTGTTTTAAAGATAATTTTATTATTACTTAACCAAATATTCCCAATAACGAACTCGACCGAGATTTCGTACTATAAAATATATCTCTAAAGTTTGAAGTGTATCTGTAGAGGCGTTTTTGAGTTATTGTGGTGACAGACACGCCAGTTCGAGTTGATTCTCTTACCAGTCTAAGCAGTAAAGTTATGTATAATGATTTTCCCTCACTTCGTTCACTCAATCCAAAAATAACACAGTTAAAACAACGATAACTAACACAATAAACTAAATTTTACTTCAAAATTATATGAAGACTATCAGGATAAATAACATTAGAATTGTTTAAAGTTAAAGTTCTAATTTTATGCAACGGGTTATTAATACAACTATGTGTTTTATTAGAAATGTGAGATGAGTAAATAACTAAATTAAGAAATCGTAACATATAAAATAGTAAATAACATTAAGTTAGTTTAGATTAACTTTGAATGGTATAAAATAAAGCATGTTATCTTATATTATAACAATCATTTTTAAAGTGTACAACAGTGTGAATTGATCGACATCAATTTCAAATACCAATATATATATATATATATATATATATATATATATATACAATGCCATAATTTACCAATACAGTTTCGTTGTCAACCTACATTCTGCTTTATTAAGTGCTAAGTGTCTAAATCATAATTTAGTAGGCGTTATAATGTGCGGTAACAGGTTTATTGTTTTTACTTACAAAATAGTAAACGTCTTATAAATAATTAAAAGTATTAATTTATTATTGGTTTTCACTTTAACGTTTCATAAAAAGTTACTGATAACCAAGTTAATCTGACAGTAAATAAACTTAAACGTAAATTATTATCCCATTAAAAAAATGTTTTTGTCTTACAACTGTATTTAGTTATAAAATTTCATGCGAAACCTAAAAAAACCTGCATAACATGGCTGATGTTATATAATATTATTTTAAATGTGTGTTTTCGATCAACTATATTGATAATTTATGTTATTTTAACCAAGGCCTATTCCACGATAAAACTTATATATTTTTATTTAATTCAAGTTAGGTTTCTTAAAGAAATCTGCTGTATCATTATAACTAACCACAGTTAATTTTATGTTTCAATCAACTAATCGTATTAACATGGGTTTATGGATCTCAGTTTACCAATGATGGGCCTTAAAATGATTTTCCGCCTTAGCACATAGCCCCTTTCTTTGCTTGCATTAACCTGATATTGTCAACAACATAATCAACATATATATAATCATAAACATATTACAAATTAAAAGAGGACGTGTTTTAGATCAGAAGTTTTTGTTAAAAATATACTTTAAATAGGCATTTCAAGTTTAAAGTTTTGTTAAAGAATCTCCAATGGGTTTTCGAAAATAAACTGCAAAACGTAAATTGAAAATAAAACCGTCAAAAGTAGCAGGACCACTCTATGATGGATATATTTTAACTGGGTCACTTCTCTACTGACGATGAGAGGAAACAGGTTTGAACTGGTCTCTGCCAACTGTAGCGTAAACCTAGTCCCCACTCATTGCAGGAACTGTTCTGATTCTATGAGCAAAATATAGTATTCAACTTCATGTATAAGTTGTAGCACACGTATTTCCAACAGTTTTTACCTTATAAATATTTGAACTAAAAGTAACTTTAACTGGAGAATAGGTATCTGTCATTTATTATTTCTTCTTATTAAACTGCTGTTGAATTATGAACGATGTTTTACAAATGCTTTTTAACGGCTCTTTTGATGTATCAGTATTAAATTAAATTCATTTCCAAACAATCGAAACATTTAAATAATGTCTTGGTTACAAACATGCAATGTTGCATAAAGCTTCTTTTTTGCGAGGCATTCAACTCAATGAATTGGAATAATCCGGTCTCTCAGACTGGTAAATGTTATCTTTAAGTAAATAAACTATTATTACGAATCAGTGTGTAGATCTGGTTAGTGTATGTGTGTTGCTTTTACCAAGATTGACTAAGGACTGAAGCTTATTTGAATATTATGGTGGGTTTTGCTCAAATAATAATTGAAAATAATACTACTCAAAGAAATATATATATATCGAATATGCTTCTCATGAGAGTGCATAGTAAAGTTAATGTTAATCTGTTAGTTACAACGTAAATAAGAGGTTTATATAAATAACAATTTTTTGGTCATTAGAAAATCGGATATGGAAAGGGGCCCTTAACATAATTAGTTAAATCTTATTCAGTGTGGGTGTGTATGTGGTTTAGCTGCAGTGCCAAGGTCCTCATGTTTAATTTATAGAATTATCAAACCGACAGATCAGACCTTCGTAACAAGAAGCTGAAGTTATTCATTTTAAATACTATAATGTTGAATATTAATAAAAATACTATAACATGTTTGCCATACAGTCCAATCAACGATATTGTTTCTTTAGTAATATGTTTTTAGAAGACCATTTTAATGTATTTTACTTTTTTTTGAAGTATAATAGTTTCCATTTATGGCAATACTCCTCAAACACAAATCGTGTCCAATTATTACTAAAACAAAAAAGGCAAGAGTGCAGGGGAAAGTCATAGATTATTTACGCATGCTTTAATCACTAAACTATTGTTTTTAAACTGTTCATAATTTAGTTCACGTGATTCCTTGTCCCCGTCTAACAGCTCGTGAAACTTGAGCTTAGAAATTAGAGTTGTTTAACTCTATCCGGAATTTATTGTAAGCATGCCGTATATAATTATAAATTTGTATCCCTATATTATTTACAATTGCATTACAGCCAACCTTTTAACAGTACAACAAATTACAATTTAGGAGTTTCCAAAGTTATCAAGCAATTTAATAAAAAAAAAACAACGTTTTCATATCACAGTGTTGAAAAACTAAAATTCATAACTGCCCATTATAGTGATAAAAAAAGTCTGCGCAGCAATCTACGCAACATGTACGCTCTGAAAAGGGTCAACGAAACGTTAGTAGCTATGACTTAAAAAAATATACTTTTTGACCGGAATCAAACCCACGCCCAACTACATCTGCCTTGCAACCTGTTAGCAATAATTTTACAGGTAATTAATGAAATCAAAACGTTTGTGGTTGGCTATTCAGTTCTTAATGCACTTTGAAATTGTAAGTCGATATTTCTCGCTGGATACACTGGATTGTTAATGTGATACATACGAAGTTTATTGTGTGATATTTGTCTATGTCGCTTTATGGAAAACTTGTCTATGTAGACTGTAAAAATATAAATTTTAATAAGATTCTGAATAAAACTAAAACGTTAAAAATAAAAGCTTAAAAGAGTTTTGTTTTGTTGTTTTATTAAAAGGAAACACATAAAACAGATGGGGAGAAATCATGTAATGAAGTTATTAGTTTTGGTTTAAGGAAATTACTATACACGAACCGTTGCAAATGATGTCTCGTTAAAGCACACAGATAGTCAGTTTCAGCCTTAATTGCTTGCAATAAAAGGCAAGCTTGCGGTTTGTGATAATATTTACCTCGACATAAATTTTTATCTGATTTAAAATCAAACTTAGTCACCAGTAAAATATTTTTATTTTGATGTGTCACAGCAAACGTTTTAGCTGTGCCTTCTAAAAATTTTTAAAAGGTGCAATACTATTAATGAAAAATGATTGCTACATGGAGTCATGAAGTCTTACAAAAGCTATAGTATGTTTTATAAGTATCGAATCGGAAAGCCTACAAACTAATTAAAGCACTGCAGCCCTCCTCCCTTCAACAAATCCATCTGATTATAATTTATGTTAATTATTGAACTCCCTTCAAAGTTAAAGCTACACGTGATTAAGCTGTATATTTACTTTATGTACTAAGTATTCTGTACAAGCACAAATTAGATCTAAATTACTGTAATTTTGTACAGACCACGGTCATTCACAACGAATGATTTTTTTGTGGTTCTCGAGAGACATGTACCACAAATGTTCAGTTTATCTAATAGATTCTATTATTAGATATCCATAATAAATAGGCTGCTTTAACTTATGCTACATCTTAAAAACAACTGTCGTTATATTAAATTTATCTTCCAGTGTTTTTAATCCTATTTAATTAAATTTCAAACTTATGCAAGGATGCTAAAGAGTGGGCTATCAAAGTTAGGTGTAATCAGGTTTGTCTTAAAAAAAATCCCAGAATCTTTGGAATTGTATCACATGCTTAAGTTTAAATACATTTTCTGAAGTTACCTTGTTAGTTTATAGCACACCAAGTTTGTAAATATGCGTTGTATTTCTTTTGACTTATCCTGTTATCGATTTGCAAGAATCACGAAAAATCCTACGAATCTTATTTTATTCATAAGAGTCACATCAGTACCACATCACATAATTAATTCATTTTACAAATCAAAGTGTGCGAATTTAAAGCGTGATGTTTCAAATGCTGTAACGTTTCTATATGAATTGCTTTAAACTCCAATTATGATAATATCATATTATATGGAGGAGTCTAATATATTTATACAGCCACTTTGTAAACATAATCATTTTCATAACAAAGTTCAAGGTACTTGCAAAGCAAATTCAGTTATCACAGGTAATATTGACATCATAACACGGGGAATAAATTTTGTAGTTAACCAACAAAGTCTTGAACACAAACTACCTAAGATGCCTCCCTAACAAGCGCTCGTAGCGGTTGGCGGCCTAACTACAGCCAGTGCCACGTCTACTCGCACAGTGACAGTGATAGGACAGTCGAGCTACCCATAGTCGAGGCCCGGAATCAGTATAAAACTAGCCTGTTTGAGCCACCAACCACCAGGATCGCTAGTGTTTTCACAGTTGGATCGCCAACCGTATAGATCGCTCATGACTTGCAGGCTACCATTTACTCTCGTATAAGTTGAGACCGTATTAATTATATTAGACTGTGACATGAGTTGTGAAATTAAAATCATTCCTATTTTGCACAAATGTATAGTCCTACATAGCATGTGTAAACATATGTTCACAAATGATTCACTAAAATGTTCACAAATAAAATGAGTGCCACTTTTAGCGCTCAAAAAACCTCGTAATACAAATAAATACTAATCGATATTTTTTGTGTTGAAGTTATTCACATAATTATGTTTTTTTGCAATGAAAACATTTAGAAGTTGTAAACAACGTACAATGATGTTGTTCAGTCATTTATATTAATGCTTAGAACAATATCACCGTTAGGGAATTTAAACTGCATAAAATAAACATAAAGTATGTGAAATTCAATTGTATTTTCATCCTGTAAACATATTTCAATCCAGGTCGTCATCACGAGATTTTAAATTTAGTTTTAATATGGCACAAATAAATTGTTTAAACCCAACGATAACGAACAACAATACTAAACATATTGTATTAAATAATATTATCTTACTGCGTTACTCAATATAATTATTTAAAATATAAGTAACTTATTTCCACGGGTAAACATATATGTAACACATATTATACTGTTGTTAGGTAGAATTAGTCGTCGAATACTTTCGAGTTCAAACAATAAAACGTTTAATAATGTAAGTTCTATTCAATTAAGGTCAACTATCAGTATTTGAATTCCCTTTATTACAGCGATGTGTTTTCTTGGGAAATCAATTAAAGAGCATCTGGTCCTTAATTAAATCCGTTTATATAATTCCTTATCCCCTTTCAATAAAGCTAATCGGTGTATTTTTATCCAACCTCAATGGCTTACCACAGTTTTATTTACGATCTCTTATTTTACACTCGCAAAAGCTTAGGTTATATTACGTGTTATTGACAAGTTGGCATATGCAAAATTATTGCACATATAGACTGAATTGTTTATTCATGACGAAGTAAAATGATTTAGATTTAGTTTAATGACCTATTCAACTACCATTTTGGTCTTACCTTTATATAATATGTATTTTATTTCTGGATAAATAAATAAAATTAAATTTAAATAAATTGTTTGTTAATAGAACTTTTAAGGGGTGATTTTCATATTTACTAGTAGTTATAGGCTAGATATTTTGTATCTTATAAGTTCATAGAATTGTTACATTTAGTTATCAAATTATTATAATCAACGTAACTATTACCTCATCATTTTTTATAAAGCTTATTGCAAAGTATTCTAACACTTCTTGGGAATTTGTAAAACGAATTATAAGTAATCACAGGAAGTAGACAAATGTAAAATATTATTTTATACTTATAGACTAGTAATACGATTTAGTTTCCATATTTATACAAGCTAATAAATATGTTACGTTCAATAAAATCTTACTGAGAAATTTTAAGATAATTATTACTTTTTCTTTCCGTCTAAGAATTTTTATAAAGTGATCAGTTAAAAAAATAAAACGGTTGTTTTATTTTATTATATACTTCAGCAAGGAGCAAAGGTTTTAATAAATCCTTAATCAATAATACAACTCAATTTATTGTAAACGACAAAAATAATTTCCATTAAAGACTGTAATTTCCAAACAAATGAGGAAAAAGTAAGCGTTAAAACAAAGGACCTTTATCAATAAATGTTAAATTTCATAACGAAAATATGTCACCTGCAAAAAGTGTATTTATTTTCAATAGGTAGTAATGGCGTTTAAACAAACATTAACACCTCATTTTAAATACTCTTCAACTCGATGCTGACTACGTATTTATTCCTGATCCAAATATTTATTCGGTAGAGTGAAACAGAGTGAAGAGAATTTTACCTAGTAATTTAAAACTTACATTTGTACTAATGCTGTAAAAAAGGAAAAAAACAGTAACCGAAAATGGTGTTTAGGGTCTATAATAATCATATCCTAATAACTTGTAAAAGTACTTGGGAAAGTTTAACTGTTATAGTTGGAACTTTATCTTGCAGAATAAATCCCATACTACAACTATTTAACTACTGGAAGTGAAAAATATGCTTCAAAATTAGCTTAATAAACATTTAACACCATTCAACATTTAATAATAATCATTAAATATAAATATATTGTCTAAAACAAAACAATAAAGTACATTTTCTTGTTTAATAGCTAATCTCCAAAACAACAAGTAAATATGGAAAGACAATTGAAAATATACATCAAAATTAGTTCATTTCAGCATAAGAAAATAGTTCTATCACTTAAGAAGAAATGTCATTGTTATTTTAACAGGAGTCTGGGAACCCGCCGGGGCGCTTTAAACGTGGGCTCACCTTTCACAGCCCAGACATTTCTGACGGGCGCAAGATAACCTCACCGCGAAAGAGCTCACCATCACCGATTCTGTCATATATCAGTTATTAGAGAAAAACATGCATTCCAATATTGCATCAGCTCCTCAGACAATAAGTTTCAAACAAATACATAATACATTAAATTGTTAAATTTCTTGAATACCTTATATCTAAGGATACTTTTCTACCACTTACTAATTTAATTTATTGGCCTAATTTTTTCTACGAACTGACAAGATGGCAAATTTACAAAAGTAAACAAACACCAATAAAACGTATCTACTAGTAGAATTCAAAGCAAGTGTGTTCAAAATTTTAGAAATCTGGTAATTATGCAACATTATTAATATTAATATTTTTTCGTGGATTATGCTTTATTAACAGTATGATTGACTTTACTAGTGATTGGAAAATGTTAATATTATTAGAATATATACAGAAAGCATGATCATGTTTATTGAACAATAAACTCGTCAACGCCAACAATGCTGTGCAAACAATTGAAATGTTGTTATGAACTTGTCTACAGCTGGAATTATTTTAAAGTGTTATATTTATTTTACCGAGTAAACACTTATAATATTGCGGCAGCTATTGCTACTTAAGAGTTTTTCAAGTGTTAAAAATGTTAACATTTTAAATATAGTCAGATTAACTTCATATTAAAATTTTTACTTACTCAGGGGAAGAAACTGATAATATAAAACAAACATTCCTTTAACAAACAATCCTAAACCCCTTAACTCGAAGATAATTATAATAATTCATAACTTCAAAGAAGTCAGTTTTTTTTATCTTGCATGAGGTATTTTCACTGGTTACATGAAATCAAATGGTTTATGTCTCGGGAACGTCTGCCTAGGAAGTACAGCTGTTAGACTGGCAAGATACCCTCTGACTAACTTACAACGTGTGGCGTGACTTTGAACCTAATACCCTACAACAATATATAAGGACATCGTTATAATATATTCAATTGTAACATTATAAAAAATTTATATATTTTTTCTTATATATTTGCTCATATCAGTAGTAGCCTAAATACTTATAAATTTACCAGCATTGTCTTTACAGTAAATTTTCTTTGCCATTGAGAGATTAACATATACATTACTATTTTTTCTTAAACTCAGATGAAACACTTATTTAGTAAGAATTATTTACCTTTTAATCCTGTTTCAGAATAGTTAAGTTTATCTAAAAATATTTAATTACATTTTAGTTTGTGTATGTTCTTTTTGACTTCCATATGTTTTATGACATCTATTTTTTATTTAGATTATTATATTTTAATTGTATTTACTCATTTATAAATCTCCTTTTCATTGATTACGTCTGTATATTGTTTAACACGAGGCTTCAAGTTGACTGGTATTGGTGGTAGTGAGCATGCCATACCTAGTATAATGTTTTACGACGTTTTGAGGCTGGGAATCAGATTCCTTTGCCGGTTTCAAGAATATAACCATCCAAAACTGTAAAACAAGACTGTAAAAACATCCAAAACCGATGTACGGTCCCAGGAAAACATTAAAACTGGTATATACCAGTTTTGTGGCTGACATTAAGTACAGCAAATGAAGTTGTCATTACATATGGTTATTCTTTTGGCTTTCCATAATGACAAACTTCCTTATCACCTTTGGCCTCTCCATTTGCAGTGGCTGGGGATGGAAACTCCAGGTTTGGTCCCCAGCCTGAGAATGTTTGGTACTTGGCTGTTGTACATGGATACCTTGTCAGTTGAGTTGGCCATTTGAAGGGCAGAGTGGATCCACATGTTTGAGTCTGATCACAGCTGTCATAGGACCACGGACGTTGGCCCTCTGAAAGGTCAATTTGGCTGCCTGTCCCATCCCACCATTTCATTTCCTGCTATTCCTATCCTATTCCTGTGCAAAATTCTCGCTTGTGGAAGACGTGCCTACTAGCTATGCTGGCCGCTGGGGTTTCCTAATCCACCAACAATGAATGAATGAATGTCTGTAAAAAATATTACAGGGAAATAAAATACCACCTCGCAGCAATCCTATATACTCCATTGCACCCCGCTAACACAATAGGTAAATTACTTAGTTTTATAAAACAATATTCATATATAAGTGAAGTATTACATTTTATTTATCCTTTATTATAAAATCATTGGGGCAACCGGGACAATTTAAAATGTAAAAATCAGCAGAGCACTATTAGTGTCAGTGATCAGGATTTTTAGAATACGGTCGTGGCTAGGGGTCATAATTTTATAAATGTGTACATTTCTATATGGAAGGGTCGAGAAAAGAGTTGAATGTTCAAGCTTAAAGGTAAATTCATCAATATGTGGGGCCTTGAAGTGGAACTGATGACTTCTCCGGCATCGTCCTCCGTTGAACTGCATTGCAACCACCGAAGTTACACGTAGGTAGCTACAAACTCTGATGGTTGTTTGAGGTGAGATGAAATCGTGTCTGGATAGAAAAACAGAAGTTTATATAAATGCAATGGTAACTGTTAGCGCATTTATGGCAATGCTATTTTTTTACAAAAGAATATATAGTTCTTAAAGTTTTAAATTCATTTAGTGTTGGTAAGATCCAGAATCTTAAGGAAACTATGACCGCAGAGGAGAGAATCCAGAGGGAGCTGTAACACTTGAGCGCTGAGGAAATGCTGGTTTATTCCAGTGGTACCTTCAAGAGTTTTATAGGTCGTACGATAGAAATTTAAATTTTAGAATTACAATTGTTCTTTTTGTACTTTTGTCATTTATATATACTTTTCATACACAAGGCCTTATATTAATATTACGAAAATATATCTCACGAAAGGTACATTTCTATACAACCTCACGTTGGCTTACAAGTTATTAGGATATGATTATTATAGACCCTAAACACCATTTTCGGTTACTGTTTTTTTCCTTTTTTACAGCATTAGTACAAATGTAAGTTTTAAATTACTAGGTAAAATTCTCTTCACTCTGTTTCACTCTACCGAATAAATATTTGGATCAGGAATAAATACGTAGTCAGCATCGAGTTGAAGAGTATTTAAAATGAGGTGTTAATGTTTGTTTAAACGCCATTACTACCTATTGAAAATAAATACACTTTTTGCAGGTGACATATTTTCGTTATGAAATTTAACATTTATTGATAAAGGTCCTTTGTTTTAACGCTTACTTTTTCCTCATTTGTTTGGAAATTACAGTCTTTAATGGAAATTATTTTTGTCGTTTACAATAAATTGAGTTGTATTATTGATTAAGGATTTATTAAAACCTTTGCTCCTTGCTGAAGTATATAATAAAATAAAACAACCGTTTTATTTTTTTAACTGATCACTTTATAAAAATTCTTAGACGGAAAGAAAAAGTAATAATTATCTTAAAATTTCTCAGTAAGATTTTATTGAACGTAACATATTTATTAGCTTGTATAAATATGGAAACTAAATCGTATTACTAGTCTATAAGTATAAAATAATATTTTACATTTGTCTACTTCCTGTGATTACTTATAATTCGTTTTACAAATTCCCAAGAAGTGTTAGAATACTTTGCAATAAGCTTTATAAAAAATGATGAGGTAATAGTTACGTTGATTATAATAATTTGATAACTAAATGTAACAATTCTATGAACTTATAAGATACAAAATATCTAGCCTATAACTACTAGTAAATATGAAAATCACCCCTTAAAAGTTCTATTAACAAACAATTTATTTAAATTTAATTTTATTTATTTATCCAGAAATAAAATACATATTATATAAAGGTAAGACCAAAATGGTAGTTGAATAGGTCATTAAACTAAATCTAAATCATTTTACTTCGTCATGAATAAACAATTCAGTCTATATGTGCAATAATTTTGCATATGCCAACTTGTCAATAACACGTAATATAACCTAAGCTTTTGCGAGTGTAAAATAAGAGATCGTAAATAAAACTGTGGTAAGCCATTGAGGTTGGATAAAAATACACCGATTAGCTTTATTGAAAGGGGATAAGGAATTATATAAACGGATTTAATTAAGGACCAGATGCTCTTTAATTGATTTCCCAAGAAAACACTTCGCTGTAATAAAGGGAATTCAAATACTGATAGTTGACCTTAATTGAATAGAACTTACATTATTAAACGTTTTATTGTTTGAACTCGAAAGTATTCGACGACTAATTCTACCTAACAACAGTATAATATGTGTTACATATATGTTTACCCGTGGAAATAAGTTACTTATATTTTAAATAATTATATTGAGTAACGCAGTAAGATAATATTATTTAATACAATATGTTTAGTATTGTTGTTCGTTATCGTTGGGTTTAAACAATTTATTTGTGCCATATTAAAACTAAATTTAAAATCTCGTGATGACGACCTGGATTGAAATATGTTTACAGGATGAAAATACAATTGAATTTCACATACTTTATGTTTATTTTATGCAGTTTAAATTCCCTAACGGTGATATTGTTCTAAGCATTAATATAAATGACTGAACAACATCAATGTACGTTGTTTACAATTTCTAAATGTTTTCATTGCAAAAAACATAATTATATGAATAACTTCAACACAAAAAATATCGATTAGTATTTATTTGTATTCCGATGTTTTTTTGAGCGCTAAAAGCGGCACTCATTTCATTTATGAACATTTGTGTGAATCATTAGTGAACATATTTTTATACATGCTATGTAAGACTATACATTTGTGCAAAATAGGACTGATTTTAGTTTCACAACTCATGTCATAGTCTAATATAATTAATACGGTCTCAACTTATACGAGGGTAAATGTGTAGCCTGCAAGTCATGAGCGATCTATACGGTCGGCGATATAACTATGAAAACGCTAGTGATCCTGGTGGTTGGTTGCTCAAACAGGCTAGTTTTATACTGATTCCGGGCCTCGACTATGGGTAGCTCGACTGTTCTATCACTGTCACTGTGCGAGTAGACGTGGCACTGGCTGTAGTTAGGCCACCAACCGCTACGAGCGCTTGTTAGGGAGGCATCTTAGGTAGTTTGTGTTCAAGACTTTGTTGGTTAACTACAAAATTTATTTCCCGTGTTATGATGTCAATTTTACCTGTGATAACTGAATTTGCTTTGCAAGTACCTTGGACTTAGTTATGAAAATGATTATGTTTACAAAGTGGCTGTATAAATATATTATACTCCTCCATGTAATATGTTATTATCATAATTGGAGTTTAAAGCAATTAATATAGAAACGTTACAGCATTTGAAACATCACGACATAAATTCGCACACTTTGATTTGTAAAATGAATTAATTATGTGATGAGTAGTGTGGGTTTGCGGGTTTTGCGCCGGAAGTGACGTCATCCGGTCACGTGACCGGATGCGCTGAGTCATGAAAGACGTCATCTGGGGCTGAGCCAGTGACGTAGGCGGTTTTGTGACGAAATGAGTTAAAGTTCAAAGTTCAAGGTCACGGGGAGGTAATTTTAAAAAAGTACTACCTCGCACGCGTAAAATCCGATTGTGATTCGATAGTTTTAATTCGATAAAATATCGAATGAAAATTATCGAATGAAGCAATCGAATGATACGAGTGCGAGGTAGTACTAATACAAATATTACTTTATTTTTATTTACAATAAGTTATGTTTACAATAATTCATGTTTACAATAGTTCCCCGTTGTTGGTTGTCATCGATGTTGTTGATCCGGACGAGTTGCGGCCATCACTTCGCTTTCTGAAGAAAGACGGTATATACTTCGATTCCTGCGCAGAGTCCATGTTGTTTTTTGATGCGTAAAGTTCCAAAGATAAATCGTAACCAGACGCAATGAGAAGTCTTAACTCTTCATTAAAAACCTCGAGGTCTTGGAAAGTCGCCAGATGAATAGAGTCATAATGAATACACCTAATTTTAATGGACATTTTAATACAATGTTTTACGTTTGTGAAGAGCACTCGATGTTCACCAGTCGAGAGCCGGAGGTGTACTGACTATTCGCTAGCTAGCGTTCTGGTATCAAACAAAATGGTGGGGCGGAGAAGATGGCGGACAGCAGATGGCAGGTGGCAGGTGGCAGCTGGTTGCTACTACATTCGCCGCCACAGAAATGCAATCCTTCGGCGTAATTCTTGTAGTTTATCTTGTCGGTTCATTTGATACGTTTTACATCTACATATGCAATAGCTGAAACACTTGCACTTACGACAAGCTTTCCCGTCAACTTGATCGCCTGGTATTTTAAAACATTGTAACTCGCAACAATATGTCTTCAAATTGTTATCGAAAAATAAATTTTTCATAGGTGACACCGACATGTTAGCTGCAGCGTGTGTTAGACAAGACTGAGACTAACTTCACTGCTCCCTCTCTTTTATACCTCTTCATAAGTTAACCCTGAATGAAAGTTCAAGGTCATCCATTTGAATTTTAAAAAAAGCAACACAGCAGTATATAAAATAATATACTGCTGTGTTGCTGTTTTTATTTTTTTTTTATTTTATTTTATTTTATTTTTTTTTATTTTCTTTATTAAACAAACATCTTACAATACAATAAACTTAAGTTTAACATTGATAACTAGAAATACAAACAGAGACATTATGTACAAGGATGCGTGATGTGCAGAGTGAGTTCCGTCGAGTTGTTGCCGCTTACACCGTGTGATACCAAATACAACGTCCCCGGTTGAATATCTCGCAAATCTTCATTTTGTAGCAGTTGAACAAATCGTTTTGGAAGAAATACTTGAAACTTCGGCTCATCTCCTGGAGAGAAAGGTCCTTCGCTCAATGAAACTAGAATTGCTTCTCCATGTGTGGTTTCCACTTTCTTGATGTTATGAATAATGTAGTGTTTTTGTTATTTTAGTTCTGAACACTTTTTAGTTAGCAGAAGGTCGGATTTTGAATGAGTGTTGAATTGATCAACCAGTGTTTGTAGAAACTGTTGTGATGTCATCTTCGTCAGTGGTGGTTGTGGTGTCTTCTGTGATGTTGCCTCTTCGGAGTCTCGAATAATACTCGTGCCGGAGCGGTGTTGGCTCCTCGTATTTATAGGCCCCGCTACCCCCACCACATTCCGGTTCTTTGCTACCCCCACCACATTTCTGCGTTTGTTCCAAGTAAGCAGCCAAACGATATGCGTTGTGCAATGCGCAGTTTAATTGTCCGTGTTTAGGATCTTTTGCAGCAACACAAATATTACCGAGATTAATGTTAAAGTCCTTACCGATGGTTATATCGAAAACATCACCGTGCGTGTACTTTTGTATCCAGTTCCTTTTTTCTAATCCTCTTGTGTATATATGTGAATATTGTTTGCAAAAGTTAAACATAATACTGTGCAGATTACTGTAGCTTATAAATCCTTCATACCAATGTATGTGATGAAAGTAGTTTGTTATCCATTTGTTTGTACTTTTTGCTTTGGCGTTAAGGTTGTTAAAAGAAAAAGGAGCTTCAAACGTGAATGGGTAAACTACAAATGTAAGCAAGTCTAAAATTACTAATTCCTTGATAATAAACCTATCATCATTATTTCGAAATGCTTGAAATTCTATTACACAAGGCTTTACACTCACTTCTTCATCCCCTCCGCTCATCATGGCACCTAGCAATCAACTAAACTGTTTTCCACACCACGGTAGGTTAAATACCAGGCCGTACAGTTGCAGGCGCGTTGGTGTATATTTAACGTGGGCACCGTCCCCAATAGGCCTACCCCACGTGTGTTCTTCTTTACTAAGTCAAACTTTAGTCTTTTTTAACTTCTTCTTCTTGTGTTTCGTTTTCTTCTTCTTCTTGTTTCTCCGTTTCTTCTTCCTGTGTTGTTTCTTCTGTAGCTTCTGTAGCGATTTCTACAAGTGGTTCAAAATCCTTTAACTTTCACCACATGCAAACTTCATGAGGTATTCTATTAAAAATAGATGTATCCACAGGTCCGTACACGATGGTGCTATCAGGTTGTTTTTCCAAAGTATCGACCAAATATTCTTTAATAATAGCGCTTGCAAATACCAACTGTCTCATGTACCTTGTAATAGGTTCTGTTGCGTAGTTTAAAACGTAGAATTCTTCACGTGACAGTAGAATCTTATTTTCATGTTGAGTCAAGTCTCTAATTCGCACTTGTAGTTGTCCACGATGTTTAACAATATCGATTTCATTGTCACAATCCAAAAGTCGAATATGTGTTTTCCTTCCACACAAACTGTTAGTTAAATAACATTCTATTAAATGTACATGTTTCAAAAATGACTCCCAAGCATTTTGCGAAAATAAAACCTTTTTTGTTCCATGGTGTAGTATTACTGTAGGGGAATAATCCAATGACTTCATCAATCCAACTGATACACTTTTACTGATGCATGCTGAGATGGGGTAAAAGATTCGCAAAAAAACTTCAGTTAAAATGTGAGGAGGAATATTTTCTTCAACTTTCTTCTTCCTCTTTGGTACTACCTTTGATGGGTCTGCATTACTTTCCTCCTCTCTATCTCTTTTACCAAACTTTAAAAATGCAGTTATTTCCTTGATGATTTCTTCTTCACTAGTATTATCACGTTCCAATAACGGTGCTACCTCTGCATCACCTTGTACAACAGATGGAGAACTCATTTTGTAGAAGATGTTGCCCATGCGACGATAGACGATCAACTGAAGACCTGCATTGTTGCTCCGCTATTTATAGGTTAGCGACAGTGGCGGTGCCGGTGGTGGTACAACGTTTTACAATACCGTCTTTACGATACCAGTCAACGGTGTGTATGTAACAATTTTATCGTGCAAAATTAAACAATACGCAGATGTATTTGCAGGTACGTTTTCTTGAAATTCCATTTCTATTTTTATATCAACACTAGACGATTTTACAGATTCGTTTTGTTTGGAGCAATCAATTACAACAATCGGAGCTTTCGATTCAAACTGTACGGGAGATAGTAGAGGTGTGTTTGTTTTGCCGTAATATGAATTTTGGAACCTAGCGTACATATCGTATAAAACACTGTACCTTTTTTTATCAAAAGAGATATTAAAGTTGTCGTAGGGAAAGAATTGTGAATTCAGGAACACTTTACAGTTTGTTAATTTACAATGGTCAAATTCACCAGCATTTTCAGTTAATATACTTTTTTTCTTTGTTTGTAATCCAAAGATTACATATCTCGCTTTTTCCAAATGAGTAGAAGTTTTTACAGTCCAGGACTCCAGGAGTCCAGTAACTCCTGAAATTTCATATCTAATCTCGTCAAACAAAAATGCCATAGGATTATTTATGAACGGAACAGTGGTTCCAACAGTACCGTCAGCTTTTGTTACTTTTCCTTCAATATATAAATAACTTTCGCATGGAAGAGTATAAATGTCTTGTTGTTGTATAGGAATCCTAATTTCATCGTTATTGTTTAATTTGGACGAAGCGTAAGGGTTGTGCGTGTGATATTCCTTTTCCCATAAGGTCTCGTCGAATGTTGGGCCCTGCGCTATATCCAGTATATCCATTGTTAATGACCTTTAATCCAATTTCTTCTAGAAAACGAATGTTGTCACTTGTTAATCCTTCTACAGCTGATGAGCTACTGACCTCTTTGCTGGTTGGCTCTCTCTTTTTAAATGATAACCCCATTATCTAAGCGGATGATTTTATATGTATTCTTACAGTAATAGCTTCTCCTCGAAAGTCAATAAGGTTTCCGTCTTGATCCACTATGTTCAGCACGATGTCTGAAATGAAACTGGTGTTTAACGGTAGGTACACAAGGTTTTGAGGCTTTTCTACTATCTTGAAACCCGGTGCGACTGATGGGTAGAATGTGTGTAATATATGCCGATTTTCTCCATCTCTGTAGGATCCTTGTATAATGTTACATGTAATGTCTATGCTGTTTACTTTGATGATCGTCACAGTTCTATTCCCAGAATGAGTTGTATTAGGTTCTAATACCTTTGTTTCCTTAGAAAACCCCAATAAACTACCAATTGAACGTTCTTGGCCAAAATCAATATAATACTTAGAAGTAATTTCGGCTTTCATTGTATTGTTATTGCCTTTTATCGTTATATTTTCTTTTCCCATATGTTTTTGTATAACTTCATTTATATTATCAATTTCATAAGCTCCTGTTGGTAAACTGAATTCTTCCAAAGCTGAATATTTTCCTTTATTATCTTTTGTCTTGTAATAATGTATTTTGTTATTAATTCCTTCACTAACGTTTGGAATAGAGTTATATGTTGTTAAATCCAATAATGCGGCTTCCCATAGTCTTCCTTTTTGCAAACGTAGCGCTGGAAACAGAATACTGCGCAAAGTACATGAGTTACCGGTTAATGACACTGTATACGAAGACATCTTAAAGTTGACTAACACTTTTAGCTAAAAAGTCTAAACATAAATGACCGCAAATGGATGTATCATCAGGTTGTTTTCTTGTATAATTGTAAAAAACATTTTCTGCCGCACGAAAGTATTGTTGAAGTTCTTTCGGTGGTGGAAGGTTTCCAAAACTGTCGAAATAATAAATCGTTTCACCAAGTTTCTTGTAACACACCCAATGAGTGCCTAATCCTTCACTATTATCCAAATTTACTATACCAGTCTCATTTTTCCACATTTTAACCGGTAATTCATCTTTCATAAATACTCCTCTAAAAAATGGGATTTTCAAACAAGAAGCATATGTAATCAGTTCTTCATTGGTTAATTCTTTGTTTTTAATTATTAATTGCTCTTTCTTATTTAATACACACGATACGGTCTTAGGTATAGTCCTCCTCCCTTTTTTATCATTGACCATATTGTTGGTTTCTTTTTACCTTTACCACTAGTAGATCGACGTTTTCTTCTGATATTACCTCCTTGTTTCTTAGCGGGTCTTTTCCCACGCCTTCTTCTCTTTCCTCCTCCAAACGTAGTTTTTGCTTTCATTGCTGCTGTTACTGCTAAAGACGATGCTTTTTCACGAATACTCGCGTCACTAGATTTTACTCTTTGCCAAGCTTTCTCAGAAAGTGCTCTATCTGCTATTGATCTATTTTTTGTATCACCAAATTTGGAATACGCTATATCGTGCTGTTTACAAGCCTGATCAAGCTTATTTATTCCAGGATCTCCTCTAGCAAGCCGTTTCTCTAATTTGGTTCCAGGACCACAATATTGATATCCTCCAGGTAAATGTAATTCCACAGGTAATAAATCAATCGCCTTGTTAACTATAGCTCCAACCGGTTTACTTAATAGAGAAAATGCTGTTGATGCTATTCCCCTTCCTCTCTGTAATCTCTCTCGATTATGACTGATGCGTTTAGCCCTCGGCATGACTATTTATAGCCAAACTTACAGTCAGTAGGTGCACTCTATAAATGTTTTACAATGAATGTAATATTAGTCTTGGCTTCTTGTATTATATATACTGTTTAAAATCCATTTATTATATAGAAATGGATTAATTAATTAAATGTAGACATAATAAATAAAAGTAGTAAAAATAGAAATAAGGTGTAATTGAAGATGTTTCAAATGTTTCTCCGCTGGTGATGGTATCGTTGTTTTCGGTAAAATGAATAAAATCTAAATAGTTGTCATGTTCCCTTAGAAACTTGCCACTCAATCGTTGGTAATTAAATAACACATTCCAGTCTAGTTTATCTTTAAAATTGTCAATGTAATTTTCAGAGAGATTTTGATATTTACTTATTACTTCCCAACAGTTATTAAAATTTGATGTCATCTCTACAAGGAAGTTTTCTGAAAACTGTTGTCTTTGTAAAATATGAATCCAGTTAACTCTGTGAAAATAAATTCTTAACATAGTCATTGTGAAGAGGTAGTGTATGGAAAGTTGTTCCCAATCCATATATCTATCAAACCGTTGAACAAAACCATCTGTCAGCACTCCTTGGGGAAATCTCGGCTCTTGAGATATTAAACTCCACGCAGTAATATTGGATTCCATCATCCTCTCTGTATCATCTCTCGAATATAACTGATGCTTTATCCCTTATCATGGGTATTTAAATTCTTTTTTCTCTTATATAATCTTCATCGTTTTCTGTTGGTTCATTAATCACATTCACTTTATCCCCCTTTCCTAATGTCTTGACTTTAGAAGGCTCAGACGGTTTATCTAATTGATTAGGTTTTTCTGGATTGTGTATCTTTTTCCAGTCTAAATAATTGTGGCTGTCAACATCTGAAGCTACAGCTCTTCCTGAAGCCCGATGGATATAATTAAATAAAGCTGCACCAAACCTTTCCATATGTTTTTCATATTCTGTAGTCCATTTCTTGTGTACTATATCAAATATTTTCTTATTTACAGCGTCTCCATCCTGCTCACAATCACCTACATTTGACAATTTTAATTTTTTTACATCATAGCTTGTATCAGTTTCATTCTTTTTGTAAATCGTTAACAATTTTAAAGTCGCTAAATTTACTGCTTCACCATCATAAATGGGATGTTTTATATTGCTTAACCTTTTACCGGAAAATCCCCAATGGTCTTCGTGTACAATCGGGGTTCTTTTATCCATGTATTGTACCGTAACCGCATCAGAAGACAAAAGCGGATCACCAACATTTTGAATTACTTTTCCTTCAAAATTATAATTACCATCAGGTGTTAACGGAAACCCAGCTCTTTTTTCACTATATCCAGATTTTACTCCAAACTCGGAATACCGTCCAAACTTGTCCACACTCATGATGTAACTGAATCGCTATCGTTTAGGTTCTTACTATATATATATATATATACGTCTACTGAACAATTATTTCTCGTTTTCGCAGTTCATCAACCAAAGCTACCCATTCGTTTTCTAAACCAGTGTGCCCGGCTTCCATAGCTTCATGTAATAACCTCATTCGATCAACTAACTTATTTATATCGTTGTAATATATTATATTGGTTTTATACAAATTTTTTAATAATCCCCTTCCAGATGTAGTAGGATCAGTTGTTTTTCTTTTTTTATGCAAAACATTTAATTCAGCAGAAGATAAAGCTCTTCTTTTAATTGGAGCTTTATTTGATTTCGAGGGGAAAAGACTAGATATAATGTTTGTGTATTTTATTGACCTGTTTCTATGAATAGGTAGTTCTTTGGAATATTTTTTTCTATGTGCATTTGTATACTCTAGTATATTTTTAAACAATTGTAAATCCTTTTTAGTATATTTACCAGGATTATTTTTAAAGATGAGTTCAAACAAACCTGTTGTACCTTTATATTTCTTATCACCAATAACTATATCATCATTTTCGTTTATATCTAACTTTCTATCTCCAATCATTAATCCTTTATCCTCTATTCTAGCTCCATATGTATGATAATTTCGATTAGCATGTGTGCCATGTAACATTTTTAATGTATATTTTCTTCCAAGTGTTCCTTTAAACATAATATCTGTGCCTAATTTGCTTAAGTTGGATGGGTTGATATCCTCTTCTTCTGCTCTTGTATCTTCCGCACTTGTATCTTCTGTACTTGTATCTCCTGCAATGTTCTTTTCCCTTAAATCTCCTATATCTCCGCTTTCTTCATACTCGTCGCTTTCTTCAGATGTTTGTAACTGGTCAGAACTTTCATCATTCTGAAATTCTTCTTCATATTTGGAAATTGGTAGCATTTTGTCTCCTTCGAAGCGAATTGAAGGTCTTTCCATATTTTGTGCTAATCGCTTTAAAGGTTCAGTAACAGGTTTGAATGTTGTTTCTAAAAATTGCTCTCTTTCATTTATACCTGATTTTAAAGCTCGGTTTTTTTGTCTAATAGAATCACTAAGTGATTTTATTTCCTTTAATAGCTTTTCCTGGTTAACCATCTTCACACCTTGACGACTTGTACAGTAATACCGCTAATCAGTGTATTAAAACGAATTTATCAAAACCTATTCTATAACGACCATCTTTTATAGCTTGATCTTTCATAATAACCAAAAATCCATACTTTTCCGCCCATGCTTTTCCGCAAAGCTCTTTAAACTTTTCAAATGGCATATCCGCATTCACATGATCGTTATATATATGTTTTAGGTTAGTATCATCTTGTTTGAATACAATTAGAATATTTGCATTATCTCTGATAAGTTGTTTTGGGATTTTGCTATAAGTTTGTCCTATATATATGCTGTCGATGTTATTATGTCTTCCCATGGCAAAGTAGTTTCTAATAGTATCCTGATTTTCACAAGATACATCGTCAAATATAAATACAGAATACGGTTTCGCTTCGTTTGGTTGCATAATGCTATCACTAGCGTTAAATTTGTAAAAATTAACATCAGACACATCAGATAGGATTTTATCCAGCAATTGATACTTTGGTTGATGTAGAGACTTTGAAAAAATATATAGGTTACTAAACCTTAATCCCTGCGGATTAGTGATCAAATTAAAGACAACATTGGTCTTTCCACAGTTTGAGGGGCCACTTACTATACATCGAACAGTGTTTGGAAGTAAACTACCGTGTTTACCATTGTTGATTTTAACGTTATCCACAGTTAAATCATCTATGTTATTAATATTGAATCGATCTTTATGGTGAATAATCTCCATCCTGCTCAAAGGTTAACGATGAAATGAGTTGCTTGTATTAAACCAAGTCCTTTATAGGTATCCATGAATCCTCAGTTTTGTTAAACCCTAACCACCGCACTTTAACTGCGTCCTTTTTTCTTTGTAACACTTTTTCAACAAGATATACATCACCTACTGTTGACTTTAACATTTCATGTCCATAAAATGCACCTTGCAACAAATCTCCTTTGTTATCTTTTAGGATATACGTTTCAGGTACAGTCGGTTGCACTTTATACACTGTAAAAACTTCATTCGTCCAATTGGGAAGGTATTTTTTGGTAAACACTCCCTTATATTTACTAATCCGTACTTTATCACTTACATTAAATTTTCTTGGCTGCATTTTTTCTACTTTAGGCTTTGTATTTTTCTTTATGCGTTTTAATACATCTTTTGCATTTCTTCTATTTACTTTGTTAGGTTTCATACCAATAGTTCTATGAAACCTGTTGTTATAATCATTTATTAATTGTGGTAAAACATCATACCATACGTAAGAACCTCTTTTTGAAAATTGTTTATACAGTGCTCCTTTCAAGGTTCTATTGAATCTTTCTACAATAGCTGCTTTTTTCTCTGAATTTGTAGAATAATGATTTATTTTATATTTATTCATTAACTGTGCAAAGTTTGTATTAAAGTATTCTGTTCCATCATCAGTTTGTAAATGTTTAATTTTGTTTTTATCTCTTTTTATGGCTATTTCCATGGCTTCTGTTACGCTTTTACCAGTCTTGTCCTTTAGAGGCAAAGCGTCTGCAACTTTTGTAAAACAATTAATAATTGTGAGTATATATTTAAATCCTTTGTTTATTCTGCTATGCGGTCGCATTTCAATTAGATCCGCTTGATATAGATCATTTATCCCTTTTATAACAGTATTTCTTCTTGGAAACTTTATTCTTGCAGGTTTGTGTAGTTCATTAATAATCTTCTCCTTCAGGTCTGACATGATGGTTTCACGAAGGCAGCTGATATGGTATTAAATATTCTTTGGTATAAATCTGCTTATATATATATATATATATATATATATATATATATATATATATACATATAGTTCAAGGTCATTTAAAACTTGTGTAAAAAAAGGGGAAACACAGCTTAACATTGCTGTGTTTCCCCTTTTTTTTACGGAAAGGAAAAGGATAAAGGATCTAGGACGATGAAAAGGTTACTCGTCAATAGGGTTGAGGGAGTAGTGGCCGAATGGTAATGTGTTGATTTTGTCTGGAAGTGTTTGTCTTTTGTCGTCATTACAGGATAGCGCCTTTTTTAACTTCAGTCACGCTGTACAGCTGATGGTTAAAACTTCTGATGGTGTTGAATTTAGCTGTAATGATGTTATCCTCAAATAAGCATTGCTTGTAGTGTTCAAAATGCACTTTCTTCTTTAAATATAAACTCTTTACACCTTTAGCTTTCTTAATATAGCTATTCTTCTTTTCTTCTTCTTTTTCATTATAGAGTTTCAAAGAATATAGTTTATACATCAATGCAACAATCTCTTCAAGCAGAACACCATTAGCCTCATCCTTGAATTTGCCTAGTACTTTTTTGTGTCTGTCATTGTCGTAGTTTGGATGATCTTTTGGATAATCGGAGAAATCAAAGTCGTTCTTGTAAATAAATGTACGCAAATCTTTATACATGTCCAATGTTACTATGCGATATATGAAAGCGTCAGTGTCCATATATGTAATAGATATATTTTCTCTTCCGTAGAACGCCACCATTTTGTTGTAGTGAAAATCGTACATGTGTGTTTTTGAGATGTCCAAGATTGACATGCCTATATACAAAGGACGATCCATCTTCACACTCGTCTTCTTCATGGACACTGCTACAAGTTTTTCATTAATAATTATAGATGTTCCAAAATTTGGCTGCTGTACTAGTTTCTGTAATTTTTTTGCGTCGGTAACAAGTTTAACATTTTTGTGTCTTCTTTTGTTTTCCAATGTTTTTCCAAATATCGCATTATTCATTAATTTAAAGAAATCTTTTTGAAAGTCTGATGTAGCTGCTGCTCTTCTGATGGTATTTGAATCAATGTAGGGTTTCAACCAGCATGATTGAGAAAATTCCAAAACTCTATTAATTTTTGTTAGACGTAGTCCTAATTCCATAGCTTGTTGAACCACCCAAAAGTGAGCCACGTAGCGTTGTTTATTATTTAATGTCATCATTAATTTGGGGTGTTTTCCAATTGGTGAAATTTCTGTTTTAGCAAGAAGTGGAAGGTCATAATGAAGATCATGTAAATTTTCTGGGTATTCAAAATCGCAATCCAAAATATATCCAGTGTCACCATGTTTCGGAATTTGTAAAATATCGCCAATAGAGTCGGGATTAATCCATTTAAAGTTATCAAAAGGAAGTGGGTTTGACATTGCCCATCCGTACAGGTTATTTGCATCGAAATATCCTAAATAGGTTGACGGTTTGGTTTCATCGTAATCGGGTAGGCATTTGTTGTTGGCTTTGACATGTCTGGTAACACTTTGGGTCAATCCGCCTCTTACTCCAGCTTCAACCATTAAAACCATGTCAATGTCTGTTAAAAGTTGGAGTTTGCATTTTGTTTCTTTTAACATGGCTTGCCAAGCTAATCCTGGTGAAGTATACGAATGTAGAGGGTCCAAACCGTATGCAGCAAAACAGGTGTTTCGGAATTCTTCCATTACATCACAAAGAAGAGTTACATCTAGTTTGACATAAAAGTCCGAGTAATCTCCTAAGGTCTTCATATCTAACTCGTTCCATACTCGACGTGCGTGTTGATAGTCCTCAAGTGATATTTCCGAATCATTAAGTTTGTTTTTGAAGTGTTCTGGTGAAGGTAGTGATGTTTCATCAAATCTATGCAGTCCATCGATGTAATCATAGGGGAAGACTCCTTTTCGAAGAACCAAATCCATTTTACTATTGGGTACAATTTTGCTTGTTTCTATCAAATCTGTTCTTCTTAGATTTTCAGATAATTTCATGAGGCTTGAAGGCATAAATCTAAATGAATCAACAAACCTTAATTTAATTTTACCCACCTTTTTTGAAAAGCTTATAAATTTTTCCATTGTAGTAGCCAAAACGTCTATTGCTCCATTATCTCTTCCTAGTTCGGGGATTATGAAGTGCGAATCATAACCACTCAGATTGTGCAGAACTACGGGGATAAAATATGGTAGTTTGTAGTTCAAGTTGCAAGCGTTACAGGCTGCACCTCTGTACGCTCCCGTAAGATGATCGTGGTCACGAACTTTAACGTTATCCAGTGTAAAGGTGTTATTACACAAATAACACGTTGTTGTTGAATCATAATGTTGAAGTTCTTCTTCTTCCATAGGTTACATGGGTACCTTTGTTCCATACAGTTCTTCTACCTTTGCAGCTATGTCATACAAATCATCGACAAAGTATTTGGCTGCTTCTTCACCGCGATAAATCTTTGGAGAAGATGATAGTCCATATTTTTGAAGATGGTCTTCAGTCAACGTGGATTTAATTAGTATGCAATAACTGTTTGGTGAATGAAGTTGGTATTTGCTTCTTCTTGTAACGTCCTCTTCTTCTTGTTCAAGCGGATGTAAAGAAGACTCGAAATCAGCGTAAACAACAACAGGTACACGGTATTGTTGTATTACTTTGTCAAATTTTATCTGCGCTCTGCTAGGATGCGGCAATTTAATTCTTACTTCATAGTTTCCATTACATAACCGCTGGTGTTCTACTAACCAATCAGACCCTCCCCTTCTTAGTTCTTTGTTCACGTGACAAAAACATCTTTTGCAAATTGTCATCTTTCTTTTATGCTTAGATAATTGATTAGAAACAAGACTTTCAAATTTTTTGATATACACAAAGTGTGAAATATCACCTTTAGTAATTAATAACAAATCGGTATGATCTCTGCGCTCATTTGGTGTTATACGCAAGGGGTACAAATTGTTTGTCGAATCCAATCCGAAGAGGTTGACAGAAGCTGAAGGATTTTGTTTTTCAAATTTTGAAACGTCTGTTATAGCAACAGGGTAAGTCATCCCTTGGAAATTATATCTATGTTGTACTTCTTCATAATAGTGACTTGGTCTTTCCGGATGAATTGTTACATATTTGGCCAACATAGCATATTTAAAACACTCAGTATCTTGATTTTGTACGTTGACGCAGGATAAGGTATTTCTAATCTTTGTTGGTAGAGGAATGTAGCTACTTCCTCGAATTCCATAGCCGTGTTTGTGTACTCTTAAGTCTAGCCCTGTGATGCTTAACAAATTCCATCCAGAGCCTCTTCCTTCATGTTCTTGTATTTTAGTCATTAGCTCTTCAAAACATTCAGATACGATTGAATCAATATCTGACGAAAACATAATAGTTCGGTTTTTTGTTAAAAACCCTCTCGGTGAAGTTTCATTTTGAATGTTTGTAAATAAAGCATCCATTAATAGTCCAAATTTAATAAAATTTAATCTTTTTAATTCATTTTGCAAAGTGTTGCTTACCAATCCTTTTGCGTTATTTAAAAACTCTTCGAGTTGTAATTTTGCATTGTCAATTTTGAAGTGGGTTACTACATTACCCGGAAGTGCTTGGGCATGTAGTTCTACATTTACTGCTGTTGATGCTGAAGGACGGTGAAGTGTAGACAGAGCATGCGTAGAAGTCGATGCAGCTGATGATGTTGAAGGATGATGAAGTGTAGACAGAACAGGCGTAGAAGTCGATGCAGATGATGATGATGATGTTGAAGGACGGTGAAGTGTAGACATAGCAGAGGTAGAAGTCGATGTTGATGGTGCATATTGAATAACACTAGGTCTGGAATTTTGGTGTTGAGCTAACATTTGATCTATTTCTTTCAATTCTTCTTCTTCATATTCTTCATTTTGGTTTTTGTTATGTTTCAGTTCTTTATGTATCATTAAAATAAATTCATCCTTAAATGAAGACTTGCAAATATCGCAGCGATGCATAATGTAGGTGCGATCTCCACAAGGGTCAAGGCAATAATGAACAACACTGCAAATACCCCTCTATTTATACCCTAGCAAAAGTAATGGGGGTACGTATTACGTTAAGTTTACTATTTTTTTTTTTTTTTTTTTTTTTTTTGCATTTGATATTTACTATTGTAGCTGGAGGCTACAAATTTCTGTATTTAGGTCAAGGTCATTGAACAAATTTACCAAAACGGGGAATAGAGCAGTAAATGATTTTATATTAAACCATAAACTGATCTATTCCCCGCTCTGTATTTAACTAAGACAATTTTCTCCAACAGAAACATTTGATAAATTTTAAACTCGGATGTGAAGTTGGGTTGTACACATTGCATCTTGATCAACTAAAAATTTCATAAAACAATAGGGATCTTCAGTTGTAGATTCATCTTTAACATATTCAATAGTCAACATTGCCGAACGAAGATCTTGTGGAATTACGTCGACTTTTATGAGTCGCCTTTCGAGTTCGAACCGTTTTGTTATTGATGTAAGTTTTATCACATCATCGATATCGATGAGGGGAAAGCTGTAGCAAACGGAGTTTCCTGGTGGGTTCATCATATCTATATGATAAATATACACTGTTGCATCGTCTTTAAATAGACGTTCCCCCACCATTAAATGTATAAGTTACCCCACTTTTTTAATCATGTAAATGGGTCAAGGTCATACAACGATATTACCAAAACGGGGAATAGAGCAGTAAGTGATTCTCACTATAACCACAAACTGATCTATTCCCCGCTTTGTATTTAAAGTAAACTATTTGAAGACAACAAAAACTTATTCAGATTCTTCCGATGATGATGATGATGATGAGCTCATATCACTAAATAAGCGACGACGAACACAAAAGTTCCCTGTGACTGGATCTAGAACTACATCATCGATATTAATACTGCTTGGAGGGGTTTCACTATCAACAAGGTCCATTTCCTCCAAGCAAAGCAACTGATGATGAAATTCCGGTTCATTATTATCGACATCGTCGTCGTCAGTCAACAGCTCCAACAGCTCCATCTCTTCAAGATATGGTTCACTGCTAGCAAACTCACTCAGTAGTTCAAGATCACTAAATAGTTCACCTTCCATCTCTGAATCATCATCGTCTTCATCTTCGTTTAAATTTAATGGAATATTTTTAATCAATTCTAGTATAGTCTTCTTAGAAGGGAAAATGTTATCTCTGGGCGACATGATTCCAAGTAGCAGACTGATTTACCACTAATACGAAACCACCTTTTATACATGATTTCGGTGGTGGTGGGGGTAAGTGTTGAAAGTGCAAGTGGTAGGGAAAAGTGATAGGGAAGAGGTATTATTGTAACACAAATGATTAAGTCCTGTAAGTGGGTCAAGGTCACCTTATCCTATTACCAGAACGGGGAATAGAGCAGTAAGAGATTCTTATTCAAACCTCAAACTGATCTATTCCCCGTTCTGTATTCCCCCCCCCCCTTTGGCGTTTTATTTAGTTTATGAGGTTGTGTAATAAAGGCACAGTGTGTAGCCTTCTTGTAATAATTGGACAATTTTTTTCTTCAAAGGGATTGGTTTTACATCTATTTTTACTTCTTCTGTTCCACGAATACCCAATCCTTTGACCTGAACATGTTGGTACTCCGTTAACAGTTGGTAAACACGCTGGATAAAAGTATCCGCTTTAGCAGTAGAGTCAATATAGTGGAGGTATACCATGGTAGGTGCTCTCTTGACGCAATTCAGAACCAAAGTGATAATTGTCTCTGTAACATCGGGCTTATATACCCATCGTTTTTTTTTTTGTTTTTTTTTTTTTGCTTTAATTACAGGTTTGGAACAATATAAAATGTTATATTAATGTTCCATCCTTTATCGACTAACCTTACCATATTACCAAAGATTTTATATAACTTTCTACTGTAGTTTGTTTCAAATGCTTCATTTTCACTACTATAAACTTCACCTGTTGGTCTCCACATGTACAATTGACAACTAACCTCTATATCAAGATACCGTAGCAGTAATCTCCTTACAGCAAGCACCTGATCAATGTTTTCGACCCGTCTGCTAACTATTATAGTTGCTGCAGAGATAGAAGTAGTGGATGCATTCATTTTCAGCAGAGTACTAATTTTTACCAGCGATGGAGAACCTCCTTTATACTTAGTTTAGGTAGTGGTGGGGGTTAGGAAAAGATATTGTTGTGAGAAATAAGAAGATCTTTCATTATTTTTTATCAAACGAATATTTTCTAAGTCCCAAGGTCATTTACACCAGTTGCCAGAACGGGGAATAGAGCAGTAAGTGGTTCTCACTTGGACCGCAAACTGATCTATTCCCCGCTCTGTATTTTAAAGTAAACAATAACTCTTCTCACTATTGAGCAGCCTTTGTTCTTTGAAGCTCAAGTTCTAAGTCTGCAACCAGGCGAAAGTCTGCATCATGCTCCTCCCATTGTTCAGGAGAACGCGGTTGACCACACCACTTAGTAAAGGCGTACCTCATCGCCTCATTGTACTCCTCCAGGATAACATGATAGGGTCTTGGTTGTTGCGTTGTAGACTGCATCGGTGATGTAGTTTGTTGCGGTTGAGACTGAGCACCATTTTCTGCAACCTTATTAATTTTATAAACCTCAGTCATTTCAGCAGCCTCAACAATCGCGTACAACTCCTCTTCGCTAATTTCCTTTCCCCATGTGTTGCTGTTGACGCTCATGACGATACAACTAATAATTATATTCCGAATCTCTCGCTTAAATACCCGCTTACCCCCTCCCCTCTTTACTGTTGAATAATGTCTTTAATATAATATTTCTCCTTTTTCCATTTAAGTTTTATCTTTGACTTAGTGCAATATAACTAAGTCCGTTATTTAGGTCAAGGTCGTTGTAGCATTGTAAAAAAAAAGGTGTGGACAACCTATTTACACTCTGCAGCATATGCTACAAATTGTAAATAGGTTGTCCACACTTTTTTTTTTTTTAATTTGGAAAAGACTATTTTTAATTTGGAATACACTTTTTAATCTTTTTTTATTTTAAATGTTTTCCACACACTGAAACCTGTATCATTTCGAATTAAATAGTTCTGTTTGGTAAGTTCTTTGACGTGGAGGTCCATACCTCTAGGCAACTCTACATAGTACAATTTACCTTTACATTGAACCACCACCTTTGCAAAGCCCTTTGATTTAACAAAAAAGTATCGTTTATTTCTACAAAGCCTATTAATTCGAATTTTGGTTGGTCTCACTGTTGGATGGGGTGTAGAAAGAGAAACGGTGCCCTTGTGATTTTGTTTTAAATGTGATCTGCATACTTCTTCATTTAAAACACAAGACTTAGCACAACGTTCCCCTTCCCTTGCACCTTTTTTAAAACTGTAGCTGCATCTTGGTGCAGGAAGTATAGACTGCCTTCTCAAGGTTTTTAATTGTTGAAATTTCTCTGAAGGAGATTCGTTGTTAATACAGATCACTGAAGGACGGGAAAGGACACTTACAGAAGGTGTAGAAGGTTTGGTAGGAGAAGAAGAATGTAGACTTGCAGATGGTGTTGAAGAGCCTGGTGTAGAAGGTGGAAGAATGCTTGCCAGCGCCTGCTGAAGAAGCGAAGGAGCTGGTGAAGCCAAAGATGGTGCAGTTGTTTGCTCATCCTTCCTCGGTGATGGAGAAGGTGAGCGAGAAGTAGCCGAAGAAGATGAAGACGACGAAGACGATGAAGAAGATGAAGAAGATGAAGAAGCGGACGAGGGAGCAACGAGGTTTTCTTGAAGTGGTTGCGGTCGTGGTGCAGGCTCCTCAGGAACAATGCATGATAATATTAACGCCTGCCGAAGGATGGAAGGAGCTGGCGGAGCAGATGACGGAGCAGGTGAAGAGTGCTCAACCTTCCTCGGCAAAAGTTGCTTCCTACGGTCAGACATCTCGGGAACTGAACTGCACTCGTGATGTGTAAGCAGCAGAATGAATTTACCACTGGTGAAAACCCTCCTTTTATACCCAGTTGTAGAGGGGGGGGGGCTTTAGAGGTTAGGGAAGGAATATTGTTGTAATGTTTTACTAAACGAAAATTTTCTAAGTCCCGAAGTGGGTCAAGGTCATCTGAACATGTTGCCAAAACGGGGAATAGAGCAGTAAGTGATTCTCACTTGGACCACAAACTGCTCTATTCCCCGCTCTGTATTAGGAGAAGAGGACTAGCTTAAAGCTCGCAATTATAGGCAAATAAACCTGATAACGGAACACTAACCTCTCCCCCGAAAAATTATTCACCCAACACACAAACGATATAGTCAGTTAACAACAGTCGCGCACTCTGAAACCGCAAGGACGTTCATCACTGTGTAGGCGTCAGAGTACTACGAACCGAAGTACAATAATACCTGACCAAGGTTCCCTTAAGTTTATTTCCCCGATGATGTATCCTCCAAGATAAGCAAAATGGTCAGTTAACAACAGTCGCGCACTCTGAAACCGCAAGGACGTTCATCACTGTATAGGCGTCAGAGTTTTACGAACCGAAGTACAATAATTACCTGACCAAGGTCCCCTTAAATTTAACCAAAAATAAGCAAACTGACTGAATCTGTTTCTCGTGAGTAAGGGTTAAGATAGGTAAAGTCATCCGGTTTGCGCGCCGTAATGACTTAAGGTCGGTTTTCGTGCCATACCTTTTTGTAAGGGGTTAGGAAAGGTGTTTATTTGAGAAACATAATCCCCCCTGAGATATTTAAAGACATAAGGTCGGTTTTCGTGCCATACCTTTTTGAATGGGAGCGTGAAAGAAAAGTACATATTTCATTAGTAAATAAAAACACTTCAAAAACACTTTAAAACCAACACCAAACTAACTACAGTTAAACTAACTACATTTACTAGCAGCAAACTACAAGCGTTATTCTAACATGCTTAATAATACACAGACATGCCTTAAGCTAAGGTAGCATCTCTAATATATAGTGGTACCAACTCTATACTAGAGATACTATTGCGGACAGCGCGGGCAAACAGCTAGCTAGGCTGTCGGCCTGCGACTGCGAACCCTCTGCGGGCTGCTCCCGCTTTTATAGGAATATATCGGGGGGGGGGGCTTCGACAGTAGTTTGTTCTAACGCTGTATAGCACACTTTGAATTGCTCCAAGTCCGGTAACTGGGTCAAGGACACGTTAAAATATTTTGTAAAATAGCAAAGGTGTTACCTTTGCTATTTTACTTTGGAAGAAATCTGTACTACGTTTAAACAAGGGAGACTGTTATCCGTTTTACGCAAAACTCCTTGCACGATCTTTTGATAAAATGGAAAAGATTAATGCCGGAGGGCGATTCCCATTCCACCAAAATACAATGCATATCATTTCTATGCAACGGTCTCAGCTCTATTTTTACTTTTAATTTAATGCCTCGAAACTCATAAGTAAGGATGGATAGAAAGGCTTCTGAAATAGCAAGCTCGGAAGGAACAAGCCAAGTGTTTACACCTACAGCTTCCATAGCGATATGATGATTTTTACCACGCTGTTGCAGTATATATTAAATTTCCCCTTCCATAAATTTTGTGCTAAAACGTGGTTGTGTACATTGAATGTTTCTTGAATATTTTCTAAGTCCTAATCTAGGTCAAGGACACGTTGAAGATAAAAGCATTAAGTGTTAAGCAAACTACAAAACATTAAATGTTAAGGAAACACATTCCATCTACAATGTTATTATAAAGCATCAAAATATGGTCAGTTTACAACAGTCGTGCACTCTGAAACCGCAAGGACGTTCATCACTGTGTAGGCTTCAGAATACTACGAACCGAAGTACAATAATCCCCTGACCAAGATCCCCTTAAATATATTTAACTAGCAGCAAACTACAAGCGTTATCTAACATGCTTAAACAAACTAACTAAACATGCAAGGGCGCGGATCGCTTAATTGCGCGTCGGGCCCAACGCACACTTAACAGACCTACGCTGCAGCAGGCACTGCAACCCAGTGGGACGTTCATCGCAACGGGCGGCAGGCTACTGCGAAGAGACGCTCGAAATCTCGGGTTATATAGACGGAGAATGGGAAATCGGGATATTAAGGGGAAAGCGGGATAAGGGATAACCCTGCTTCGTTGCGGGATTTTATCCCGCACTTCCAAGAACATTTTTCCCTCGACCTTGACCTTGACCTTGAACATGACCCAAAAGGGGGGGGGGGTCCGTCGGGGGGGGGAGGGGGGGTCCGTCGCGGGGGGGGGGTCCGTCGCGGGGGGGGGGGTCCGTCGCGGGGGGGAGGGGGCCGGTTCTAAACCAGTCCTCAGCTTTCTACCCATATATGGATAGGGCAAGGTTTCACTTTACGACCTGCTTCACTCTGCCAGCCGCCTCATTCCGGCTTTGGATTGCAACCAGTACACACGTGCTCTATCCAACTCTATCTTATCCATTTTCTTTTCCATCCTATTTACACCATGTCTTCTCCTCTGACTCCTGAAAAACTCCAGCGCTTAAAGGAATCTTTGAAGAGGTCGACGGAAAGAAGGAGCGGGTTTAAGAGACCTTCAACTTTGAAGTCTCTCAAACGGAATCTCCATGGTCATCCGCTGTATTTTGAACAACGACCCTCGACTCAGCCTCGACCTTCTACATCGGCTCAGCCTCGGCCTTCTACATCGGCGGCTCAACCTTCGTCTCCAACACCGACTGTCGATGAGGTGATGCAACGGACAAGGGTAATGGGGCTGAACGACTTGGTGACGCCGTTTGAAGTCTCCAAGGTCGAGTTTCGAAATCTGAAGCGGATGACGGAGTATAAATATGTGGCAACCAACGGGGACCACGTGTTCCTGTTTCAACACACCATCCACTACATCGAGGTGCGTCTGCCGCAGTCTCTCCCACCGCCACCTCCTCTGATACCTGATACACAGGAGTTATTCTTAACCAGAAAAGATGGGAGGGTAAAGTGGGTTTTGAAGAATAAAGTTTGAACTGATCCTTATCCCGACCAACCTTCAGCACGCAAACGGTCCTTTTCAGGACCACCCTAAGCATTTCAAGTTAGGGACTTGGCCTGTACATAGGCAGGAGAGTTTGTTTGTGCAGCCCACTTTGTGAAATTTTCTAAGTCCCAAAGTCCTTGAACTTGACCTTGACCTTGAACATGACCCATGTTGGGGGGGGGGGTACAAAGTTTTTCCAAAGTATGTCATGTGGGTACTCAAATTACGCGAATTGATCAGACGAACAAGGAGGTGCAAACAGAATTTTGATCCGGCCAAGGGTATAGTAGCAGAAGCGAAAAAACTACAAAGTTTGTCCAAAGTATGTCATGTGGGTACTCAAATTACGCGAATTGATCAGACGAACAAGATGGTGCAAACAGAATTCAGATCCGACCAACGGTATAGCAGAAATAGCGAAAAAACCAATGTTTTCAAGGTTACATACTAATAACTTCTTTATTATTGGGTTAAAGTATAGCGAGTGGGTACTCAAATTACGCGGGTTAATCAGACGAACAAGATGGTGCGAATATAATTCAGATCCGACTGAGATTAGGGAAGAAACAGCGCGAAAACAACACTTTCAAGGCCTGACATTAATAAATACTTTGTTTATGGATTAAACTACGACAAGTTATTTATAGTTTAAAGTATACCGAGGTAACGTTGTTGTGCGGGTAGGTCGGGTGGGTATCATACACGCTAGCGCTATATCATTATACTTTTAGCTCTTGCAGGATTAACATCTGCCTATAGAGTTTGTGTTATTCTAAAGATGTCACAGTTTTACAGAAATATGACGAAGGTGTCCTTCAACAGTCCGCCTGCCACCACCTTCTACTTCTCCGACTGTGAAGATAGAAGGTCTACGCTGTTAGTGGATTGTGAGCGATTTCGCCGTAGAATACTCCAGGCTGAAACATTCTTAGCAAGTTGTCTGCTACGCAAGATGCATCATATGAGTACATGCAATAAATTAGATCACAGTGACTGTTATGATTGCGTAAAAACAGTGTCGAGCAAGAATTGTTAATGTTTTCAGTTACGGAGCTCCGATCCTCACAGAGTCAGAGCTAGACCCTAACTAATGCATGTCCCGTAGTTATTGTGCGATGTGAAAACTTGGTGGGGGAAACTGGTGTGGTGGGGGGTAAAGGCGAGTGTCTATCCTACATGCTTGTATCACTTCAGTATACCTGCGGCTCTTGCATAGTTCACATGGATTCGCAAATACAAGGCACTACTGTTTCTTCCACATGTTCTTCTTTTAATATTGAGCAAGCTGACAATACAAATGATGAAATACAAGTACATGAAGTTTCTAGCACAATATCTACTGATGCAGAAGCAATAATGTCATCCCTAATAGGGTTTGACTAATGATGGTGGATGTAGTAGCAACCATCTGCCGCGCACTTGCCACCTGCCGCCTACCATCTGTCGCCTGCCATCTGCCGTCCGCCATCTGCTCCGCCCCACCACACTTTTACCCCCACCATTTTGTTTGATACCAAAACGCTAGCTAGCGAGTAGTCAGTACACCTCCGGCTCTCGACCGGTGTACATCGAGCTCTCTGTTGAAATGTCCATCAAAATTAGGTGTATTCATTATGACTCTATTCATCTGGCGAGGCCGCAACTCGTCTGGATCAACAACATCGATGACAACCAACAACGGGGAACTATTGTAAACATGAATTATTGTAAATAAAGTAATATTTGTAATATGAATTATTGTAAATAAAATAAAGTAATATTTGTATTAGTACTACCTCGCACTCGTATCATTCGATTGCTTCATTCGATAATTTTCATTCGATATTTTATCGAATTAAAACTATCGAATCACAATCGGATTTTACGCGTGCGAGGTAGTACTTTTTTAAAATTACCTCCCCGTGACCTTGAACTTTGAACTTTAACTCATTTCGTCACAAAACCGCCTACGTCACTGGCTCAGCCCCAGATGACGTCTTTCATGACTCAGCGCATCCGGTCACGTGACCGGATGACGTCACTTCCGGCGCAAAACCCGCAAACCCACACTACTGTGATGTGGTACTGATGTAACTCTTATGAATAAAACAAGATTCGTAGGGTTTGTCGTGATTCTTGCAAATCGATAACAGGAAAAGTCAAAAGAAATACAACCCATATTTATAAACTTTGTGTGCTATAAACTAGCAATGTTACTTCAGAAAATGTATTTAAACTTAAGCATGTGAAACAATTTCAAAGATTCTGGGATTTTTTTAAGACAAACCTGATTACACCTAACTTTGATAGCCCACTCTTTAGCATCCTTGCATCTTCGTAAGTTTGATATTTAATTAAATACGATTAAAAAACAATGGCAGATAAATTTTATATAACGACAGTTGTTTTTAAGATGTAGCATAAGTGAAAGCAGCCTATTTATTATGGATATCTAATAATAGAATCTATTAGATAAACTGAACATTTGTATAACATGTCTCTCAAGAACCACAAAAAATCATTCGTGGTGAATGACCGTGATCTGTACAAAATTACAGTAATTTAGATATAATTTGTGTTTATACAGAATACTTAGTACATAAAGTAAATTTACAGCTTAATCACGTGTAGCTTTAACGTTGAAGGGAGTTAAATAATTAACATAAATTATAATCAGATGGATTTGTTGAAGGGAGGGGGGCTGTAGTGCTTAAATTAGTTTGTAGGCTTTCCGATTCGATACTTATAAAACATACTCTAGCTTTTGTAAGACTTCATGACTCCATGTAGCAATCACTTGTAACAACAAAACAAAACTCTTTTAACCTTTTTTTTAAAGTTTTAGTCTTATTCAGAATCTTATTAAAATTTATATATTTTAATACAGTAATTTTAATTACAGTCTACATAGACAAGTTTTCCATAAAGTGACATAGACAAATATCACACAATTAACTTCGTTGGTTTATCCAACGTATCCAGCGAGGAATATCGGCTTACAATTTCAAAGGTCATTAAGAACTGACTAGCCAACCACAAACGTTTTGATTTCATTAATTATTGCTAACAGGTTGCAAGGCAGATGTAGTTGGGCGTGGGTTTGATTCCGGTCAAAAAGTATATTTTATTAAGTCATAGCCACTAACGTTTCGTTTTCCCTTTTCAGAACGTACATGTTGCGTAGATTGCTGCGCAGACTCTTTTTATCACTATAATGGGCAGTTATGAATTTTAGTTTTTCAACACTGTGATATGAAAACGTTATTTTTTTTATTAAATTGCTTGATAACTTTGGAAACTCCTAAATTGTAATTTGTTGTACTGTTAAAAGGTTGGCTGCAATGCAATTGTAAATAATATAGGGATAAAAATTTATAATTATATACGGCATGCTTACAATAAATTCCGGATAGAGTTAAACAACTCTAATTTTTAAGCTCAAGTTTCACGAGCTGTTAGACAGGGACAAGGAATCACGTGAACTAAATTATGAACAGTTTAAAAACAATAGTTTAGTGATTAAAGCATGCGTAAATAATCTATGACGTTCCCCTGCACTCTTGCCTTTTTTATTTTAGTAATAATTGGACACGATTTGTGTTTGAGGAGTATTGCCATAAATGGAAACTATTATACTTAAAAAAAAGTAAAATACATTAAAATGGTCTTCTAAAAACATATTACTAAAGAAACAATATCGTTGATTGGACTGTATGGCAAACATGTTATAGTATTTTTATTAATATTCAACATTATAATATTTAAAATGAATAACTTCAGCTTCTTGTTACGAAGGTCTGATCTGTCAGTTTAATAATTCTATAAATTAAACATGAGGACCTTGGCACTGCAGCTAAACCACATACACACCCACACTGAATAAGATTTAACTAATTATGTTAAGGGCCCCTTTCCATATCCGATTTTCTAATGACCAAAAAATTTTCATTTATATAAACCTCTTATTTACGTTGTTACTAACAGATTAACATTAACTTTACTATGCACTCTCATGAGAAGCATATTCGATATATATATATATATATATATATATATATATATTTCTTTGAGTAGTATTATTTTCAATTATTATTTGAGCAAAACCCACCATAATATTCAAATAAGCTTCAGTCCTTAGTCAATCTTGGTAAAAGCAACACACATACACTAACCAGATCTACACACTGATTCGTAATAATATTTTATTTACTTAAAGATAACATTTACCAGTCTGAGAGACCGGATTATTCCAATTCATTGAGTTGAATGCCTCGCAAAAAAGAAGCTTTATGCAACATTGCATGTTTGTAACCAAGACATTATTTAAATGTTTCGGTTGTTTGGAAATGAATTTAATTTAATACTGATACATCAAAAGAGCCGTTAAAAAAGCATTTGTAAAACATTGTTCATAATTCAACAGCAGTTTAATAAGAAGAAATAATAAATGACAGATACCGATTCTCCAGTTAAAGTTACTTTTAGTTCAAATATTTATAAGGTAAAAACTGTTGGAAATACGTGTGCTACAACTTATACATGAAGTTGAATACTATATTTTGCTCATAGAATCAGAACAGTTCCTGCAATGAGTGGGGACTAGGTTTACGCTACAGTTGGCAGAGACCAGTTCAAACCAGTTTCCTCTCATCGTCAGTAGAGAAGTGACCCAGTTAAAATATATCCATCATTGAGTGGTCCTGCTACTTTTGACGGTTTTATTTTCAATTTACGTTTTGCAGTTAATTTTCGAAAACCCATTGGAGATTCTGAAGGTGAGGTTACTGGATAGTTGAATAATCTGAGGTTCTCTGAGTTGGCTATGTTAACTCTCAAAAGTGAAGTTACTGCACAGTCAAGAAAGAGGAAGTCACAAAGTTAAATAAAATTCACTTAACACTAACAAAATAATAAATGAACAAGTCAAACTCACGCGAAAGTTATCAAATAAAACTCTAGAAAGTCAGGTTCATAACGTTAGGTTATGCAGTACCAAAAGCACAAATGACGCAGAAAGGTCTAACACGCGCAACCACCGAGAGAGAAGTGATCGTCAAACAAATGCTTATCTTGCTAGGGTCAGCTTCTGACCTCGACGCTATCACATCCTCTGACGCGACCATAGAGATAATAAGTTTATAATGGTGACTCATCACGTTTCTGATATATTTAGTTTAAAACTTGTTCAAATTACGTACCTTATTAGTGATATAACCGGTTAGGTCAGTTTCAGTATACTTAAGAGGGAGGCACGATAAGATAAGATGCATGAAGAAGTGTTAAACTGCCACGATCTCCGGTATGTTATTACCCATAAGACCAATGTTCGTTGGCACCACTGAGACATGGCCATCCTGGAAAAGTTAAGTTTTGAATCTCCCGTGACACGGGCACAGCTATCTTTAAAATAGTGCTAAAACTTAGATTAACACACAAGGTTAAATGTTGGGTTAGAACACGTGGTCAAAAGTGAGTTTCAGAGCCACCAAGAAAGAAGTGGGCGTTAAGCAAGAGTTTATCTTGCTAAGGTCAGCTTCTGACCTCGATGCTATCACATCCACTGACGCGACCATAGAGATAATCAGTTTATACTGGTGGCTTCCTCAAGTTTATGATACATAATATTAAAACTTTTACCTTATTAGTGGTTATTATAACCAATTACAGTCAGTTACAGTGGACTTTGAGACCGGAAGGTGCGATAAGATAAGCAGCAAGTGGAAGTGATAAGCTACTGCGTTCTCCGGTATTTTATTCCCCATAAGAGCAATGTTCGTTGGCACCATTGAGACATGATCATTCTGGAAAAGTTAAGTTTTGAATTTACCGTGACATGTGCATTGTCATCTTTAAAAGAGCGCCAAAACTTAGATTAACACACGAGGTTAAAAATTGGATTAGAACACGTGGTCAAAAGTGAGTTTAGGAGCCACCAAGAAAGAATTAGGCGTTAAGCAAGAGCTTATCATGCTAAGGTCAGCTTCTGACCTCGACACTATCACATTCGCTGACGCAACCATAGAGATAATCAGTTTATACTGGTGGCTTCCTCACGTTTCTGATACATTTAGTTTCAGCAAATTACCTTATTAGTGACCATTAAAACCGGTTACAGTCAGTTACAGTGGACTTTGAGACAATAAGGCGTGATAAGTTAAGCAGCAGGAGGAAGTGATAAGCCACTACGATCTCCAGTATTTTATTCCCCATAAGAGCAATGCTGGGACTCATCTCCCGCTAGGACTACTTATACTTGTAGTGTTGTGAGGGTAGTTTATTTATCCTGTTTAATTGGAACAACACGTATTATGCTACTAAAGAATTTATGTTCTGTAAAACAACAAAACAGTGGAGTTTATTTCTAAACATTATTGCTGTGTAAATTTTGGTTTAATTAACATGTATATAAAATATATTTTAAAGGATTTAAACTGGGTCCAACTGCTATTTTTAACTGGGTTATCAAAGTTATTGTTTAAGTGATGGTTTAAAATAAAATGCTAATTCTTAAATTTTATCCAAATCGGAGAACCACTCTCCCTATAACAACATAAACAAATTCATCGACGTAGCTAAATACGAAAATAGAGAGCACACACAAATTAACTGAACGTACTAAAACTTATTACTGTTTAAAAGTATAATCTAAATAAGAGTTTACTCGCATACTTTATATTGGGAACGAACTTAAACTTAATACTGTTTGAAAGTATAATCTAAAAAAGTTTCGTATTCGCATACTTAATATTGGAATATTGCTTTTCCAATTGATTACTAATTTAAAATACTGTCTACCTAATTGCTATATAAAAGCATCCCACCGTCTTATGATGTTATATTAAGTCTACTTATAATTCATATAATGTTATACTATTAGTTTGTAATGTATATTTTCTCAAACCAAGTTGTAAACTTACAATTTATAGGAACATAATTAAAGCAATAAAAGGTTCACAACATTTAGTGGTCGACAAGGACGCTAAAATCGTGATTCTCGGACCGTTAAACCGTTACTTAGTTGCGGCCCCGGGGAATGGAGTAAACACTTTGACGGCTAAAGCTGTTCACACCAACTGCACTTTACTGCACTATATCACGAGACGTTTACCTTGAACCTTTGGCTGGTAGGACAAAACTATCTAGCTACTTGAAACGTAAGTATAACGCCTTTTAAAAAATCACTTTACAAATCCAATAGGTATACAAAAAAAATTCATATCTACAAACACTCACGGAAAATGCACAGCACAAAACTTACATTTAAAATATTGTTCAAAATATTTTTGAAGTAAAACTGTGGTAGAGATGGTTTAAGCAATCTAATTTCATACTAGCCTCTCTCTTGTTGTTTGATTCCCTTAGTGCTCATCACACGATCAGAATTATTACAAGGGCAATTAAATGATTTAGCGATGTTCTTTATTCAGGGTCTGTTTATGTGAAACTACAGTTAATACATCGTCGATCAATTTCATTCATACAGTGAAAATATATTACGGTAAAAAAGTATATGTTAGTTTAACATTTGGCACTTCGATGAGTTATGTTAGATAAAATATTACATTATCCAGTTATTTATTTTGTATAACATAAGATATATTTACTGGGATATTTTTTTAAATGTTTTTACAACTGAGTAAACAGCTCAACCCCAACCCCCTATGTAGAGGTTTTTTTCTTTGACTTTATAAAATAAATCTGTTTCTCATTTTTCGCCCTTACTACTTATTAGATGATCTGATCTAAAGAAAGTGATTCAGTACTTGAGTATCAAATAAAAATACTCTCACCGACGGTATAAATCCCGATTTTTGGAAAATAATTTAACCACAATATTTTGCATTGTGTGTTAAAAGGTTCTCGGGTTGAAATATCACAATATAAAAATATTATGCAACGCGCATTAAACCAAATGTTATTTTTTCATAAAAATGTATAAGCTTAAAGAACACCTGAGTAAAACTTTAAATATAAGGTAGTACAGTACATAAGATTTTAGAATGACATCAAATCTAGCGAAACTGCTACAGTTATACCAGCGTAATAAAATTCATACTTCAGAGAGAGGTGATCGTCATAAATACCGAATGCTTTTGACGATAATGTTTGCCCGTCAACCTACATGATAGTTTATTGCTCTAGGTTACATGTGCATAACCTAACAACAGTATGAACATATGCTACCAATACTTTGTTATTTGTTTTAAAAATAATTAAACTAATACAAATAAGGAAATATGTAACACATATTAGAATATTTTTTTTAACCTTAACTGCTTGTCACCTTAGGCCAATAGGCCTGCACCGCGATATAAAGACAGCGCGGTACCGTAATGGTAAATTGTCACATGGGCAAGTCAGTGGTCACCGCTCGTGAAAGAGCATCAATGCAGTCGGCCGGATACGCTTGACCTACGCTTGACCTACGCTTGACCTACGCTTGACCTGCAAGGCCAGCGTTATTCCTCTAAGCTACCGCATCATGTAAATTATTAAGAGATTAAATGATTTTGTTATCTAGTATGACATTAACTGTTGCATATCAAGTTTAAATATAGTACGTGTAAAACTTAATTAAGTTTAGTTTATTTAATCCCAGTTCACCTTAGATGGTACTGAAAAACAGTGGTTTCCCTTTATAAGCACAATGGTAATGTTCCTAAACTGTCAAGATGTAAGAGTAAAATTTATTCACAATAATAAATTATATTTATTGTTATTCTGAAAATGTTTGCAAACACACTGGTTTGTATGGGTACAGGTAATTCTGTCCACAACCAATGCATCCATGTCACGACACAAAATAAATACGGTTAGGACATACATAGGAGAATTGGATGAAAATACACTTTAAATTGTCATTCTAAGTTCAGTTTAGTGTTAATCAAGGAATTGTTATTTTTCCGTCTGAATGTTCGTTGGGCTTGGTTTTCACAGCGTTCAAAGTAGCGAGCCAACTCTATGATGCATGTGGAATTGGGCTGGGTAGTTGTCTCATTGACACATGGGAGCAAACAAGTTTAAAGCGGTCTGTACCAGCTGGTGTGTTAACCCAGACCATGCTTGCTGCATTTGCTCTTTCGCTACTTTATTTAGCTAATGCTGGGACTAACTAATTTCTTTACACGTTAGCATTGGTTTACGGTTCATAAGAAATATACTAATACTTACCAAATCTACAATTACACTATATACAGGGTGTTTCATAAGTCGACGGCCAAACTTCACAGGCTTGTTATATGCATTGTTTCCATCAAACATGTTTCTATGTTTATATAATTTCATTCATAGTATGCAAGCTATTGACGTTTTAAACATTTTTATAATCTACGTATTGAAATCTCATAAACCATTGTTAGGCAAGAAAATATGCACATAGTACATAAAACGTTTATAGTGTATACAAATAAACAGTAATCATAAAGAAATACAACTTTTAGGAGTTTAATTAAATTTAAAAAATAAATAAATAAACGCTATGTTGTTTAATTTTTAATTTGTGTCCAATTCTTTGTTACTAGAAGTGAATGGCTAATTTCAGGAAGCGTGTATTATTTTTTTTAATACGCCATTACTGAAATTAGGGAAATTATTATATTAATATCTTAATAAAATTATAACCAAAAAAAATTGGGAAAGATTTTTAGGTATAGGATCACTCTCTAATTAAAAGGAAAAAGTTTGTTTTAGATGTAAAATTTAAATTTAAATTGTGTTTTTTAGATGTATTAAACTCTTAAAAACTGCATTAAAAATACTGTTCATTTATATGCTGTGTAAAAGTTGTATGGTCCTACGTGTATATTTCCTTGCCTACAAATAATGTATAAGATTGTAATACACAGATTAAAAAGATATTAACAAAATCAAAATCTAGTAAATTATAAAGAATACGATAAACAAATTTATGGGATTTTTTGTTAGAAATAGTCCATAGGGCGAGCATATGAAGTTTGGTCGTCGACCTTTGAGACACACAGTATACTAATACTAAACGGACATACTTTATCTAATTAATATTTCAATATGTAACACGGTTACAACTCTTTCCCTTGTGGAAACCATAATTTTAATATACATTTGTAAAGTAATGTGCAGTAGCTAGCTGTATAGTGATAGTAGTGATAGTAGCTAGCTGTAACGGCCTGTGCAGTTACTAGCCGTTTACTAATAGTGCAACTATTGACATAACACTATTAAAAGTTCATATAGCTGTTAAAGTAGATATTAAATATTAGTTTTTAAAATTGATAATACAATTCATGTAACTTCAGGGAACTTCGGATACATTTCTTATATCGAACGTATTCTAAAACGTGACCTTAGTATTAAATAATATAAACTAAAATTGACTTAATCTTATTGAATGTGACTTCCTTTGTAGATTAGCTGCATTGGCAAGTCTTGTGTTTAATACTGTGGAGTTAATTAAGCTGACAGGTCAGACCACCGTAACTAGCAGGTCGTGTTTCTGTGGGTGGAGAGGTATGGTGGGTAGGAGGGTGGTAAAACTTTCTTTGACCGCAATATTATTTAGAGTATACATAAATGAAAATTTATAACTTGCAGTATTTATGAAACAACCAACCACGTCATTCATCGAGTGGGTTTATGTATTAAAATTGTTGAAAACTATTTCATAATAAATAATTAATATTATCATTTAACAGATTTTCGAAGTTTCAATAATAGTATTTCTTATTTTATCAATAGGCCTTTTTCACTATAAACGACACAGTTGTAAGTATTTTCTTTAAACTCCTCTTTTAAATAAAATGTACCAAGTTACGAGAAGATATAGTATTCAGTGGAAGTTGAGCGTCTGATAAACTTAACGTGATAAGCATAGCGATGCATTACTATTGTCTGCGTTGTTTTTTCGCACTGTTGTGTTGTACTGATAAAAATAAACTAATTAAAACTGATTTATGAAAATGTAAAATTAATTTTTCTAAATTCTTGTTGGGAAGACTAGGCCTCGTTCCAAACCGTTTTCTTAGCTTAAAAGATAACTCCCCAAATTTATTTAAGTTGACAGCGTAACTTTTTTATTATTGTTAAGACCAAAAATTATGTATTATTAGTTGTATATTTTTAAATACGAACTTGCACTATCTTCCTTTTTTCAGATTTTCCCAGGGATAAACTTCCGAAAATAATAAGTGTTCAAAATATAGTACATTGAAGTATCTCTAAAACATACTTTCTTTAAAATATTAGATGGCATTTTTGACATCATAACTTGAATACAGGTTTAGTGTTAAATTATTCTCTAATAATTTAAAATGTTATTTCAATACAAACATTGGAACTTATGGAATTATTGATGTATCCATGCAGTAATTTAAATGCATTTCATTAACAATAAATTATACTAAAAAACTTACTACATAAATCAATTCAATTAACAGTTAAAACTATTACGTTAGGTTGTTTCATCAATAATATACGGAGGAAAATATTATGATAGAAATATTGAAAGGAAGAAAATAGTTGTAATTCGTAGAAATTAGTTGTAATACTTCAACCGTTACAAATAATGACTCGTTACAGCTCAATGCTGGTCAATCTCGCCATTAAATGCTTGCAATAAAAGGCGAACCTGCGGTTTATGATTACATTTTCCTTGTTACCTTATTTAAAATGTATTTGTATAATATCATGAATGCAAATGAAAAGTAAACAGGAAATAGTTGATTTTAACTGAGAAAGATTACTTTTAATACGTCTTTTGTTACAAATTATGCTTAGTTTTGGTAAAGGAAAAAATAAGCGATCTATAATTGTTGTTTTTGTGGTTTAAATATCATTAGATTGACTGATTATTTCATGTGGCTTATATTTACATTCAACATATATCCCAAACTTTTAATTTAGAAAATTAGTTACCTTAGACAATGTTTGCAGTTAAACTTCCACATATTTAAAAGTAAATGAGGCAACGGGGCAATGGAGGGTATATCTATATTTTCGAAGCTTAAATGCTTAAATAAATGTTTACCAATAAGTGTCACGCGTTACGATGGTAATACAGTTGATCGAGAAGACTAAATATTTAAAAATTTAATGTATCTGTAAAAATGTGTGTAGTCGTTGTATACATAAATTACTTTCAACAATTTATAAATATATGTATTGAAGAACTTATGTTTTATAAATTGTTGTTTTTTCTAAATGTTTCGTTTATTGAAAATGGTAAATTATTTCTTGATTCATCCGGCATAAATATCCGAAGTATATATATATATATATATTCCAAATTAAACAGAAAATATTTTGAATAGAATATTAGTTATTCTTTAGTTCTGTAAGTTAAACATATACTTTTACACTTTTAAACATTGATATTCCATTATAAATATATTATAATTTATTATAAATATATTTTAATTTAAAAATTGTTTTATTATATTTTATTGAATATGAGTGAGCCAGATAAAGCAGGAAATTAGTAAATTTATATTGACACTAGTTCATAGATACTGTTCGTAGATTCTAACTTGACTAACCTTTCTGTGTGTTAAAACAGAAGCTGTGGAATCCTAACCAAGAATATGGTTTTTATTGTGACTCAAACAATACAAATTTGAGAAAACAAAATTATACAACTTTCTTATTATACTTCTTATTTGACTACTGTTAAAATGTCAATTTTCAGGCTCTTTGACCAAATGTGGGACACTCGGGAAGGCAATTGAGCAAAGGCAGCGTCCGGTAGATAAAGGTGAATAAGTTAAATATAACCACCATGAAAGCTATGCTGAATAGAAGTTTTAAACATATATCCACCTCCTCCTATGGAGGGGTGTACAAATATAACTTCAAAACTGGACTGACCCTAATACCGTATACAGATAGTACAACACCATTGCCATCAGATGGAAGATGTACTCTAGCTGATTGGACACGAGCGAGAGTCAACCAGCAATTGGTCGTCATTGGCTCTCTGTCATAACAATGGCGTGGGATATTTGGACATGTCAGGCCTTAAAAATACAATTGGCTGTTTATAAGTTGGGCAAATATGTAACATTTCTAAAAACCCAATCTGTTTTTTTGTACTTAGGACAAAAATAACCGAATTTCTTTGGTTGTGAGAATTTTAAAAATAAGAAAATTAAAAATACAATGATTTGGGTTAAATTTGGTTTTAGTATATGACTGTCTTGTATACATGAATGAATATAGTACAACATCGTTCAAATCGTTGAAAGACTTGTTTTTAAATTACAACCCGTTATTCAAAGATCAACAACATTGTCAAAGAACAGTTACAGTTTAATCTCGATAGTCCGATATTTGGTAACCGATACGTTTGGTAATCCGACAAGGCCGGTCAGTGATTGCGAGAGAGAGCGCAATATGAGCTCGGCAGCGTGAGAATTGGGACGAATTTGTATACCAAACAACAGTTTATAATTACAGTACTATATTTATAATTGTATTGATTTATTTTATATTTATTTATATTACATTTCTTGTGTTAAACAGATTATTAAACGTTTATGTTTGAGTCTACTTGTTATTTTAAACTATTAAGAAAACACTCAATCTGTGTTTAGATGAGTTTACCCTCATTAAGTAGGCTATTTGGTATGGTTTTAATACCAAAATCAGTAACCCATAACATTTGTTAATCTGACAATAGTGAGGTGAATATTTGTCAGATTATCAAGAATATTCTGTTTTTAATACAAATACCATGACGAGAAGGATTCAACATGTCAGAATAACATATACGTGAGACAAACAATCCTCAGGTGTCATTCGCATTATTGTTCTCTGAGGTTCTCTCCTCAATTTTTGTATATGCATATATTTGATGTACATAATCAGATTGTCTTAAAAACCGTGTAGAGTAGCTGATGTCTATTTGTACCTTTACGACTACCTACTTTAAGTTTAAATTAATTTAGGTTGAATTACTCGTACTTATTTCCAAGTACCAGTTTTACCATAAACTGAACTATTGAAATAATTTAACTTATTTTAACTACCTACATCCATTTGACAGATGTGGAATTCAGTTCAGTGAATTAAATTCTGTACAGTCCAAAAACGTCTATTTAAAAACGTTATATTCTTTTAAAACTTTAATATTTTTAAAAAGCTATATTAAAGTAAATTTATTTTGTAAAATGTTTAATACCATTTCATATGGTCTGTCTGAGATTATTTTTCAGTTCATCGAACACGTCCATGTAGATGGGAAGGCCTATATAAGTCCTATATAAGTCACTTAGTTATACACAATGCGATTAAAGCCGGTGTAGGACTCATAAATGTAAAATTGTTTGTAGCTATTTCAACATACAGTACGTTCAAAAAGAAGATATAAAGGGATTAAATATAATATAAAACAAATTAGTTGAATCATCTTTGTTTGGTATAAGGATATTTATATAGAAACACGTTTTTGTTTTATATGTTAAAAATTGTAATAATAAAGTTAGAGTAGAAAAATAGTACTAATTAAATAATACTATAATAGAACCGTATATGGTCTTTATTTGCCAAAGTTCCGGTAGTTAGATAGAAATGCAAAGTGGGAAAACAATTAGTATTTTTGTAGTATATTTATTATGAAACTATAGGCAAGTGTGTATATTATCGGAGGGCTCTCTCATCCTAAAAGTCAATAACTGAAAAGATAGACAAGGGTTAGGAGCCAAACCTAATGAACTGGAGTTTTGAAAATGATAAATAAGGTACTACCTATAGGTAAATTTAGGTATGGGTTTAATGAGAAAAATATATTCATTTTTAAAATTATACTTTCCTTTATTTGTGGAGTTCATATTTTAAAGTAAAAGTCTGTAGTGAGAATAGTAGAATGTCCATTTTAGCTATAAGCAAGACAATAAACTTTTCTACAACGGTTAATGTACTTGCTCTGTACATCTGTTGTCAATCCATTATTTTCCTCTAAAATACTCCTTAAGGTGGAAAGGTAGTAATGTCGCTTTGTGGTAGCATTTCAGTCATACACTACCATAGTAGGAAATTATATATGTTCTTGCAAGATAAAATTTGTATCCTACGTTTAATGACTTCAACTTAAACGAGTTCGCACGCAGCACGCTGACATGAGGGAAGTGAATTTCCATATACAAACTTTTAAAACTCAAAATCAATGTAAAAACATACATGTATTCCAATTTTTATTGAAATCTGAAAACATTGATTTTTTGGCTGTTCCGATGCTCCTGGTTTCATTTACCTGCAAATCTGGGAATAGAATTTTGCGCATTATAATGTTAGGAGAAAGTCCATTCAGGCTTGAAAGTAGGCGTGAGGTCTCTGGGGATGATAAAAGTACTCTAACAAAGGAGTAGCAGGCTTTTCTAGTGTAAACCCCCCATAAGACAACATACTGTGTTTGGTCGAAACACATTTGCTTTAATAACTCGGTAATTATTTATGCTAGAATGCCGAGAGAGAGCTTAAAACTTTCACCTCACTAATTCTCATCTTATTGCATGCATTAATTTTACATACGGGGCTATTCTGACCCATTTTAGGCCCGAAAACTCGAAATTTGAAAGATTAATTCCCAAAAAAGGGGTTTGGAGTTTTCCGATTGTTTTCCCCACTCAAACTCATTGTTTTTCGAATCTCAAAATTTTGTTATGTAAACATAGGGAATATTATACATTATTTTAAAGGTCTCGTTAATATAAACATTTTTGCTGAAACAGAATTCACATATCTTTATTCGTTTCAAAATGGCGGCCATTTTTGTGTTAAATATTGACAATTACGGAATACCTTGTATTTTCTAAACCACTATTTGTATATTTTATCCGACTTAAATTGTTTACACGTGATAAACTGTTGTGATAAAATTTGCATAAAACTTGCATATATTCTGTGGCCACATTCGTTTTATGTGTTATGTACAATTAACATGCAGTTCATATGGGAAAATAATGTTTTTTGCTGATCGCAGAAAAACGAAAAGAGATACAAGGTTGGTGTAAATGAGAAAGTTGCTAGGACTTACAAGACCTTTTCAATTGTACGCTTTTTGACATACGCTACCATTTGACTTTTTTGAATTTTGGGCATATATGTATTACCAAAATAAATATTATTTTTTTAATATAGATTTTCTCAAAAAATACTATCATGTAGCATACCAGAGTAAAGCGGAGTTTATCACGAGTAAGAAATTTAAGACGAAAAAAACAAGTAGTGGTTTAGAAAACACAGGGTAATCCGTAAATGTAAATATTTTACACACAAATGGCAGCCATTTTGAAGCGGATAAATATAATTGAATACTGTTTTGCCAAAATGTTTATTTTAACGAGAATTTTAAAATGATGCATAATATTCCCTATGATTGCATGAGAAAATATTGAGATTCGAACCCGTGACCTTCAGTTTTAGAACGTCCTGTACATAGATTTTGATAAACGATATTTTTATAGATAGCCCATATGCGTTTTAGTGGTGAAGAACTTTGTATGATGACTTTAGACTAAACCGTTCTCCCGTTATACATGCTGGACGGGTGGTCTGACTGACCCTGTATATATATATCAGTATATGTATATGTGTGTGTGTGTGTGTGTGTGTGTGTGTGTGTGTGTGTGTGTGTGTGTGTGTTTAGCACTCTAGTGGTCGCACTTTTTGTCCGATTTACTTCAAATTTGGTAGGACATTCCTTTCAATAATCAGTTGACAAGTTCGTTGGGAAAAACAATCGAAAAACTCTAAACCCCTTTTTGGGGATTAATATTTCAAATTTTGAGTTTTTGGGTCCAAAAAAGGTCAGAAATGCCCCGGATGTAAAATTATTGCATGTAAAAAGATGGGAATTAGTGAGTCGAAAGCTTTAAGCCCCCTCCTGTTTTTTCTAGCATAACTATTTCCACGTTATTGAAGAAAATGTGTTACGAGCAAACACAGTACGTCGTCTTATGGGGGTTTTATATTATAAAAGCCTGTTATTCATTCGTCGGTGTACATTGATCATCCCCATCAACGTCACGCCTACTTTCAAGCCTGACTGGACCTTCTCCTAAACTTATAATGGGCAAAATTTTATTCTCAGCATTGCAGATAAATAAAACCAGGAGCATCAGTCTGGAAATGGACTTCACTTCTCTCACGTCAGAACTCGTGCGTGCGAACTCGTTTTCTTCTAATAAGGCAGACAGATTTTAACATTTAACGTTTTTTGATTTTTTTACAAACAATGGTTGAAAAAGTCAAATTTTAATTTTAGCATTGGATTCAACTTAAATAAACACACAATTTGGTATTTTGATCATTGCTCGACGTCAATTGGTTACAGAGATATTAAAACTACTAAACGCAGTATGTTGTCCATCGATATTCTTATGGAGAATAAGAACAATGTTATATATCACTTATTTATAAACTTATTTATATACTGACGAAACTAGGTATATGGCTTCATCTGGTTGTAGTCTTTTGTTATTTGCACAAAAACAATTTTTACTCATGGGTCCCGTAGCAGAAAACCTACGTACTCAGTCCAAATCTTATTATTATTGAGAATAATTAAAATGAATATATTGCTTATTTATAATTGTATATTGATGAAACTTGGTATGTGGCGTCATCTAGTTAAATTATACTAATAATTGCATAAAAACCTATGTTTTGTGTTCCTTGTTGTAGAAAACCTGCGTAATCAACTTTTATGTTGTTTTTATGGGTACTAATTAAATTGTTATATATTGCTTATAGTAGGGGGCAATGGCCGATTCTGAACCAGCAGCAACCTGCTTGCTCCACTGTGGAGCTGTGGAGCCCCCCCCCCCCGTCACGTGACCCATTAACCTAACTTAAACCTGGTGCCTGGCGTGAGGAGCCTGAGGAGCCCCCCCCCCCCCCCGTCACGTGACCCATTAACCTAACTTAAACCTGGTGCCTGGCGTGAGGAGCCTGAGGAGCCCCCCCACCCCCCCCCCCCGACGCCCCCCCCCCGACGCCCCCCCCCCCGGTCGTCAGTGGCACTTTTCGTGATGACCTTGAACATGAGGAAAAAACTTTCGAAAATTAATAACTAGCCTATTTATCCATCGATTCCCACGGGACTTTTTCCAGAGTGTAGGCCTATCCCAGAGGAAGCGAATGACGTAAGAACCCCATAGATCCGCCATTAAACAAGGCCGCTATTAATTTATAACCGCGTTTTCCTTATGGGATCTCAGCTGTTTACCAACCGATTTTGACGAAACCTCACCACATGTCAGGCGGCGGCCTAAGTAAACCATCGCTTAAAGAAAATTGAAAATCCACCGTTAAACGGACCCGCTATTAATTTTTAACCGCGTTTTCCTTATGGGATCTCAGCTGTTTACCAACCGATTTTGACGAAACCTCACCACATGTCAGGCGGCGGTCTAAGTAAACCATCGCTTAAAGAAAATTGAAAATCCACCGTTAAACGGACCTGCTATTAATTTTTAACCGCTTTTTCCTTATGGGATCTCAGCTGTTTAAAGACCGATTTTGATGAAACTTCACCACATGTCAGGCGGCGGCCTAAAGAAACCATCGCTTAAAGAAAATTGAGAATCCACCGTTAAACGGGCCCGTTATTAATTTTTAAACGCGTTTTCCTCATGGGATCTCGGCTGTTTGCTGACCGAACTCGATGTGACTTCACTACACGTCGTATGCCGGCTTGGTCAAACCAAACTGCGAGCGGCTCCGCGGCATCACGTGTCGAGGCGCGTGCTAGGGCCTACGTGACTGTCCCAGCCTGTCCACTCCTCCTCCACTCCGCTATCCCTCCACTCCTCCTCCACTCCGCTACCCCTGTCGTGGACCGCGGTGACATCATCTCCATGCCTACGTGACCGTCCGGGCCTGTTTACTCATTAGCGGTTCCGAGAACTGTTTACCGCTTTCACCGCCTACTGTACGGTACGTAGCTATGTTACTTCAGTGATTGTCATCGCTTCCTTCATTCAGTTTGTGTTTGGAGCCCAGTGTGTGTAGACGTTCTACTTCAGTGCTGTGCTAGTCCTTACCGCACCATATTCCGAGATCTGTTAAACGTAAGTATATGTAGTCTTATAAGTTGTAGTGTGGACCGCCTCAGGCCGTTTACTCATTAGCGATAATTGCCGCGATTTCGAGAAATGTTCCACCGCCTTCTACTGTACGGTACGTAGCTATGTTACTTCAGTGATTGTCATCGCTTCCTTCATTCAGTTTGTGTTTGGAGCCCAGTGTGTGTAGACGTTCTACTTCAGTGCTGTGCTAGTCCTTACCGTACCATATTCCGAGATCTGTTAAACGTAAGTATATGTAGTCTTATAAGTTGTAGTGTGGACCGCCTCAGGCCGTTTACTCATTAGCGATAATTGCCGCGATTTCGAGAAATGTTCCACCGCCTTCTACTGTACGGTACGTAGCTATGTTACTTAAGTGATTGTCATCGCTTCCTTCATTCAGTTTGCGTTTGGAGCTCAGTGTGTGTAGACGTTCTACTTCAGTGCTGTGCTAGCCTATACTGCACCATATTCCGAGATTGTTAAACGTAAGTATATGTAGCTCTTAGAAGTTGTAGTGTGGAAGACTATTACATTCCCCTTTATAGTAAGATTCTCATTTAAGGTATGATCGTTCAGCAACTTTAAAGTCAGAATGTGCAAAGAGAGGTCTGGCATGTTAATAGAAGTTGAATAATCTGTTCTTTGCTAAAACCAATTTAATAAACGAGGAAACCCGTGTACTAACATTAAATTTGCCATGGCCTTGACTCTTGTCTACCACGCATAAAGTATGTGTTATGTTACCAATGAAGTGTTCTCGTTGCGACTAATTTGTAAATGCAAGAGACTTATCATATTCGTTGTTGCAGATGAACAACCAACACATGTGCGAGGTCTGCGGCCGAGCCTTCAGCCTGCTCAGAAACCTGAGGCGGCACGCGGAGTCCGCCCACAACGCTAGACGTCACGACTGCCACGTCTGCGATAGGCGCTTCACAAGAGGCGACAGCCTCCGCCGCCACGTCGCCACGGTTCACGGACCACACGCCGCGGCGGAGCCCCAACCGCAACGAGCGGACCATGCCTGCCGACTGTGCCCGGCCATCTTCGCCAGCCTGGAGGACGTGCGCTGCCACATGCAAGCGGCTCACTCCGCGATGCCAGCAGCAGCTCCTTCCTCCTCCTCGAGCCCCGATCGCCACGTGGAGTGCGAGCGATGCGGTAGACGCTTCGACCGCGACCTGGAACTGAGACGACACGTCCGGACCGTCCATCCTCCCACGTTCCGTTGTGCCTACTGCGAACGCGGGTTTACCCGTCGCTTCAACCGCAACCAGCACGAGTCTCACAACTGCCCTGTTGTGAGGAACCTGGCTCAAGAACCATCCGAGTTCCGCTGCGTGTACTGCGAAAAGGGGTTTACTCGCCGCTTCAACCGCGACCATCACCAGTCTCACAACTGCCCTGTTGTGAGGGACCTGACCCAAGACCGACTGCCTAGGTTGTCCTCTCCTCCCCCTCTTCCACACAGCAACCAGTCGTTGCGTCAAGGAGCCAGCGCCGAGCCCCGATCGCGCCAGATGCCTAGCGCCGAGCCACGACCAGGACCAAGCACCGAGCCACAGCCAGGGCCCAGCACCGAGCCCCAGCCCCGCCCAGGACCTAGCGTCGAGCCTCAGACCATCGATGACGAGATGGAGGGTGGCGGCCGCCCCGTGTTCCAGCTCGTGCATCGGACCTTCCGGAGTCGCCTCCTCACCTACCGCCTGGCCCAGCCGTTAGACGCCTTGCTGACCGTCGAGGATGCGCTGACCCTGTTGTTTGACGAGGTTCTGGACCTGATGGAGAACGTCATGACCCAACATCCGAGCATCAAGGCGAACATGGTCCTGGAATGTGAGTTCTCCAACATTCACGGGGCCACCTGCCTGCGCTCCTTCAACACGAAGAACGTCCCACTGACCGAGGCCTCCGACTTGGAGGCTTTCCTCTCCGCGACGTTCGAGACGATCGTGAAGAAGAAGGAGCAGTGCGAACTGGTAGGCAGCGGCTGGACATACCTGCGTATACGGGACCTGGAGATCCGCGTGAACGAGTACACGCCGCTCGGGGGCAGAGCGTATCTCCAGCTACCAAGGGCTATTGCAGACAGGCACGCTGTTGTCAATGTGCTAAACGCCGACGACATGTGCTTCATGTACGCTATCCTGGCCAAGTTCGTTGCGCGACACGCGGAGAGACCTGCAGCGTATACGCCGGACATCATCGCCCGCTACGACTGGACCGGTTTGCGTTTCCCCGTGACGCTCAAGGACATCAAGACCTTCGAGGGCAAGAACAACATCAGCGTAAACGTCTACGGGACCGAGCGCGCGATGGTGGGAAGACGCCCTGACGGAACTCCCAAGTTCATGGATAGGGTCTACCCCTTGAAGATCTGCAAGCGAGAGCTCGAAGACCACAGGGACCTGCTGTACGTGAGCACCGACGGGGACAGCCACTACGCATACATCACGGACCTGAGTCGACTGGTCCGTCGCCAGCTCACTGACCACGGGCATAGGATCTACGTCTGTAAGCGGTGCTTCGCTTACTTCGACAATCGGCCCAGCAAGCTAGGGTTGACGGGTGCCCAGCGCCTCGAGGAGCACAGGCGTTACTGCTACGCCAAGGCTCCCCTTCGCCTGGACTTGCCGAAGAAGCAGCAGATCCGCTTCACCCATCCAGAGTACACTAGGCGGGAGAGGTTCTGCATCTACGCGGACTTCGAGTGTGCTCTACAGCCTGTCGCTGTTGACCCGGTGGAAGCGTCGCCACCCGGCACGACGCCCCTGCAAATGCACGTCCCGTACGCCTTCGCCTACCAGATCGTGGACTCGCTGGGGCTGGAGGAGTTTGAGCCGCGGGTATACTTTGGAGCTGACGCGTCCAAGGTCTTTATGGAACGGCTCAAGATGGACGTGCTGAGCCTGTGGGAGTTCCTGTTCAGCACGAGAGCTCTGCACCCTTCTCTGACCCGGCAGGAAATGGACGAGTATCTCGCAGCGACCCGCTGCTACCTCTGCGGCAAGGATTTCACCGAGCTGGACGTAAAGGTGCGGGACCACAACCACGCCCCGCCTTACGAGTTCCGAGGAGCGGCGCACCGCTCGTGCAATCTGCGGTACAGGGAGCAGCGGGTCATCAACTGCTACTTCCATAACCTGTCCAACTACGACGCTCACTTCGTAGTGCGGGAGCTGGCCATCGACCCCGGCGATGTGGACGTGCTGGCGCACACCGAAGAGCGCTACATCGCCTTCACCAAGCGGTTTCACTTTGGCCAGCCCGGGGACAACCCACGACAGAGCAGTTTCGCGGTGCGGTTCCTCGACACCTACAGGTTCTTGTCCATGAGCCTGGCCAGCCTGGCAGCGGGACTGCCCACTGACAAGATGCGCGAGACCAGGAAGCGGTTCCCCGACGACCGGCTGTTCGACCTGGTGCGTAGGAAGGGCGTGTTCCCCTACGACTTTGTCACATCGTACGAAACGCTGTACAGGACCAGGGAGCTGCCGCCCAAGGAGGCGTTTAGGAACACCATGACCCTGGAGGACGTCAAGGACGAGGACTACCAACACGCCCTCAACGTGTGGCGAGCCTTCGAGTGTCGCCATCTCAAGGACTACGCCGACACGTACCTGCGCTGTGACATCGCCCTCCTCACCGACGTCTTCGAGCAGTTCCGTGACACCTCTTTGGCCGAGTACGGACTGGACCCCGCCCACTACTACACCCTACCGTCCTACGCTTGGGACGTCATGTTGAAGACCTGCGACGTGGAGCTGGACACGCTGCAGGATTTCGACATGTACCTCTTCGTGGAGCAAGGCATCCGAGGAGGCATCTCCCAGGCCGTCACCCGCTACGCCAAGGCCAACCACGATCGGTGCCCGGACTACCGCCCCGACGAACCGACACGCCACCTCCTGTACCTGGACGCCAACAACCTCTACGGCTGGGCCATGTCCCAGTACCTGCCCACCGGAGACTTCCAGTGGCTCAGCCGTGAGGAGATCGACTCCTTGGACATTGGTGCGCTGGATGCCGAAGCGGAACGGGGTTACATCCTCGAAGTGGACCTCCGCTACCCCACCCACCTCCACGACCTGCACAAGGACCTCCCTTACTGCTGCGAGACCAAGCGTCCGCCAACAGGGAAATACCCCAAACTGATGACCACCCTGGACGACAAGATGCATTACGTCTGCCATTACAGGGTCTTGCAGCAGGCGCTGAACAACGGACTGGAGCTTGCGGCTGTGCACAGGGCGATCTCGTTTCGCCAGTCTCGGTGGCTAGAGCCCTACATCCTCATGAACACCGAGCTGCGGAAGAAGGCCAAGACCAAGTTCGAGCAAGACTTTTCAAGTTAATGAATAACGCGGTCTTTGGCAAAACCATCGAGAACGTCCGCAAGCGCCTGAACGTCAAGCTGGTCTGCACTCCGGAGAAGTTCTCCAAGTACGTGGCCAAGTCCAATTTCCTAGACCGCACGTATTACACGGAGGACGTAGCTCTCGTGCACCTCGCCAGGGTAAACATCGTCCTGGAAAAGCCCATCTACGTCGGCATGTCTGTCCTGGAGCTGAGCAAGTGGCTCATGTACGAGTTTCTGCGGAAGATGAAGGACCGCTACGGTGACCGCTTGAACGTAGACTACATGGACACTGACAGCTTCGTGTTCGACATCCTATCCCGGAACATCTACAGGGAGATGATGGAGCACTTGGACGACTTCGATACCAGCGCCTACCCGAGGTCCCACCCCTGCTACAGCCCCGCCAACGCCAAGGTGATTGGCAAGTTCAAGGACGAGTGTAACGGCCGATCCTTGTTCGAGTACCTCGGCCTGCGCTCAAAGCTCTACTTCATGGACGTTGAGGACGAAGACAACGGATCCAAGGCGATCAAGCGAGCCAAGGGAGTCGCTAAGGGGGTTGTTAAAAACGTCCTAACCCCCGACGACTACAGGGAATGTCTGTTCGACGGGGTGTTGAAAACCACCGTCAACACCCGTTTCCAGTCGTACCTGCACCGTGTCTTCACCGTACAAGTAGAAAAGCTATCCTTGAGCCCGGCCGATGATAAACGCTACATCCTGGCCGATGGTATCAACACCTTACCTTGGGGGCATAAGGACATCCCACCACTGTCCGCAGCAAGAAGGCGAGGCAATCCCGAGGAGGAGCAGCAAGGCGGGCCTATGGAGGTGGACGAGGAGGACATGGACGAGGAGGAGGACATGGACGAAGAGTTCCCGGTGTAGATTTAAGTGTAAATAGAACTAGGTTAACTTTGTAAATATTTTGTAAATAGTATTCGTAAGCAAATATAGTCAAACAGTTTAGTTTACAGCATACATCTGTGTTGTTACTACGCGCGACGTTCATGCATCCCCAAACCTAACTTAAACCTGCGTCTGTAAACCTAACTTAGACCTGCGTGCACTTGTCTGCAGACTCCAGGCTTGCACCTGACACACACGCACACGCACACGCACACGCACGCACGCTCACGCTCATGCACACGCACGCTCACGCACACGCACGCTCACGCACACGCACGCTCACGCACACGCACGCGCATTGTTAAACCTAACTGTACGTACCGTAACGAAAACACACTATGATGAACACGTAGGCGCGGGGGATGACGTCACTGCGGTCCGCGACGTTCTAGAAGATTCCAGAAGCTTCACAGTGTAATGGAAGCGGTAAACAGTTCCCGGAACCGCTGATGAGTAAACAGCTCCGGGCGGTCACGTAGGCATGGGATGACGTCACCGCAGTTCACGACGTTCTAGAACATTCTAGAAGCTTCTAGGAAGTCGCATGCTCATTACATTGTGTTTCAAGGTGCGGGATCAAACCTATCTTAAACCTGCGTCTGTAAACCTAAACCTGCATGCATGCACGCACGCATTGGCCTACCTTAAATAGTGTAGTCGTGAACCGCGATGACGTCATCTCCCCGTGCCTACGTGACCGCCTCAGGCTGTTTACTCATTAGCGATAATTGCCGCGATTTGGAGAATTGTACACCGCCTTCTACTGTACGGTACGTAACTTTGTTACTTCAGTGATTGTCATCGCTTCACGCGACGTTCATGCATCCTCAAACCTAACTTAAACCTGCGTGCACTTGTCTGCTGACTCTTGACCTACCCTAGATAGTGTAAGCAAATGCGGGTACTGTGATTGGTGAAAATATCCTGCCCTCTTAGTGGCTAAAATTAGACGTTCTGCCCTATGATTGGTTGAATTAAAGAAACACTTCTTGAGATGGATTTTGTGAATATAAATGCAGACGCGCACCTTCAGTTTGTTTAGTGATGTTGCAGAGTAAACACCACTCAGCGACTACGTGCAGCTCTTCGACCCGGTCGTTCCCACCATCAACGACGCACTGGTCTGCAGGCTCTTCGACTCCATCTTCGCTTAAGACTACTTTTGTGTTTCAATAATTTTTTTTTTTGTTTCTCGTTAACTGTTGTTTTCACTTGTCCTTCTCTTTAGTGTTTAAGAACGAATATCGAATTTTAAACAATTTTGAAAGTTTTGTTTTGAAAACATGATAGTTTTACAATTTCATAAAAGGTTAATTTTGAATGTAGTTTCGACAAATTCGGTTTGCATTAGAGGAGTCTTTTGAAAGTAAATGTCAGGGAAATGCAAGGGGTAGTAACAACACAGATGTATGCTGTAAACTAAACTGTTTGACTATATTTGCTTACGAATACTATTTACAAAATATTTACAAAGTTAACCTAGTTCTATTTACACTTAAATCTACACCGGGAACTCTTCGTCCATGTCCTCCTCCTCGTCCATGTCCTCCTCGTCCACCTCCATAGGCCCGCCTTGCTGCTCCTCCTCGGGATTGCCTCGCCTTCTTGCTGCGGACAGTGGTGGGATGTCCTTATGCCCCCAAGGTAAGGTGTTGATACCATCGGCCAGGATGTAGCGTTTATCATCGGCCGGGCTCAAGGATAGCTTTTCTACTTGTACGGTGAAGACACGGTGCAGGTACGACTGGAAACGGGTGTTGACGGTGGTTTTCAACACCCCGTCGAACAGACATTCCCTGTAGTCGTCGGGGGTTAGGACGTTTTTAACAACCCCCTTAGCGACTCCCTTGGCTCGCTTGATCGCCTTGGATCCGTTGTCTTCGTCCTCAACGTCCATGAAGTAGAGCTTTGAGCGCAGGCCGAGGTACTCGAACAAGGATCGGCCGTTACACTCGTCCTTGAACTTGCCAATCACCTTGGCGTTGGCGGGGCTGTAGCAGGGGTGGGACCTCGGGTAGGCGCTGGTATCGAAGTCGTCCAAGTGCTCCATCATCTCCCTGTAGATGTTCCGGGATAGGATGTCGAACACGAAGCTGTCAGTGTCCATGTAGTCTACGTTCAAGCGGTCACCGTAGCGGTCCTTCATCTTCCGCAGAAACTCGTACATGAGCCACTTGCTCAGCTCCAGGACAGACATGCCGACGTAGATGGGCTTTTCCAGGACGATGTTTACCCTGGCGAGGTGCACGAGAGCTACGTCCTCCGTGTAATACGTGCGGTCTAGGAAATTGGACTTGGCCACGTACTTGGAGAACTTCTCCGGAGTGCAGACCAGCTTGACGTTCAGGCGCTTGCGGACGTTCTCGATGGTTTTGCCAAAGACCGCGTTATTCATTAACTTGAAAAAGTCTTGCTCGAACTTGGTCTTGGCCTTCTTCCGCAGCTCGGTGTTCATGAGGATGTAGGGCTCTAGCCACCGAGACTGGCGAAACGAGATCGCCCTGTGCACAGCCGCAAGCTCCAGTCCGTTGTTCAGCGCCTGCTGCAAGACCCTGTAATGGCAGACGTAATGCATCTTGTCGTCCAGGGTGGTCATCAGTTTGGGGTATTTCCCTGTTGGCGGACGCTTGGTCTCGCAGCAGTAAGGGAGGTCCTTGTGCAGGTCGTGGAGGTGGGTGGGGTAGCGGAGGTCCACTTCGAGGATGTAACCCCGTTCCGCTTCGGCATCCAGCGCACCAATGTCCAAGGAGTCGATCTCCTCACGGCTGAGCCACTGGAAGTCTCCGGTGGGCAGGTACTGGGACATGGCCCAGCCGTAGAGGTTGTTGGCGTCCAGGTACAGGAGGTGGCGTGTCGGCTCGTCGGGGCGGTAGTCCGGGCACCGATCGTGGTTGGCCTTGGCGTAGCGGGTGACGGCCTGGGAGATGCCTCCTCGGATGCCTTGCTCCACGAAGAGGTACATGTCGAAATCCTGCAGCGTGTCCAGCTCCACGTCGCAGGTCTTCAACATGACGTCCCAAGCGTAGGACGGTAGGGTGTAGTAGTGGGCGGGGTCCAGTCCGTACTCGGCCAAAGAGGTGTCACGGAACTGCTCGAAGACGTCGGTGAGGAGGGCGATGTCACAGCGCAGGTACGTGTCGGCGTAGTCCTTGAGATGGCGACACTCGAAGGCTTGCCACACGTTGAGGGCGTGTTGGTAGTCCTCGTCCTTGACGTCCTCCAGGGTCATGGTGTTCCTAAACGCCTCCTTGGGCGGCAGCTCCCTGGTCCTGTACAGCGTTTCGTACGATGTGACAAAGTCGTAGGGGAACACGCCCTTCCTACGCACCAGGTCGAACAGCCGGTCGTCGGGGAACCGCTTCCTGGTCTCGCGCATCTTGTCAGTGGGCAGTCCCGCTGCCAGGCTGGCCAGGCTCATGGACAAGAACCTGTAGGTGTCGAGGAACCGCACCGCGAAACTGCTCTGTCGTGGGTTGTCCCCGGGCTGGCCAAAGTGAAACCGCTTGGTGAAGGCGATGTAGCGCTCTTCGGTGTGCGCCAGCACGTCCACATCGCCGGGGTCGATGGCCAGCTCCCGCACTACGAAGTGAGCGTCGTAGTTGGACAGGTTATGGAAGTAGCAGTTGATGACCCGCTGCTCCCTGTACCGCAGATTGCACGAGCGGTGCGCCGCTCCTCGGAACTCGTAAGGCGGGGCGTGGTTGTGGTCCCGCACCTTTACGTCCAGCTCGGTGAAATCCTTGCCGCAGAGGTAGCAGCGGGTCGCTGCGAGATACTCGTCCATTTCCTGCCGGGTCAGAGAAGGGTGCAGAGCTCTCGTGCTGAACAGGAACTCCCACAGGCTCAGCACGTCCATCTTGAGCCGTTCCATAAAGACCTTGGACGCGTCAGCTCCGAAGTATACCCGCGGCTCAAACTCCTCCAGCCCCAGCGAGTCCACGATCTGGTAGGCGAAGGCGTACGGGACGTGCATTTGCAGGGGCGTCGTGCCGGGTGGCGACGCTTCCACCGGGTCAACAGCGACAGGCTGTAGAGCACACTCGAAGTCCGCGTAGATGCAGAACCTCTCCCGCCTAGTGTACTCTGGATGGGTGAAGCGGATCTGCTGCTTCTTCGGCAAGTCCAGGCGAAGGGGAGCCTTGGCGTAGCAGTAACGCCTGTGCTCCTCGAGGCGCTGGGCGCCCGTCAACCCTAGCTTGCTGGGCCGATTGTCGAAGTAAGCGAAGCACCGCTTACAGACGTAGATCCTATGCCCGTGGTCAGTGAGCTGGCGACGGACCAGTCGACTCAGGTCCGTGATGTATGCGTAGTGGCTGTCCCCGTCGGTGCTCACGTACAGCAGGTCCCTGTGGTCTTCGAGCTCTCGCTTGCAGATCTTCAAGGGGTAGACCCTATCCATGAACTTGGGAGTTCCGTCAGGGCGTCTTCCCACCATCGCGCGCTCGGTCCCGTAGACGTTTACGCTGATGTTCTTCTTGCCCTCGAAGGTCTTGATGTCCTTGAGCGTCACGGGGAAACGCAAACCGGTCCAGTCGTAGCGGGCGATGATGTCCGGCGTATACGCTGCAGGTCTCTCCGCGTGTCGCGCAACGAACTTGGCCAGGATAGCGTACATGAAGCACATGTCGTCGGCGTTTAGCACATTGACAACAGCGTGCCTGTCTGCAATAGCCCTTGGTAGCTGGAGATACGCTCTGCCCCCGAGCGGCGTGTACTCGTTCACGCGGATCTCCAGGTCCCGTATACGCAGGTATGTCCAGCCGCTGCCTACCAGTTCGCACTGCTCCTTCTTCTTCACGATCGTCTCGAACGTCGCGGAGAGGAAAGCCTCCAAGTCGGAGGCCTCGGTCAGTGGGACGTTCTTCGTGTTGAAGGAGCGCAGGCAGGTGGCCCCGTGAATGTTGGAGAACTCACATTCCAGGACCATGTTCGCCTTGATGCTCGGATGTTGGGTCATGACGTTCTCCATCAGGTCCAGAACCTCGTCAAACAACAGGGTCAGCGCATCCTCGACGGTCAGCAAGGCGTCTAACGGCTGGGCCAGGCGGTAGGTGAGGAGGCGACTCCGGAAGGTCCGATGCACGAGCTGGAACACGGGGCGGCCGCCACCCTCCATCTCGTCATCGATGGTCTGAGGCTCGACGCTAGGTCCTGGGCGGGGCTGGGGCTCGGTGCTGGGCCCTGGCTGTGGCTCGGTGCTTGGTCCTGGTCGTGGCTCGGCGCTAGGCATCTGGCGCGATCGGGGCTCGGCGCTGGCTCCTTGACGCAACGACTGGTTGCTGTGTGGAAGAGGGGGAGGAGAGGACAACCTAGGCAGTCGGTCTTGGGTCAGGTCCCTCACAACAGGGCAGTTGTGAGACTGGTGATGGTCGCGGTTGAAGCGGCGAGTAAACCCCTTTTCGCAGTACACGCAGCGGAACTCGGATGGTTCTTGAGCCAGGTTCCTCACAACAGGGCAGTTGTGAGACTCGTGCTGGTTGCGGTTGAAGCGACGGGTAAACCCGCGGTCGCAGTAGGCACAACGGAACGTGGGAGGATGGACGGTCCGGACGTGTCGTCTCAGTTCCAGGTCGCGGTCGAAGCGTCTACCGCATCGCTCGCACTCCACGTGGCGATCGGGGCTCGAGGAGGAGGAAGGAGCTGCTGCTGGCATCGCGGAGTGAGCCGCTTGCATGTGGCAGCGCACGTCCTCCAGGCTGGCGAAGATGGCCGGGCACAGTCGGCAGGCATGGTCCGCTCGTTGCGGTTGGGGCTCCGCCGCGGCGTGTGGTCCGTGAACCGTGGCGACGTGGCGGCGGAGGCTGTCGCCTCTTGTGAAGCGCCTATCGCAGACGTGGCAGTCGTGACGTCTAGCGTTGTGGGCGGACTCCGCGTGACGCCTCAGGTTTCTGAGCAGGCTGAAGGCTCGGCCGCAGACCTCGCACATGTGTTGGTTGTTCATCTGCAACAACGAATATGATAAGTCTCTTGCATTTACAAATTAGTCGCAACGAGAACACTTCATTGGTAACATAACACATACTTTATGCGTGGTAGACAAGAGTCAAGGCCATGGCAAATTTAATGTTAGTACACGGGTTTCCTCGTTTATTAAATTGGTTTTAGCAAAGAACAGATTATTCAACTTCTATTAACAAGCCAGACCTCTCTTTGCACATTCTGACTTTAAAGTTGCTGAACGATCATACCTTAAATGAGAATCTTACTATAAAGGGGGATGTAATAGTCTTCCACACTACAACTTCTAAGAGCTACATATACTTACGTTTAACAATCTCGGAATATGGTGCAGTAAAGGCTAGCACAGCACTGAAGTAGAACGTCTACACACACTGAGCTCCAAACGCAAACTGAATGAAGGAAGCGATGACAATCACTTAAGTAACATAGCTACGTACCGTACAGTAGAAGGCGGTGGAACATTTCTCGAAATCGCGGCAATTATCGCTAATGAGTAAACGGCCTGAGGCGGTCCACACTACAACTTATAAGACTACATATACTTACGTTTAACAGATCTCGGAATATGGTACGGTAAGGACTAGCACAGCACTGAAGTAGAACGTCTACACACACTGGGCTCCAAACACAAACTGAATGAAGGAAGCGATGACAATCACTGAAGTAACATAGCTACGTACCGTACAGTAGAAGGCGGTGGAACATTTCTCGAAATCGCGGCAATTATCGCTAATGAGTAAACGGCCTGAGGCGGTCCACACTACAACTTATAAGACTACATATACTTACGTTTAACAGATCTCGGAATATGGTGCGGTAAGGACTAGCACAGCACTGAAGTAGAACGTCTACACACACTGGGCTCCAAACACAAACTGAATGAAGGAAGCGATGACAATCACTGAAGTAACATAGCTACGTACCGTACAGTAGGCGGTGAAAGCGGTAAACAGTTCTCGGAACCGCTAATGAGTAAACAGGCCCGGACGGTCACGTAGGCATGGAGATGATGTCACCGCGGTCCACGACAGGGGTAGCGGAGTGGAGGAGGAGTGGAGGGATAGCGGAGTGGAGGAGGAGTGGACAGGCTGGGACAGTCACGTAGGCCCTAGCACGCGCCTCGACACGTGATGCCGCGGAGCCGCTCGCAGTTTGGTTTGACCAAGCCGGCATACGACGTGTAGTGAAGTCACATCGAGTTCGGTCAGCAAACAGCCGAGATCCCATGAGGAAAACGCGTTTAAAAATTAATAACGGGCCCGTTTAACGGTGGATTCTCAATTTTCTTTAAGCGATGGTTTCTTTATGCCGCCGCCTGACATGTGGTGAAGTTTCATCAAAATCGGTCTTTAAACAGCTGAGATCCCATAAGGAAAAAGCGGTTAAAAATTAATAGCGGGTCCGTTTAACGGTGGATTTTCAATTTTCTTTAAGCGATGGTTTACTTAGACCGCCGCCTGACATGTGGTGAGGTTTCGTCAAAATCGGTTGGTAAACAGCTGAGATCCCATAAGGAAAACGCGGTTAAAAATTAATAGCGGGTCCGTTTAACGGTGGATTTTCAATTTTCTTTAAGCGATGGTTTACTTAGGCCGCCGCCTGACATGTGGTGAGGTTTCGTCAAAATCGGTTGGTAAACAGCTGAGATCCCATAAGGAAAACGCGGTTATAAATTAATAGCGGCCTTGTTTAATGGCGGATCTATGGGGTTCTTACGTCATTCGCTTCCTCTGGGATAGGCCTACACTCTGGAAAAAGTCCCGTGGGAATCGATGGATAAATAGGCTAGTTATTAATTTTCGAAAGTTTTTTCCTCATGTTCAAGGTCATCACGAAAAGTGCCACTGGCGACCGGGGGGGGGGGCGTCGGGGGGGGGGCGTTGGGGGGGGGTGGGGGGGGCTCCTCAGGCTCCTCACGCCAGGCACCAGGTTTAAGTTAGGTTAATGGGTCACGTGACGGGGGGGGGGGGGGCTCCTCAGGCTCCTCACGCCAGGCACCAGGTTTAAGTTAGGTTAATGGGTCACGTGACGGGGGGGGGGGCTCCACAGCTCCACAGTGGAGCAAGCAGGTTGCTGCTGGTTCAGAATCGGCCATTGCCCCCTACTGCTTATTTATGAATGTATATTTATGAATCTTGGTGAGTGGATTTATGCGTTATTAAGATATATATATTCATTGGAAATTTGCTGAGTTAGCAGGTTTGTTGGAACGGGGATATTCTAGTAAAATACTTTTTGTAATTATAGTATTTAGTTATGTTGCTATTATGAATTAACAATTATAAAAGCGTGTTACAGGATTTTAAGTTTTTTATAAACGTAAATTAATTTCAATTTTTTTTATTTATTTCGCAATCACATATGTAGCAATGACCCACAGATCTCCAAAAAACAGTGCATCATAGTATTTTGATACATGAAAAGTCCTAGGACTGTAAAAGCTATATGAGTAATAAGAATAATATAATAAAATTTTAAAAATGTGTGAGTAAATATCATACTAAACTGCAAAAGTACTACTAATGCTATTTGCATTCTTACATTTAATGTGCCTAATATAATACTCACACGTACGCAATTAATTTATAGTCAACGGTTAATAAAAAATAAGGTAGGCCATTCGGGAAGGACAAAAGGCTGACGATTAGCTTCATTGAAAGAAGATTGAACAGATTTAAACGGAGATAATTAAGGACGTAGTTACCGATTAGTTGATTGCATTCCCAATAAAAATCATATCCACGGCCGGACCAAATATTGATAGTTACTATAGAAAAAATGCTTGGTAAACAATTTGAAGTCTAGCCTTAGTTATTTTATCTATTTATTGGTAAAACAGTATTTATAAAACAATATTTCGGATATAGAATTATATATTCAAACAACTACGAAGGTTTTTGGTAAATTTTCGCTTTTTATAATTTTGTGTGCCATATTGGAAATTTACATCGGCATGAAGGTTTAAAATACTAATCTAAAAAGCTTGTTTTAATCTCCCTGCTTATGAAGGTGGTAAAATGCTTATTGTAAATTAATTCACTGCAAATTTGAGAGATTTAGACAAATTAATAGATTACTATGTCTATATATTTAATTTAAATACATAGCCTATCTATTTATTTTATTCCAATTGGGGGCTACTTTTGATTGGGGGCTTAAATATTATAATATAACATTAATTTTAACGAATTTCCCCTATAGGGAAGAAGTTATTACCGTAGGTGGCATGGTAAGACCTAGGCCCGGGACCATGGTAACTGTTCGTTTTGTGTCCCCCGGATGCCAAAAACACCATTCGTTAAAATTCATATATATATATAGAGAGGTTCGTAATATGTATAATATATATAAATATATATTATAATATAATAATAATTTAATAATAATTATTATTATTATAATTTATATACATAATATGTGTTCGCAAGCATGTAAAAAAAATGATCCGATCTTGATGAAATTTGGTATAAACGTATAAAGCAGCATCTATTTTCAGGAGTTCGAGAACCAGACAGGTTGCTCTATTTTAAAGGGGGTTTTGGGGGGTTTTGTACCCAAAAAAAATTTTTGTTTTTTTTACTTTTTACATATAATTATTTTTAAACCCAAATTTTGGTTTACAACATTAAATTCAGCTTTAACAAATTTGGTATTTTGATTATCACTCTACGTCAATTGGTTACAAAGATTTTGAGAGTGCTAATCACAGTACGTTTATCTTATGTTAATCTTATGGAGAATAAGTAAAATTGTATATCTCGCTTATTAATGAACATATATTAATGAAACTTGGTATGTGGCTTTATATGGTTGGGTTTTAATACTATTTGCATACAAAACTCATTTGTTGTTGGCCCCATGGCAGCAAACCGGCGTACTCAGCTGCTATAATGTTATTGTTATGGGGAATAATAAACATGTGTTATCTTGCTTGTTTATGAACATAAATTGTTGAAACTGGAGTTGACATTGGTATTTGCATAAAAATCTTTTTTTTTTGTCCTTGAGGCAGCAAACCTGCATACTCAGTCCTAGTGTTTTATTATGGGGAATGAATAAAATGTCATATCTCGGATATTTATGAATATGCTTTGATTTAAAGTTAGTAAGTGGCTTCATGACTTAGTGAAGTACCATTTTAAATTCTATGAGAATGCAGGTTTGCTGCAACGGGGGTATTTCCATTACAAAAACTCTACGAAACACTTATATGACCTAATTTTAAACAGAAAACACATCTATAAAGAGTGTGCTTTTATTTATGGCTACAGTTTAGTTTACCTTGATCCTTTGAAAACCTTTAGGGTGTTCGAAAAGATAACTGAAACGATATACTAGATCAGAAAGACAATTAAAGTTGCAAAAACACTTTCACTTGGGTAGTCTTACTACATTGAGCCAACGCTGAGAGGAACATTTCTTGTTGAGAGAATCACCTCGACCTCTCCCTTTTTCCAGGGATTACATCATTCCATTTTAAATCACCAGTTCGGAAAAGACATTTTAAAGTAGGAAGATGATTGAACACAGATGTGGGTGTCATGTGACCTCGAAGTGCTGCTGACTTGTGACTAGGTTGCGGGGCTCTGTTTTGGAGGTTAACCAGTTATTGCGTACTTGACGCATGTGGCTTGGGTGACCTTGACCGGCAGAGCTAAGGTGTGTAGTGACTGTGGTCAGGTCCCCAGTGCAGCGGTCGGCGAACCCTTATTTATACACAAATAATATAAAATATAATTTGGATAATTTTAAGGATTGTGTCAGAATATAAATGTTTCAACTAACCTTGTTCCGATGAGAATTAATTTGATCGGAAAAAAGTTAATTGAAACATTTATACACTGACATAATCCTTAAAAGTGTGAAGGAATTACCAGGGTCAAATTATGTCAGTGGTTAAAAATTGTCATGTTTATTGTTTATTCAGTCAGTCACATAACATCATATTTATATGACAGGTAACGGTTCGTAAGTAATACATACATTTGGTCTTAATATAAACAAATACAAAACAATAATTCAAATTAACAATATGACATATAAAGTAAAGGTTAATTTAATTATAATAAAATTTTTCCTACACTTAATTACCATTGAAAAACTCTAACTTGGTAATTTTAAAAATTACAAATAAAATTTATAAACAGTTTAAATATTCTTTAATCGAATAAAAATAATTTGTTAAAAAATATTCTTTTAATTTATTTTTGAAACTCTTTAGACATTTCAATTTCAATTGATTTTGTTGCAATGAGAATATTCAAAGCCCAAGGTACATTTACAAATTTAATTCGCACAAAAAAAAAAACTTATTAATGTGGGGTCAAAGTTATGATTTCCAGTCTTTGATTTGCTGTTGAGTGAGTTCCTTAGTGACTAATATCCTTAATTTGTTACACATTTAAATTTTTTGCGTATTGCATTAGTTTATAGAGGTTTAGGATCGGGGGTCTGTGTTACTTTTGAACTCCATGTTATTTTTATGGGAACATTGAGCTACATCATATGTTTGTTTGTGGGTTTGCCAGTAACTACGATTATTCAACTCTAGTAAGTAAAGTTACTTTGTTTATAAGCCTATTTTAGTAGACAACATACAACTTTAAGTTTTGTATATGGTTTAGACCCTTGTTTTTAATTAATAGTCAATGTATTTATAATTTTAAAAGTGCGTAAAATATGCTACAGAATAAGGAGGAGAAGTAATATAGATTTATTCAAAAGCTAACTTTTAAAACAAATTTTAAATTGTTTTCTTAGCAAGTCATTCAGATCTAACAAGACGGATTATTAGAGTTGGATGAGGGCCAGGAAAAGGAAATAACACACGCAACTTCTCTTCACACCCAGCAGTTTCACAATATCTGACCACAGGAACATATTACTGCTATAACAATAAGAATTATTGCTCTCATGTATATACATTTTATTTATTTTTTAATGGTGTAATCATAGGCGTACCCAAAGGAAAAGGCTTTTTCACTGGCATCTTGGATCTCAGGAGGCTTGTAAAGTACTGGTAGAGATATAATACGTAACAAAAATAAATACAACAATACCTGGGTGTTGATAGTAAATAATATACAAGGTTTCATTTTTATAACTTCAGAAATTAATCAACGTTTGATTCATCAAATTAAGAAAATTTGCAAAATTATTCAACGGATTGGTTAGGAGAAGAAACAAAAAAATACTTTTTGAAAATGTTTGATTTTAAATTTACTCTGTAACCCAATGTTTAAAATGGATTTGAAGTTATTTTGTGCTGGTTATATGGTGTAATTATATACTTACACCGTACCAAACAATACCATACCTTCACAAGGTGCCACATAAAATAGAGACTGCATTTATATTAAATTTATAATAATATAATTATTTACAGAGTTAAGGTAAAAAAAATCATTTTATTTGTAAGATATTTTCAATGTTAACTTTAATGTTATTTAATCATTTTGTTTCTTCAGCCTAAAGCATTTTATAAAACAGGGAAAATGTTAGGTATTCTGTTAATGTTGTGGAAGTAAAATTGACTTTCCTGAAACAAATCTGCTTTGTGTTGGTTCTCATGGGATAAAGTGCATTGCTTTGCAGAGTTCAAAGTGCACTGATGCAAAGGCAAAGTTGTTGGGAGGAGGACCAGATACAGTAGCTCAGAGGTTGAGCGCTAGCCACTATAGTTAGTCGTGGTCGGGTGTGAGATTGATCCCAGCTAACTGATACTCTACCATTTTATACGAGCGGTCACCACTGACTAGTCCATTTGAATATACCAAATCTTGCGTTATTAGGGTAGTCGCAAATGCATTAAGACGGACAGTTGAAATTAAGTTAAAACTGTATTTTTTTACGAGGTATTTGAACATAATTATTATAAAACCAACCCGTTCTGGGGAATAACAGGATTTGTATTTATTTAATTATTTTTAACACACTTTATACCAGGTGCAAGTTGATTTAACACTATTTTCTGATACACTAGTTTGGATTACAATTATTAACCGTTTAAGAGTTCAATCAAAGTGATATTCAATGGTATATTCCCATGGCAGCTCCATAGGTCCGGAGGGTATATTAATCATTCACGATGCAGCTGACATCTGCCACGATACGTCATACCGCTACTGCCTCTGGCAAACCCACATCGTATGTACATTCCACTACATACCCTACGATATACATACAAGGTAGTCTTTGAGGAACCATTCAAAGTGATATCCAGTGATTTATTCCCATGGATTCAGTGATATATATCCAGGGGTACATGTGTCCGGAGGGTATATTAATCATTCATTTGTAGCTGACGTCTGCCACGAAATGCCATTACTCTACTGCGTCTGGCAAACCTACATCGCATGAAAATTACACCAAATAATCTGCAATACACATACGAGGTAGCCTAAGTGTAAAAGGAATGTAAAAAGATAAAGATAAAGTATGATAGTGAGTAAATAAAAGTGAATATAGGTTACAAAAAGTAAATAAGATAAACAATAACATGCATAAATAGGAACATCTGTTCTTACAAATAATATGCTTTCTTATCAGAGATAATTTACTTCTAACACTAATGTACCATTCATAGTGATATCCAGTGATATTTTCCCATGACAGGTCCTAAGGTCCGGTGGGTTTATTAATCATTCAAGATGCTGCTGATATCTGCCATGATATGATATATCTCTACTGTCTCTGGTGCAAAACTACCACAGCATGAATTACTTATATTATTTAAAAAGTTCGTTTTAAATTTTTCCATAGTATTTTTTATTGTAAATAATACGTATCCTATGTTTACCAAGTTTAAAGGGAAACTTAGTTAGGGAACATACGAAAAAAATATAAGTATTTCGGTAACTCTTGGTTGTTCCAAACCGGATAGAAAATGTTTTATTTCTGTAATACCGTGCTGTAGTCGTACCAGTTCCTATTTGATTTTCAGATTCTAGATTTCACTTTTAACCTCAAAAATTTATCTTACTACTGTGGTTGTTGAAGTTTCAAGTGCACAACATTTAATCAACATTTAAAACACCCCAACACAATAACAGATGTGGTAATTTTACATAAATGAGATCACAACAGCCGTTTCACTCGGTTAGATTGGATGTTAATTGCAGTTTAATTAAATGGTATATAGATCAAAGAGAAACCATTAATATCACAGCGGCTTTAACCACAACGTCAAATTGTATATTACTTACAGACGGGTGAACCTCAACGTGTAAATGTGACATTTTCCTAGAGGTAGTAGAGGTCGCTGAGGCCTCATGAATAACACAGCTGCTGACATGACCTCAGCCTAGGCCCAAGTAGTACACGAGCCTCTGTCGACCCCCATATATTGACTTAATACTGACCATATGTATGTATGAAAAACAATGCATGTTAAAGCTTCACTTGGTTTATTCAATAATTTTTTCTGACTTTAAATAGTTGTCATTGGCCTTCAAAGTCCTATCAGCGGGACCTTTTATGTAACTCTGATGCGGAATCTCTTGCGAAAACTCTCTTTGGGAATAAATTTGATACATTCACCTGGTTTGTCTCAATTACAGGCCTTCCTAAAGTTCTTTCATCTGCATTCAATGTATTGGGCTGTACAAATTCTCTGTTGTAACGTTTCATTCATAATTAACCACCTCATTGATACTTTAAAAGTTACTATCAGTAACAATTTTTCTGCTTTAAACTCGGTTTTAAATTATTAGCGATTATGGACAACACAGCGATAAAACATGCTTTACATTAATTAAGAAATGTTAAGGAGATAAACTCTTTTAAAAACAGTTATGTAATACTATATGGTTGTTATAAGAACATCGTAAGAATTTAAACACTTACGGACTAATAGATTAAATATGGTCTTATATAAACTCCGAATCGGATGATAAATTACTGTGTCTGTAAATTATACCCAATGGTCTCATCTGCCAGTAATATTTCTGCAATTTGTCAAATATATTTGTCAGGTTTGTCAAATCTAGTTTTATTAACCCTGGTTATTTAGCTGGATGTGGGATTTGATCTTATATTTGTGTTCCAATTGCATATGGATTCTAATTTTAAGTAGAAATCGTACTTCCAGATATGGGATTTCCAAACCAGACGTTCGTGTCAGATTCATAGTGAATTATTGATTATAAGATCTGATTCACACATCACACAATAAATGGACTATGAAGAAGCCACAAATATTTTTCAACATGTAATTTTTACATAGCTATTATTATATACAACAAAAAACTGATAAAATTCAAATCAATTTTAAATGTTTCTAGATTATTGGAAACTAGTTTTTATGTTTCCTTAATTAACATTTAAGTTTTTAATTCAGTATTAAATTTCAGAAATCTGTTTTTAAATAAAGTAGACTTTTTATTAATAATAGTTGACCAGAGTGTCATAAGTCACAGTACACATAGTTGGATATTGTGTTTCATTTCTGACGATTCATCATATAATCACTTAATAAATCTGACCTAACTAAAACATTATAAACAAAATAAATAGATGTAATAACGAAGTTATTTATAGCATCTGTTTATGCTAATAGTACTGATAAACATTAGGCAAGATATGACTTTTTAAATTTATAGATTAATCCTTTAATTATAAGTCTCCAATAAGATGTTTGTTATATTGTGCTTTCTTCTTATCCACATTAAATATATTTATATTTAGTAAATAACTACATTCCCTGGAAAGAATTAAATTGTAGAGAATAATACTTATTCTAGTATTACGAACGAATATCCATAACAATTAAGAAATTCAGAGGGTGCAAGTGGTTGTATGGTAATAAACTCATGTTTTTTACAAAATTGTTCTCTGAGGACATATAGAAGACGGTACTGAATGTATCGCTTCAATAACGTCACGTGTAGAGTAATAATAATATAACTCTACACGCAAGTAAAGCAAACATTCTGTTTACCAATTAATACTTACACATTTCACAATATTTTCCAAAGCGTGTTGAAAGTAAGTGTGATTAACTGATCATAGAGGAAAGCATTTCACTTTGGCCTTCTGATGATAACTTAACAAACCAAAAGAATAAAGAGTTGTTTTGTTTATATCCATAAATACATGGCATCTCCAAACAAAAACAATAGTGTAACTACAGTGTCCGTTGTTTGGATTATATATTGTTTTAAATGTGTTATTAGAAGACATGATAATACCTCGCAGCAAGTTGTAATTATTTGGGCTTAATAAAGCAAAATCCTGCCACTGCAGGCTTGTTAATACTGTTTACCTTCACTTATTGTTACTACAAATTGTGAGCACGTACTGTTGATTAATTCATAACATTCGGCAAATTAACAATATAGTTACTAGATAGTGAGCCGTGACTACGTCCGCCGTGGGAAATGTCACGTCTCTGTTTGTGTCGACTTGGTTATAGTGTCGTTTCGCTCCGTAGTTTGCCTGACGTCACCCAAGTGCACACATTTGCAGAACTCCTGGGCGTTGCTTTGTGAGCCCCTTTGGTGGCACTTCCGTTGTGCAACGTGGTGTGCAAATCATATAGTGTGTAACTGTCTTACCAGCACCACGTATGTTTTGTATCCTAAAATCTTTCCATGTTGTACGTTCCGTAACGTCTGTTTTTTTTCATCTTAGTTTTCTGTGTATTCATAATGGTTCTGTGAATTCACCGCTCGAGTCTGATGGGTATGTCAATTTTCATTTCTCAGTAGAGAATCGAGGTTAGGACTTTGAAATTTTCCTGGCCCTAGGCCAGAAGTGTGATGTAGGTTTGTAGGGCTTTCAAGGGTTTCATGGACAAGTATTATGCATCTTCTGTCTTAAAATACTCTTTCATTGTTTTGTAGATACCATTGCTGTGTGTAGTTTAAAACCTTTCTCGAGGTCCTAGGATAGAATTTAACTGAGACATAGGACTTTGAAAGTCACTGTTTGAGAGGCCTAGCCAAAGTATCTTTTGTTTCCTGTTGATCTAATATTAGGTCTCCAAGATTATTTTTATTGTGTTAATGTAATAGGCTATAATTTATGTGTAACAAAATTTTGTTCTCTGTCAAGTGTAAATATGTTTTTGTGCCTGGTCATCCTAGGCCATTCTCACTCAGCCTAATTTTGATATAAGTTGGCTCTAAGACTTTCCTAGTGGCAAGTTCTGTTATATGTATTTAGAACTAGTGCTTATACATGCTTTGAGCATTTCAGGTCTTGCAATTTCTGTTTGGTGAGGTACCCCTGGTACTCAGTTGTCCACTTGGCCTTAGGCCAATTTTTAGTAATTGGTTTAGTCTTCAAAAATTGTGGGCATATTCCCCGCAACTTGTAAGAATATTCCGAGCAAATTATGCTACTAAATGTTTGAGTTATTAAGAAAAACTACTTATCCTGTTGCTCAAATCCGAGTAAGTTTGTACTTAACGGAGGTTTCTTTATTTGTAAACAAACATAACAAAACATATGACATTAAAACGGATGATAACAACATCCTTTCAATCAACACGTAGTTTAGACTTTCGCCGTCGGATAGCACCACTGTTCCGAAATTCAGCCCTTTGCTGTGTTTAAGTGATGCCCTTTCTTAAAGTTCTGAGACGTACTACCAAATCTACGTAAAACTACCTATAATTTGGCACCTCTAACGTTAAAATCCGTCAAGCCGTTATCGAGTAATGACTGTAAAGAAAAAACCCCTAGCGTATTAATATACATAGAAATGTACCTTCAGGCTCAAATTTTGGAAATTCTTTAATCAATCATTTTTGACGTATTTATCTATATTTTCCTGTAATTGTGTCACTGTTTTATTTTAAGGCCACTCTGTATCAGATCATTTTGGATTTTTGTCTTAATTTAGAATATTACAGAAATTTTCTCCTGACCTGACCTGACTGGTTATTATAACTTTAAATAAATATTTGCTACCACGTACTGTAACTTATTTTGCTTTAAATAGTTTTATACAGCTTATTTAATATAGTTAAAATCATTCGGTGTTGTTAAAATCTTGTTTAAAGTTTTCTTTTTTAATAATACCTAGGCACTAGTAAAGGTGATTTGCCCATTCTGAGTAATTGTTTTTCGTTTTTTGTTGTTTTTTTAGCTAGAAATTTATGTGTAAATATAATTATGACCTATTAACTGGAACAGACTGTTTTTTTAAGTGATTTATTTAATCATTATGAAAATGATTTAAAAAACTTTAAAAGGGGGCGGTGCCTGTTCAAAATGTTGGTGGACTTGTATTATTGGACTTCGGGGTTGTGTCACCCAGGGTCCCGGAGGGAAGTACCCGACTGATAGAGGTGTGCCGAAATAACTGGAACTGTACCAAGCGTGGAACGGTCGTGGTACCGTTCCAACGCTTGGAACTAGTAGTTCCAGTTCCAGCAGTCACGACAAGAGGTCGCAGTACCTGGAGTAACTGTGGAACTGTAACTTCAACAAATCTGCGCGGCACTGCTTCGCTTGTCGCGACATGAGTAGAGGAGAACTAGGGGTTTAACCCCACAATCGGCGCTTTTTTGGCGCTTTTTTCCCATGTTATTCTTATGGGGAGCCGTTTTTGCACCGACGCCAGCTCCCGCCTTACACAAGTTTCCTTGTTAGCCTGTACTAATGTCCAACCCTTGCCTATATTAAATATATTTTCCCAATCCCCATCCCTCCTCTATATTTTTTAAAATTAATTTTCAAATTCAGGCTAAAAAACTATCTTTAGTGTTTATGGTCCGATTTGTCTGCAATTTGGATATGTTATTGTCCTAGGCAAGTGTTTTAATAAATTCCACTTACATTTCCCAAATTCACTATAACGGTCAAATTAAAAAATATTTTTTGAAAAATACTATAGTGCCAATTGCCACCTTCTTTATTAACTGTCCGATTTGTCTTCAATTTGGATATGTTATTGTCCTAGGCAAGTGGTTTAATAAATTCCACTTACATATCCCAAATTCACTATTACGGTCAAATTAAAAAATATTTTTGAAAAATACTGCCAATTGCCAACTTCTTTATTTGCTGTCCGATTTATTTAAAATTTGGATATGCTATTGACCTAGGCAAGTTTTAATAAATTCCACTTACATATCCCAAATTCACTATTACGGTCAAATTAAAAAATATTTTTGAAAAATACTGCCAATTGCCAACTTCTTTATTTACTGTCCGATTTGTTTAAAATTTAGATATGTTATTGTCCTAGGCAAGTGTTTTAATAAATTCCACTTACATTTCCCAAATTCACTATTACGGTCAAATTAAAAAATATTTTTGAAAAATACTGCCAATTGCCAACTTCTTTATTTACTGTCCGATTTGTTTAAAATTTAGATATGTTATTGTTATAGGCAAGTGTTTTAATAAATTAGCCTTACATTTCCCAAATTCACTATTACAGTCAAATTAAAAAATATTTTTGAATAATACTGCCAATTACCAACTTCTTTATTTACTGTCCGATTTGTTTAAAATTTGGATATGTTATTGTTGTAGGCTAGTGTATATGCACCATCCACATTTTACAAATATTGCGGTTACATTTTAAAAAATTTGGAAAAATACTGCCAATTGGCAACTTCTTTATTTATGGTCTGATTTGTTTAAAATTTATATATGTCATTATTCTAGGCTAGTGTATATGTACCATCCACATTTGACAAATTAACTATAATGGTCAAATTTAAAAAATATTTTGAAAAATATACTAACAATTTCAAACTTCTTTATTTACTGTCTGATTTATTTTCGGATATGTTATAGCTCTTATATAGGTAACAAGACCACACTACCACACGTTCCACTACCCCCTATAATACAGTATTTTGTCTTTTTTGTTTGTTTATTTTGCTGTAATCCCAAAACTGACTTTGCTGTTTATTGTCCGATTTGCCTACACTTTGGATATTGTCCTAAGCATTTATTGTCTGATTTATTTTTGGATATGTTATAGCCCCCAACTATTATATCTAAAATTACAATATTATTTCCACCTATAATACAGTTGATGTGTTGTTTGTTTTGCCGCAACCTAAAAACTAACATTGGTATTTGTGTTTTTACAAAACTATATTTTGTAAATTACTACCAATAACTCCTTTATTTACTTTTCGACTTGTTATATCCCCTTATATCTAAATTTACCGTATATTTTTTCCCTTTTAGTGCTGTTTTGTCGTAACCAAACTTTGGATATGACTGCAATATATTACTGGCCATTGCATAAGTAAATACCCCATTTCCAAATTCACTATTACGGTTGGATTAAAAAAAATAAATACAAGCTTATTATATACATCCAGCTGATAAGTAATATATATCTACAAAATATTTATGGTCAGAACTGCCTAAATTTTGGATAGCCAATGCGATAGCAAAAAATAAATTTTTAAAACCCAAAACAACTAAACACAAAACACTAATCTTTCTTTGTGCTTGTTTGGAGTAGTCTTTATTTTATCCAACTTAATTTTAATTTTGTAGTTAAAATCAAACTTCCCACATTCTAGCTCCCTTTCCAGCCAGTGGTTGGAGACATAAAGGTTACGAATATTTTCAAACTGTACAATATATCTTTTTCTACCCCTATTACTTGTTTAATAGTGCTTATTAATAATTCCGCACCATCTTCCAAATCCTCCAGTCTACTACATTCTTTAAATTTAATATTGCCTTTAATATCTTGCATCTCTATGTCTTCTTGTCCAACATCATCCCACACATTGTTATGGAAACTTAGGTTTTCTATTTTTGGAAAGGAATTACCATAAAATGTTGTGGTTCCGTTAGTGTTAAAGCTTGCAAGTGGCTCGTTGGTAGGTAGGTAAATAATGTCCAAATCACCAGTATATGGCAACACGCTATAACCTTCCCTATTCTTATTTATCTGTATAAACACAGTTTTACAGACACCTTTAACATAGTATACACCCCTCTGTCCATCCTTTTCTGCCAACACCCCCACAAACTTGTTGTTTACTACAAACGCATACACCATATAATGTCCATAATGCTCTAGATCCTCCCAACGTCGCAGGAAGTAATCTTTTAATTTATTCTCTCTTTCCCTTCTTTCTTGTTCTTTAGCCAACTGTGCTTTGTATTCCTCTGCAACAGTATTTTCCACATATTCCAATTTACGCTTATTACTGTCGATGTCTTCTAATTCCAATTTCCTCTTTTTGGAACAACTCTCTAAGAAAGGCTTGGAAAGTGGCTCTATTTCTTTAATAGTGTATGGGTACAGTTTATTGGTCCGGCTTCTTAAAACGTAGGGAGTAAGGTTAGGACTTTCCACTAAGCCTAATTCTTCTAAATTGATGTGTTTAGGTATAGTGGAGAAAGGTGTATTTGATTTTATAAAACATGTGCCCCCAGATTTGATGTAACACTTATGCTTTACACTTATGGCATCAGGAAACTCCTCTATTACCTCCACATAGTTAGTTGGTAAACAGTTAAAGCTAAATGCAGATAGAGCATACTTTATTAACTTTTCCCTTTGTGTACTATCTTTTGGCAGTTTTAGTTGTACTCCAGTTATCTTCTTCGTATTACTATTACCCCAATATGCGTATTGTAATAAATCGTTAAACACTAAACAACAACTGTTTTGTAATTGATTGGCAACTTTCACCCACATCTTATGCAGAGGTACAGCATAGAATGGAGCATTTTGAAAGTACAGTTTGTTGTCTTCTATTAGACTTAAACAATCTCTTAAAGGTTCAAACCCTTTACCAAAACCTCTACAATAGTTATAGATTGTTGCCTCTAACCTTGTTATTCCATTCTCTCTAGCTAGTTTAGACGAGAACGTTTCTTTTAGTCTCGCATCTGGACAGTTTACAAAGTTTATTATATGGTTTCCTATACTTTTAACTACTCCAGGGCTTGTAATCTGGCATATAAATTTATTATATATTTTTACCCTGCTATTTACATTAAACCATGTTAAACAGTCTTTACTAACATGGAAATTATCTACAATAACATTATATCCATTCTTGTACTCCCCTTGGTAGCAAAAGTTAAAGTTTTCTGTAAGATATTGGCACATTTCCTCTTTATTAAATATTCCAGCCAAATCTAGTGTTATATCGAAATCCATAAGATAGTACATTTCTTTTTCCAGATCTTGCAGTATCTTTGGAAGGTCTTCCAACAAATCCTTAATTTTAACATTTGCAAGCTCTATTTTATAGGGAATTGCTATAGGATCATCGTACTTTTGTTTAATTTGGTCAATATCCTTCTTTATTATTTGTAACACACCCTCGCTTTGGACCCCAGAGGACCTCTCCAAGGAGAATGGTAGTTTGGCCACAACACCATGTCGAGCTAAAGAGAACTTTTTAAATATTCCTCGTAAGTAGCTATTAAACGAGCCACATATTTCCTTCTTAACTTTAAATTTATTCCGAACGTCCCCATCACAATCCGTAACATTGGTTATCTTAACTAACATTATGTTATCACAAAACGCATCCGTTATAGATGTTAAGTTATTTAATTTTGGTTCGCCCTCGCAATAGTTTTTATTACCTATGTCTGTAAGAAGGTTATTATTACGGAGATTTTCTAATAAAAACCATATACCGAATCTTTCGTTAGTAGGTTTAATACAATTTCCCAATAAATGGCTAACAGAGTACATTTCTTTTATACAAAAAAGTAGCGGAAACATGTAAACAGGACAGATATAATTACACTATAGGCATATAGAGGTTGTAAATATATGGATATTGTATATAAACATAGGCGAGCGGTAAGTGTAACATGTAAGTGGACACCTAGACCCATGTGCAAATATGGAATACCCACTATTAATATAATTCCAAATTCGACTAAATAAGTTTATAGTCTCAATATAATTAACATATTTACTAACGGTGCCATCCCGCATTAGTACCCAAATTGTCGAAATTCTATAATTCACTGTCTATTCTTAGTCCTTGTATAGTATTAGGTTTTGTACTATTAAACCCTACATACTTATCCTGTGCAGTAGAGTAATATATGCATGTTATTTAATACAGATACGCACATTCTACAAGACCTGTACATAGATCTGTTGTATAAGCAGCAGAATAGACGTCTCACCCATTGTGTTGTTGTAAAGTAAAACATAAATGTAAATTGTGCTGGATTCAACCGGCCAGATATTAGACAGGAAATGTGTTGGAAGTGTATTGCCAAATAGTAAGACAAACACCACATAGTGCAGCATGTAAGCAATCCATTAAGTGTGTACCATTATTAAAATATAATTTACGAAACTTGCAAGCGGTTATTCACTATATTATCCTTAGCCATTTATACTCAAACAAAATAAATTTAAAAACTACAAATATTTGGATTTACAAACATAATTTATAACTATCTGAAGAATTATTACGTTATACTGTAAAAGACAAATATCCTAATTTATAAAGCAGCTGCAATCGTACGAAAATATTTCATCCTTTTGCAATGGTTAAAAAGTATAACAGGTTAATCAGGATGCAGGAAAAACACTAATTTTGAGTGTGCATTTTTACTTTCTCCCCTTATACATAGTATATGGAGAAAGTATTGTTTTCGTAAAAAAATTCGAATTTGAGTTGTTAGTGGAAATATTCGTTTTGGTGCTCCCTGAACCCAAAAAAGTGGTTTTACGTGATGTCTGTCTGTCTGTGTGTGTGTGTGTGTGTGTGTGTGTGTGTGTGTGTGTGTGTGTGTGTGTGTGTGTGTGTGTGTGTGTGTGTGTGTGTGTGTGTGTGTGTGTGTGTGTGTGTGTGTGTGTGTGTGTGTGTGTGTGTGTGTGTGTGTGTGTCTGTGTGGATGTGTACAGAGCTAGAGCCTTAACCAATGGGCCGATTTTTATGAAATTTGGCATGTAGGTACTAATCCACGATATCTTCAGGTGTTTTTTTCATTTTTTTTCATTTTTGATTTTTAAGGGTAATTATCCCCCCAAAACCATAAAAAACATGAAAAATCCAAATTTCTCAAAAACGGCTCTAACGATTTTGATTCAACTTTAGTCGTTTGTAGAACTTTTGTTTTCCAACAAAATGGCACCACCCGCATTCCTGTTAAAATTCGGGTTCAAAAATTACAGGACTTAAAACACCCAAAATTCAGTTTTTTGGATTTGTCATAAAAAGACATAAATGTAAACAAATATTACTATTCATCATTAAAAAGAGCTCAAAAAACTAAATAATTTAGTATTTTGAATTACTATTCTACGATTTCTGGTTTCGGAGAAAATTGAAATTTTCATTTTGCGGTAAACGCAGTACATTGTCCAAAGTTATTCCTATGGGGAATAAAAATACCTCCGTTGCAGCAAACCTGCATACTCAGCGAATTTCCAATGAATTATAACGTAACACACTAAGCCACTTAACAGGATTCATAAGAAATATACGAGTATTCACAAACAAGCGATATTTAAAATATTAATTATTCTCCATAAGAATAACATTGGGGATGAGTACGCAGGTTTGCTGCAACAAGGAACACAAAATAATGGGGTTTTATGAAAAATATCAATAGAACTCAGCTACGTGAAGTCACATACCATGTTTCATCCATATACATTCATAAATAAGCGATATATAACACTTTAATTATTTTCCATAAGAGTAACATGGGGACCGATTACCTAGGTTTGCTGCTACGGGAACCATAGGTGAAAAATTGTTTTTTTGTGCAAACAACAATAAACCACAACCAGATGAAGCTATATACCAAATTTCGTCAGTTTATGTTCATAAATAAGCGAGATATAAAATTTTTCTTTTTCTCCATAAGAATAACATTAGACAACGTACTGTGTTTAGCACATTCAATATCTCAGTAACCAATTAACGTAGAGCAATGATCAAGATACCAAATTGTTTGTTTTTTTATGTCGAATCCAATGGTGAAAAATAACATTTGATTTTAATAAAAATTATATGTGGAAACACCAAACAACCTATTTTTGGGGTACAAAACCCCCCAAAACCCCCCTTCGGATGGTGCGATTCGTCTGGTTTTCGAACTCGTTCAAATAAATGGTACTTTACACGTTTGTACCAAATTTTATTAAGATCGGACCTTTTTTATGAGAGTTATCGTGCTTACGGACACATATATATATACATATATAAAAATTTGAACGAATGGTGTTTTTGGCATCTGGGGACCTCAAAATGAAAAGTTATCATGGTCTCGGGCTTAAGTCTTACCATGAGACCTACGGTAATAGTTTCTTCCCTATAGGGGAAATTCGCTAAAAATACTATTTCTCTCTTATTTACTGGTCAATTTCATTCAAACTTGATATGCTTGTCAAGTTAGCATTGACCAACAGAGGAAATTTTAAATATGTTGCCCCTTAATAACCCTGGGGGGAATAGGGGGCATTTCCCCTCTTAAAACCACGAGTGTAGAAATGGGTTCTGTAGTGCCTCCAAAGCAGGGATTTGGATGGATGTTTTTTTAAACAACTTGTTTACAAGATTTTCTGTACATTCGACCGTGCTTTGTATTCTATATTTAGTAAATAAAAAGAAATTTATTCATTAAAGTTGGGCTAAAAGGGAGAAAGTGTGTGTCAGTTTCCTGATATCGTTTATTTTACCTCTAAGTTAGATTTTCCGTGAGTAAATTAATTACATTCAAATTTTATTTAGTCATAAGAGCGACTCATCATCAATACTTTTTAAACATTTGCATACACGACAAAATATTTGTAATTAAAAACGACTAAGTATCACACGGATGATCGGCTATATTAAATGTTCGTTTAAAAGTTAACGGTCATACTACCCCAGTCGCAGTCGCAGTTTAGTGTCGTTACAGTTCCAATGGGACGGCCCGCGACAAATGCTGAAGGCGCTTCAGTCACATTAGTCGCAGTCTAGTGTCTAAATCGTTACAGTTCCGACGGGACGGCCCGCGACGACAGCTCTAATCGCTCCAGCCGCCCTTTGCAACGCGTCGCGAGTTTGTAACTGCCTGGCACACCTCTGCCGACTGACCATCTTGCGCTTCGGCGGAGAGAGATTTCCAGGGGGTTCTGCTCCCCTCCACATCACCTGCCTCGCTGGATCTGGGCTCTCTCTCCTGCCTGCCCCGTCGCCCTCCGGTGATAGGCATCGTCGGTTGACCCGCCCAGGGAACCGCTTGCCGCAAATTCTAAATTAATGTTTTTTTATTTTTGTATGTGATGAAAATGGACTGTTGAACTGTATGAATTTGAGATTTTAATTTTTGTTATTTATTTCTAGCCACAGTTATTCATTAGGGGACCCCTACAAAATTCAAGCTAACTTAATATCATTCTTCGTTATGTTAATGTCTATATTGTGTTTCATGTATCATTGTTATTTATTTATCCGTTTTGAACATTTAAATTGAATAAATGCCGCTGTTAATATTATATATTCTGAAACGTTAACTTTAAATGAACTTAGATTTTTCATGATTCAACAAAGAATCCAAGTTAGTGTTATGCCTGATTTCATTGACTTTAGTTGTAAGATTATCTCTTTTAACTAACGTACAGATTGTTTCCTGTGATAATATTTGTTACTATAATGTAATTTTGTTGTAATTGCAATCGTTTCTACTGAGTTTGTGGTCTTTGTTTAAGACACCATCAGTAACCGGAAAATTGTGATAATCCAAACGCCTTGAACAAACAAATATTTGGATTGACGAGGTTTCCCTGTCACTTTTTTTAAGGTTTTATTTATTTAAAGGTAAATGGACTTTCACATTTCATTCAAGTCTAAATAAAAATTGGTTATTATACTCAACCCATGGCTTTTCCGTTAAAATTTGTGCTACCTTACAAGATTTTATGTTTTAGACAAAATATTCCCATACAAATTGTACATAAATTGATATTTTTGTATTATCCATAGAATTATACAACTTTTGGTAAAGTTGCAACCTAAATGCTTGAATGGATCTTAATTTTTTCAGAACAAAATATATTTTTAAACTCGTTTTTCTCAGCTACACTCAAACCTTTTGAACAAAATAGCAATTAAATATCTTTTAAATGCAATTTTCTATCGATCTATGAAAATTTTATCAAAATATTTTATCAATTTCTCAATCTTGAGGTAAAAATATTCAATAGATGCACTAAAAACTGAAAAAATATATTTTCACTTATAAATAGAACACGAATGAGATTAGATCCTATGTTTATAAGAAATTTTTTTCTTCTTTTAACCCAAGGATCAATTTCCTTAAGTTTGTCAGGGTTCCCGTGATACACCCTGAATATAAAATTTTGAACGACTCCCCAAAACGTGGGAATTTGCCTTTAACATTGTTTAAAAGCTCAATTGTTTCACAAGTAAAACAGCTGATACACTTATATCAAGTGCCATACAGCCAGGTATAAATCCAAGAAAGCAAATATATTTTGTTTCATAAGTAAGTGAAAACCCATCACGATATTAAGTTACAATAAAAGACACATTTCCTGGAAGCAGCAGAACGTTCGATCAAAACAGTCGCTTCTGGCTCAAACTGCCAGAGATATTGGTGGTGATCAGGCAAATAAATATTACACTTTTAAATTATTTGAGTTGAAGGGAATTTCTACCCGACGTCCATTTGTTTGCTTATCATTGTGGATAACCTTGTCGGTTAAAGCTGTCCACAACTTAGCCACTTTATTGCACAGCATCACGAAACTTTTGCCTGGTTTAGTTTTGTCAACTAAACTACGTTATTTAGGAATCCAGTTTGGAAATCAATTATATGTAAGATAGTAAATAAAAAAATGTTTGCAATTAACTTTTGAAGATATACATCGCTCAAAGTTTAACCGGAACAACGAGAAATGTTAAGCCTTTTTCAAGTAGGGCGTTTCGATTGAACATAGTTTTTTAACCTGTAAAACTCTCCGTTGTTTGTAATCTCTGTTCTTGTCTCCTTTTAATACCAGTTATATTTACAAATTAAATATTAAAGCTTCTATTTTTATAATGTTTATCTCAATTATATGGTGGTGTTTGTTTACGCCACTTAATATCTTTCCATTAGAGATTCGAATGGAACCTTTGGCATTGACAATGAATTTGTTTATGTTTTACAAAATACCTATATTACATCTTTTAGTAAATGTCTCTTTACATCAATTCGACATGAGACTACTATTTTAAATATTCTAAATAATTATTATTTCTTGCAGATAATTCCAGTCAATATATATTCTACGGATTGGTAATTATTTCCTTATAATATTGGTTATGTTTTAAAACTAGTTTTTAGGAACTAACTAACCCGTTCAGCATTTTGCATCTTCTCAGTGTATTAAATGAGGTTTGACTGTTATTTTTATTAACATTATAAGAATATAACGTTATATGAAATAACTGAATCCATTTCGGGGTCCTATTATACGATAACTCACAGTAGGCCCACGTGCTCACGAAGAGATCTTAAAGATGTTTAAATTCTGTCTCTTAAGTTATTTTTCTGCATTCGATATCTTTAAAATAATTTCCGAATAACTAACAGTTATTTTTACTCTATAAGCAATTAAGAGATAAACTTATGAACCAATTATAACCATAATTTAGAATGTACCCTTGACCACTATCTCCCCGAGGAATAGCATACGTGTTGGCACAACCGTTTTGTAGAGATAACTCATGAAATAATACCAATTTGGGATTATTCAATAAGGCATACACCGCTTTAATAAATAAATTATAGCATACAATTACATGTTTAAAATATTTTTGTATTCAATTTTGAACAAATAGGAATAAATGGAAACCTTGCAACACTTCAAACTATATTTACACTTACTGTATACTTGGGCTCTGATAATTATGGGTGTGACTACTATAAAGCTTAATTTTATACGAACAAATTTTCAAATTAAATTTAGAGCTAACACTATCCATGTAAAGGATGGGTTTGCTGACATGAAATGTTGTTTTCCTGAGAAGATCATAATGTAAAGGAGGGCGAACTTTGTAAACTTTACCTGAAAACTTTGGGTTTCTGGACCGTTACGCTTGAGAAAGAGATGCAGCCTTGGGGATTTGCCAACAACATTCATTCTATTACTTTTCTTATGCTTTTATCTCATATTTACAAGTATAAAATAAGATTTTAAAAAATGTGTATATTCTAACTTAAATATGACTAGTTTATAACGTTGTATTAAACCAGAAATATTCTGATCTTTTAAATTTATTTCTAAGTTATATAATATTGTGATACATAAACCGTATGCAAATCTAAGGAATATGATTGTTTTATTGTTTGTATTACCAAATATATTTGTTATACTAGCAGGTGAGGTACTGTATACCTTAAATGTTAAGATTTATTCTATAAACTAAAATCCTTCCGTTATTTTGTCTAAATATTTACTTCTATGGCTTAAATTACTATTAGGTAATTTTAAGTCACGCGTTGTTAATATACTTTAAGCGTAGTTAATATCCTGGTCACATTGGTAAATGTTAATAGAACATTCAATTGCAATATATAAATCTAGAGTCATGATAGCAAGATGTTTAGTTTTTAATCAGTTTTAAAATATAACCGAGTCAATATAAAACTGCCAAAATTATAAAATCTATGATTTCTAACTTATATTTTTGTTCCAGTAAAAAATAATATATATTATTGGACAATTTAAAAATAAAATAAATTTTTTATAAACATGGTTATTGATCAGGTTCATTATTCGTTTATTTTTAAAACAATCAACCTTTATTATTATTTGTATTTTTTCTCTTTTTACAGGAGATGGGATGGTTGTAATAAATTATATCTATTGAGGTATTTTCTGAAAAAAAAAACCTTTGAGATGGGTTGAGTTGTATTAACAAATATAATCGTAAATTATCGTAATGTTAATCCAGTTTATTCATTAAAAGACCATTCAAAATTGAGTCCCTTAGAGAATAGTTTAAAAGCTAATATAAATTATAATAGTTATAAATTATTATTTTTCTTTATGATTGAGTTCTGTAATATGTACTGTTATAAAAGTAATTTTGCTTGAGTGTTATATAAAGATTCCCATGAAGCTTAAAAATATGAAAATATTGTATTAAATCTTGTAAGAGTAATCGTAAAAAAATCACAGGTTATAACTGAAAATAAAGCAAGCTGCTAATAAATTAATAAGGCTATACATGCTTCAATAAAGGATAAGCGGTAGTGGCTATACTGGTAGACGATTCATATAACATGAAACGGTGAGATTACTTATTATGTTATTTAAGATGTTATTGTGGACATTTTCCATCACTGAAAAGGAACCATAGAATGTAACTCGTTTCAAAATCTTTACTGTCCATCCTGATAGTTTAAGCTATTCTTAATGCCGGCTTTTATTTTATAACAAAACCTTGAAAATAATCCATGTAAATCCATTATCTCCTAATTATCCAATGTATTCAATTTCAATTTAAACTAATTGTAATATTTAGGCTTACATTAAATAAAATTGATTAAAATTAATAATATAGTTAAGTATAAGATTTCATAATATACTTGGGGGAAACTTGGTCTCAAGGTGAACGTGTAAAAATTACAGCTGTGTTCGGTATAAAGTATGCATTTCACAGCTCGTCAACTCCCAGCCTGAGGCAATGGACTCTGACGTCACACTTTCACATCTCCAACCTCTGAAGCACTGCGCTCATTATCTTTTACTGCACTTTGTTTTTTACTTCTTTCCTTCAGAAGTCGTTGATTACACAAAAATACACTCTCGAATATTCAACCTTATAAGCTCTCCACTCGTTATTTTCTACGGTTCTTATTGTTTACTTTACTGCAATAAAATATTGATTTAAATTATATCCAACGAAAACCTAAAATTTTTTAATCTCCAATCATTAAATTATCGTGCTTATAATGTGTTACGAAAATTTATTTTTTACCTTTCTATAAAAAATTAACTATATATAAAAAAAGTTAACATTTTCACCACAAACCTGACGTGCATTGTGTCCTTCACTCCGGACTCACCTCCCACGGTGCTGTGGCGACACAATAGCTAGGCTGGAAGTATATAATAATAATAAAAATGTATTTATTCAAAATATTATAAAAAGAATTGTATTAAATTAAATTACATTGACAAATAATGTATTTGATTTTCGTCCTATTGAATAACAATTAAAAACAGTAGAAACTACTTGTAATTCTTAATAACTATTGGTTGGTGGTGTGCACGAAGATCACGCAGGATTATAGCCATATAAGTAGACATTTATTTTGTATAAGGTTACTATCAAAAACAAACCAATAAGGAATTAAAGAGGATTAAAGTTTGATTTGTTGGATAGTTACTGTTCCATTTTAATTACACTCGGAAAGGGGCTTTTAAAATCATTATAAACCAAAATATATATTTTTAAAACTTGTATAAACAATACGTCTCTTGCCTACATCCCTTACGAAACAAATCTGGAACCTGAAAACCACTGTGTAAAGGAGACGTACTATGTTTCGAGATCATACTACGAGATCATACTACGAGATCATACTACGAGATCATACTACGAGATCATACTACGAGATCATACTACGAGATCATACTACGAGATCATACTACGAGATCATACTACGAGATCATACTACGAGATCATACTACGAGATCATACTACGAGATCATACTTGTATACGATGAGTTACCCATGTAACTCTCTCGAAGTTTTAATCAATACAGCTTGTATACTTTTATTAAGTCCTAACATTCCAACTTTGCTGTGGCTTATTTTATTAAACAAGGACGATTGAATATGATTTGAATGGGACCTAATGATCAATGGACAGTCTCGTGCTCCTAACATCAGCTGTGCATTGGTTGAGTTGACTAACAGCTCACGTTTGTCTCGAGAATACATTGCCATTGGTATAACCTCTGTCTGGGCTGAACGGAATATATAGAAGAAACATAACGTCGATAAGACTATAACAGGGGAGATGGTTGTAAGGTTTTTTATGACCCAAGGATGTTCGTTGTTTTGGTTGAATTAACTGACAGCGCATATTTCTCTCTCGACAACAGCGTTTGTAAATTTGATATACTATTTTTAACAACTTCCATGACGTTTCTATATTATTATTCATATTTAATTCACCAAATATGTTTAAATGCATTTAAAAGTCACTAAAAAAGTTTTAATAAGTGTAAAATATTTTATAATCTGGTACATCATCATTTGCGTTCTAAGCAGACATTAATATTTACCGCAAAAGAAGCAAAAATGTTTTATTAAATGTTGTTAAATATGGTGTATGTTAATATTGTTGTTAAATGTTGCTATTTGACAAACCATAGATGAAGTAATTTTGCAGGATTGGGCAAGGGCTCTCTTAGATGTAAAGTATAAGTTTTATATTGCTTGATGTTAAGGCGAGCGATGCATCTCCACAAAGTACCGCTCGCAGTATTTCGCGGCTAAGTTCTAGATTTTATAAACTAAAAACCCTTTCATTAGGCAGTTTCGTTAGTATTTTTCCTTCTTAACAGATGTTATAAAATCGATAAAACTGCACCTAAAACCTTTGATCCTAAAAAGAATGTGTATACACTCAAGATAATTGTTTACATGATTGCACATTATAACTGTTTGTATTTTTACAAGTAAACATTGTATTATTAATTATAAAATGTGTCTTACTTTGTAATTTAAAACATTGAATTTACATTCTAAAGCAAATCTGTTTTACACTTGACAACTCATTAGAATAAACATATTTACAAACAATAATCAAATAAAGCAGTTTGGGGCTTCTTTCAAATTTTTCTTAATGGTCAAGATAATTAATATTATAATTAGGGTTTACTGAAATCCAAGATCAGGAAATAAAGAAATAGTTGGTTCCTAACATTATTACAATTTTGAAACGTTATTATTACACATAAAACCTAATATAAAACTCTTTAACATTTTAAATTTATTTTATTGTAGGGGCCTATTAGTATATTTATTAACTATATAATTTAATCATTCTGGTTGGATATCACATTATTTTTTTTATTGCCAGGTTTTGTATTTTAAATCCAGGTTAGGTTAATGTAGATGGTATATCCGGTCCAGGAGACCCACCTCCCTCTCATTATGTATAAAATGTATACAATGTAGCTAAAATGTAGCCTCAAACAAACATGAATAAGATGAAGTAAAATTAATTTTAAGACTAATTGATAAACAATTAGTATCTATATTTCAAAGTGAGAAGCTGACAACAGCATGTGATTAAGATTTTGTTTCTAGATACTCATATCCATATTTTTGACAGCAAAAGGTACTGCGATAACCTTGCTTGGTTATATTTTACCAATTAAAATTTGCATGTTCAAAATGAATGGCATTCAATATATTCTAGGCTATGTAAAACCGCTGTGAAATAAATTGTTCAGTAACAAACAATTTTTAAGTTTTTTTTTTATCTTTATTGCCATTCGACTTTTACAAGCATTGACAAACGTCATTTACAAAAATAATGTGACATGGAAAATATAACTAATTTATAGCACAATAATCAAAACATTCAAAATTATATATGTGAACGGTAAAAAACAATAATTACTTCTAGTCAATAAAATACTCAGACACCTTAGCAACCTTAGTAGTATTCCTTAGCAACCAAAAAGGATCTCAGGCTCCTCCTAAACTTACCCACATCAGTTACTGCCATGAGATTGGATGGGAGGGAATTGTATAATTTAATGCCTGCATGCAAAGTCTGGTTTTTGAAAAAGGTAGTGTTGTGACGGGGAATTGCCAGGGATCCAGCATTACGAAAATTAAACCTAGAAATGTGGCCCATCTGAAAAAAGCGTCTGTTTCTAACCAAAAATGAAAGAGTTTTAAAAATATTAATACAGGGAAAAGTCAGTAAGTTATTTTCAGAAAAAACACCTCTGCACGACCCAAGCCTTGCCATTCCAAAAATCAGTCGTATTGCTTTCTTTTGTAACCGAAACAGTTTCTTTGTACGAAATGATTTGGCACCCCAGATTGTAATGCCATACCTGATGTGTGGATACAAACAAGAAAAATAAGCAGTTAGAAGAACCCTAGTATCAGTGAACTGAGCAAGTCTTTGAACAGTAAAAATACCACTATTCATCCTACCGGAGACCTTGTTTATGTGTTTGAAATAATCAAGTCAAGAATCTATGGTAAGTCCTAAAAAATAATTTTTTTCGCATGCCTCTATTTCAAAATCTCCTACAACAATATTTGAACCATCAGAAATGCCATCAGAATTTCTTAATTTAAAATCAATAAACCTGGTTTTATCGGACTTTAAGGAAAGTTTGTTTACAGCCAACCACTTAAGAAGAAGACTCTCTGCAAGAATGCATTGATTTCAAGATTTTCTCGAGATACATCGCTGATACTGAGCGATGTATCGTCGGCAAACAGACACTGGTCACATCCAGGCACACTACCAGCAATGTCATTGATAAACATCAAGAAGAGGATCGGTCCAAGGACCGTACCTTGAGGACCTCCAGAATCAATTACTACTTCTTCAGATTTCTGTGAAGCAATACAGCCTCGTTGGTCGATATAATTGATTTGCACAGTCTGTGTTCTCCTAAGGATAAACGCAGTAATCCAATCCAAAGCAACACCCCTAATACCAAAATTTTCCAATTTCTTTAGCAAAAGGCTGTGGTTCACCATGTCAAAAGCCTTGCTCAGATCTAAGAACAATCCAAAAAAACGTTTGTGGTCGTCAAGTGCTTTAGAAACAGTAGAAGTAAAATTGAACATTGCATCAACAGTGGAGGTGTTTTTGTGGAAGCCAAACTGTTTATCAAAAAGAAAATTATTACAAACCAAGAATGGGTAAAGCCTGTTGAGAAAAAGCTTTTCTAAAATTGTAGAGAAGGTTGATGTTATAGAGATAAGGCGATAGTTGTTTTTATCAACAACACTGCCCTTCTTGTGAAGAGGTTTGACTACAGCGGATTTGACTGATTCAGGGAATACCCCCTGTTCAAAAGAAGAATTAGCAATGTGAGCAAGAGGACATACAAGAAGATCGGCAACCTGTCTGAGTAGTCTTGAAGACATGCCGTCTTTGCCAGCAGAGTTACTGATTTTTAAAGAGCTCATGGTGTCCATTACTTCGCTCTCACTTGCAGGATTTAGAAAAAGAGAAGAGGAAACACGTGGAACATTGGTGGGAAGGTCCAGGGCCATAGGAGAGCCATCATTATGCCTACCTCCAATACTGGAGAAGAACGTATTAAATTCATTTGCTACTTCTTCGGGAGAGTGTAAAAAATTTCCATTTTCATTCTCAATTTTGAGTTTTTTGAAGGACATTGATTTTTTGTTAGGGATAGTCTCGCTAATGACACCCCAGATAGCCCTAGACTTACATTCCTCGGCATCAACGTGTTTAAAAACTTGTCTAGCCTTTGAGGACCTAATTTGTTCCCTAAATTTCTTTTTTAGCTCGAGGTATGACTGTCTCATGGAATGTGAGGAACTCTAATCCTTAGTGAGAAAATACATTTCAATTAGGTTTTCACGCAGCTTGATTACTGAAGGATCTAGTTTCACTTTGGAGAGAAACTTTTTGAACACAGTCTTGCCTTCTTATAAGGAAATGAAAGTTTGAAACAATAGTTAACAGTTGACAAGAAGGCATCAGCTTTATCATTAACATGAGATGACAAATAAACATCGCTCCAACTGTATTTTTCCAGAAGATACCTAAATATTGGAATATTATCTGTTCTAAACGACCTGTTGAATTTAAATTGTGGTTGGTGACCATTTTATAAAATAATAATCAATAACGCGGGATCTTGTTGGAAATATCCGTTTGAAACAATTGAAATTCCTTTGATGTCTACGGTATGAGCTTAACGCGGGTTTCATTTTCAAATTATGTAAAAGTTAGGCCAATATTTTTTACACATCAATTATTATTTGTTTATTATGATTGTTCATTTGATTTTATCCCTTCTTTATTTATTTGATAATGCCAGAAAACAATTTTTAACGGGACATAACATACATTTGAACTCAAGCTTGACATAATAATACTTCTTTAACATTTAAGTTCCAATTGACCACATAAATCCCCTGTTACGTGAGCGTTCGAAAAAAAAAAATATAATAAAAACGTTCAAGTTCTATAAACTTACACCTTCAATTAATCCAATAAATATAAATTTAACTCTTACCAATTAAACCAAAATTAACATAAAATTTAATGTATACATTTAAGTGGTTATTTTCTATTTTAATCTTAGAAATAAGATTTTATTCTTATGATTAGTTAGAATCGATATTTTTCTTGTGTTTTATTACATCATGGATATATTTTTACTATACTAAAGAAATAGGTTTTTTTAAAACAACTATTTACAAATTTATAAATCTCTTATATCGGAGAAGCAATAGAAGTGGAACTGGGGGATCAAGGAAGCCCCATAACTCAACTGTAATATTGCCTCAGTCATAAAATACCCACAGTACATTATCGTACACTGATGAAGCACTTAGCCCCAGAAGTTGTTGAAGGAACGTAAAATGCTTTCACAACAAACTAGGTTGGTGTTTAACAATCGTCTTGTAATGGTTGCAGCATGGTTACACATGTAGTTGTATTATCGTTTCATTTAAAACGCTTGTTTTCGTTACGATTAGTTAATGAAAAACATAATACACAATAAAAAATCAAGTTACTAATTGATTCAAAAGTTTTAAACTTTGGTTGAAAACTTATCACGAATTTGTTTCATATCTTGGAATTTTCGAATGTACAATTTTAAAAAAGCTATGAGAAGTTACATTCATATTATTTTTATTACCACTGTATACCATTATGAGCTACGTGGACATGTTTTTCGTAGGATATTGCTAAAGTGATTAAAAAAATAAAATGTTGTTTTACATTTTATTTTAACCCATACAAAGTGATACAAGTAATGCAGTTATTAGTTAACCCGTGTCACAATGATTTGAGGAGAGACTCATTAGAACTGCCGGAAAAGTTTTAAATAACTTTTTCGAATGCTTAGACGTAATTATAAAAAATATTCGTTCTGAATCTGCATTTAAATTTAAGCCTCATTATTGCAGTTTTACTTTATTTGTTATAGAAATTAATATTGGTTCAGCAGTGTTTTCCGGAGACACATATTATAAGTTGTTTAGTAAACCCAATTCACTTTACATAGATATACATTTATAATTTACAGTTTCTAACAATAACTACATATGTTACAGTTAACACATGGTATGATATGTATGTGTCAATATTATTGTTTTATATTCATTGTTCCAATACAATTATACAAAGTTTGTGTTCAACTTAAGATCCCTTTTCATTTATTTTGTAATAGCCTAATACCATAGAAAAATAAAGCAGGTATAGAAGTGTCACGTAATGCTAAAATTTGCTAACACAAAATTGTTAATTCAACCGGCCAGATCATACGAGCAAAACCGGCCAAGCGACGTTGCCTGTCCGTGCACTCCAGCCGGCTGGCCGGCCGGCCCAGCCGGTAGGGAAAAATTCCCTCGCCCTGCTTGGCGCTTGTCGTATTGAGTGCAGTGTTTACGCGCTCTTCGCATTATCTACTTCTCTGGTTAGTTTTCTATTCAATGATGCTAAAGATTTAGCCTCAATGTTAATTTATCGATTTACCAACTTTAAAAATACATTTAAAATCTTCTGAGATACTGGTACGTTTAATGTTGACTGACGATTTCTTTAAACATTTTTTAGTTCGAGGATAGTTTTCGTGTATGGGTTCATCGCGTCAATAATAAGATTAAAAGCTTAAGCTCTCTCTGTGTGTTTTATAAACATACCCTGATTTATAAATAAAGGGTTACAGAAAATAGGTAAAATCATAATTTTAAAAGTAAACTATGTTTCACGATTAAATTGTAATGCATTTTATTACTGAATTTAATATTTTACAGTAACTTGTTCCTACGTGAAGAGCTAATTTCTTCAGTGAATTTATAGTAAATTTGTATGGCATCGGCTGCTAACATTTCAACATGTTATTTACACTCTGCATTTTATGTACAGTATTCTCCTACAGAACAACATTAAAGGCTGAGTACGCAGATTTGCTGCATCAAGAAATATAAACAATATGTTTTTGTGCAATTATCAATATAACTTAACCAGGTGAAGCTACATACCAAGTTTTATTTTTTATTTATGTTCATAACTAAGGGAGAGATAAATCTTCATTTATTCTCCATAAGAATAATATAAGGGCTGAGTATGCAGGTTTGCTGCTACGGGGACAATAACAAAAATTTGTTATGCAAATATCAATATACAAGTACTAGGTGAAGCCACAGGCCAAGTTTCATCAATATACATTCATAAATAATCGAGATATTAATTTAGAATTATTCTTACGGTACACATTATTTAGATGAAAGATGCATATATTTTTAATAGTTTTAGCGAATTTCCCCAATAGGGAAGAAGCTATTATCGTAGTCGGCATGGTAAGACCTAGCCCGGGACCATGATAACATTTGTTTTGAGGCTCCCAGGTGCCAAAAACACCATGTATGCGTGTGTGCATGTGCGTGGGCGTGTGTGTGTGTGTGTGTGTGTGTGTGTGTGTGTGTGTGTGTGTGTGTGTGTGTGTGTGTGTGTGTGTGTGTGTGTGTGTGTGTGTGTGTGTGTCCGTAGGCATGATAACTTTCGTAAAAATGCCTTTTGTATAAACGTGTAAGGCAGCGTCTATTTTCATGAGTTGGAAAACCAGACAGGTCGCTCTATTTTAAAGCAGGTTTTGCACCCCAAAATTTGTTTTAACTTTTTACATTTAATTTTTTATAAACCCAAATTTTAGTTTGTACCATTGAATTCAGCTTACAAAAACAAACAATTTGGTATTTTTATCATCACTCTACGTCAATTGGTTACCAAGATATTGAAAGTGCTAAACATAATACGTTGCCCAATGTTAATCTTATGGAGAGGGTAAAATGTTATATCTCGCTTATTAATGAACATATATTGACGAAACTTGTAATGTGGCTTCATTTGTTTAGGTTTTACTGATATTTAAACAACTTTTTTTTCGTACTGATATTTGCATTTAAAACCAATTTTTTGTGGTCCCCAAGTCTGCAAACTTGCGTACTCAGTAGCTATAATATTATTCTCATGGAGGATAAGAAACAAGTGATATCTTGCTTGTTTATGAATATAAATTAGTAAAACTTGAAATGTTGCTTTATGTTATGGTGATCTATTTTATTTGTAAAAAAAACAGATTTTAGTTGTTCTTGATGCAGCAAACCTGCATACTCAGTCCTAATGTTGTTCTTATGAATAATAAATAAAATTTAATATTGCACTTATTTATGAATATGCTTTGATGAAAGTTGGTAAGTGGTTCATGACGTAGTGAAGTACCATTTGAAATTCTCTGAGTATGCAGGTTTGATGCAACGGGGGTATTTTATTGTTAATCATCATTGCAATTTATGGAATTTAAAAGGTTGAATTTGTCTAATGCAGTTCATGTTTTATCCTTCTGTAATAATAACATTCCAGAAATTTAATAAATACCAGATCAGTTCGAAACGAGATTTGTGCACATCCTCCACTTCCTGTGCATACAACGGGAGAGTGATCTCCACTGCCACACAGCCACACGTTTATCAGATCAGCCTTACCGCCTACCGCTGCCGTGGCCGTGGCGGAAGCGACCGAGATTGCTCCCTGCGGGAATTTGGGAATCCCGCACTGCCCGACTTGGCAACAAGGCACCGCTAACTCAGACTTGAACGACGCGACAGCACCTGCATTTCCATGATACCCGCGTACGCTTTTTCCCTACTTCGTGACACTTCTGTACCTGATTTATTTTTCTATGCTAATACGTTCTTTAGCGCTGTATGTGGTCCTCCATCTATTATATCACTCCATCATACAGAAGTCCTAACACAAGTTTAATATCCTACAGTCACTGGTATCGAGTGTTCTACGCATCATAAACTAATGACATAGAACACGAAACTCAAATGTAAGTAGTAAATCTTGTGCCTTACGAGTGTAAACAACATGGGATTTTTAAAACCAGTGTCTATTTCGTATGACCCGACATTGTAATGAAATAAAATACTCATGTGCGTAATGAGTTATGATCCCGGGATCTTAAAAATGTATAATGTAGGAAGAATATGGTATACCGTAAGAATGTGGTCTACAATCCCATGTGAATGTCGAAGAAACTACTTTGGCCAAACGTCAAGACTTCTAAATGAAAGGATAAATGAGCACAAGAAAAGTGTAAACAAGAAAGAAGGTAATTACTCTAAGCTCAGTGAGCATGTTTTTTCTGAGGCACATGAGATTGATTGGTCGGGAGCAAGCGTAGTAGTGGAGAAGTGGAGGAGAAGTCCATGCAAGGAGGAGAAGTGAAAACACCACAATATCAAAGAAGCTGCTTGGATGCTCATAGAAGAAAAATCCTAATAATATATGCTCATAGAATAATCTTAACCCAGCACCACAGTTAGTAGAATGTATGCTCCTCTATTTAAAAATTAAATAATGAAGAAAACACAATCTTCTAAAGTAATAAACTAAACGCAAGAAACAAAAATATGTTATAAATTTATTTTATATATATCGAAAAATGATGTAGTATCTCTTAACCTATGTCATATTATATCAGATGTTATTTATCCATTTGTCCCTGTTTGTTTATATTCATCTTTCTTGTATATGAATGACGATGAACCTTGATAGAGGAGCAAAATATATAACGTTTTATTAATTAAAGGGTTTTAAATTCTAGTGATAAGTAGCCAATCAAGAATAATTAATATCAACAATAACGTGATAACAATCAAATTTGTATTCATACAATACCGATAATGCACAAATACAATAATAATTCTAACAATAATAATATTGGGGATTAATAAAGAAACAACGAATGTAAATCAACGAATATAGCAACAACATTGTTTTTTTATGACTAAAAGCAAAAAAACAGACAATTTAAGCACAATTCAACAGTATAAACTTTTTTATTTTGGACTTGAAGACAAACACTGAGTCACCAAAGAATTCAACATTAGTACTAATTTCACTCCCAGCCCGATTGAGTCAAGACAGGCCATTGTTATATGTGTAGTAAGTAGGTATGTTTATATTGCCGATGGAACTCAGATGTGGTCGCGTGCCTATTGGGAAAGTGAAGTTGACTCGCCTAGAAGCTCCGGACAGTCGATAAGGTCTATAAGGTCTCTTTAGCAAGTTCGAGGATTATGCGTCTCAAGTGAAGAAGTTCCAAATCCAGCTGTACAGTATCTCCAAATTACGAACAGGGGTCTCAGAGCCAAGCTAGGACCCACAGTCCTGATAAAGCGATCTTAGACCCTTGATAGCATGTCTAATTGGCCGATTTGGAACGTTGCCCCTATTACTGAGCCTTACTCAAGAGTGGGTCTAACTAGGGATTTATAAAGGACCACAAGAGAGTAGTAAGTCCTAATCTTGTTTCGTTAAAGAATTTAGTGTTTTTTAAAGCCTTATGAAGTAACATAATATGACACTTAGAGAGTATTGAGTAAACCATCGTTCTTAACACATTCAAATTTAAACATCAATTATATAGCTCTGTGACTTCCTACTGTAGGCAATAAATCTTGGAATAAAATAAATGGGTCTGAAAGTCTTATTCATATATAATAATCCATCATACAAACATGAAAAATAATTATTATACTATACGGATTTAAATTCAATGAGTCTTTAAAATGTAAAATCATACAAAATATGACACTATGATATCCTATTACGAATAATAATTCTTGAGTACATTATGAGTGAAAGAGAATAGAATATACATATCTCTTAACTTTATACTGTTCTTCGATGGCATAACTTGAGAAAATATAACGTCGTAGATATGTTATATAAAACGTGCTGTGCAATATTTATACTGCACCTTAACAATTTAGAATTATGTCATGACAGCAAGGAAAATCTGGGAATAACTCTTGCAAATTATATGAGTAAAAGGAAATATATTTCAAAGAGAAAACCTGATTTTACTACACGAATAGTATTGCACCTTAGAAAACTTCTTAATAAAAGCAAATATTTAAATAGATCCACACCACACTCAAATTAGAACTTGTTAAACTGCAACTGAAAACTAAACAAGTAGTTGCTTAGTTTTAAACAAATAATTGTATTTACTTAATATATGAAATGTACTCAAATCAGAAATATAATATAGCAATCAAAAATATTGTATTGATGCTTTTACCTTTAAATTAAATATATTTCTAGGTTGAGGCTTGAGATTAGTTCAAGTAAATGAATTGTTTCTGAAAATGGATTAAACCAATCATTTGGCAACTACACCCTTAATTGCCGTTGATTAAATCTTTTTAATCTTTCTTTCAATAAAGTTAATTGGTTCCCTGTTATTCAACCTAAAAATCTTACCACGGTTATATTTTTACCTCCAGTGAAGTAACCGCATTTTTAATAGGAAATACAATTAAGATTTAGTAAATACAAGTTTTTAAGTTGTAAGTTTTTAAAACGCTTTTCATGGGTTTCTAGTTGTAAATTACACATTGTTTCCCACATTTCTCTCAGCCGCTTGCTATATTGGAAATAAACTAACAGCTTAACCAGTAAATTTCTTAAACAAATAGTTTTGATGGAGACTTGTATGATTATGACATATTGAACAAAAATTATTGTTACACAACACAGAAATACAATGTTACAACAATGGGAAATTTAATTTTGGTCTATATTATAATCGTGTTACCAAACATTAGTTATTACTCCTCATTAGTCGATCATATACGTGATCCATTTAAATTTTAAAACTTCTAACGACAGCCAAATCACTAACGCCTTCCCTTTTAATAGGCCAAAATCACGTTATAAATTGCAAGTAAAATATCCTTTCTATGTTTAAGTTAAAATATCATCATATACGAGATTTTTTTGCTCAGAGGTAAGAATAGAACGTGTAGTTGATTGTTTCCGAAACTATAATATATTCGTTATATTTATTAATGAGATTTACAAAACCCTTTTTAAAATACCACAAAGCTATTAGCAATTAACATATTTTCATTATTATGTCCAAGCAAAACGATTTTCTCCCTTTAAAAAAATGTTTCCTCTACTCACTAATAGTGTTCATACTTGTGTCCCAAAAAGTTATACAATCAAATTACAAAAAAATCCCTATCACAGTTATTTTAAATAGAGAATTAAATGTTAATTTCATATAAAATATACATTTATTTTATGAAATAGTGCTTACTTCTAGCAAAATATACATAGCTTACCAAATTTCACCCAGCCGTCTGCCATATTTAAAATCAACTATCCGCTTGGAAAACTTGCCTATTTATTTACTTATTTATTTAACTTTAACAACTGGATAACTATGTTTCAGCATAATATTTTACTTAACGGCTCTCAACCTTGGCCATTGGCAAATTTAATATTCAAAGGACCTCTTCTTGTGCCCAAGTTACCAGCGTCACGGTTGTTGGAGCTCAACTTTCTCTTCATTACATACATTCGTTTGCACTTTATAAAAAACATACACTTTGAAAAAAGGATTTAAAACCAACTTATAGACGTAATAGCCTATTTTGGGCTCACTTATATCGTGACTGTAATTAATTGGTAAATACTATTATATGCACAAAGTTTATGTCCAAACAGGTTTACCTTGAATTTTGTATACAAAACATCTTAAAATTTATTTTATATATTTTAAGTTTAAAATAAATAACGTATAATTTTGTTGAATGCCTAAATAATTAGAAGCTTTTCTAAAAAAAAGATAAAAGAATTAGACTCAGTTTGGTAAAACATGACGTATTTCCTGATATGTAAAGGACTTATTGGAAAATTTTAAATCAGCTTAGACACGAAACGGAAGGACACATTTTAAGTCTTTTGTGATTGGTCGACGCCGCATGCTGCATTAGGGAAACGCTGTTTTGTTAAGCCAAACAGGACACTAGCCACCTAGTATAAATATAGAATGTTTGGGTTTTGCTGCCTTTCATTTATTACAGGCTTTGTGCAAATTAGTTTGCTGTTTTTGCGAATCAGTTATACCAGATTTTAAGTATGTAATGACTTAGTAATTAAACTAATGATGAGTATTGTATTATGATGAGTATGCAATGTATGTAATGTAATGAGTATGTAAATACTATTGTAATTATTGGTCTACGGCCAAATGTCTCTGACATTTTCAACAGATAAAGACATACATACATTAAACCTAGTTCAGTATACAAAAACAATATTTCCACATCTTCAGCATTGAGGTAGTACCTAATATGTATAAAACAGTTAATAAACTTTACTGGGGTTATCAAAATTGCGTCAAAATAAAAAAAACAACAATAATTGATGAAATACCAAATCCACCACAAACCAATCAAAATGTTTTAACTTCAAGATGTGGTGAAGTGTTTTCTATCGGAGAAACTTGCTACAGTGAAGTGTTTACCGGTGCAGGAACCTATATTATTTTCGAGTTTTGTATTTTCTTAGAATTTAGAATACGATGAGAAAGTAACTTTATATCTAGTATTTGTTTGTCGATCTGAAACTTACAGTATGGAAATACACAATTTTTACTTGATATACACAACGTAGCTCTTCCAGTTAATAAATACACAAACTTACAATTTATTAAATTGAAAAGGTTTGAATTAAAGAATATATTGAACATACTAAGAGTATGTCAAAAAAACTTAATATTCTCCACATAGTAGATGTAGTGCGTGGCATTTGCTAAGCAAGTGGTATTTTTTAACGGTTATGTTTGTACATTTAATATTCCTTACAAATTACCTTGTAATTCATAGTGATTGTATATAATATTAGTACAGTAAGTGATTAGTACAGTAAGAATCAGAGTAGACCTATAGCGTAAAAACTATTGTCTCATTGGAATTACAGTTGTTAACAGGTCTGATAGAACAAAGTTAAAGTATATTAGTTTTACTAAGGTAACTTGTAAGGTTGATAAACTCTAAAACATAAAGTATTAAAAACAGAAATCACAAATTGTACAGGATTACAGGGCCAATAAATAGTATTAATACGCTTCAAGAAAACATTGTAAACAGTAATGCTTTTTTGTTTGAACAATAACCCCCACATATTATTCACCAAAACGTGCATCTACGTAAATGTGCACATTAGCTTTACATTTTCGACTTAGGTCATAGAACTCGAAAATTGTCCTAAAAACTGAAAGTGTGTAACATTTCCAATCTCCGATTTTAATAAAAAAACCCAGATGTTTCGTTTGTTTTACACCAAAATAATTGCACCTGTTAATACATTATGGACAGGTTATAAGCAAGAATACATCCATCCATATCAATATAATAAGTTTTTTTTTATTTTATTACCCTAAAAGTTTGTTTTTTGCCCATGCGATTAACATGGAGAATAATTGCACTAGAAATACAGCTGTTAATCCATTTTAGACAGGTAATCACCAAAAGTATATATCTATATCTATATTATTAATACGCTACAAACAAAATTTTTGAACAATTAAGGCTTTTTCGTTTTAAAATCAACCCCCACAAATTATACACCAAAACGTGCGTCTAGGCTTTAGATTTTTGATTTAGGTCATAGAAAATATCACAAAAAACTGAGAATGTGTAACATTTCCCATTTCCAATAAAAAAACCAGATGTTTGTTTGTTTTTCCAACAAAATAACTGCACCTGTTAATACATTTTGGACAGATAATCAGCAAGAGTATATCTGTCTATATAAATAAAACAGGTTTTCTTTATATTTCAAATAGTGTAATAGAAACTAACGAACAATTTGTTGACAACCAATGTAGTATTTAAAGATATTTTGTAAACAATGCATTTATATTTAATTAATATAAACATGTTTTTTTCTTATTTTGATTTTTTCCCTTTACCTATCTTCAGTTTATTTGTTTTAGAAAAATAATGCAATAACTTATAAAATAAAAAAAATTTAATATAATATTTGTGCGAGATCGCACGGGTTCACCTAGTAATGATATAGGTTCGATTATGAAGTTATCGTCTAATATTCTAAACGGCTTCTATATATTTATTTTTTGGGTTAACGGGCTACCTATAAGAGAAAATATAAAATAGCTTTTTATGCTAGTTATAGCTATTAACTTCAGTTTTATGGAACGCAAGCTTTTCGTATATTTTACAGATTCTATCATACCTTGCAACATGTGTCTATGACGTTAGGATTGTCCATGCGTTACCCATTAGTCACCTTGTATCTTGACAATTTATCCTCCAGTAATGCTTCCTGTAATATCCTAGCTTACTGTTTCCCGTTGACATTATCAGACCTTGTAACTTGTGGTACCAACATTATGTTCACTGGTACCAGGAGGCAGGAAACGCCAGGTGTTAGATATGTTATGCGTACCTTGGTAGTTTATTTCCAGCTGCTGTTTATTTGATGTTTTTGTCTCTTGTGTGTTTATCTTGTAACAATAAATTTCGTAAGCAACATATTTCTATTATTATTAAGTATGAATATGGCAGAAGAGTTAAATAGAAGCGAGTTAATAACAGGGATAATAAGAAGGCATCACAAGAGAAATATTTATATGTTATGATTTATGATGTATTTCTATGTATCAATTTCTTAACTAATACAGTTTTGTTTGGGCATTTATAATAACTCTATTATTGAGACTTAGTAATAATCACTTTTCTATGCTTTCACTATATTAAGGTACTAGCTTTACTAATGTAAAACTGTATTAATTGTGTAGAACAATCTTCACTATTATTATTTACATTACAACTTCCTACATAAATAAACAAACACATTTTTACAATATTTTTAATTAGTCATCTGATAAAATTATAACTGGTCTTTCCTCAACAATAATAACATAGTAGATCTAAAGTCCATTGGGGTGAACCCTTTTAGCCCTTGGAGTTTGACCAATGGGTTTAAACCTTCCTAGAGTCAACCTGAATGACCATGTAAAGTATCATTAACTGCAGTTGAGTGATTTACGAGGCCACAGGGAACCTATACACATTCATGAATACATGAATTAATTATTATAGATACAGATTACTCTTGGATCCTAATGATGAGAAGCTGAATCGTGGGTTTTAAAACACAAAGACACGTGACACACTATTCCATTTCTAATTAAAACTTAACTCATCTTAAAAAAAACTATAACAATGTAAAATGAATAAAAATTGCAATTATGACAGTTTGATTGTATTAAAAATTATTTCGGGTAGAACTGTAACTTATGGTATTTCAAAAAATTAAAATAGTTTTAACAACGTATTCAATATTTTTAAGCACTTATCTTTTGTCATTTCACAAAATTGTGAATGTAATCACATAATTTCGTAGTATATTCGAATAAATATATTCACATACAATGTTATATAATACTGAACTTGTTAACTCAGGTTCACATATATAATACCATTAAAAAAGTAATAAAAAACTACACAACCATGAAAGGTTGCGAGGACGCTAAGATCGTGATTCTCGGACCGTTAAACCGTTACTTAGTGGCGGCCCCGGGGAATGGAGTAAACACTTTGACGGCTAAAGCTTTACTGCACTTTGACACCAACTGCACTTTACTGCACTGTATCACGAGACGTTTACCTTGAACCTTTGGCTGATTGTTAAAAACTATTTATGTTATATTATAACAATTAATAAAATATGGATAGTTCTGAGTCCTACTAGATACAACTTGATAATAGTTGGAGGTTAGTGTTTCCACCAGTGATGTTTTACGTAACAAAATAAACTGATCCCCTCTAGGCAAGGACCTGTTACATTGAGAAGACTTATGTCTTGGGTAAGATGAATATGTATATGTTTTATGTTACTGAATCCCCAGAGAAATCCTGGATTAATTAATCCCCATTTTGTTCCGGTTGTTTTTAAAAAAAATATTACCACCTCTAAAAACGGTTTTTTGGACAAAAACTCTTGGCGTATTTATATCTCCCAAGCAAGTTTAAGGAGTTTTGCTTAAAATCTTTAGTTATGTATTACTACTGTTTATCTATCTACCAGTACACTTTATAATTAATCGATAGATTTCCAAAAGCTACATAAAGAATATTATATTTATTTAATCGTATTTTCATCAGGCTTCTAAGAAATTTTAAATTGGACTTAAAACCCAAAACGTTTCCTCAGAATAAACACTAAAAGCTCTCAAGATTTCGATTTGAGGACCGATCAAATTCTAATCTTAGCATTATACTTTGGAAATGTTGATGGGATTTAGTTTCAATAGTAAATACACCGTGTGACCCGAAATTCCCACCCCCCATTATTTTTAACGACTGTATATATCGAGTTTATCTTCCGGGGAAGTCTTAGTGACCTAAAAAGGAAACTTTTGATGAGTTCAACCCCCTCCCCAAAATAGGGGTTTTGGTGGATAAGTAAAAATACTTGAATAGTAACCCCCCTTGAATGATATATTACTTTAAAGGGCGTACAAAAAGAACAAGAATGGCACAAGTTAGGAGTTTCTAGCTTTGTTATATCAAACACAGCGTTCAATTGATTTTTTTTAATTTTAAATCGTCACTTGGCATTATTTTTGCATAGCAGTCATTATATATAACATTACAAATAAAAGTGTTCACCAAAAAAGTTTCGAGATAATAAGGTATTTAGACAATAACGTTTAAGTAACCAAGCATTTATCTTTTAGTAAGTGAACAAGTTTGGCCCTATCCCCTAAAATAGGGTTTTTTGGGGCTAAGTAAAAAACGTTAAATAGCAACCCTTACTGAGTGATACGTCTTTATAAAGGTCTTGATAAAAGAAGATGAATGATGAAAATTAGAGGTCTCTACGATGATCCTCTAAATAATAACAGCTTATTAAATAGCATTGTAAAATTTGACATTTAATACGCTGCTATGTTTGGTTTGTATATTATTTGCGTAATTTTTCAGGGGTAATATTTCAAGCATAAGGTCAGCCCGACCAACCCGGCCACCATTATCAGACGATTCATACTGAAATAAACTTATTAACTCATAGTTCTTGTTATGGATGGTTGTTTTAGGCATACAGCCTAGTAGAGTTATTGTTTAAACAATAAAACGTAAAATATACACAAGAAAAAACACGATATTGTTTAAACTAGTAAGAAATAAATCTATTTTACGAGTTAGTAGAATTATGTCATTTTGACCAATTCAAAATTAGTTTGTGTATTGATAGAAGTTTGAATAAAATGTATATATAAGTGAAAGAGACTCAAGGTAGGTGCCTATTTTTATAAAAAAAATACACATTTCAGGTTTTAATCACTTTATAGCCATCAATACCGTCATACAATATTTTGAAATCAAAACAGTTTTTTTTATTTAACACGCCAAAGATACACTTTACTCGAACCTGTAGTAGTTTCTGTTGATATTTAGATGTTCTGTGTTGTGAGATGGAAGCAAGCCCATCAATAACTATACTTATAACATGTCACTCATTTTTCCATGTACCTGCTCCCAACCCAGAGAACAGAGCAAAGACAAGAAACGTGATCGATGTCCTCTAAAACTGGGTCATTATAACCTTATGTCAGTTAATTTTAAGTTTAAAAACTGTTTCTTGTACATTGAGTTTAAGTAATACAGTTTGTAAAATGTAATACATATAATTAAAAAAAGGTATTTCATCTTAGAAATGTAATTACAAAATATATACCCTTATCATAATGGTATAAAACTTTAAAATGCTTTACATGACACTATTAAGAGTAAAATTAATGACAGAAAGCTTCGAGAAGATGGTCAAACACGACATAATTAAAAATGCTTTTCAAGATTAAATATTTTGTTAATTATTTATAACATGATTTAATTGAACACGTTCCACTTGTGTTAATTATACAAGTGTATCAACTGACACAATAAAGATATATGATTCTAATTCATAGCGTAAATGTACTAAAGACAATTCTAAGCATTTATGTATTGGTAAAAAATATGTAGCTAGATTTCATGATGGTTTATAGCAATAGTGCATCAAACATTATTAATATAATGTTAAATAAAATATGCTGTACCTGGGTCAATGAACCATTTCTGTACTGCAGTTTAAGAGCTTATGCTTTTCTCCAGCTTAGTTATAAGGGCAAGCTGTATACCCAGTACAAAAGTTAATCTTTTGACGTTCCATGGCCCATTAAACGTTTTCAGTCGGGGCGAAAATGACCTCTATGACCTTTATAGTCAAAATTATAATCTCGATCCATTCTACTCGTTTGTGTAACAACAACAAACAACTCTGGTTGTAATCTATACTTAAATTTACTCTAAAACATATATTTTTCGTTTTGGAACCGTCAGTTAATAGTAAACCCCTATTTATTTATTTATTCATTACATAAATTTTACCAAAATATAATTTTATTGAATCTTATGTTTCCGCAGAACAGCGGATAAAGAAGTTAAAATTAATTTATCTTCAGAAAAAAACTGAAGATATTTTCATTGAAAGAAAACAATGCGTGATTTCCACGTTGGGGATGCAGGTTCGCTGCGAGACTAATATTTTGTGTTCCGAGTCATGTTGTAGGCCTGTATTCCATGGGGTCTCATGAGATGCCCAAGAGTTAAATTATACACAGAGAGAGATTTCCCTAACGTATTCGAATACAGTTAACCCTTTCACACCAAACAGACAAGTATAAATAATTACATAATTCTTTAGAAACTCGGTATCTACGATAGTGAATTAGCGTAAGCAAATTAATAGTATATTTTATGCATGTGTTCTGAATACGTAACCTTAAGACTTTTTTTAACAATGATATTGAGTAAATTACTTTGTTGAAAATTAAACCTGTAATAGATACCAGATTACTGTTTTGGAATGCAAAAACAATAAACTATAACTCAAGATACTGTTACCGGGAAAATGTAAACCAGGTTAACAAGCTATATTGGGTTTGATTTTCTAATAATGTATTTATATACTGAAATATACTGGATGGTAAAGATTTATCTGAAATTTTTTTATAAATATGTTGCTTGCATAGGTAAGTATATTGTTATATTGTAAGAAGGTTGTTTATTTTTTTTTTTTACTTAAGATTGTGAGATTGAAAGGCAATCCTGTTTTTATTCCTTTTCGCATATTTATAGGGTGACCCCAGGTTCTTTGTTTTTATATACATAATTTATTAAAATACATACTGGCTAAAATCGGTTCATATTCCTAGCCTCTACGTAATTCACACCAACTCAAAGCAGATATTATACATATTGCTTATTTTTGCAATACTAATTCTATATGTAAATTTCATGAGATGTCCAGCCGTATCTAATCATACCCAGAAATATGAAAATGAATAATTGAAAATACAAATGTTTTTCATTGTATCTATATGGCATACTTTTAACATTTTTCTCAAAGCACACAATCCTGTTCACACTTTATAGACAAATTTATCAACGTGAAGATTCTACATTAGTTTGTATCTAATTTGAGTCTTTAAAATGTTGTGATGATTATCCGTAAATAAATTTAACTAGAAAGTTTACAGTTTTGTGCTGTAGCAAAAAGTATTTTGTTTAATTGGATTGATTAAAAGGCCAATATCGGTCAGGTACTGATTAACTCATTTATTTTATATGAGTAAGATTTGCTTGCATGGTTGGTCATTTGCAATTGATATCGCTTGCCTCGTTGGTCGGTTGCAACTCTAATCTCAGGTATGCTCCAAAAATTTCTTTTAAATGCTAGAAATAAATATTTTCTGAGTTATAATAAGTTATAGAGACTATCTCATCCTAGAAAAAATAATAATTTTGAAAAACATTTTAAAATCACAAAAATATATCAATCTGTGCATAAACAAACAACCAGTAAACTATTAAAAGTAATACTCATGTAGTTTAATTATTCACATGTGGCTTCCTAAAAACTATAAACTAATAATTAAAACTATTGAATGAAGATTGCATAAAGAGTGGTCATATTCAAAATGAATCAAATGTGCATATTTAATTAAAAAAACTAACTGAAAGGACATTGAGCTGTAATAGCAACTGGAGTGACCTTATGCATGCAGAAAAGAGAGAAATGAGCTAACCAAATTTGCTTGCCAGAAAGGGGATGTGGTAAAAATGTACTCCAAATAATATAAATAAACTACTAGTGATCTAGTGATAAAAACAAACAAATAAAAAAAACAGTAGAATTTTGGTAGCAGTAGGGAAGTATACTGCAATTTGCACATTGTTATTGCAAAGAAGTATCTTGATATTTTAACGTAGGATTTTTAACAGTTTAAATTAATTCTTGCAGGCTTAACATATTTTTGTATCTATGTATTACATAAGTCACCGTATCAGTATATCGTGATTACATTTGTAACTCTCTGAACTGCACAACACATTAATAAAGTTGCCCATCCTCCCATGGTTTTAACTCTGTTTAATGTTTGATATATCAATAGAAACATGTAATTTAAAAACATCTTCATGCAAAGTGTTTTAAATATAAACCAACATTTATTGTTATTTATAAAAATACTTTTCGTTTAAGATATGAACAATGTTTGATACCAAATAATTAAGTTGTTAAACATTATGTTACTGAACGTTTTTAGTTAAAAACTTATGCTAGAATATTTGTTTGGAGAGTAATGCATGCATAAAATACTAATTACTAAGCATGTATGAATGAAACAAAATTGTTGGTCAAGTGTATGTATTGCCTATAAGATATTGTAACACATAGATTTTAAATTGATCCTGCTAACTAGTCCACACGACCAAACCTGCTCTTGACCACTCTTGTCTTAATCTACAGCCGAAATACCTGTACATACTACTTATGCGAATACATGTTTTGTATATTATAAAAAATCTTTAATAGTATAATTGATAACAAGTATTATGCAAATTCATTATCTAAATTAAAATAATATAAAAATACAAAGTACATTAACAAATTCCAACCCTAAACCATGTTTTACCACTGTATGTTGTGATCATTGATTATTGATCTGCTTAGTTGAGTATACAATGTATAAACAAATCGTCATTCAAGGTGGAGGTATGCTTTAGTTGTTCGACTTTAATTTGTATTACCAGGTGGGTAAAGGCTTAAATTTTCACCATGTGGCACCTTTACTAGTAATCTTGTCTATTCTTGAAAACTGTCCGAGTTTAATGCAGCAGTGTTTGTATGGAGCAAAATTGTTACGGTCAACTTTGTTCGGCAACTTAAGCTACTTGAAATTCAACCGTCGACCTCTGCATTTGAGCACCTGCATTTGAAAATGGCTAAAATATGCAATATTGTTAAGTTTCTATTATTTTGCTATATTTAATTAAGTGAGCTAAACCTAAGCTAAGCTTTATTAATTTAGGTAGCATACTGAAAGGCTTCAGTCACCTATGGAAGACGTGCAGACCTAAATGAATCAATTATTACAATATTGCAATATATATTTTGGAGTGTATAAAATCGTATGATGGCAAACCTAATCATTGTTAAAACTTCTAAGGGGCTTTTATTATTGAAAAAAACTTAAATGAATGTTCTATTACTTTTCGAATTTTTTATAATTTCCCTACTCTACAGAAAGTATAGTAGTAGTATCCCTAGTTTTCCTTGAAGAATAATTATAAGAAAAATCTATAGACGTATCTTAAATATGAAGCAACGGACTGTGATAATACCACATATATCAGCAGCACGGTCAACAGCCTATTGACTAGTCACCACTTTACTGAAGTACCGCTTAGTCACACTGTATCACTACATAATACTTGTTGTCGTTCACCCACTATGGTAGCGAATTAAACTGAGTGGTAATAGGTTTTTTGAGGTCACACTTAGAACCCAAAGTGTTTAAATATACGTAGTTTTGTTTAGTTTAATGCCTACCTTGTATAATTTTTACTTGTCTGGAACTGGTTTTACACACTTTATCGCGAAACACATTTATGCATCAATCAACTCTATCTTCGTCTTGTATGACATAACTTGTTTTGGAAATAAATGCTTATCCTGATAAGTATATTCATTAAATAACAATAATCTGAAAAATCTGCAAAATCGTAGTGATGTTACATAAATATGATCTAATACATGTCTTAAACTTTACCATTCCACCCTTAAACAGAGGCCGACCCAAAATTCTTGGAAAACCTATTTAGATAATTGCTCCTGCAGTATAACTGCACTGCTGGTGGAATTTCTAAGTTTTAGCTATTCTCAGCATGTTCATCAAAAAAATATTTAGTTGTAAATTTAATCTACGAGCATGTGTGTTGACTTGGCTAATTCATTAGTTGGTTCATTAAAATAAACAAATTATTAAGTTATGCAAATTGAACATAGCATTTTTACTCTGAATTTGTTTAACTGTTTTTTAGATAAGATCACAATCACTTTGGGAAACTCAATCAACATGTCATAATACCAGTGTTAAATCAACATTTTTATATAATTATGATTTTGTATTTTTCCAAAATAAGAAATTAAAATAGGAACATCCTGGATTACTACCAGAAACCTAAAACAAACCTAAAACAAATCGAATGTTAGGTTTTCAGAGCAGTTTTATTGCTTATACTACTTATTTTAAAGTTTATGAATTGCCGGATCAACATTTTGTCAATTCTTAAAATCTATATCAAAGCTGAAAAGTAGAAACAACTTATAACGAGTCATTTATCAGTAAATTCTCGGTGCATTTTGCGAAAAATGTTTGCCCTCTTCTTAAAAACTTGTCAAATGTCGTGCCCTATAAACTTAACGTGTGAGTGTTCCCCATTCCCAATAAAAATATCATGAAATTGAATAAAATAAATAGATGAATAAATTAAACCCTATTTTTGTAAGATGTAAAACCAAATATCCTATAACAAGGTTAATGTAAGCACTAACTGCAAGTCTACATTGTATCTTGTGCAATTAAGGTCAGGCTTTATTAGCTTTATGCTTTAATGAAGCAAAGTTTGTGACATAAATGTAATTAAAAGTATATATTTGAATTAATTACTTACTTAATTGCTTCTTGATAAAAAATTAAAAAAAATCATTACGTGATGAGTTATAATGTATATATGATTTCTATTTTGTAATTAAAATACTATATTTATATTTAATCATAGGTATCGCATCTTCGTTTAAACAAAATGATGGTACTGTGGTAAACAATGGGTTAGGTTTAGTCATTTTACATTTAAATATTAGGTCTATCAAAAAGCATTAAGGCCCTTTAATTTTGCAACCAAGAAAAAATAACTGTGTTTAATCATTCAACTTTGATATTTTAGAATTATCAGAGGCTAATTATTAGGAAGAAGAAATTTAAAGCCTTGTTTTGAATAGTTATTACAAAGGATATTCTGTTAAATACTGGACCCAGCTGCCATTGGTCATCGGGCTATTAATTAATGATCTGATCTATTGATTTAATGATCTTGGCTAAAGGTCCAGTTAATCTTAAACAGTAAACAACACTACACAAGGCATCTCAACCACTTTACTTTCATCATTCATTCACATTCGCCTTAAAATACGCCCTAGTTGCGTCGGCGTCTTAAAGAGATATTAAGATTAAGATATAGAGTTGGTAAAAAGAGAGGTGGTTTAGGTGTATTTTTTTAAGGGAGGAAAACATTAGGCAAGTCAATTTTAATCCTATATAATTTGAAAGTCTAGTGGTTTTATTCGCTTAATATATTATTTCGAAGTTTTGAATAACCAACCAATTTGTTTTTCCAGATTTCCTGGAAAGTGTGTAAAAAATTATATTAGTGAGTTGGAGGATCTTGTTAATTCGGAAAATGTAACTTCGACATAACTTCAAGATTTGGTCAAGTGTTTTCTATCGGAGAAACTTGCTACAGTGAAGTGTTTACCGGTGCAGGAACCTATATTCTTGTCGAGTGTTGTATTTTCTTCTAATGTGGAAAACCATGAGAAAGTAACTTTATGTTTAATATTTGTTTATCGATCTGTAACATACAGTATGGAAATACACAACTTTTTACTTGATGTACAGAACCTAGCTCTTACAGTTAATTAATATACAAACTTACAATTTATTAAATTGAAAAATATACTGAACATACTAAGAGTATATAAAAAAAACTCAATATTCTCCATATAATAGATGTAGTGCGTGGCATTTGCTAAGCAAGTGGTATTTTTTAACGGTTATGTTTGCACATTTAATGTTTCTTACAAATTACCTTGTAATACATAGTGATTGTCAATAATATATTCTAGTACAGTAAGTATCAGAGTATACTACTACCGTAATAACTACTGTCTCATACGAATTACAGTTGTTAGTAGGTCTGCTAGAACAAAGTTAAAGTATATTGGTTTTAGATCGGTAACTTGTAAAGTTGATAAACTCGAAAACATAAAGTATTAAGAACATAAATCACCAATTATACAAGATTACAGGGCTAATCTATATTATTAATACGCTACATGCAGACATTGTAAACAGTAAGGTTTTTTGTTTTAACATTAACCACCACATATTAAAAACAAAAACGTGTGTCTAAGTGTGCGGATGTGCAAATTGGCTCTAGATATTCGATTTAGGTCATAGAACTCGAGAATGCCGCAAACAACTGAAAGTGTCTAATATTTCCAATAAGTGTGTAACATTATGGACTGGTTACAAGCAGGAATACATCTATCTTCATCAATATAAATGTTGCCTTTAATTTTACCGCCCTAAAAGTTTGTTTTTGCCCATGCGATTAAGATAGACAATAATTATACTAGAATTACACCTGTTAATCCATTTTGGACAGGTAATCAGCAAAAGTGCATCTATATTTATATTATTAATACGCTACATGCACAATTATTTAACAATTAAGGCCTTTTAGTTTTAAAATTAGCACCCACATATTATACAAAAAAACGTGCGTCTAGGCTTTAGATTTTCGATTTAGGTCATAGCACTCGATAATATCACAAACAAATGAGAATGTATAACATTTCCCATTTCCAATTAAAAAACCCAGATGTTTGTTTTTCCAACTAAAATAACTGCGCCTAATAATACATTTTGGTCAGGTAATCAGAAAGGGTATATCTGTCTATATAAATAAAATAGGTTTTCTTTATAGTTAAAATAGTGTAACAGAAACTAACGAACAATTTTTTGACAGCAATGATGAACTATACAACCAATGTATATTTAAAGAGATTTTGTAAACAACGCATTTATATTTAATTAATATAAAGATGTTTTTTTCTTATTTTGGTTTGTTCGCTTCATCTATCTTTTATTGATTTGTAAAAAAAATGAATAAAATTACTTATAAAAGCAAAAATTTCAATTTAATATTTGTGCGAGATCGCACGGGTTCGCCTAGTAATGATAAAAGTTCGATTATGAAGTCACCGTCTAATATTCTAAAATGGCTTATGCACATTTATTATTTGGCTTAGTGGGCTACCTACAAGAAAAAATATAACATGCCATTGTATGCTAGTTATAGCTATTAAACTTAAGTTTTATGAAAAGCAAGCTATTCGTATATTTTACAGACTCTAACATACCTTGCAACATGTGTCTATGACGTTAGGATTGTCCATGCGTTACCCATTAGTCACCTTGTATCTTGACAATTTAACCTCCGGCATGCTTCCTGTAATATCCTAGCTTACTGTTTCCCGTTGACATTATCAGATAACTTGTGGTACTAACATTATGTTCACTGGTGCCAGGAGGGAGGAAACACCAGGTGTTTTCCGTTAGTTATGTTATGCGTACCTTGGCTGTTTATTTCCAGCATGTTTTCGTCTCTTGTATGTTTATCTCGTAACACTAAATTTCGTAAGCAACACATTTCTATGATTATTAAGTATGAGTATTACAATAGAGTTAAATAGAAGCGAGTTAATAACAGGGATAATATGAAGGCAATACAAGGGATATATTTATATATTATGATTTATGATGTATTTCTATGTTTGAATTTCTTACCTAATACAGTTTGTTTGGGAATTTCTTATAACTCTAACATTGAGACTTAGTAATAATCACTTTTCTGTACTTAAACTATATTAAAGTACTAGCTTTACTAATGCAAAACTTTATTAATTGTGTAGAACAATCTTCACTACTATTAGTTACATTACAACTTACTACATAAATAAACAAACACATTTTTACAATATTTTTAATTAGTCATCTGATAAAATTATAATTGGTCTTTCCTTAACAATAATAACATAGTAGATCTGAAGTCCAGTGGGGCGAACCCTTTTAGCTCTTGGACTTTGACTAATGGGTTTAAACCTTCCTAGGGTCAACCTGAATGACCATTTAAAATATCATAAACTGCAGTTGAGTGATTTAGGAGGCCACAGGGAACCTATACACATACATGAATACATGCATTCATTATTATGGATACAGATATAATAATTTAGGATTATAAACTCTTGGATCCTAATGGTGAGAAGCTGAATCGTGGGTTTTAAAACACAAATACATATGACACAATATTCCATTTATATACACCTTAACTCATCTTAAACAAAACTAGTACAATGTAAAATGAATCAAAATTACAATCAAGACAGTTTGCTTGTGTTAACAGTTATTTAGGTTAAAACTCTAATTGATGGTATTTCAAAAAACTAAAATAGTTTGAACAACGTGTTAAATTATTTGTAAACTCATAGCTTTTGTCATTTCACAAAATTATTAACGAAATCACATAATTTTGAAGTATATTTGAATAATTATATTTACATGTAATGTTGTATTATACTGAATTTGTAAATTTAGGTTCACATAAATAACACCATTACAAAAGTAATAAAAAACTACACAACCATGAAAGGTTGCGAGGACGCTAAGATCGTGATTCTCGGACCGTTAAACCGTTACTTAGTGGCGGCCCCGGGGAATGGAGTAAACACTTTGACGGCTAAAGCTGTTCACACCAACTGCACTTTACTGCACTACATCACGAGACGTTTACCTTGAACCTTTGGCTGATTGTTAAAAACTACCTAGCTACTTGGAGTAGGATGGAGGCGGAAAAGAGGCTGAAAATTAGATAACAAATAAGGCAAATTATGAATAAACAATTTAAATCAAATGTTTTACTTATTCGCCCGAGAAAAAACTCACAAGCAAACATATTTAACTGTAACATACACATATTTTTAAATTTAAATGGAGAAATATCATTTAAAGCAGTAATGCGTCATTTAAACCAAGGATAGATGTTAATTACTTTCTAAACCTAAAACGTACTAAACGAAGTGTGTAATAATAAAAAATATATCCTAAAACTATATATATATATATATATATATATATATATATATATATAACTGGTAATTGTTCCCGAACTAGCTGTTTGCTAAACACTTAATGAAATATGGATAGTTCCGGTTCCATATATATACTTAGATAAAGTATATATATATATATATATATATATATATATATATATTACTGGATCCCCAGAAAAGTCCGGTATTAATTAATCCCCATTTTGTTCCCATTGACTTTTTAAAAGTTATTACCTCCTCTACAAACGGTTGTATGGACAAAAAACTGTTGGCGTATTTATATCCCCCAAGCAAGTTTAAGGAGTTTTGCTTAAAATCTTTACTTTTGTATTACTTATGTTTATCCATCTAACAGTATACTTTATAATTAATCGATAGATTTCCAGAAGCTACATAAAAAATATTATATTTATTTAATAGTATTTTCATCAGGCTTGCAAGCAATTTAAAATTGGACTTAAAACCCCAACAGTTTCCTCAGAATAAACACTAAAATCTGTTAATATTTCGATTCGAGGACTGATCAAATGCTAATCTTAGTATTATACTTTTGAAATGTTGATGGGATTTAGTTTCAATATACCGTGTGACCCAAAAATCCTCCCTCACCCCTATTATTTTTATAAAGACTGCATATATCGAGAATATCTTCAGGGTAAGTCTTAGTGACCTAAAAAGGAAACCTATGATGAGTCAAAATTTTCAATCCCCTCCCCCAAAATAGCGGTTATGGTGGGTAATTCAAAAAACTTGAATAGTAACCCCCGTTGAGTGATATATCATTTTAATGAGCGTACAAAAAGAAGGAGAATGGCACAGGTGAGGGGTTTCTAGCTTTTTTCTATCAAACACAGCGTTCAATTGAATTTTAAAACGTCACTTTGCATTATTTTGCATAGCAGTCTTTACAAATAACATTACAAATAGCAGTATTCACCAAAACTTTTCGAGATAATAAGATTTTTTGTTGCAAACGTTAAAGTAACCAAGCCATTTATCTTTTAGTGAGTGAACAAGTTTGGCACCATCCCCCGAAATAGGGGTTTTTGGGGCTAAGTCAAAAATGTGAAATAGCAACCCTTACTGAGTGATACATCTTTTTAAACGTCTTAATAAAAGAAGATGAATGGTGCAGATTAGTGGTATCTACGATGATCCTCTAAATGATTACAGCTTATGAAATATCATTGTAAAATTTTAAATTTAATAAGCTGCAATGTTTGTATATTTATTTCGTAATCTTTCAGAGGTAATATTTCAAGCACAAGGTCAGCCCGACCAACCCGGCCACCATTATCCGACGATACATACTCAAATAAAATTATTAACTCATCGTTCTTATTATGGATGGTTGTTTTAGACATACAGCTTAGTAGAGTTATTTTTAGCGAATTTCTCCTATAGGGAAGAAGCTATTACAGTAGGTCTCATGGTAAGATTTAAGCCCGAGACCATGAAATTTTTTTGTTTAGGTCCCTAGATGACTAAAACACTATTCGTTCAAATTTATCTCTCTCTCTCTCTCTCTCTCTCTCTCTCTCTCTCTCTATATATATATATATATATATATATATATATTTGTCCGTGAATGCGATAACTTGAGTAAAAAACGTCCGATTTCGATGAAATTTAGCTCAAATGTGTAAAGTGACATTTATGACTTTAAGTTCGAAAACCAGGAAAATTGGGCCATTTGAAGGGGGGTTTATGGGGGTTTTAAATTTTCCGAAAATCAGTTTTTTGCATTTTTTACCCTAAAATTTTTAAAACACTTAATTTTGGTTTAGACCATGTTACAGAGCTTAAAAAACAAATAATATGGTATTTTGAATTATTAAGCTAGGTTAAGTTGTTGCGGATAAAATCCAAAAAAACCTGCTCATAAAATCTCCTATGTTAATCTTATGGGAAAAAGGTTTTTGGCTTTTCCTAAGTTAACTGTAATGTAAAATTCACATTTGCTTTTATCAATCAACTCAGCTCCACAAAAAAATCATTTTGGTGTCTAAATTGTGATTCTACGTCCAACCGTTGCAGAGATATTCAAAGTGCTAAACAGACTACGTTGTCCAATGTTATCCTTATGGAGAATAAATAAAATTTGATATCTCCATTATTAATGATTTATATTGATGAAACTTGGCACGTGGGGTCACGTAGTACTGGTATATTGATATTTGCACAAAAAATAGATTTTTTGTTGATTATCCCCGTAGCAGTGAACCTGCGTACTCAGCTCATATGTTATTCTTATGGAGAATAAGTAAAATGTAATGACTCCCTTAATTATGAACATAAATTAATAAAAATTGGTATGTGGCTTCACCTTGTTGAGTTATATTGATATTTCCATAAAAACCCATTTTTTTAGTTTCTTGTTGCAGCAAACCTGCTTATTCAACTCCAATGTTTTTCTTATGGAGAATAATTAAAATGTTATATAGTGCTTACTTATGATTGAATATTGATTAAACTTGGTATGTGGCTTCACCTAGTTAAATTATATTTATATTTGCATAAAAACCAAATGTTTATGTTCCTTGTTTCAGCAAACCTATGTACTCATCACCAATGCTATTCTTATGGAGAATAATTAAAATTGTATATATCGCTTATATATGAATATATTTTTATAAAACTTGGTATGCGGATTTATATGGTATTAAGGCATATATTATGCATTGGAAATTCGCTGAGTACGCAGGTTTACTGCGACGGGGGTATTTTAACAATAAAACTAAATTATACACAAGAAAAAACACGATATTGTTTAAACTAGTAAGAAATATATCTATTTTACGAGTTTGTAGGATGTTGTCATTTTGACCCATTCAAAATTAGTTTGTGTATTGATAGAAGTTTGAATATATATATATAGGTGAAAGAGATTCAAGGTAAGTTCCTATTATTATAAACAAATTATACGTTACAGGCTTTAACCACAAAAACTTATAACCATCAATATCGTCATACAATATTTTGATATCAATACAGTTTTTTTTTATTTAACACACCAAAGATACACTTTACATGAACCTGTAGTAGTTTGTGTTGATATTTAGATGTTCTGTGTTGTGAGATAGAAGCAAGCCCATCAATAACTATACTTATCACATGTCACTAATTTTTCCATGTACCCGCTCCCAACCCAGAGAACAGATCGATTACTCATCCAAAGACATGAAACGTGATCGATGTCCTCTAAACCTTGTTATAATGACCTTATGTCAGTTAATTTTTTGTTTAAAAACTGTTTCTTTTACATTGAGTTTAAGTACTACAGTTTTTAAGCTGTAATACATATAATAAAATACCCCCATCGCAGCAAACCTGCATACTCAGCGAATTTCCAATGAATTATAACATAACACATTAAGCCACTTAACAGGGATTCATAAGAAATATATTCACAAACAAGCGATATTTAAAATATTAATTATTCTCCATAAGAATAACATTGGGGATGAGTACGCAAGTTTGCTGCAACAAGGAACACAAAATAATGGGTTTTTATGCAAATATCAATAGAACTCAGCTAAGTGAAGTCACATGCCAAGTTTCATCCATATACATTCATAAATAAGCGATATATAACATTTTAATTATTTTCCATAAGAATAACATGGGGACCGAGTACCTAGGTTTGCTGCTACGGGACCCATAGGCGAAAAATTTTTTGTGTGCAAACAACAATAAACCACAACCAGATGAAGCCATATACCAAATTTCGTCAGTTTATGTTCATAAATAAGCGAGATATACATTTTTTCTTTTCCTCCATAAGAATAACATTAGACAACGTACTGTGTTTAGCACTTTCAAAAAACACATTTTCGGGGTACAAAACCCCCCAAAAACCCCCCTTCGGATGGTGCGATTAATCTGGTTTTCGAACTCGTTCAAATAAATGGTCCTTTACACATTTGTACCAAATTTCATTAAGATCGGACCTTTTTTACGAGAGTTATCGTGCTTACGGACACATATATATATAAATATATATATATATATATATATATACAAATTTGAACGAATGGTGTTTTTGGCATCTGGGGACCTCAAAATGAAAAGTTATCATGGTCTCGAGCTTAAGTCTTACCATGAGACCTACGGTAATAGCTTCTTCCCTATAGGGGAAATTCGCAAAAAAAAGGTATTTCATCTTAGAAATGTAATTACAAAATATATATCCTTATCATAACGGTATACAACTTTAAAATGGCACTATTAACAGTAAAATAATCACAGATAGCTTCGAGAAGATGGTCAAACACGACATAATTGAGAAATGCTTTCAAGATTAAAGATTTTGTTAATTATTTATAACATTATTTTATTTAATAAGTTCAACTTGTGTTTATTAACAATTATATTATACAGTGTATGAACTGACACAATAAAGATATTTGAATCTAATTCAAAGCGTAAATGTACTAAAGCCAATTCTAAGCATTTATGTATTGGTAAAAATAATGTAGCTAGATTTCATGATGGTTTATAGCAATAGTACATCAAACATTATTAAAATAATTTTAAATAAAATATGCTGTACCTGGGTCAATGAAACATTTCTGTACTGCAGTTTAAGAGCTTATGATTTTCTCCAGCTTAGTTATAAGGACAAGCTGTATTCCCAGTACAAAAGTTAATCTTTTGATGTTCCATGGCCCAATAAACGCTCTCAGTCGGGGCGAACATGATCCACCTCTATGACCTTTATAGTCACAATTATAATCTCGATCCATTCTACTCGTTAGTGTAACAACAAAAAACAACTCTGGTTGTAATCAATACTTAAATTTACTCTAAAACATGTCTTTTTCGTTTTGGAACCGTCAGTTAATAGTAAACCCCTGTTTATTTATTTAATCATTACATATTTTTACCAAACTATAATTTTATTGGATCTTATGTTTCCGCAGAACAGCGGATACAGATATTAAAATTAATTTATCATAAAAAACTAAAGATCTTTTCATTGAAAGAAAAAAAACAATGCGTGATTTCCACGTTGGGGATGCAAGTTCGCTGCGAGACTAATATTTTGTGTTCCGAGTCAAGTTGTAAGCCTGTATTCCATGGGGTCTCATGAGATGCCCAAGAGTTAAATTATACACTGAGAGAGATTTCCCAAATGTATTCGAATACAGTTAACCCTTTCACACCAAAGAGACAGGTATAAATAATTATATAATTCTTTAGAAACTCGGTATCTGCGATAGTGAATTAGCGTAAGCAAATGATTAGTACATTTTATGCATGTGTTCTGAATACGTAACCTTAAGACTTTTTTTAACAAAGATATTGAGTAAATTACTTTGTTGAAAATTAAACCTGTAATAGATACCAGATTACTGTTTTGGAATGCAAAAACAATAAACTATAACTCAAGATACTGTTACCGGGAAAATTTAAACCAGGTTAACATGCTATATTGGGTTTGATTTTCTAATAATGTACTTATATACTGAAATATACTGGATTATAAACATTTATCTGAAAGTGTTGTATAAATATGTTGATTGCATAGGTAAGTATATTGTTATTTATTGTTTCTTATAAGTATTTAAAATGTTTTGATAGGGCACTGTACAGTTTTATTTTTAGCTAAGCATTTTAGTGATTCTTTGTGCACTACCCGATCTTTAATTAGTTAGTGGTATAAACCAAGAAACTACGGTTGACAACTATTTGAGTAATCTGTGAAATAGGTTCCTAGCCATACTTTCGCCACTAAAATCAATTGTTGCCATTCATTGTGATTTCAACCTCCTTTGTAGGGTCCTTAACACAACCTCCAAACCTGGGCTCTTATTTAAATCACTCGAATGACACATCTAGGTCGTGTTAAGTTAAATTAAAATACACAACAGTACTTCTTCTAAGGAATTTTTATTTAAAGGCATTCAAAGTATATTTAAAGTGTTGTATAGTTAATGTTATGATTAGTGTGATCTCGACAGGAAACAAATCAAATTATGTATTGGTATGTAAGTAATATCACTACATAATCATCAGGAATTATAAGAAGAAAAAACTATAGAACTGATAATCAGGATTATATATTTAGTGAAAGAGATATATATTTATTAGTTTATATTCAAACATGCTTTATTCATTTTAGTACTTACATGAATAACTGCTGGAATTACGCAGTTACTAGAAATTATACTTAGTAATTCGTATATACTAAGTACAATTACTTAAAATGTATAAAATGTACCTATCCTAAGACTTCAAAACCTAAGATAGGGGAAGCCTTAAAATTCATGTTAAACTAACCTATCAGGTGTCGTGTTAAACTTCACCAGAGAATGTTCCCGATTTATTATAAAGAACATCATATAATTTAATTAAAAAAATAGATTAATAAATAAAATAGTATTTTTTCAGATTTAAAACCAAATATCTGATATCAAGGTTAATGTAAGCACTAACCGCAAGTCTATATTTTACCTTGTGCAATTAAGGTCATACTTTACTAGCTTTATGCTTTAATGAAGTATCATTTGTGGTAGAAAAATTAATCAAAAGTTTATCTTTGAATTAATTACTTACTTGGTTACTTCCTAATAAAGAAATTTAAAAAAACATACTATTCAATACGTGATAAGTTATAATGGATACTTGTTCTATTTTGTTGTTAACACGGTATATTTACATTTAATCTCTTTATATTGGTTTCTTATCTTTGTTTAAACAAAATAATGGTACTGTGGTTTACAATGGGTAAGGTTTAGTCATTTTACATTTAAATATTAGGTTTATCAAAAAGTGTTGGGGCACTGTAATTGTGCAGCTAATGAATAAATGAAAATACAAATGTTTTTCATTGTCTCTATAAGGCTAAAATTTTTGTCAAAGCACACAATCCTGTTGACACTTTATAGACAAATTTATCAACGTGAAGATTCCACATTAGTTTGTATCTAATTTGAGTCTTTAAAATGTTATGATGATTATTCGTAACTATATTTAATTGAAAAGTTTACAGTTTTGTGCATTAGGAAAAAAAGTATTTTGTTTAATTGGATTGATTAAAAGGTCAATATTGGTCAGGTACTGATTAACTCATTTACTTTATATGAGTAAGATTTGATTGCATGGTTGATCATTTGCAATTCTGATCGCTTGCTTCGTTGGTCGGTTGCAACTCTAATCTCAGATACGCTCCAACAATTTCTGTAAAATGCTAGAAAAAATTATTTTCTCCATTATAATAAGTTATAGAGATCTATTTCTTCCCAGAAAAAAGTATAATTTTGAAAAAATTTTAAAATTTAAAATATATCATTGGGGTTATAGAATTTAAAATCAAAACAAAGAATCATAACAATCTGTGCATAAACAAAGAACCAGTAAACTATTAAAAGTAATACTCATGTAGTTTAATTATTCACATGTGGCTTCCTAAAAACAGTAACTAAAACTATTGAATGAAGATTACAAAAGGAGTGGTCAAATTCAAAATGAATGAAATATGCAAATTTAATCAACAAACTAACTAAAGGGACATTGAGCTGTAATATCAAATGGAGTGACCTTATGCATGCAGAAAAGAGACAAATGAGCTAACCAAATCTGCTCGCCAGAAGGGGAATGTGGTAAAAAAGTATTACAATTAATCTAAATAAACTACTAGTGATCTAGTGATAAAAACAAATAAAAAAATCAGTAGAATTTTGGTAGCAGTAGGGAAGTATACTGCAATTTGCACAGTGTTATTGCAAGGAAGTATTTTTATATTTTAACGAAGGACTTTTAACAGTTAAAATTAATTATTGCCGGCTTAACATATTTTTGTATCTATGTATTACATCAGTCACCGTATAATTATATCGTGATTATGTTTGTAACTCTCTAAACTGCACAACACATGAATAAAGTTGTCCATCCTGCCATGGTTTTAACTCTATTTAATGTTTGATATGTCAATAGAAACTTGTAATTTTTAAAATACATTCTTAAAAAGTGTTTCAAATATAAACCAAAATTTATTGTTTGGAGACGAATACCAATTACTAAGCATGTATGAATAAAACCAAATTTTTTGGTCAAGTGTATATTGCTTATAAGATATTGTAACACATGGATTTTAAATTGATCCAGCTAACTAGTCCACACGACCAAACCTGCTCTTGACCACTCTTGTCTTAATCTACAGCCGAAATACCTGCACATATTACTTATGCGATTAAATGTTTTGTATATTATAAACTCAATTTGTAATAGTACAATTTATAACAAGTATTATGAAATTTCAAGATCTAAATTAAAATAAAATAAAAATAAAAAGTAAATTTACAAATTATAAACCTAAACCTTCACCACTGTATTTTGTGATCATTGATTATTGATCTGCTTAGTTGAGTATACAATGTACATACAAATCGTCATTCGAGGTGGTGGTATGCTTTCGTTGTTCGACTTTAATTTTTTTACCAGTGGGTAAAGGCTTAAATTTTCACCATGTGACACCTTTACTAGAAAACTTGTCTATTCTTGAAAAGTGTCCGAGTTTAATGCAGCAGTGTTTGTATGGAGCAACATTGTTACGGTCAACTTTGTACGGCAACTTAGGCGACTTGAACTTCAACCGTCGACCTCTGCATTTGACCACCTGCATTTGAAAGTGGCTAAATATTTTAAAGTTTCTTTGATTTTGTTATTTTCAATTAAGTGAGCTAAACCTAAGCTATTTTTTTTTATTTAGGTATTATCCCTAGTTTTCCTTAAAGAATAATTATAAGAAAAATCTATAGACATGTCCTAAATATGAAGCAACGGACTGCGATAATACCACATATATCAGCACCACGGTCAGCAGCCTATTGACTAGTCACCACTTTACTAAAGTACCGCTGAATCACACTGTATCACTACATAATACTTGTTGACGTTCACACACTATGGTAGCGAATTCAACTGAGTGGTAATAGGTTTTTTGAGGTCACACTTAGAACCCACAGTGTTTAAATAGACGTAGTTTTGTTTAGTTTAATGCCCACCTTGTATACCTTTTTACTTGTCTGGAACTGGTTTTACAAACCTTATCGCAAAACACATTTCTGCTTAAACCAACTCTGTCTTCGTCTTGTATGACACAAACTTGGCTTATAAATAAATACTTATCCTGATAAGTATAATCATAAAATAACAATAATCTTTCAAATCTGCAAAATCGCAGTGATATTACATAAATATGATCTAATACATGTCTAAGTCTTAGGCTATGCCAATCATAAAATCGGCTAATTAGTAGTTCCTTAAGTCTAAACATTTTTTCCTCCACCAACTATTAACACAATTATTTAAATGTGTAAGGAATTTAGCAATAGGCAACCGAGTAAAGAAGCTTTTTATACCATCAAGAATCCTTGTTTTCTTCTTAAATGGTCTTGTGTCTTCAAAATCAATTTGACAAAGTTTTATAGCGAATATACTTTTAATATTGACTTTTAAATTGTTTCACTTTGCAATTCCATGTCATAAAAACAATGTTTAAGAAATATACCTCTTAAATATAAAAAAAATGTTTTAAACTTTACCATTCGAACCTTAAACAGAGGCCGACCCAAAATGCTTGAAAAACCTATTTAGATAATTGCTCCTGCAGTATAACTGTATTGCTGGTGGAATTTCTAAGTTTTAGATATTCTCAGCATGTCATGTTTCAAGTGTTTATTTTCTTCATATTAACAATATTTAGTTGTAAAAATTAATCTACGAGCATTATGCAAATCGAACATAGCATTGTTACTGTGCATTTGATTAACTGTATTCTCCAAAAGATCACAATCACTTTGGGGATCCAATTCAACTTATCACAATACAAATGTTAAAGCAATATTTTTAGTTAAATATGATTTTGTGTTTTTCAAAATAATAAATTAAAATAGGAACATCGCTGGATAACAACCAGAATTACTTAAAACTATAAAAAATTGACTGTGAAATTTTCAAAGTGGTTTTATTGCTTATACTACTAATTTTTAAGTTTAAGAATTGCCGGATCAACACTTTGTAAATTCTTAAAATCTACATCAAAGTTTGAAAGGAGACACAACTAATAACGTGTTATTGATCAGTAAATTACCGGTGCACTTTGCGATCATTTGGCTCTCTTTTTTAAAGTTGTTTAGAAAAGACCTTTCAGATGTCGTGATAAACTTTACGTGTGGGTGTTCCCCATTCCCAATAAAAATATCATAAAATTTAATAAAATAAATAGATGAATAAATGAAACCCTATTTTTTTAAGATGTAAAACCAAATATCCGATAACAAGGTTAATGTAAGCACTAACTGCAAGTCTACATTGTATCTTGTGCAATTAAGGTCAGGCTAGTAGGAGCCCCAGGAGGATGGCGCTAACATGGGTTTCTTATGGGGCACAGCTGATGTGGTGGCTTCACTCAGAGGGTCAACCACGTGACCAAAAAAAGGGGGCCATGACCTCAAAAAATTACCAGTGGTACCAACTTAAGAGAAAAAAAATTCCCAGAGTGTTATACGTAGTAATAATATATGCATAGTAATAATATATATACATGGTAATTATATATACATAGTAATTATATATATATATACACATAATTATATATATATATTATACTACGTGAGAGTGACTGCGCAGACCTGCGCGTCACGCCTCAGCGCCCGCGCGTCACACCTCAGAGCCCACCCCAGGTAATCAAGACACAGAGTGTGGTGAATAATTAATTTATTGACTTCACTTTAAAACTTTATAACCCAAACTACACAAGTCAAAGCAGAGCTACAGGTTATGATGAAGGTAATAGAGGTAGCAAACAATACTCTAACCAAAATAACAAGAATAGAAAGTGAGATTACTGTTACTCAGCACATAAAACACAACACTACTCTAGCCATGTCATTAAGCACGCAAGATTACTACAATACATGAGAATTAAAACTAACACTTTTAAATAATTTACATGAAAACTAACAGTTCAATACTTTAAACATTTGTAATACAAGTCAAGACTTTATACAATTAAAAACTAACAGTTCAATACTTTAAATATTTCCATACATGAAAATTAACAAGTAGAAAAATGCAATTTACACTTGAACACAAACATCACTGATCAAAAAATAGTCTTGCGCGGCCGCTCACGACACTTCGACAGAAGGGGCAACACGTCACCCGACGACTGCAGGCCGGGCATAATGTATGCCCACAAGATAGCGCCACTGTCGGTAACGCATCAAGGCAAATGTGACACACGACGTACCTCGGCTGTTCTGTGGGTGGTGGCACGCCTCGTGTGATTAGGTTGTCCATCCGCCGGTCGTTGTAAGCGAGGATCCTCTCCATAGTGGCGCGGATATCCTCCCAGACGGCTGGAGCAACCTCTCGCACTTGGTGGTCTGCGGTGTCTTCGAGGACATTCCTCGCCAAAGCCAGCGCCTCGCCCAGCTCTGTTCTCACCGTAGCCAGACGAGCCACCATTACATGAACCTCCGAGGTAGTGTTTGATCCTCTCTGCTGTAAAACCACACAAGGTAAGTATTAATAATACAGTAAGATAAGCCTGTAAAAACACACCAGGTAAGTATTAATAATACAGTAAGATAAGCCTGTAAAAACACACAGTGTAAGCTAAGTCTGTAAAAACACAATACCCTCAGTTATCTTACCATCTCAAACATTCGCCTCCTCAGCCGCATAATGCCTTCCTCTCTATGGCAGACACTGCACGCTGGGGGATCGGCCGCGGGCATCCGCTCCTCACACCGTAAATTCTGAAACATTACAAATTAAATATAATACAAGTTCACAAAACAAAATTAAACCCTGCTCCTCACACCGTAAATTCTGAAACATTACAAATTAAATATAATACAAGTTCACAAAACAAAATAAACCCCTATCCCCGATAGAGATACTTACAACAGGTTCAACTCGTCTAGATGGTGGTCGTGTGGGCGCAGAACTTTCGGCGCGGTTCATACGCTCTTCCAAGGCGGCAATGCGGACCTCTGGTATTGACTGTAAAAACAAACAATCAATTACACAGTAAGATATAATTCAGTAAAAAAAAAACAACATACAACAAAATATATCAAAAATAAAATTACCGAATGTCTGGAGGCTCTTGAAGCTCTAATCCGTGCCTCAACGGTCGGGTGAAACGCAAACACGTCTTCCTCCTCCTCTCGCTCCTGAAAACAACATTAAGGTGTAACCAACAGTAGTTTACATATGACATAAAAATAAAAGATAGAAACAAAAAGACATAAACTTTTACCTGTAGACGGAAACCACGCCCGATGCGAGGGTCTCCATCCGGGTATATTCCGCATTCATCCACACCCGCATCTCTAGCATTGGTTAAAACCCGCCTCTGAAAAAAAAACAAGATAGAATTAACATCACTACTAAAAGCACTACTAAAAGCACGACTAAACAAAAACTATCATTACGGCTAATCGTACTAACCGTTTGATCGGCAAACGGTAAGACAGGAGCTGGCGTATTGGGCCGTATCGTAGCACTTGAACTACAAGCTGCTGCTGCCTCCCTCACCTGTAAATAATTAAAATATTATTAAAACCTAAAAATCAATGAAATATACAAGTCAACTCAACCAAAAGTACGTGGGACCCAAGATGGGTCCCACCTATCTAATAACGATTCTAAAGTAGTTACTTACAATATTATTCTGTGGAGGTTCACTACTCCTGACAGTCATCCAGCAGGGGAGTACTCTCGTATTGTTTGGTAGAGATTGTGTCTCCCTGGTACGTCTCAGAATGTTAGGCATGGTCCGCCTGATTGGAGACGCAGGCCTCTCCCACTGAAAAAAAATATTAGAGTTTGAGAAAACAGCACCTGAAGTACTAGGTGAACCCCCCTTCCCCACCCCGCCCCAAGGGAGGTCCTTGCAGGACCCCCCCTTTGAACTATCAATCTCATACAGTTTACAATAATGAACCTGGTCTATATAAATTAATTTAACAAATAAAATACAAGTTAAAACTTACAGTTCCCAATGCTCGCATGCTAGCCTATACAAGCTCAGGACTTACACCAAGATCATACTGCAACAGACAAATAAAAATAAAATTTAGACTTACATTTTCTAGCCCGCGAGAGATGGACTCCCTAGCTTCAGGACTCAGACCGGCAATATCGTCCTGTAACAAAATTATTAAAATTACGACAAATAGAAAAAAATCACAAGTGAGCAAAATACAGATAATAACCCAATACTAACCATAAACCTATTTCTGGTCAATAAACTGCCGTCATCAAGGAAGGTCCGCGAGGTCTCGATATAAATCCCAGACTCGCCAGACAATCTTAACATCTGTGTTATTCTTCCGTTATATTCTTCCTAGAATATAGAGAAAAACATGTATAAACAACACTCTTAAAAGATAGATATAATAATAATAAAGCATAAATAAAAAACACACCTGAGTGATAGATCGCAACCCAGATGACCCGCTCGAACCGCTCTGTAAAGAAGACAATAATTGTTAATCCCGTATCAAATTATAAAAAATTACTGAAAAACATTTAAAAGAATTACTCGATAATTCCTACCTGTTGTGACACACGCTGAGATATGTCGCTCAAGGATACGTGAGACCCGCTCTGAAAACAAAAAACAAACGCGTTAAATATACTCTCCAAAGGGGAGTGTATCGATACACCCCCCTTTGAACTATCGCTATATATGAGACTACCTATAAATAAAAATAAAAAACTCACTGCACGAATAGATAGCACGTCGAGATCATCCGCAAAAAACATATCTTGACTAAGTGTTTGTTCATCTCGTGAGGTAGTAGCCGGTAGATCCTGAAAACAATTAATAACTAAGTAAACTACTAAATCTATAGTGGGTAAATCTATAGTGAAATTGCAAGAGACTTTGATTACCTGATTATTGGGCGGAATGTTCTCATCCTGGTCGAAACCAATCACCAAGCGAAGGCACACGAGAGCTAAAACTTGTAACAACATCACTACTGTTATAAACACTGTAATGTGCATAGTACAATGATACCAGGTCAGAGACCCGTATTTATACGCAAAATCCCTTCCAGCACTGCTTTACAACAACCAACCAATCAGCGCCCGCATATTCTGTGCTCCCCGCCCACAAACTACGTACTCCCGCCCCCACACTGTGCTCCTCTCTCAGTTAGCCGTGATGAACCCTCCGAGCTTAACCGAACTTTGCCTTCAGCACTATTGTTTGCAATTTAAATCTCCACACGAAATTCAAAATTTAAACCTTCCGTTTTTATTGAAAAAATTATTAATTGAAGAGCACAAAAGTAAATGTTTCTCAGCCTTATATTTTGTGTTTCTCGGAAAGGGGAATTGCAGTAACTGTTACTCGGTGGGTACAATTATTAATAAGATTAACTTTTTTGTTGTTGAATGTGTGTGTGTGACTGTGTATAATTCTGTTTTATGTATTACAGATATATTTACAAGCGCCGCATCGGTTTCGGGACGGCGGTGGTGGCTGGGTGACCGGAAACATACCCCTAGGCTACCACCTGCGCCCGCCGTACTCACAGACTCCGTATAACTGCAACTACTGCGGGAGGTCGCTCTCTTTGGGGAGGCCTAATCAAGAATGCTTTTGTTAATGTAAGTTCCCCCTCCCGCGGAAGCGGTTGCAATTATCTGGCGCTGCTCGCCTCTCGCGCCAGTTAGTCAGTCAGCCGTTAGCCGTGATGAACCCTCCGAGCCTAACTCAGCTTTGCTGTCAGCAAATCTGTTCAGATAACCCTAGACTTTTCCAAATTCAAAATTTAGACGTACCATTTTTAATTAAACAATTACTAATATCAGAACATCACAATCATTGCTGGATTTTAAAACAACATTTTCATTATTTTGAATATAACTTATTAGAGACTTGTTCAAACTGCTTCTGGGTAAGTTTAAAGTAATGAAAGGTAAGCAAATCCTTTATTAGTTATTATTGTTGTTTTATTCTTGTTTTATGTTACAGGGAGACGAGTTGGTAAATGACAAGAGGTACACGAAGGTGGAGTCGGTAGGGTATTCTCTTGCTGAGCCTCGACCTCCGCTCCAAAGGTGTATTGCCTGCTGGAAGCGAAAGAGAATAAATCCAATCCTCATCCGCTGCTACTGCCTCGACTTTGAGGCAAACGTGACGGAAGAGGCTTGGACTGCGAAGGTCCTCAGATCCATTGAAGATTACTACGACTAGGTGAGTACAATTACATCAAAAGCGTTTCACTGTAAAAACCCGTTTTTAATCCACCTGTCGTTATGCGGGCTAGCGCCGGGTTCCTAGAGTCGGTTAGTTAGTCTTCAGTTAGCCGCGATGCCTGAGGTATATAGTCTGTGCGAGTCGTGTGAAAAATTGTGCTCATGCACAATGTTAGTAATTTTTGAGGGTCGGGGGTGGGATTTGTGTTGCCGGTGTATTTACTTGGACCCGGAGGACTATAACACCAAACCACCTCCGGAACCGTGCGAGCACGAGGATTACTGTAAGTTGAAAACCGTCACGGTAAAATGGCTAATGTAGTTTTTACGTAACCCGCATGAGCTATGCTCGACTTAACACCCCCGGTAGTTTTACTGGCAAAACGGCCAGTCTTCACCATGTCCTCACACTGCGCGGACTTTACGTTAATAAGCTCCTCTTTTGAGCCGTTTTGGAGGTACGGGTGGTGCGATGACGAGCACTGCGTGGAAGTGACGCCACATTTAAAAGTGTGGTATCACTATCCACGCAACTCCATTTTGCAAGTCCAGCTCCGCTACTCGTGGAAGCTGGACTACCTCTGTTTAGATTGTGGTTGTGTGTTCTCCACCGGTTGGATGGATTTCTCTTTATGAGGTATGTAACACTATGTTTTTTTAATCACTGCCCCAACCAACGCAGTGATTCGTGACAGCCAATCCATTAAAAATGCTGCCTCCGATTTTTTATATTTTTTTTGTTCTCTGTTTATTCCGTTAGGCTATTTACTGAGACTGTGTCCGTTCATTTTAGCCTAGAAAATAGACAGAGAATTTTTACTTTTTATATTTTTTTGTTGCGCTTTTCCATCCGTTTTTCCCTGACAGTCGGAGGAAAGCACAATGCTTTATAGGGTTTAACCAGACCTCCCCACATCCCTGGAATTACGGGTTTTACGCCGACCTGTTAGATGAGCGACTGCCGGGCCTTATTTTTATTAGGCCCCACTTGAAAATATTTCTCGAGCGTAGTACTTTGCGGACTTCAAAGCGCAGTTTTCATTTTTATTTCCATGAACAATACAATCTACAAGTTCATAACTATGAAAACTATTTACAATATTTATTTCTTTAACATTAGGGTGAAATTCCCGAAGGAATTGAGCCTTTTCCAAACCTTTTGTATAAATAGTTTCAAAAGGTTTACAGAGTTAGCATAAAAGCTCTTCGCTGTAATGTACCTCACCTTCATTCCATTTTATGTGGTGATAATGACGAGTCAGCCAGCGAGCTGTTCTCTGCATTTTACTATTCAACAAATTAAAACAGTATGGAGGTCGGAACACAATCTGTGTTTTATACGACCTTCCAACTATAGCAAGTTCTTTAATAATAAATCTATTAGAATTGTCTTTAAACGCGTGAAACTCCACTATTGCTTCCATAATAAAATTTCCTGATAAAGTCGCTCGGCTACGTGAGGTGGCAATTGATCTGTACAGGTTTGAGCACCGGCTGAAACCTGATTAAAAAAAACTTGTATAATATCCTCAATATAAAATAATTGCAAAACCTCGCGACCGATTAAAGGAATATTTTTCACAAGTTGATCCCATTCATTAAAGTTTAGTGCTAAGGAGTGTACTCCATCAGAGACACAGACGTACTGATGTCCAAAAATATGTGTAAGTTTAATATTAGCTCCAGACTCTATAGATATTAAACACTGATTTTTACTCAAGAGAGCTAACGTCACTTCGTTAAACCTGTCAATTAGCTGGCAAAACGAGTCGTAACTCCAAAATACAATACCTTTTCTCCCTTTAATTAATACTCCGAGGCTGTTGTCCCTGTTTTTAAAAATACCCGATACTACGCACTTGGTGAGCTCAGGGTCCAAGAAATGGACTGACTTTAAAAATACACCAGTCATTAAATTTATAGGTTCTTTACCTTTGGGAATGACTATAAATTCTTCCATAGTTTCAGTCAGATTCCTCTGAATTTTCATAATCACTGTAGTTTAATTCTGTACGCCATTTAACTATAATGCTATCAGCCCCCATGGGCAATTGAAATTTTTCCTCGACGCTATTAAATTTATAACTGTCTAAAATATCCTTTTTAATTAAAACTCCTTCTTTGTAATATTCAATTTCAATCCAACCAAAATAATTCATGTTTACTCGCTGAACGCTAACTACAGACTGATTAGATATCTATTTTATTTATATAAATGTACTTTTTTACCCCTTCCCCACCCCACCCCAAGGGGGGCGAAACGCCCCCCTGTATTCATTCCATGTGTCTGACCCGGAGGGTCCACTTTTTAAAAATTGCATTGGAAATTTTCTCTTGTGTCAGTTTAATACGTCTTGAAAATCTGGTTCTGTCCCTTGCTAACTGTTCCCAATCTGATTTCCTGTCTTCTTCTGTGGGTAGAATGTATATTTTTGTAACTACCGGGTCGGAGAAACTAACTCGAGATTTTCCTGACATCTCCCGTGATTGGTGTGTATGTATAATGACAGTCGTGGATTATGAGGCAGTATGCCCAAGTATTAGCTGGAATTACTGTTTTAGCTTGAATCTCAAGCCTTACATCTACGGGGCCGGTCTTAATAGTATCGTCCTGCTTTGAACAATCAATTACGTACAGAGGGCATTTTGTTTTAAAATCATCAAAGTTTAATATCGGTGACCCGATTCGTCCGTAATACGAATTTTGGAATGTAGCATACATGTCATAGAACAAGGCTGTGTTCCCACGAATATTATCATAAGGATAAAAGTTTGAATTTATATAAAGCTTTACATCAGTTATGTCGCAGGCATCAAATAGTGACATATCTTTTGTTAAATCATTCTTTCTGTCTGTCTGAAAGGCGAGAACAACATACCGGGGTTTTTCTGTTTGGTTAGATGTTTTTAGTGTCCAAGATAATGTGTCTGTTCTTGGTAGGTTCGGGTATTCAATCATGTCCCACTGACGGAAGGGAACATGTATTGCGGGGTCTTTCTCAATAAACTTGTACAATTTTAGTTTACAGGCGTCGTTGACTGTAATATGAGGTATACGCCAGTAGATTTTGTCAATTGTTAATGTTAAAGTACCAGCCTCTGTAGTTTTTACAGCGTTAATATCCGAAGCCGAGCGTAAAAATATTAATTCTTGTTTGACGTTTACTAAAACCTTTCTATAATCTTCGGCAGACCCTAACCAGAGTTTTAGCGGGATCGAATATATAAAATCTGTCACCTGTTCAGATACCCCGGGGCTTTTCCAACACGCGTTTTTCAATATATTAGTTTCTTCCGAGCGAATGGATAAAATATTTTTTAAAGTAGTACTAATGCCGACATTTCTCGTCCTATCAATTTCCTTGCCACAAATCTCGTAGCGGATTTCTTCAAACATAAAAGCCACTGCGTTATTTACAAAGGATACATTCAGAGCAGTATCGTTCGCTTTTTTAGCGCTAACTTTACCGTGAATTACAATAAAGCTTTCAAAAGGCGCAGTTATAATGTCCTGTTGTAATATCGGTATTCTTATTTCATCATTATTATTATAAGTTGTATTAGCGTATGGTAGATGAGCATGGAATTCCATTCCTGTTATTAAATCATCGTAATTAGCGTGATTGTCAATTTCTAAAAGAGCCATTTTTTACAACTTTAAAACCGAGGGAACGGAGAAACTTTATATTCTTACAAGTTAACACCTTTGCTTTCTGAAGACTACTGGCTTGTTGAACTGTTGGGCTGGAATTAAATAGTAGCCCCATTGCTTTGCCTTAGATGTAATCTAACCGAGATTCTTTCTCCGCGAAAATTAACAAGATTTCCGTCTTGATCTTTGAGAGAGATTGTTAAGGTATTGATCCTTTGACTTATTACCGGTAAATAAATCACGTTTCTCGGGAGCTCAACTATTTTATACCCCGGTGGTTCGGCCGGGTAGAATTCGTGTATCACATGACCCTCAACTCCATTTAGGTACGACCCGCGTGTGATATTACATTCTACCCGTATAGAATTAACTTTAATTATATCTACAGGCAGTTCGGAAACATGTTGTTTATTAGCCTCGTATATTTGTTTTTTAAATCCCAAGAGTGTTCCCAATGAATGTTCTTTAGTAAAATCAATTTTTTGAGAACAACATATCGTAGCCTTTAAAGTGTTGTTATTTGGTTTTAATGTAAACTTGGTTTCTTTTGGCAGTTGAGATTGTATATATGTCTGTATATCTTCAATCTCGTAAGATCCTTCAGGGATTGTAATGCTGTTATTTTCACCGTAGTAAAACTTATCATTATTGTCTTTTTCAATGTTCGGTATAGAGTTATAAGTGGTCAGTTCAATTAAACCTAGCTCCCATGTACCCTCGCTAACATCAATAGGAAACGCTAGCTCATGGGATAGTATACTAGTTGTTCCCGTGAGGCAGAACATTACTGCAGAGAAAATGTAAGCACAAATGACCACACACCACTGTATCAAAATTCTGTTGTCTCTCGTAATTATAGTAGAGTTCACATCCCGCCAAATATCGTGTTATTTCTGGTGGTGGTCTTAAATTGCCAAAACTGTCATAATAATAGGCTTTATTATTAATCTTCCTGTAACATACCCAGTGCGTGCCTGGGCCGGTTGTACTGTCCAAGTTAACTATAGCAGATTCACACTTTCTCGAGCGTTTTGGTAAACTATCCCTCATGTAAACTCCTCTAAAGTTTGGAATTTTTAATAATCTCGCGTATTTGATTATATCGTAATTTGTCAGTGGTTTTATTGGTATCGAGATGCTTTTTTTTTCGTTCTTCTTTTCTTCCTCTTGCCGGCCCCTTGCTTTTTATAGGGTCTAAGATATAAACCTCTACCTTTAGGACGTTTAACGGGTCGTTTCTTTTTACGACCTCCCCCCAATTTAGTCTTGGCCTTCATTGCTGTGGTGACTAACCAGGAAGCTGCTTTTTCGCCCAAAGATGCGTCTGATGCTTTGAACCTCTGCCAAGCGCGCTCCGCCAACTCTTTGTCAGCTTGCCTTCGCCGCTCGTTGTCGGAGTACCGCGAGTATGCTATATCGTGTTGTTTACAAGCTTCGTCTAGCCCGTTTATTCCTTTGTCACCTCTAGCTAATCTCTCTTTTAATTTGCCGGGCCCGCAATACCGATATGGTTTTAAGGTTGGTGTTCTTAAATGTAATTCGATAGGTAGGAGGTCTATAGCCTTATTAATAACAGATGAAACAATACCTCCGCCTCGCACAACCGCTTGCTTACATCTGAGAGGTTTCCTTCTTGTGTTAGCCATTTTATTGTAAATATTTAATCACTTCGTAAAGTTTAGTTAATAGAGTCTCGCGTATACACGGTATTTTTAAAGCTTCAAACACGTCAGGCAACGTGCGAGATACCGAGTTAGTAAAATCGCTGTACTCCAAGACCCCACTGTCAGTTATAAAGTAAATCATCCCGTTTATATACCTAAAAGCACCGTGACTGTGGGCAGGGATACCGTAAAGCGTAGACGAGACCATTCCCATAAATGTACCAGTAAAGTCGCACTCGTTAATTTCAATCAGATACCAATCGTCAATAATCATGTAGCTCTTTCCCGTGTTAGTTGCAAAGGCCGCGTTTACTTTATGTACCATTCTACCGGCTATGTTATTGACATTATACACTGTAATCAAGGACAGTGAAGGGTATCTAAATAAAAATACATCATTGCCAAAAAAAAGAGCAATTTCCCCGTTAGGCCTTTGGTAAATGGCGGATATTTCAGTAAAGTTTTGCGGTAAAAATTTAAGCCAGTGTGATATTCTTCTTGGCCGTGTTAAGTCCTCAGGAATTCTCTCTGTAGGATTTAAACTAATAATCCATACATAGTCTCTAAAGAAAGCAAATATCCTTTTGTTTACAATAACGAACATATCAATTTGATCTTTTATTTCGCAAATATCGCGTTTTTCAAATATCTCGGGTGGTGTTACTGCTGAGGTAGTGGATGTTGTCGTAGTGGTAGTGGATGTTGTCGGTGTGGTATGTGTGGTTGTGGATGTTGTCGTATTCATTTTTGGAATGGTTGCAAATGTCTTAGTGGGCCTGCCGTACAGAAACTCCATAGCGAGTCTGTCATCATTGCCTAGCTCGTATTCGTTAAAGTCAACAATCCCTGTAGGGTCCCTGTTGAAAGGGAACATTACTGATTTATCATCACCTGAATGATCCAAACCAAGGGAATGTCCAATCTCATGAAGCAATGTTAGGAAGAATGAAATTTTTCCATTTCGTGGTAAATTCATAGTAAAATCCCAATTTTCTTCCGAATCAAAGTGTATGTCCGTTTGGTTATACCCCGTATTGGGGAGATAGCCGTGGGCGAGAACTAACCCGGGTCCATCAAAATCATAGGGACAATTATCCTGTCTCGAGTAGAATACATGTTTTCTAGATGTTGAAAATGATATAATTATTGTGGGATTATTTATGTTTTTTTTTAAAGTTAAATTTGCGTGTTTGGCCCATACATCAAAAGCTTTTTGAATTATGTCGGGGTGTTGAGAAGGGCCGTATTGATACCAGGTTATTTCTGTAGTGTTCCACTTTCTATTGGGTAAAGCTGAGAATGGTAATATATTGTCGCGATGGCCGCACCTAGGCGTTCCCATGAGGGCCAATGTATCGTTATCAAACACTCCCGTTGGTTCAAGACGAAAGTACTCTTGAAATTGTCTTACTGCAGAAGTAATGTTTTGTGTCAAAGCGTTTTTCTCCAAATACCCGTAATAAGTTAGAAAATCTACCGACTTGTTGCACGAGGCAAGAGGTAGAAAAATCAATAAAACAACCCGCATGTTGAGTGGATCGGCGTAGACTAATTAGTGTTTGCCAGTTAATGTGTTTTTAAACCGGATCCCGTCCTCAGGAAACTGGGGAAAGGGTCTGTGTCTTCAATTAATTCCTCTTCATAGGGATCATCTTTATTACGAAATTGTCGTGTATTTTCGTCTAAAAAGTATTTATTGATAACATTTAATCTTATCCAATCGTCCTTGTCTGTCTGTATTGGAGCTCCTAAGGTATTGTAAATGTCAAATAAAACTTTACTCAATAGTCTTACAATATAATTTAAGTTTAATACGTCTTGAAAATCTGTAGGATCCGAGCAATTTTTTATTTGTTTTGACTGACAATCATAAAAAGTGTTATCTACCAGCATTAAGGCTGATTTTAACATCCGCAAGTTTACAGCGTCATATTCTTGTTCGCCATCTCGCACGTCTCTTAGTATTTTGTTCCCTAAGATATAATGTTCTCCTGTAAAAGGAATACATTTGTAGTCTACGTAAAATTTTATGGCAGCATCATCAGAATTTTGTGGTGATTTTACATGTCGAATAACACATTTATTAGCGTCAAAATACTCTTTTTTCCATCTAAAATTAAGGTATTGTCACACATAAATATTTTAGTCACCGCGTCGTTATCCTCTGCAGGTCTTTTTAAATTACATAATCGCTTATTTTGTATATCGTAATCACCGTCGGGCGTTAAATTAAAGCCATCACCCTTGGGACCTTTGGCGGCCTCACCTCGGGATTTTCGGCTACTACGTCCAAACTTGTCAATAGTCATTATAATAATGCTTTAAATCTACTGTTTCCAGATCCTTTTATGTAACCAGCCTCTCTCAGTTCCTCCACGATACTTAGTATTTCATTGCTATGGACTCTGTTTCCAGTCTCTGTTGACATGGCAATGTGTCGTAATCTGTCCACCAATTCATTGGCATCATCCCAGTGTATAATGTCACGAGATCGTGCATTCTTCCACGCTAAACCTTTGCCCGCTTTAACCGGGAATAGGTCTTTAATAATTCTTCTGTACTTTAGATTTTTGTCCCTTCTAATTACATTGTGGAATTTGTATCCTTTCTTGTGTGCGTTGGTGGCAACAATAATACTCTTATAGGTCTTAAGGTCTTCTTCGTTGTATATTTCCTCGTCAGGGGTTCTTTTAAATATGAGCTCATACAAGCCTTTGGTTGGACTATACCTTGTGTTGTTTATTAGTATAGTTCCATCGTTGTCAAAGTCTAACACCTTATCTCCCATCATTAAAGTACTGCCTTCGTATCTAGGGCCATAGTCATGATCAATTACTCGGACCTTACCGCTAGCATCCTTTAAAAGCATTGTCATATATCTCACCGTAATGGGGTTACTAAACTGACTTTCAATATATCGCGACGCTGTTTCCAGTCCCGAAGGAGTCGATACAATTTGTTTTAACCCACTGCTTTCAGGCGTAGATACACTCTGCGGTATAAATTCAGCTTCATCATCTGTCGTACTATAGTCCATTGGCTCTTCTTTAAAGGTTTCAGGTTCTGTTTTTATGTCTGCTGTGTTTGTTTTTCTAAGTTCTTGAATAATTGGTTTATACTGTTTCTCAAGCATAATATCACTTTCCTCGGATCCTTCCTTGAACATTTTATACTTTCTCTTAATAGCATTACGCAGCTGTATCAGTCGATTAGTCAGTTGCTTACTGTTTCGCTTCATAGTCGCAAATGATATATTTAAACCAACACGTTTAAATTTAAGGCATTTCGACTTGCCTGAAAAACAAGGCACGCATTTTGCATCTTTTCATGTAACGCGTAACATCTAGAAGCGAAATACCGGCGCTCAAGTCTAATCCTTTATAATACCTAGCTTCCTCCCTTACAAGACTGTGTCTCGGTATTATATAACGATTTGTGTAACTTTTAAAAACAAAGGCTCGCTTTACATTGTCCCTCCATTGTGAGACATGTGTTACTATGTACTTGTCGTTCTCAATGTTTTTTTGCATATATTTGCTCAACATTCTCAATGGTTTGTCATGATGTCTGTTGTACATTAAATACGAGTTAAGAAGCCAAAATTCGCACGGGTTGGTTCCAGTAAATTTTTTCCACTGTTCAAATAATGTTTGATTTGTCACTCTATATACACCGTTTTTTAAACTAATACCAAATCTCTCACACTGTGAGGCCACTGTGGGCAGGGCTGCTCTTAAAAACTCTGTAGTATATAATCCTTGGCAGTAGTTATTTACAGCAGCAAAAGGTTTACCCCTCGGCCCTTTGGGAGTATCGTCAGGAATTGGCCCCCAGGCTGTATTATAACTAATGTCAATATAACATTTGAGGGATAAAGCCATTTTATAAATTTTGACAGGGGACCTGATGGGTATAGTTCTCTCTGTCAAAACTATACATCTGGCCGCGTGAGGTATTTTGCAACCATACTCCAACATTTTTAAAACTATCTGAGCAAAATTAATACTACCATGCAGGTTTCTTAAAGGCAATACTTTACCAAATATATCCGGAAAGGGTCTAAATCTAGATATTAAATTTTGGGGGTCTCTCACTGTTGAATTTCTCATATCTTCATGATAAATCACTAGTTCTAAGGGTACACTCTGTTCTTCACACTTTTGTAAAAAGTTTAACCAAGTATCTCTATTATAAGTTCTCTCACTCGCAGATATCATTAATAAAACTACAAGTGGTAGCCTCGCAGTGCTTGGAGTTTTTTATGTCTCCAGCATCTGTTATTGAAGGGATGGCCGTGTTTACCCTTTCTACTGCAATAATTACTACAGAATTTATTTTTGTCCTTGTAATAAAAAGAACACAGGTTAGACCTTACGTTATGAAGTTTCTTATCAAATCCCCTTAAATCATTATAATAGTAGATGCGTACCATTATACCTCTGCTATAAAAGTGTCCATTCCCACTCTGTACCTTCCCTTAAATGGATCTAGAGTCTTGTCAATAACTAGAAATCCAAAATTGTCACGCCACGCCTGAGCGCATATTTCTCTAAATTGTTCAAATGACATGTCTGTGGTGATATGATCGTTGTATACATGTCTTAGGTTCATTTCGTCTTGTTTGAATAAAATAACAAAATTACAATTGTCCCTCACCAGCTGCTTGGGAATAGCGCTATATGTCTGTCCCAGATAGAATGAATCTAAATTGTTGTGTCTCCCCATAGTAAAAAAGTTGCGTATATTATTATGTTTTTCTGCCGATATATCATCAAAAATCATTATAGAGTTTGGTTTAGCTTGATTTGGGTGTATAACTAAACTATTATCGTCAAATTCATGATACCCAACCTCTTTAGGCATAACCTGTTTAAGTAATTTGTATTTAGGCTGATAGAGGGATTTTGAAAATATATAGATATTCTCAAATCTTAGACCGTTTGGGTCAAATAATAAATTAAATAAAACATTGGTCTTCCCACAGGAACTCGGCCCCGCGATTATACAACGTATTGAATCTGGCAGTAAAGCGCCATGTTTGTTCTGTTTAACCATTCCGGCCCCCGAGAAATAATTGTCAAAGTTTTTTACAGAGAACTTGACTTTCTGCTTAATAACCCGCATTGTGACTGGGTACATACTACTAATTGCTCTGCTTTTTAAGTAATCACTTCACGGTAGAGTGACATGCGGGCTTTTATGCGGGTTTCACATGAAACTTTTTCCCATTTAGCGGCACACGTGCAGGATTTACGCTTTGTTGGACATTAGTGCGATGACCCAGGAGTTAGTGCATTCACCTTTATCCAAGAATTATGAGAAGAAGGAAAACCAGACCATTGAACAAGTGCTAAATTACCCTTCCGCTTTAAGATTTTTTCAATCAAGTAAACATTACCTGTTTTTGACTTGCTAAGTTCTTCAGCGTAAAACCCTCCTTTAAGTATCTCTCCTCTGTTGTCTTGTAATATGTATGTTGCTGGTCTTGTTGGTTTAATCGCGTATACTGTAAACGTCTCATTTGACCAATTTTGTAAATAGCTTTTTTTGAACACTCGTTTGGTTTTACTGATTCTAACAATGTCGCCTACCTTAAATTTGTGTTTAAGATTTTTTGCGTTGCCAACTCTATTCATTCTATTCAGAATATCTTGAAAGTGCTTTTTTTGACATCCTTGGGTTTCATACCTATAGTCCTGTGCTTTGTATTGTTGTAAGAATTTAAAATTTTTGGTAAAATACTTAACCATTCGTAACTTCCACGGGCAGTAAATAACTTGTACATTTTTGTCTTGATAGTTCTGTTTAATCTTTCCACTATACTAGCTTTAAGTTCGGAAAATGTATGATAATGGTTGATTTTGTATTTTTTCATTAAAGCATTTACGTGTTTATTGAAAAAGTCTGTTCCCTGATCTGTTTGGAAATGCGTCATTTTATATTTAGCTAAAATAGGAGCGAGTGCCTTTGCCACTTCTGGCCCTGACTTGTTTTTTAACGGGACGGCAAAAGCTAGTTTGGATAAACAGTTAATCATTGTCAATATGTACTTGAACCCTTTATTGACTCTGGAATAAGGCTTTATTTCAACTAGGTCAGCCTGGTATAGTCCGGGAAGAGTAACTTTACGCCTGGGATAATTTCTCCTGGCAGGCCGGTGTAGTTCGTTAGCTATAGCGTCCATTGTCAAAATAACTTATTTATTCGGTAAACATTAGTTTTATACCAGTGTCTGTTTGAATGGGGTTTGAGACCATTCGTGCAGTGAGCACCCAGGTTAAACCTTTATTTCGTGCGTGAGCCAATCCAGGTTATTACTGGTTGACGCCCAGTACAAAATAAAAGTCCTCTCCCTTTGAACAGACAAGTGGGAAGAGTTTTTTATTTGCTTTTTTTTGCCCACCGGATTGTTTTAAGGAGTAGCCTGGGTATTGGCCAGGCTTCTCAATGTACAAATCCTTCATTCACCCGAGGTCGGTTCGATTGAGTAGTCTGGTGTTGGCCAGACGCCTCTAATCTACTGGACCCCTCATTCACACATGAGCTATTCAAAGGAGCAGTCAAGCGATTAACTTGACTGTTCAATCTACTAGGCTCCCTTTCAGGTTTACGGGGTTTTTAGTCACCCACGCCAGTGACCTTAATTCACACACACACATTCATACAGTGGGACTTAGGCATTATCTAACACATGTTCAACAATATTTACAAAGTTATGTGAGGTGAGGATGTTATTATGAGCAGAATCAAAGTGCATGCCATAACTCCTCATCAACTCTTTAGCTTTATTTACAACATTTATCCCGTTAGGGACAGATGATTTTACAAAGCATGGTACAAAACCTTCCTCCTTTGCTTTATTTAAAGCCTTGTGAAAACTCACTTTTTGAGTACGGATACACTTGTATTCGCAGACTCCGTACAACTGCAACATTGTGTCTTTAATAAGAATACACAATACGTGGCTAAGGTCTTCCTCTTTAGGAAAAACTGCAATTTTTGATGCTTGGTCAGTTAACATTTTATTTATAGATTCTTTTTCTTTTTCCAGTTGTTTGTTAATTTCCAGTGATTTTGTAAGTGATTTTAACAACTGATTATTCTCCTGTTTGATTTTATACATTCCATATTTTCTTATGGAAGGCAAGACTTCTTCAAAAACCCAGTCTTGGAATTTTTCAGCAATGGGCAATTTAGATTTTAAAATTAGCGAATAAAGACCAGGCTCGTTAAGAAAGATTGTTTGGGAATGAAAGTGCAAGGGGGGCGTTTCGCCCCCCTGTACCTCCGGTAAAGTTTTGCGGTGTTTTTCTCTTACATGGGTACGGATTGCGTGTTTTGTATCGTGATAACCCAAGATTTTAGCAACATCTTTTGCTTTAAACCAAGGATTGTTTTCTCTGTCAAACGGGACAGCAACGTCCTGGTCATTAAATATATAAGAGGTTAAGTGAGACATTTTTATTTGTATCGCTGGAAGCTCTTACCTGTGCAGCTGCAAGGGGCAGAGTGAAGTTAACTCTTGAGAATAAAAAGCGCTAAAAGTCTCGACCAATCACGGCACAGAACGCTAATTACAACCAATAGAATGCACTTTTATTACAACCAATTACAGAGCAGTATTTTAACAGGTTACAACTAGTTGTCAGGTTTTTTAAATTTAATTAACACATGGTGCACGTGTTCTTTATTAAATTCATCATAAATTGTAAGGTCGATGCATGGGCGATCTTCCGGTTCGCCCCACTCGTCATTTAACACAAATGAGTCAGTCAGACATCCTAGTTTTTTTGCACCGCTGTCAAAATAAATGTTATATTCTAATTCATCGTACTTGGAAAATTTAGCTACTTTTTTCATAACCCTTTCTTTAGAGAATCCGCTATTTAGCATCGCCTTACCACTCAAAAATTCAACTTCTATCCTGTCAAAGTCTGCATTTGATAACAATTTTAATGTTTTTCCTTCAAATTTAAGTTTTCGTACAGGTCTTCCATCACAAAATATATTTATAAAGATCCAACCAATATTTTGTTCCCAATCCTCACACATTGTACAGCAAACGGACACACGTCTGATCGCAACGAAAGCTGGATATTATATGTACAAAGGGAGTCCCGAATCAGGACTCCCTTGGGGCGGGGTGGGGGTTACTCCAATCTTTGACTCTTTTGATATCCGTAAGGTAAAGTTTCATACTCGCTCTCGAGCCTCCTTTTTGGTCCTGTAATTCTAAACTTTTTAATTTCACTCACTGTTACTATATTTTTGTCTTTAGTTCTCCTGATTCTATTCTCTTCAATTTCTAGTATCTCTTTTGTTTCACTGAGGACCATCTTTTTTAGAGCTTCAAAGTTTAAAGTTTCGGAGGTTTTCATGTTTAATGTTAGACCCTTGATTTTACAAACTGATTCTAACTTTTGTTTTTTGGTTGACCAGACAAGGTAAGCGTAGGTCTTTGGTCCCCCAGAAACAAACTCTACAATATAAGAGCCGGGCCCGTACTCGCTTGCCAATTCGTCCGTAATTTCCCCGAGGTAATCCCCCGTAGGGACTCTGTACAAACCACCACGGTATACGTACAAGGTCGAGTCGGTATCATAATAAATTACTTGACCTCCTAAAGCATCTAGATGTTCATACAACTTTAATCTAGCCTGGGCTGTAGTGTAGGCCGCAATCACAACATTTACATTTCTCAAAGGTTCCCCAACCTCTTCGAGATACTCCCAACTAACAACCACTACCGTCTCATTAATTATCTGAATCCTGTTGACTTTTACTTCTGGGTTTGTCATCATTTCAAAGAGTGTTTTGGGATCTCTTACAATCATTGCCTTAGTTTGGTTCTCCCTCTGTCCGAATTTTCCCCAAAAACTGTTTAACATTAATTTAGCCAATTGCCTCAAACCCCCGTTTTTAGCAATTTTGTCTTTGTCTAATTTAACTCCCTCGTGTTGGAAATAGTCTGAAATGTACTTTTCTTTATCATGTTCAGTCTTACACCAAGCGGGATAGCCTGAGGCTTCCTGCTTGATTTTTAAAAATTGATTTATAAAATTTGTAAATAAACCTCCGTTTTCATATGTGGCTACCTCATACTCCCACAACTCGTACATGTCCAGCACAACATAACCTTTCTCTATAGCTTTTCTAATTTCATCCATGGTCCATGTTCCTACCATTGCCCTTTCCTCACTCTCATGTTCACAATCTTCTTGGTTTAATGTTTCCCCACAAGTTTTACACAAAACAAACATTAATTTATTATTCATTTTAGCGGGGAGTACGGGATTGAGAGATCTCGAGGTGGCAGAATCTTACATTTTAACAAACCATCTACCTGCATACCTCTCTGCCTGCACTCCCTATCTCCCACATAGATTGTAGGGTGGCCCAAAGGATATTTTCCATATTTATTTACAAACGGATAAAGGGAGCAAACATCAACATACTGTATCGTTTCTCCCTCTTTACATTTATGATATGTTTTTGTATTGCCCGTTCTGCCTCCAAAGAACGCTTGCCTAGGGTCGAGGGGCAGATTGTTGAGAATCGGAAGGTTATTTAAATGTTTAAGTTTGTTATCTTTTTTTAATGCTCTAAATTCACACTCCCACATTTCTATAGTTTCGTAGTCACTCATTTTTGCCATTTTTTTCAAAGTTCTTTCATACCTTAAGTCGAGGGAATCTGAGGGATCCTCCTTCAGAGGAGCCTCTCTGTTATAAGGAAAACATTTCGGGCACCCGTGCCAATAACACCCGTGAAACTCGTAAATTCTCTCACCGTCAAACCCATCAACTTTCATTCCATTAATTTTAACTTCTTTACCCCGGCCCGCGTGTTGAATCCTCAACCCTCGTTTCTCCTCTTCCCATGTTAACCATTGTAAAGCAACGGCTGACTGATTGTCAGTCAGTCTGTACCCGTTTTTAGGAATCAAACCTATTGTGTTTGGTTTTAGAAAGTTACGCCGAAAAGCTAAGTTACAGGCGCTGGCAATAGTTACGGCCTCGAGAAATGGGTCTACGTTACATTGTTCAAGAAGCAAGGCTCTAAATTTTATACACGCTTGGGCTAGGATTTCCACGTCAGAGATACAATACTCCAAGATTTCTTTTTTAAAATCAAACACGTATTTACTCGCCACTTGCTTGTCGTACCAAATCTCGAAAGCTTCGTGAGGTTTCTCAAACATTGATTCCGGGCAGTAATACTTTTTGTCGGGTATCGGGCCTACATAATTTTGATTTGCCACAGTGTTAAAAAGATGTGGGAAATAACCTTCCTTTTTCTCGGGAGGCAGATCAAAGGCTTTAGGGAGTGCAGCGAGGGACATGGGAAAATAACTAAGTGAGTCAACAAATCTCAAATTGTCCAGTTCCATAAGAATGATTTTAGTTCCCCTCATTACCAGCTCCGGCGTGAATTTTGTTTCTTCCATGATGTACTTTAACAAAAACTGAAAATCAAATCCTTGCCCATTGTGAGCAATCACACAAACATTTTTAAACTGTTTTCTAACACTCATTACATAGTCTATAAAATCTTTAACCGGGTCATAGTTGAAGACTCTTGTACGGTTGTTACACGTCGTACAAATTTTACCTTCTATACACTGATTGCAATATTGTTGCGAGACGCACAGGTTAACTTTATGCAATCTTTTATCTGGATCTGAGGGGAGTGACTCGTCCTGCCTTGTTTCAAAGTCAAAGAAAATAAACAGGAAGTCTTTAGATTTAGGTTTTCCTTTATTGGGTTGCATGTAGCATTTATGATTGGGATCTTTGAACGCTTCACAAGGTTTACAATAAACTTCCCCGCATTTGTGAGGTCCTGATCTCTCTTTTACATTAATTAATTTTCCACAGTCAAGACACTTTTTTATTGTTTTGCATTTGTCAACCTGATGGGCAATAAAACAGTGCTGGTTTCTCAACGTCATGTTACAGTCCGGGCAAATTATTCCCCCATGTTCAAGTTTACAGGGTGGAGAGATAGTTTGACATTGAGGACAAGTATTAGTACATCTGTGCTCAGCTTTGTGATCATAGGGGACATGACATGCTTCGCAAAAGTAGTTGCAGACAAACGCAGCGGTCAAACTGTTGATTACATTATAGTGCCGATTGTGAAAGAGCAGATTTATTTTAAATTTAGGATTTTCAACACGGCCTTCAAAGTAGACATCTCGGCCTTTTCTATCATAATTATAAACTGTGATTTTGTAATCTTTTAACAAGTCCTGAATTTTTTCCAATTCGGGGATTCCTGCACCTTCCTCAGAGATCTCTACCCTAGCCCGCCGAATAAGTTCCTTGGCCCTGAAAGTTTGTCTTTTACCCTTGTCTTCACGTATTGCTTTATACTGAGGATCATTAGTCACTTTAGCCATAGCTACTACCAAAGCCCGAGGGAGACATAAATTGTCTTTATTATTAATCACTACAATTCCCTTCCTGGCTTTACACTCTTCGACAAAGGTGTTGTAAAGTCCAGGTCGTACCCTCCCGGAACCCACAGGGAGATTAACTCGGGTACATTCCACTTTAAATGTGTCGGTAGATTTAATAGTTTCGGAATTTGATTGAACAATTCCCCCGAAAATTTGCCAAAGGATATCTTCATTAATTTCACCTGCGGGCCGAAAAGCAATATACCCGGGCTCTGTACTTTTTAAGTTTAGAGATTGTAGTGTAAATCCGAGCTGATCATTTTCATAGGCTTGGCCCTTCATCTCATTTACAATTTTGGCAAAACCTTGTCTGAGCCAATCAATTTCGTTTGTTTTTGCAGGAGGTTTTGTGAATTTAAAAATAGTTTTTGTTCCGTAAAGTCTAAAGTGTCTAATATATGTATCATCGGTACTTATAATTTCAACAGGGTTTCCTGCCATTTTCCAATGGCGAAATATACACAATTAATCTCAACACATACAATTAATCTCAACACATACAAAATAAGCCAACAGTTACGCCGATAGCAACAATCAGTAATGGCTCTTACCTGCACGAAGGCCAGAGGCAGAGTGATGGAGTAACAATGTTAATTTTTGTTCTCTGTATTTGTGTAAACCAATCAGAGCGCAGAACGCTAATTATAACCATTAGCATATATCCTTATTCCGACGTAGAGATTGCTGATCACATTATTTGTTATGTTACAGGACCCACCGCCCCCCGGCCCCCGCTCACCGACTCCACGGCTCCACCTGCACCCCACCGCCCCCCCGGCCCCCGCTCACCGACTCCACCATCACACGCCCACGGCTCCATCACCGCACCAGCGATGGCGGAGCCCAGCACCACCTGCACCACCTGCACCACCTGCACCACTCACCATCACCGACATGTACAGCACTATTCAATAAATTAATTATTCACCACACTCTGTGTCTTGATTACCTGGGGTGGGCTCTGAGGTGTGACGCGCGGGCGCTGAGGCGTGACGCGCAGGTCTGCGCAGTCACTCTCACGTAGTATAATATATATATATATATAATTATGTATATATATATAATTACTATGTATATATAATTACCATGTATATATATTATTACTATGCATATATTATTACTACGTATAACACTCTGGAAATTTTTTTTCTCTTAAGTTGGTACCACTGGTAATTTTTTGAGGTCATGGCCCCCTTTTTTTGGTCACGTGGTTGACCCTCTGAGTGAAGCCACCACATCAGCTGTGCCCCATAAGAAACCCATGTTAGCGCCATCCTCCTGGGGCTCCTACTCAGGCTTTATTAGCTTTATGCTTTAATGAAACAACGTTTGTGACAGAAATGTAATTAAAAGTATATATTTGAATTAATTACTTACTTAATTGCTTCTTGATAAAAAATTTAAAAACAATTCATTACATTGATGAGTTATAATGTATATGTGTTCTATTTTGTTATTAAAATGCTATATTTATATTCAAACAATTAATATTTGTACATTGGTATCTCATCTTCGTTTAAACAAAATAATGGTACTGTGGTAATCAATGGGTTAGGTTTAGTCATTTTATATTTAAATATTATGTCTATCAAAAATAATTGGGGCCCTTTAATTTTGCAACCAAACAAAATAACTGTGTTATATCATTCAACTGTGATATTTTAGAATTATCAGAGGCCAAATATTGGCAAGAAGAAATTGACAGGCTTGTTTTGAATGGTTATGAGAAAGTATATTCTGTTAAATACTGGATCCAGCTGCCATTGGTCATCGGGCTATTAATTAATGATCTGATCTGTTGATTTAATGATCTTGGCTAAAGATCAAGTCGATCTTAGACAGTAAACAAGGCTACACAAGGCATCTTAAAGGCGTCTTAAAGAGACATTAAGATTAAGATATAGAGTTGGTAAAAAGGGAGGTGGCCTAGGTGTATTTTTAAGGGAGAAAAATAAGCCTTAGGTAAGTCAATTCTCTATACATATTAGAAATCTAGTGGTTTATTTGCTTAATATATTATTACGAAGTTTTGAATAGTTAACCAATTTGCATTTACCGATCGCCCGGAAAGTCTGTCAAAATTGTAAGAGCGAGTTGGAGGATCTTGTCATTTCGGATATCGTAAATGGAGATATCATTATATAACAGCTGATATCAATATTGATGCGGCGAAGTAAAGAATAAGCATACCAGATACTATGATGCTACATGACTATACAAGGCTTTCATAAAGGTAAGTTTTTGTATTAAAAGAAAGGAGGTAAGGGGGTAAAAATATTATCAAGTCGTACTTAGGACATTTTCATTTTAGGATTAGCAATGAAAGTCAAAGATTAACAACAATTTATATAAAAACAAAGATAGCATACCAGTACCCTCTTGCAGCAGATATTATTATAGTAAATAGATGTAATGCTAAATCTTTGTTTTGATACATTTAGTCTATAAAAAAAATCATTTAAAACTATTAAACCTATTAAAATGATGGTTTCAAACAAATTATCAACACCTTTAGTGAATTATGTAAAGAGTGTAAGGTAAAGGTTAAATTCAAAGACCAAGCAACTCATAAAAATGTCAACATAAGTAAAGATAAAGAATGGTTTAATCTTGAGCTATAATGAATGATAAAGGAAAAAGGGTAGATTATTTAGATTATGGAGAAATGACACAGCTAATATTAGACACACAAATAATTATATAAATCGTTAAAAACCTTGTGACAAGAATAATCAAACCGACAAGAACACTGGGATAGGCAATACTTTACAAGTATTGCAAGAGACCAAAAAAAGAGTGAAGCACTGCCAATAAAGTCATAGGTCGAAATAAAAACAAAAACCTAGATGTGGATATACCGAAATATTTTACAAATATGAAAGATTCAGATGTAGCCCATGGATTCGCAGATTCATTTGAAAGAGATGTTTTAAACGTTATACGTGCTGGTGGACTGGCCACTTTGAATGATACATCTACTGAAATTGGGACTAATAGTACACTAGTAATATTGGAAGCAAGAGCAACTCTTTGTTATAATCATTATTTATGGAATTGATTGAAATAAGTTACCAGGTTTCGACAGTGTAAGTTTTAAAGATTTTAAAGCAGTGTGTGAAAGCATATCGCTTATACTGTATTAAGCTTTTCAGCTGGAGAGGAGGAAACAATATATTTAAGAATTTACGCACACAGGTGGCCAACCTGTAGTGTAGGACTCCTGCAAAATATTTAAACTACCCACTAAAACACCCTCTACTCTTTGGGACTCTAATCTAGGATTGTGCTTCACATTACTTCAGGCTAGGACTAAATTTGACTTAAGCCCGTAGGCCTCACTCCGTTTCCAGCCGTGATCACTTGAAACCAGTCAAGCGATCTAGTTCGTCTCCTGGTCTGGATCAGTGTGTTTTCCTGCGGAGGATGTCCTGGATAAAACGCGACAAACAATTCAGTTGTCCTTCCTCTCCATCATCTTTTCACAGAACATGTTCACCCAAAATACACCCAGTAAACGTGGGACCTCCAGGTGGGACCTTTCCCAACGCTGACAGCGGAAGAAAGTGTGTTCCGCTTCGTTGGGAATGTCCGGGCTTTAGATGCAATCTGGTGAACCGGCTTTGCCCATAAGGTGCAGGCACTACCTTAAATAGCCGTAACCTGTGAGGAAGTGAGGAACTGTGTTGGTTAGTAATCCACCTTGCCGTGGCGCCGTTTCACCAACGGTTGAACTTGCTTGACGAGTCTCGAAGTCCATCGTCACCATGCATCGTCACCGGGCTTCCTGTTTCCAGCTATGTTGCTATTGCTGGTAGGCGCAGGAGCGCTCTTGGTATCTGTTAGCATCCCTACCGATTTTGCCTTATCACAAATAAATCGCCTTCCTCTCTCTTGCCAAGAGCCCTGTGTTAAGCCATGCCATTTATGAATCTATAAGAACAGGTATTTAAACCATATTCCTTAAAGCCAATATAAAAAAAGGGACAACGAATTAATTTTAATCAGTATAGACCTATTTTAATGTTGACTGCGATTGAAAATGTTTTTGAAAAATATTTATCAAGTTCCTTGAACGAATATTTAGAAAAAATACAGTTATTGAATTAAATCCATACAAATTTAAACATATTTATTAAGAGCTATTATTATTGTATATAAATCTGTCATTTTGGTGGTAGTCCTTACTAAATTTGCAATGGTAAGTATCATGATATGACTCTCAGAAATACAGAACGTCAAAAGCCAGCCACAGTAAAAAATGGTTTTGCACAGAGATTGCCCAGTTATATTGAGTCTAAAATATTCAATCAGCTTTCAGAAAACTTTCATAATGAAGAAGCTACAAGCGATTTAAAACACTAGTTTATAATAGGTTTATAAATAGGAAAGTTTAAAAGGAGTTAGTTGGACAGCCTACTGTAAATTTGATATTTCTTGCGTCAAGGCTCTTGTCTGAATGTTATTGTAACAACATTGGTTTGTGATTTTCTATGGTTTATTGATGTTAAAGGTTAATGTAAAATCAAGGTTATAGTATCTAGACCAAGCGCCTTTCGTCGTTCCAAAAACAATGTTTTCACCATAATGATAACAACATAACATTTTAAGGGCATTGGGGTGGGATTCCAAGGCTGGAAAGACTCCATATTAAAGTGGTATGGTCAAGGAGCAGGTTTGAGGTGACATTTGTGAGCCTTTTAGATAACGTATTTTTAGAATGCGTATATTGTTTGATTTGATGTTTGTTAAACTATAATATATACATGTTTATCCCATTGTAAATCCTCATCTATAATCAATCCCAGGAATTAGGTCTCTCGTACCAACTTTTTGTTCTTACTTGTTTTAACGATAAAGAATCAAAACTCAATTTAATTTTATTCAGAAGAAGATTTTACTACTTAAAAAATACTTGAGTAGGGACAATCTAATGTGAGATGAAATCTCAATAGTTTACTCAGAATGTCCAGTAACAATTACATTTGTGTCATATTTATATAAACAAAGGTTTTGTTTGTACCCACCACTATTCCAGGTAAACCCAATAGGAAGCAGAGGAAAAGAACCGGGCGAAGAATAGACCCCAGCGGGACTCCATGTTTCACAAGTTCATCAAAGAAAAATTCCATCGCAGACTTGGTTTGAGAAACAAAGGGTGATTTGCGGTCGATGGATGTCACTTCCGAAGTTTTGCAGGGTTCAAAACTAAGCCAGGATCTCTGAAACGTCTCTTTTGACAGCCTCCTGAGATCCGACATGCTAGAGGAGATTTTGCTGATTGGCTACGTCGATGATGTTGCAGCTCTTTTCGGTACGTGAAACTTTGAGCTGGCCCAGTTAAATCGAACCAATCGTTGCGCGTTGTCAAGACTTGAATGGATGACTACGATATTTTGCTCGCTTTTATCAAAAAAGAGATCGTAATCCTCACAAAGAAGCGGATGGATAACATTGTTCACGTGTGGGTGATATCGCCTAGGCCACACGTACTGCAAAATACTGGAGTTATAGTAGACAATAAGCATAGTTAGAGGGACCAGATGTTTCGTTACGGTGGACAAGCCATCTAAGAATATAGTTCTTTTAGTTAGCTGATGGCAAATTTTGGAGGTACCAGGCCCAGAGTTTGACGTTTTTTGATGTCTGCAGTCCAGTCCGTGCTCAGGTCCAGTGATAAGGTGTGGTATTCAGGTTGTGGTTCCCTGGAGTGTGGGTAGTGTTCAGGATTGCATCTAATTACCGTACAGTGTCCAACCCTAGGAACCAAGACCATTGGTGGAGTCACCCCTGTTAGACTCTTAGCAGTGAGGAGAAAGGTGATTCACCAGAGGCAATGAAAGATCGGTAATGTCACTGAAAGAGACCAAGGGGAGCACCTACATCTGTCAGCAATGGCAGGACAGTTGGGAGCAGGACACTCAAAGACGTTGGTCTTAGAGATATTATATATATATATATATATATATATATATATATATATATATATATATATATATATATATATATATGGCCATGAGATCAATCGCATAGCGAGGTGGATTAATTCCTTAAACAATTATTGTTGGATAACTGATATTTTGTTCCTACCTTTACGCTTTGGCCAAATTGAATTTACTACCCAGGCATTTCTGGCAACGCGGAGCACACTTTTATCTTATGCCCGCACTGGAAAAAGCCTTGCCTCGAAGCTACTACACAGGTTGATATGCACGGTCTGTGTGAAGATAATGGAGCTGAGGGGAACTGGGACTGCGATTAATCTTCCATACAATGATTAGAGACCTAAACCGGGATCCGGGCCTGGTCTCTTAGCATGTTTTGTTGGCCAGAAAAGGAGGGGGCACTGAGGACGTTCGCCTAAGGTAGGCCTAGTCCTAAGCCTGGAGATAAATGTTTCTTTGGTTAGACCCAGAAAGAGTAGGTTTTTTTGTGGATAAACTACATCTGGTGGTTGTCCCACACTACAGGCCGGTCACCTTTGTGCATATATGATGTATTCTCCTCTCCTTAAAAAAATATAAAAATTACAGTTAAATTGTATTTATGAACAGCTGTATGATGATCTTTTTTTAAATGGAAATCCATAAAAACAATGTGTACACTTTGTTTTCTTCATTTGTACTAAAAATAATGATTCGTCCTAGAGATTGACCTCTCTTTTACTTACTTACTTACTCCTGTGGCCCCTGGAAACCTAGATGGTTTTTGGCCTCGCCAACCATGTGCCTCCAAGCTCTTCTATCTTCTGCCAGCTCCAGTCTGCTCCCATTCTTCTCAGGTCCTTCATAACCTCATCAACCCATCGCACCCTTGGCCTTCCTAATGGTCTCCTTCCCTCTGGTGTACCTCTGAGCACCATCTTCACCATCTCTCTCTCACTCCTACGGTTGATATGGCCCAGCCATCTCAACCTCCTACTCTTAACTATTCCCACAATATCTGATCCACCATATATTTCTTTTAATTCTCTATTTTTCTTAGCCTCCATGCATTTACTTCTTTTACTGGTCCAAAAATTCTTCTCAAAGTTTTGTTTTCAAAAGTGATAAGGCTTTTCTGGGATTTTTTGGTATAAGATCAAGTTTCTGACCCGTAAAGCAATACAGGTTGTACTATAGTTTTATAAGTTCTTATTTTAGTGGTTTTCGATAGCAGTTTGCTTTTGAATAATTTTATTAAACTCCAGTATGTTCTTTCTGCTGCCGTAAGTCTGCTCTGAATTTCTACCTCTTCTATATTATTATTTGTGATCATCACTTCCAGATACTTAAAAATACTAGTTTTCTGGAACCTGTAGTTTAACACTTCTAAGTGATCTTCCTCATCATCTTGCCTACTTATTTTCATGTAGTTGTTTTTGTTTCATTTATTTGTAACCCCACTTTCCTTGCTTATTTAATTAGTACTTCTGTTAGAACTTTAAGATTATTTTTGTTTTCAGCTATAATGGCTACATCATCTGCAAATGCTAGAAGATTTATTTTATCAGTAAGTCTTGCCCCTCCTTCACTATTTTTTGTTTTCTTGAGGGCTTCTTATAGTGCTATGTTGAATAATAATGGCGATAGACCACCACCTTGTCTCACTCCGGTATTTATATTAAATGTACCTGTATATTCTTTCCCTATTTTTACTTTTCCTTTGGATTTGTTTATACACATTTTTGCCAACTGAATGATTTTTTAAAGTAATTCATACTTTTTCATCATTTTCCACAGTTTATATCTGTTTATTGAGTCGTAAGCTTTGCTAAAATCAACGAACATTACATATATATCTTTTTTGTATTCCCAGTACTCAGTAATCAGTTATTTGTTTTAGAATAAATATTTGGTCTATTGTTGATCTCCCTTTCATAAAACCTGCTTGGTGATCTCCTACTATTTCTTCTATATGTCATTTGAGTCTGTTTAAGACCAGCTTCGATAGTATTTTGTATGTTGTATTTATAAGGGATATACCTCTATAGTTTTTGCATTCTAGCTTGTCCCCTTTTTTGTGCAGCGGGACTATTACTGCTTCAGTCCACTCTTTTGGAATTTTCTCGCTTCTCCATACTTGTAGAATCAGTTTGTGTATGTGGATGAAAAGTTCTTCAGTTCCATTTTTTTATTAATTCTATTGGAATCGCATCTTCACCAGGAGCTTTGCCATTTTTAAATGTTTTTAAAACATCTTTTATTTCTTATATTTTGGGCTCAATACAAGGAATATTTTCGATTCCTGGATCTTCTTCCTCCTCTGCCAAAACTTCATCTTCAATATTCCTTGCTACGTCTTCATTGCAGTTCAATAGCTCGCAAAAGTATTCTTTCAATTTTTTTTAAACTTCAGTTGGCTCACATGTTACTATTCCATTTCTATTTTTACACCTATTACATTTGGTTTAAAACCTTTTTGGAAAAACCTAATTCTTCTGTAGAAGTCTTTAGAGTTATTTTGGTTGCAGTTCTGCTCTGCTCGAGTTAGAGCATTGTTAAGATACTTTCTTTTTTCTCTTCTTAGTGTTTTGTTTACTTCTCTATTTAGGAGTTGGTATCTTGCCTTTGACTCTGCCGTGTTATCTACGAGAGTTTTCTTTTTGGTTTTTCTTCTTTCTTGAACAAGTTTTTGGCACTCTTCATTAAACCATGGTTTTTTAATTATCTTACTTTTTTCAAAAACTGTTTCAGCTGATTCTTTGACCCCCTTTTTAATGGTTTCCCATACTCTATCTACATCCTCTCCAGTGTCTTGTGTTAATAGGGAAAATCTATTCTTCAGTTCGATTTGAAATTCATTTATCTTGTTTGGTTCAAACAATATCCTTTCTTCAGCTTTATTCTTTTTTCTCCTTTCTATTTTTAATCTTTGTCTTATTTTTATTAAGATTAAATAGTGATCAGTGCCACATTCTGCTCCCCTTAGGCTTCTCACTTGTGTAACTGAGCTCAAATGTTTTTTATCTACTAGGACATGGTCTATTTGATTTACAGTATGTCCATCAGAAGATACCCAGGTCTGTTTGTATATATTTTTTTAGGAAATTTAGTACTTGCTATGAATAAGTTTGTGGAGCACGCAAAACTTAGTAATCTTACACCATTTTCGTTACTTTCTTCATGTAAGCTTTCTTTTCCAGCTACACTTCTCCATATATCTTCTCTACCTATTTTGGCATTTGCGTCTCCTAACATTATAAGCGTATCATAATCTGAAATATCGGTAATTAATTCTTCTAATTGTGTATAACAATTGTCTTTATCTTCATCATTGCTTTCTTCCGTTGGCGCATAGTAACTTATCACAGATAGATTATTAAATTTTCCTCTTAACCTAAGGTAACAAATTCTTTCACTTAAAGCTTTATAACATATCACAGATTCTAGTAACTGTCTTCTAATGGCAAAACCTACGCCTGCGTAGTGTCTGCCATCGTCACAGCCGCTATATAGTATTTGGAAACTTTCTGTATTAAGTTTGCCACAAAATGGCCACTTTGTGTCCTGTAAGGCTGCTATATCAATGTTGTATTCTTTTAGTTCTTCGCTCAAAATATCTATTTTCCTAGGCACAGCCAGGGTCCTTACGTTCCAAGTTCCAAGTCTCAAGTCCTTATTTCTGAGCAGGGGTCGTTTTCCAGGTGCTCTACCATGATCCGAGGCATTTTCAAACTCTCTTTTTCCCCCAGAAAATAGTTATTTTTACAATTTGAAGGTATTTCGTTTGATGTTGTGTAGGTAACTGTTCAAGCAAGTAAATAAACCTTATATTAGAGTATAGGCTATAGCCTAGTCAAGAAAAACACGTATGCATGCAAAAGACCATGTAATTCTAATTTTGTTGTATGTTTTTAGGGCCTATACCACAAGTAAGAAACTAAGTTTGTAGCTTCGAAAGACCTGTGGTACTGGAGTAGTTAAAAAAAACAGTAAAATTGTTTACACATTTTTGATTGTTATCTCCAAAAATATGCCTCTGACAGAATATGTTGTCCAATCCTTTCTTAAACTGGATACAATTTGTTAACGTTTGAGACGATAGCGACTTCAGAATCTTCATTATTTACTCCATTATTACAAAAATAAAATTGGGGCTGGGTACGCAGGTTTGCTGCAACCAGAAATGCAACAAATGGGTTTTTATGCAAATATCAATAGGACTCCACTAGGTGAAGCCACATACCCAGTGTTATTAATTTTACTTCACAATTAATAGAGACATAAAATTGTAATGAGAATAACAGGGGGGTGAGTGCCCAGGCTTGCTACTACGAGAACCATTGGAGAAAAAATGTTTTTTGTGCAAAACTATAAACTTCAACCATATGAAGCCATATACCAAGTTTTGACAGTATATGTTTACAAATAAGCGATATATGACATTTGTCTTTTTTTGACAGTACGTCACATAAAATAGACCATAATGAAAATGTTTATTCTTTTATTTTTGAAGTTTTTAAAGTATTTCTATATATAGTTACTTCCTGATATAGCTAAACCAAAAAGTTTAACTCTCCACCTCCTAATGTTTTCACTGTTACAAACATCAACTGCTAGGTACGACGACAACTGATCCTGTCGGCTTAGTAAAATGCCTTGCATTGGACATAACGACTTGCCAATGCAGGTAAACCGATGACGTTTAAACTTCTCCCTTCCTAGTAGGTACACACCACAAACATCCAATGCTAGTTACGACGGTCTGATACTGTCAGCTTAATCAGAACACATTTACAATATACAAATGTAAAGATTTATGGCGCATCAGTAAAAGAGTTGAAGACAACTTAATTTACAACAATGGTATGTAAAATTATTTACAATCGTGAAAATAAATTAGGTTTTATTCAAATAAGTAATTTATTTTTAGATATAATATACAAATCAGTTTAAATTATAATTTTGTTTGTTTTACTATTCTCTTATGTCTACCGTTTACAGCCACTTTTATACGTTTTTTCATCTACATTATACGTTTAGGGATATTTTCCGTAACGAGCTATTCAGGCCATTTGCATGCAGTTTCTTTCAAAAAGAAAAAAATCCAATTAATGCCGTGTTAAGTATAAATTCCATTAATTTTTAAATGGTTCTGTAAATAAAAAAATAAATATTTGAATATAACAGTTATATTTTTTTGTTTAGTATATATTTTGTGAAGTATTTTTGTTTACTTCACAATTTAAACATAGCACTACAAGATTTACAGCAATGTTGACGTAATTTATTATATTCATCTGGCTTTTTTCATCCAATTTAGTACTCAAGCCACTACAAATGTTAAATTGATTATTTTTAACTTCTTATAAAATGCTCAGTTTGAAGTTTTGTACTGCTGTAAATATTAAATCATGTTTTATTGATAAACAGTTGATAAAAAATAAAAAGTGCAATAGATGAATCTCGTAAAAAATATCTAGAAGCAACACAAACAAGCGATCAAAAACTGGGACCAAAACTGAGCTTTAGATATTGTATAGTGTAGATTGCCTTCTGAGAGTAAAGTGTGGTTTTAATTTAAATATTTTTATTGATAACAAGCTTGTTTCACAGATTTCATTAGAATTAATTGTAATTAAATCGTTAAGAATAATTACAACTCTGTTTGATGAATATACGTGAACTAGGTCACTTAACACTTTAACTGCAAGGGGTAAATTTGTATGACATGGCCTTTGCATCTGTTATGTATACTCACAGCATACTTCAACCCCCTTCTCTGTTAGTATATGCTGCAGTTTTGCTTGCAAAAATATAGTGTAATGTGATAAGTGATGGCATACATATTAAATAAATACTCGTCTTAAGCAAAATTAAACTTTGTTTTTGAAAAATTCAACGTATCCCAACGTCGCGTCGCTAAAGCTTGCCCTATAATATTACATGGTTTCGTTTCACTTTAACATTCTAATAACAAGCTCCAAGATACCTTAAATAAATCAAAGTTTTCTCAAATATATGTTCGATTTACAAAACGAGAAATTGCGACCGGTAAAATTATTATCATTTACTTGTTAAAAATGAACTATTGATGTTTAAAAGACCCAGAACAGAAAAATATGGTTTTCAAAAACCTAAGAAATAAAATGTTATTAATAAAATAGTTTACATTTTATAATAACAGATAATGAAGTAAATTAATTCCAACTAAATACTCATTGCAATTTTCAAATTCTGGAATATTGTTTAATTTTTAATTAATTGAGAGGTTGGCAGCCTCTTTTTTCCTTACTTTGCCCGTCCACATTGTCTATATATCTGTGCATGGAACGTATCCAGCAAAGCAAGGAGTGGGCCGCTACAGTACAAGGTGAACAGTACTGATAAAATTTCATCCCAGGGCTGGGATTCGAACCCACGAAAGGGCCGCAGCAATGGTTCAGGAGTCCGACTCCTTGACCACTAGAACAGCGAGTCAATAAAGTTTGATTGATACGTCAGTTGAATATCAAATAATTTGCATATTTATAGATTCGAAATATTTAAACATATATTTTAGTTTTATTTCATAAATACATTGTCAATAAATTTTGTACGATCGTAGTTTTACGTTTGTTTGTTTTTGGGGTGATTAGGAGGCTCCAGCATAGCCGGCTAGTCACGTCTCCCTTGGGATATTGTACAGCAACCGAAAAGAGGGAAAAGAGGAATGGGAAAGGTGGTAGGATGGGGTCAGTCTGCCTCGCTCCAGAAAGGGAGAGAGAGCCCTACCTAGCTCCCGGGCTCTGTGGGTGACAGCACCCTAGGACGATTCGCCCTCTAATCCGACGTCTAAGTCCACCAGACAGGGACCGCCATCGCACAGAGCCTCCAACCTCTCAGGGGTCGAATGGTCCCAGGACGGTTCGTCCCCCAGCCCGGAAGACCGAAGGCCGTCGGTTAAGGGCCCTTCCTCCCAGGCACCCGTCCCAGGCTGCAAGGAAGATCCACTACTCCCTCCAAGGACTTGGACTTGGAATCCAGGCTCAATTGGGAGTCAAGCCCCCAGAAGAGACAAGGAGGAACCAAGGAAGAGAAGTTGTCACACTGGATAGCCAAAAGATTTACCAATACTATGACAGCTTCATTTATCTGTACCCAATGTCAACCTCTGTACTAGTATAAGCCAGTGTGAGAGCCGTAGAGGGCCAGTTTTAGTTAAAACTTAAGTCCTACCAAATTAAGTTAAAAGGAAAATCTCTTTAGACCAACTTGTAGATCGACGTGGAGGCGTTATCGGTAAAACAATCTCGCACTTATGGTTATCTCCTCTTGCTGATGTGTTACTTTTATGACGTATGGCAATAATGTAAGGGTACGAGATGGATCTTGTGTCATTATTAATTGAATTAATGCATTGACATATTATTTTGTATTTACAACGTTCGATGTGCAATGCACAATTTCAAAATGTCAATGCTCTAAATTAGATCCCTTTTTTGATTATATATCGCACTAGTTTTATTGATTTTGTATTTTGCTACTTGGTATCTTGCCCTACATTATCATCTTAAGCATCAAATAGGTGACTCTAGAAAAAATAAGTAAATAATTAATATATATATATATATATATATATATATATTAACCTAGGTTATTGAACATACTTGACTTTTGATTTAAGACTTAATAACCCTTTAAGATACAGAATATTTACTGTAATAAATAAATCCAAGTTTTATCAAGTTTAAAAACATTTTTAAAATTTACTCACAATAAACAGTCTCGATTACAAATAAATGCCTGAGATATAACAAAAAAAATGATAAAATGATTTCAAGCATTTTACCAGTTTATATAGTTCAGCGTTTCACAATAAATTACTAATTGCATCATATTTTATATTTTGTTTAAGTTTCATTTTAAAAGCTATGTGTAAAATTTCCAAAATCATAAACGTACATATTGATTTTGTTTATGCTTACTACAACAACCGCTAACACAACACCACTGTCACTACTGATATAAAAATAATATTACTAGACACTAAACTCAAAGTTTAATTAACAAGGACAAGCGTTTAGTATGAATAAAACGCCGAGAAATGGTTAAAACTTGATCCAATAAATTAAATAATTCTACTTTGTAAAGCCAAAATTAAACAACACGTGGGGATTTGATGTTATAACTGGATATTTATACTTTAAACTATGAAAAATATTTATACTTGACAATATGCAATGATGAAATGTATGTTTTAGTATTTTTTAATGTTATTATCAATTAAGCAAAACAGTTTGAACTAAAGCCACATGTACTTATAAGCTATTTCCTTTATGTATTGTCACATGCATTTATGTCTTTTATACTAAAAGGTCTTAATGCTAATAAAATACCTTAAGTAAACTTAGTATTATAGTTCACTGTAAACGTGAAGTACTGAATTAACAAGCACAGTAATAAACATATCATGAAGGACATTATAAAATTAGGATTTTTTCATAAATAATATAAACTGAAAATCATAATAATAACGAAATGTTTTCTATTGTTTGACATAACCAAATTCTCCAAGTTATGTTCGTTCCACGAAGTCAATACATCCCTTGCTCTTTGCCCTTTGTTGCTGTAACCGCAGAGACTAGCTCAGTGTTTGTGCCTTGGCAAGCTAATGTGTATCTGCTGTTAGAAGCTGAATACAGAATAGTAAAATAAGTAGTAGTAAAAAAAAAACTATGTCCCACAACTTACAACACGAATAAATATTACAAATTATGCTATAATTTAGTGAAATGTTACTTTCATGATTGTAAATATTCATGAAATATTGTAGAAAATATATTTGTACCAATTACACTTGATATAATCTGACCCGATTAGTGTGTTACTTATACTATGAGGATATGTTATGCTTTAATTTACAATACATAGTGCGGAAAAACAAAAGGGTATTTACGTATAACAAAACAAGCTTTAAATGCCAATATATTTGATTATAAATATTACAAATTTAAATTATTTACTAAAATATGATCACAAATAACATATTCATTGGAAATTGAACATTGAGACCTAAAAGTTAAATACCCCCGTAGCAGCAAACCTGCGTACTCAGCGAATTTCCAATGCATATATATGTATCTTAATACCACATAAAGCCACAGACCAAGTTTCATCAATATACATTCATAAATAAAAGATTTATGCCATTTTATTTATTCTCCATAAGAATAACATGGTGGCTGAGTATGCAGGTTTGCTGAAGGAAGGAGAACAAAAAATGGGTTTTTATACAAATATCAATACAATTCATTTAGGTAAAGCCACATACCAAATTTCATTTATTTATTTTCATAATTAAGGGTGATAACACGTTAATTATTCTCCATAAGAATAACATGGGGCTGAGTGCGCAGGTTTGCTGCTATGGGAGCCTTTGGCAAAAAATTGTTTTTTTGAGCAAATATCAATGGTCCACAACCAGATGAAGCCGTATACCAAGTTTCGTCGGTATACGTTCATAAATAAGCGAGATATAACATTTTTTCTTTTCCTCCATAAGAATAACATTAGACAACGTACTGTGTTTAGCACTTTCAATATCTCGGTAACCAATTGACGTAGAGAAATGATCAATATATCAATGATCAATATATCATGTGTGTTTTTTAAGCTGAATCCAATGGTAAAAACTAACATTTGACTATTTCCAAAATTATATATAAAAAATTCAAAAAACCCATTTTTGGGGTACAAAACCCCCCCAAAATACCCCTTCGGATAAAGCGATCTGGCTGGTTTTCGAACTTAAAGTCATAAATGTTGCTTTACACGATTATACCAAATTTGATCAAAATCTGATAATTTTACGAGAGTTATCGTGCTCACGGACACACACACACACACATATATATATATATATATATATATATATATATATATATATATATATACAGTTTCGAACGAATGGTGTTTTTGGGATCTGGGGACCTCAAAACGAAAAGTTATCATGGTCCTGGGCCTAGGTCTTACCACGCTGACTACGGTAATAGCTTCTTCCCTATAGGGGAAATTCGCTAAAATGAAGACAGTTCCGGAACTAGATCTCGCCAGGGTGATTAAGGTGACAGTTTGATTCCTATAATTTTCTTTTCGCTAAAATGCCTAAAAAGTGCCTTTTAAAATATAGGCATTCTAAATAATATGCAAAGCAGAAAGAATTAATTCCTCCATGAAAGGGTCTATGCGTGGCGTGGCATTAGGCTTCATGCATATTCAATAGAAGTTGTGAGGGCGGAATATTTATCACGGCCGTTCAATTCACCAATAAAGCTGTGACAGATTTCTTAAAAACCCTTCACTTCTAGTTCATAATTTACGTTTTTCAAAGCAATAATTGTATCAATATAAATAACATAATTTGTATGCTCTTATCTAATTACATCAAAGATGTTTCTCTAAGGGTATACAGTATATACATTACAAGGTATATTTTTTGTTATAGAAAAATTACTAAATCTATTTACAATTTCAATAATTTAAAGTAGTATTTGGTTTATAAAGCTGATTTAAAATGTGGGTGATAATTGTTTGTGTAATGTATAAATTAAAAACCAGTTATTTTAAAAATTGACCTTAGCTGCCGTAGATTCTAGAACAATCTGATATTTAGTTATGTTTACAATGTAATTTTTTTAAACAAACCCCCATTTAAGTGCTTAAGCGATACGTGGTTCTTGGGCGACATTTCACACAACATTATGATTTTTTTTAATAGGAGGATAAAAATCATTAATGCTCGCAGGTAGCCAACCTGCAGTGTGGGACTCTTACACAAAAATGTTAACTACCCACTGAAGCCCCCCACCCCCCCTTTAAGATAGGCCTAAATTTGCCTTAAGCCCGCAGGTCTCACTCCGTTTCCAGCGGACTGATCATTCAATCTAGTCCACTTCCCGGTCTAGATCAGACAAACAGTCAAAGTTTTACTCATCCTTCATCATATTTTTACAGACCGTGCTCACAGAAAATGCACCTAGTGAACGTGTGGCTTTCAAGCGGTGCCTTTACCAACTTGGACAGCGGAAGAAAGTGTATCCACGTCGTAGGAAATTCCTGGGCAGTGGATGCAATCTGGTGAACCGGCTTTGCCCATCAGGTGCAGGTAAGACCTGAAATAGCCGTGAACTGTGAGGAACTGTCTTAGGTAGTAATCCACCACGCCGTGCCAACGTTCCACCCAAGGGTGGACTTGATTGACGAGTCTTGCAGTCCATCGTCCCCGAGTCTCCTGTTACCAGCTATGTTGCCATTTCTGGTAGGGGTGGGAGCGATATTCGGATCTGAAAGCGTCCTTACCGATTTCGGCTTGTCTCTAATATATTGCGTTCCTCTCACCTGCCAAGAGATTAACAGGGATGACTCCAGCGACCACCAGGACAGCCGGTTCAGACACTCCTCGGTAGGCGAAACAAACTCGGTGCGATCGAGCCGTATCCGATAAATCTCATTATTTGGAGTATCTGTCCACACCTGATCCCGATGAACACACTGGACTGCGGACATCAATAAACGACTTCTGATAGACCTAGGACCCCAGTATTGACCATCAGCTTCCTAAGATATATGGCTCCCTTAGCAGCCTTGTCCACTGTACGGAAGCTTTGGTCCCTCCAGCTTAACTTATTATTCACCATGACTCCGAAGTATTTGACAGCACGTGTATCTGAGGTCTGGACCACCTCCTTCTCTATTCTCAGCGTGACCACAGTTTTTATACTTTTCTTTGTTAGGATCACGATTTCTATCTTGCTCAAGGTGACCAAGAGTCTGTGATCAGACATACAACCCTTACCTACATGCATCACTTGTTTCAGCTTTAGCTAGGCCATCCCAACGTCACGTGCAGCGATGAGAGCTGGGACGTCATTGGCGTACCCAATCAAAACGGTTTACTCAGGCATTTTGTATCTGTATCTCTGTAAGTGATGTTTCAGATATCCGGGCCGAGTATTGAACCTTGAAGTGACATTCATCGCCCGCGTTTAGTTTTTCCTGTTGTACATCAAGAGCGTGGAGTGGAGGTAGTCTTTGATGAGCCATAAAAGATAAGATGGGATGCGGAAAGTGTTTCGCAGCGCATCCAACATATCGATCCACCTCGCCAAGTTGAAGGCATTCTTGACATCAAGCGTTACAAGCGTTCATGGTAGAAGCAATGGTTGTAGCTCTCAGCTCTAACCACCATTTTTTGTAACTCCGTAATTGAGTCAAGTTTTGATCGCCCCTTTCTGAGGCCGTACTGTCGAAGACACAGATCTTTGGCAGCTTCCATGGAAGCGTCAGAGGGGAGGAGGGGTGAATAAACATTTACGTTTACCCACCGTGTCCAACATACATAAATGTTTGCAGTAATACGGCAGGTCAGGATCACCTTTCCCCTTGCTGTTGAGCACAAGCTTACAGTTTTCCAACGAGTGGGGAACACTCCTTCAGACAGGGAGGGGCTATACGTCTTTAGCAACAACCGAGGGTTTACAGAAAAAACATTCTACTGGGCCTCGCTGGGATACCATCAGGTCAGGGAGCCTTGTTGCTTTTAAGGGAGAGAACAGAATTTTCCAACTCTGAAAATAGTAAGGATATTACCTTATAATCAATATTTAAAGATGTATGATGAAAATAAAATAAACATGATTGGAAATAAAACTTGTATTGAAAAGGAAGTAATCAATCCTCAACAAAACAAAAACATTAAAACAGATAAAAACAACAAACATGTGATTATAAATAATGGTAAAAACTTAAGTGGCAAAGTTTACTGTAGCCACATACTCCCCCCCAGCGTCAACCAGGTGAGAAACACATTGGAGGGCGAACACAGTGACCTGATCTAGTCTTTCTGAACACTAAAGTTTTTTGAGTCCCACCTTGTGGATGGCAGATGATCGGCTTAAAATTCTTTTCATCGTCGTTAACCAGGGAGTCATTCAGGAGGAAGGCTGGTTTAAGTCTGTCAATAGAGATAGTTTTAGGGCCTCGAGGATTAAGAATATGGAACCATTTTTCGCTTCGAGAAACAACTCGATATGGTCCATCATAGACAGGTTGTAATGGTTTACGGGTTGCATCATGGCGGATGAAAACATGGGTAGATGTCCGTAAATCCGGATGAACGAAAGTCTTCTTTGAAGAGTGGTATTTGGACTCTATAGGTTTCAGTTGATTCATTTTTCTTTTTAAATTATACACAAGGTTGGGAACATCAGATGTTTCTTTTGTAGTGTGGAAAAGGTCACATGGTAACCTAATGGACTGACCCAATGCCATATCTGCTGCAGTGACGTTATATTCTGGAATTACGTAGGATCGCAAGCCTAGAAGTACCACAGGTAATTGTCGTGTCCAATCAGAACTAAGCTGAGCTGTTAATGCAGATTTCAAGTGTCGGTGCCACCTTTCAATCTTACCATTCGCTGCTGGATGATAGGCTGTAGTTTTGATGTGGTGTATTCCTAGATTTTTGGTCAGTTCCTGGAACAAGTTACAATCAAATTGCTTTCCTCTGTCTGTAGTGATGAAATGAGGAACTCCAAATCTTGAAATCCAGGTAGAAAGAAGTGCCTCAGCCACTGTTTCAGCAGTAATATCTTTTATTGGAGTTGCTTCTACCCAACGTGTGAACCGATCTATGATTGTCAACAAGTATGTAAATCCTTGTGAAGGTGGTAATGGTCCAACCAAATCAATGTGAACCGATCTATGATTGTCAACAAGTATGTAAATCCTTGTGAAGGTGGTAATGGTCCAACCAAATCAATGTTGATGTGAGAAAAACTGCCTTCATTTTTATTGTAGGATCCAATCTCACTGTTTGTGTTTCCAAACCTTTGACTTTTGGCATCCAACACATGATTTGGCCCAAAGTCGCACATCTTTATTAATTGAGGGCCAGACAAATCGCTTTTTTTACCAAATCAAGAGATCCTTTAACTCCAGGGTGTGCAAGGTTGTGAAGAGAATCAAATAACTGTCTTCTGAACATTAGTGGTATAAATGGCCTCAGCTTCCCAGTACTAATGTCACAATGTAGTTCTGACTCATTAGGTAGCAAAACACTTTTAAATTTGAGTGATGTTGTCTTAGACCGTTTTAAATTTTGAAGTTCAATGTCTTGCGATTGCTCCTCAGCAATCCTTTCAAATGACACAACTGATGGTAGGTCAATAGCACTTATTCTTGACATGAAATCAGCAGGGATGTTTTGTTTTCCTGGTAGGTACCGTATATCGGTAGTGAACTGTCCAATAAAGTCTAGTTGGCGCAATTGCCTTGGGCTAGATGCATCAGAGGGTTTCCTAAAGGCAAAAGATAGATACTTGTGATCTGTATATATAACAAAATTACGACCTTCTACAAGGTAGCGGAAATGCCTCACAGAAAGGTATGCGGCAAGGAGTTCTCTGTCATAGGTACTGTATAGCTTTTGAGTTGGTGAAATAGATTTTGAGAAGAAACCGAGAGGTTCAGCAGACCCGTTGCAAATTTGATGAAGAGATGATCCAACCGCAAAGTCAGAGGCATCTACCATGAGAGCAAGAGGAGCATCAGGAGGTGGGTTTGCTAGTAGTGTAGCATTTGCTAACTGACTCTTGGTGTCTTCAAACGCTTTCTTGGATTCAAGAGTCCAATTTATTTTGCGTCTGTCACGCTTTGATGTACCCTTACACAAATCAAAGAGTATTTGTTGAGTAGCAGCTGCATTTGGGAGTGAACGTCTGTAGAAATTAATAAGTCCGAGAAACCTGCGAAGTTCAAGGACGGTTTCGGGAAGTTTATAACTTAAAACAGGTTGTACTTTATCAGTCAGTGGTGAAATGCCATTTTTGGAGACTGTATAACCGAGAAAAGGAATCTCACACACTCCGAATACACTTTTCGACATATTAATGTTAATTTGGTGTTCATTGAGCTTTTCAAGAATTGCACTTAAGTGAGTCATGTGTTCCTCTTCAGAGGAAGATGCAACCAAGATGTTATCTAAATAGCAAAAGGTAAACGCTAGATCTTGAAGAAGAGAGTTTATGTATCTTTGAAAAGTTTGGGCAGCATTCCTTAATCCAAACGGCTTTTTGATAAATTCAAATAACCCAAAAGGAGTTATAACTGCAGTTTTTGGAATGTCGTCTGGAGCTATAGGAATGTGATGAAAGGCCCGAACAAGATCTATTTTTGAAAAAATAGTTTTTCCATCTAATTGACTATTAAAATCTTGTAAGTACGGTATGGGATACCTGTCAGGTACTGTTTTGGCATTGAGTGCCCGATAATCCCCACATGGTCTCCACGAGCCATCTTTTTTTGGCACTAAATGAAGAGAACTTGACCAACAGCTTTTTGATGGCCTGCAAATACCTAGCTCAACCATTTTACGAAACTCAGCTTTAGCTTGGACAAGTTTTTCAGGAGGCAAACGCCTCGCTCTGGAGGTAACAGGCTGACCTGTTGTTTGGATCGAATGAAAACCCGTATCCTGTGAAATGTGAAAAGTAGGATTTTCTTTGAGCAAATTAGGATAATGTGAGATGAGTTTATAATATTTCCCTTTTGGGTCGAGTAAAAAAACTGATTGTTGGTTAGAATGTTTATGATATCCGATAACAGATATTTGAGTTCTGTTGTCAATTAGTCGTTGATTTTTAATATCAACTAGTAAACCATAATGTGATAAAAAGTCTGCTCCGATAATAGGTTGTGTTACATTAGCAATAATGAAAGGCCAGGAAAATCATCTTTTCAAACTAAGGTCAAGATTCAAGGTACGTTCACCATATGTTTTAATTACTGAACCATTGGCAGCGAATAATCGTCTGTTACTTATAGCTAGTTTTTCCTGATTAATAGGAGGAAAAACTTATATATCTGCTCCAGAGTCCACAAGAAACTTCCGACCACAATGTAAATTAGTAACAAATAAACGGCGAGATTGTAAGCCCCTGCCATCTTCAGCCGCATTTAATGACGGGGCAGGGAGTTTTCCTGACGGCCATTGCTGCCTGACGAAAACAAGCAAGGTTGAACGCATTTCTTAGCATTATCACCAAATTTGTAATGATACCAACACAGTTCGCCTTGAAATTTCCCTTTCTTATTGGAGGGAGGAGAGTACCTGGGCACTTGCTTTGCCAGCAAGTTGCATTTATTATTTTTAATAAGTCCATCAATGGACTGGGTGAGTTCACTTACCTGTTTCTCCAAGATAGCTAAGCGGTCGACATCAGTAGTTTGTTTAATAGCCTATTGTGCACAAATATGACCATCAACAGTTGAAAGTTCAGTTATTTTGTCTCCTAGTCTAGCTAAATCATCAAGGGAATCAGTTTGAGAAGCAGCTAATACGGTACGAACCTGATTTGGCAATCGTTGCATGAAAATTACTTTTAAGAAATTATCAGTTACCTGCGTTCCCGCCAAGGTCCTCATTTCACGTAGAAGAGTGGATGGCTTTTTATCTCCAAGAAAAACTTCATTTGTCAGTTGTTTTAGTTTGACGTGTTCCGAGACCTCATATTCTGAACATAATCTTTGCTTCAAGTCCGAGTAAGGGGATGAGGATAGTGGTTTTGCAGTGAAATCGGAGAGAAGGCTAGCAACTTCACTATCCAGGGAACTCATTACATAGTTGTATTTGGTGGTTTCCTTTGAAATGCCATGTATGGAAAACTGACATTTAATTTGGTGAAACCATAATGAAACATTTTTAGCCCTGAAAGGTGGTATTTTCATTTGAATTCTTGATATATGTAATTCTTCTGAGGAATTAGGTTCTGTGTTTGATGGAGACGATTCCAGTCCATTCATTGCTGGTATTGTAGTAGTAATTAATTGATAAAAATAACAGGAATCAAGGGGTCACCAAATAAGGATATTACCTTATAATCAATATTTAAAGATGTATGATGAAAATAAAGTAAACATGATTGGAAATAAAACTTGTATTGAAAATAAAGTAATCAATCCTCAACAAAACAAAAACATTAAAACAGATAAAAACAACAAACATGTGATTATAAATAATGGTAAAAACTTAAGTGGCAAAGTTTACTGTAGCCACAATAGGAATTTATTATACCCAAAGGAAAACAACTTGTGAATTCACTTGATGTTCTGGAAACAGGGCGGTGACGATCCTCTTCATGGGGGCACCCTCCATGATTGCAGGTGAAGAGGAGGCACTGAGATTTTTAGTTCCACCTTTGTAACCCAGATTCTAAGTATCATAATCGACATCTTCCCGAAATTGTTTACAACTGTCAGCCTCATTCCAGTTGATTGCCCTGAGGAGAGACTTTCTTGCAGCCTTATAGGCCTCCAACTGACGAACTCTATCTGCGGCAATTCTTGCCGTCGTGGGAGTTCGTCTGGCTCTTAAACAAGTCCTAGAGTTCCACGATCTCTACAGTTTTACCGGTATACGGGTTGCTTAACGCACCGGGGTTTCCTGTGTGGCATAGACTAGTCACAGTCCAAGACAAGCAGTTCCATCGTCGACGTTAATAATGTCTAGGCCCCAGCCTCCCCAGGTGCTGCAGGACTCTCCTGCGCTCCCCGTAAGATGACCTAGGTGAACTTGGCCACTTCCAGCTTATTACAGCGGCGTGGCCCTTCCCGAGATTTGGGTACTCTACGCTGACCGTCATGAAAATTCAGTAAAATAAAATTTGGGTCACTGCCCGTGTAATCCTCCACCACTCTCCAGTCAGATATCCTCAACATAAGTGATTCAAAAGCAAGGGTTATGTCGGGGATCGTGCCTCTCTGCCCGTGGCGCCAGAAAGTTGACGTGTCGCCCTCATTTAGGACAACGAGCCCGGTCCTGGGGCAAAGTACAGGAAGTATTTTCTCCGGAAGTTGGTAGAGGGCATTCCCCACTCGACAGCCGTAGCGTTAAAGTCATCACCTACAACGATGAGCCCAGTGGTATAGAGCACGCTCTCTTCCAGGGGGTTATCTACTCGCGGTAGTCTTGGATGGCCAAGTTAGGGGTGAGTTAGCAACTGTTGACAGTTACATCCCTACACTCAACGCAAACGAATCCGCGGCCGCGTCCATGACTCCACACCGGTGCTTCTTGTGTGTTACGCGCCCAAATGGTAGCAGTACCAAGACTTGGGGAACCAAGAATTTGAATCCCTCTCTCGGTACTGTTCGCTGACCAGAAGCGCGTCAACTCCGTGTTCTTGGTGAGCTGATTCAAAAGTGCATCAGCAACCCTGCATCTCTGAATATTGTACTGGAGGATTCAGATTACTGGTCTCTACCTTTTGCATATTCGAGTGCAGCCTTGAAAGTGCTGCACTGCCCAAAACCGGGTAAATGCCCCATGGCGTTCCCACCGAGACCTTTTCCGCTTCCCCCGACAGCTCAAGGATGACCTTTCTGATCGCCTCAATGACGTTCTTGTCAGTAAAAAGCCCGTCGAGTTTCCGGATTTCAGCTGAGGACCCGAATTAATCCATTGTCCACGAGAATATTCCTAAGGGCAGTGGCAACACCGGCCTTGTCCTTTGACTTCCCCAGTTCGAGGAGAAAATTCCCGTTCTGAGTACGTCGGATTGACTTAATTAAGGTATCTGTCTCTTCCGTCTTGGCATCGCTCTTGATCTTACCCTGGAATTCAGCAAAATATTACTACCTCTGAGGGCTTGATCAATATCGCCTCAGACCTAGGTTTTTTGGTGCCAAAAAGCCAAAAAAGCCAAAAAGGAGATAAATAAGGGTTGAAAGTTTCAAATAGGATACGATTCTTAGAAGACCGACTATTGATTTCGGTTGGTAGTTTTTTTTAACTAAATACTAATAGTTTAATTCATACTATCTCACTATAAACAGTGCTTACTTAAAACTTAAATCATTTAATTATGATTTATTGTTTATATCTAACAATAAAATAAGAATGAAGTGGTTTCATGTAAACACATAAACAAATATTAAACTATTTTCAGTAATATAAAATGCCATACACATTTTGTAATTATATAATAAGAAGTTTAATTTAGTGCCATTGCATCTAAAATAAAATATAAACCTATTTTAATATTATGTTTAACACATATTTAAGTTACATTCAAATACAATTTTGTAAGCAGAATCGACGAATTAAAAGTCACGTCCAGTATCAGGATGGTGGAACGAATTTGTGTTGGCTACCTATACCGCGTTTGCTTATTAAATTGTATTAGGCATATTGTCGTAATGAAAATTTTCACTTCCTAATTCTCCACGATGAAGCTCAATGACGTAATCCTGTGGTAGATATAGAGTTATTTCTTTAAGTAGGAATTTAGAAGGGGTACTTCTGAAATCTACTAGGACGCTAAGATAACTTATATAACCATATTTTGTACATTTATAAATTTCAAATGAGAGCTCTGTGGCACCTAGTTTTGAGTTTATCATATCATTAAGCAATCACAAAATAATTCAACATTTTCAATTTCTACATGTTTACTATTCATAATATTGATAAATATTTTACAGATAGAAACTATGGGTATATTAAACAAATTCCTCGGGTAATATCAGATGGATCATTAATTGTAGTATTGTTGTAAATTCAAGTACTAAATAAAAAAAAATACTTGATATAATGTAGAATCAGAAACGTATTTGGATATAATTCCTTTAGTGAATTTTGTTGTAGCACGGATTGTCAATTGTCAATATAACTTATTTACTTACGACAATCAACCCTTGTTTTTCCTATTCTGGCGTACACGTATTTCGGCATGCATGCCATCTTCAGCGCCTTGGTCGGTGTCGTGTGGGTTAACACATAAGAAAATCTCTATTCTCGGGCTTGATGCTACGTCTAATCGAATTAAAGTATTTAAAATTCACATTTAAGATACATTTATACGAAAAAAAACACATAATCGGACGCACATCACAGCGATTGTTACCACGTGGATTTTTTATATATATCCACTATCCATTTTTATTTTTTTTAATTTTTCTATATGAATGCCAAAAATACGTGTATGCCAGAATAGGAAAAAATAGGTTGATTGACGTAAGTAAATAAGTTATATTGACTAATTCCTTTATCATATCTTACAGGAAGCTCAAATTCACCATCTATACTCTATTCGAAAATGTAAGAAGAGAGTTGAAGAAAAGTTAAAATGTGATTGTGCCTCCTCACAGCCTGACGTTTAATTCTGGCTCCGCATCTCTGCATCGCTCTTGGGAAATTTAAATTAGAAAAGGGTGTTTTATAAGTTTAATTAAAACACATTTGTTATGCAATTCAACTTAGTACTGGGTGAGTTATTAAAACCTGACTATTTTCAAGCGGCGATTGATCAGCTATTATATTTTTTATAGAGTTCATATCTGCATTCAATTAAGGTTTGGTTAATGCCATTTTGAGGTTAGTTACCATGGATCATCAGTGGCAAGTGCATCATCGTGCTTTCGTGATTACATATTTTTCAAAAATAATGAGCCGTTATTGCTACGCTACGACAGTTTCGTGCTCACTTCAACATTGGTCGTCATGGCGAAATTCCTTGTCTAAATACGATTTTAAAGTGGGTAAATAATTTCCGGAATACGGCTTCGGCTCTCAAAATAAAGCCAAGTGGGAGACCCCGTAAAGTTCGAACACCGGAAAACATTGAACATGTCCGCGCAAGTGTACTGCAAAGTCCTAAACGTCCGGCCCGTAAACAATCTGTAGCATTGGTAATATCCAACACTTCCCTGCGTAGAGTTTTACATCGTGACTTGAATTTCCACCCCTATAAAATAAAGACCCCCCCCCTATAAACTGAAAGACAGAGACTTCATACCACGCATTATTTTATGACAGAGATTATTACAGCTTGTGAATGAAGAAAACCTCCTTCAAGTTTTGATAATATCCGATGAAGCACACTTTGAATTGTTAGGTAAATTGAACAAACAAAATTTTCGGTACTGGTCAGCCAAAAATCCAAAATAAATTCATGAACGCCCGCTTCATGCAGAGAAAGTGACTGTTTGGTGCGGAGTGGCGCGGTTTGGGATAATCGGGCCGTAATTTTTGAGGACAACGATGGAAGGACTGTTACTGTCAATTCAATCCGCTATGTGGCAACGATTAGGGCCTTTTTGGTGCCGCAGTTACGCCTTTTAGGAATTGACACTCAGGCTATCTGGTTTCAGCAGGATGGGGCTCTATAACGGTTTTACGTCAGTTGTTTCCGGGACACTTGATACGTTTTGGTGATGTTCAGTGGTCTGTGCGGTCCTCAGACCTTACGTCGTGTGGATTTTGGCTAAGGGGATATCTGAAAAGTAATGTTTTTGTAGCGAAGCCCCGCGATATAGCTGAACTCAAGCAGTGCCTAAGAAACGAGGTTGCTGCTATTCCTCAATCAATCTTACGATAAATAACTGCAAGTTTACAGAAAGGATGGGAAGCCTGTGTAGACGTGAATGGGCGTCACTTGAGAGGCATTATCTACCATAAATAAAATGGCAAAATCATGTCAATATTTTAGTTGTATTTGCAATAATAAACTCTTTTTAGATCTGTTAATTTTAAAAACAGTCATGTTTTTTGGCTTACCCCGTATATTATAAAAATGCATTTTAAAGTGAGTGATAACCATCCGGGGATTTAAGAGTATTGACAAAGCAAATTTCAAGAAAAATTACAGAGTTTCCCTCCTAACAGTAATTCGTGGACATCATTAAGCAGATATTTTTTAGTTGATAGTCCTCATTTTACACTTTATTTGATCCATAATATATCTTTATCGATGTGTAAATTTCAGCATGTTCGATATTTTAGCGTATTCATTTTATGCCATATTTAAAATATACTTCATACAACTCTTTTTACTTTATATGAAACGATAGTTATTATAAATTCTTGATGTATTCGTATTTTGGTCATAAAGTGACGTTATGCCTTGTATAAATAAACATACGTCATTTATATAGAAAAAGACATTTCAAACTTGTCAAGACAGCCTATATTGCTGCTGAATTAACTATAGAAAAATATGACGAAATAAATATAAGACTAATTGTAGTTTTATAAATTCTGGTTGATAAAGTAGGTCTAGAAGACAATAAAAAAGTAAATTTTCGAGAGTGCTAGAAGTAATTAATTATACTTATATTCAAAATGCAAGCTATTTATAAGATTTAAAAACAATTGTCACAATATTAAAAAATGGCAGAGAATAATAAATAAAAGGAAATAAAATTTTCTTTAAAGATAAGGGAAATAAAGTATGGTATTGGGAATTTTTTATAAATTTCATGGTATAAGCCACTGAATCACTTGAGAAAATTAAACTGGTTTAAATACCTGTACTGTCTAAGTGATCCTAGTATCCTTAAAGTGCTACTGCAGTTTCGACTCTTCTAATATGATTGAGTCTTCATCAGGCGAGGCGTCAAGATTGATTACCGTTCATTTGAACACGTCAGTTTTAAAAAACCATTGAAAGACACACACAAACATACGAAAACACGGATGAACGGACATTGAAAGGACGAATGTACATAAAACACGGATGCATATTTGTCTAAAGCTAGTAAATTAATTGATATTGCGGCAGCAACGCGACGCTTGCGTAGGACAAAGAATGAATATAGGAATTAATATTTTGAATTGTCCCTTAAAAGTAGGTGAGACCACCATTTAAAGTTTACGTAGCGGTTTTAGAGAAACCAATGTGGTTTGGTTAAAATTAATTAATTAGTATTGTTTAATATTAATTGACGAACACAATACGTCCTCAAAATAAATTACATAACGATTTTTATATAACAATTTTCAGCTGGGAATCTTTTTTCATTAAATAGTTTAAAATGTAAGTAAGTTAAAACAATAAAAATAAAATACCGAATAGCGAATTTACAAAGCATATATATATATATATATATATATATATATATATATATATGTGTGTGTGTGTGTGTGTGTGTGTGTATCACTACTACATAAAGCCACTTTCAAAGTTTCAAAAATATACATTCATAAATAAGTGAACGTTCGTTCGTTCGTTCGTTCATCAGCAGATGACTAATGACAGCACAGAAATGTTATCGATAAATGCAAAACACAAGTAATCCTGCTACACTTTCAATACCCGTGAAAGAATAATTTAGACATTGTTCAGAAAAACAGCAATGAAATTTAACAATGGCTGATTGAACTAGTGAGCAGCTGATTTTATAAAAAAAACAAAGTGGATTAAATTACGAAGTAAATAAGTGTTTTTGTTTTTTTGTTTTTTCAACTGAGGGCCACTGGAATTTCCAAAGAATTAGATGAATTTTAAAAAAATATTTGCCTTACATTATTATTATTATTATTACTATTATTTATAACCGTAATGCTATTTTTTGTAATTTGTTAAGCATTGTTGCAATGCCGTACTTTAACTGTAATGTTGATTCTTATGATAAAACTTGAAATGTTAATAACTTTGTTGTGTATTAACCGATTTTAACAATCAAGGCCAGTAGCATAACTGGTTTTGTTGGGGCCCCCGCCAACTTATTTTTAGGCCCCCACTCGTTTATCATAATTGCGCAGTTTCACCCTATCCCTATCCATTATAGTAGATTCTGTGATAAAGTTGCATGTGCCAAACGTTTCCTAACCTCCAAATACATTACGTCAGTTACAGCGATTTAATAACGTCCAAAGGTTCGTTGGCTATAATTTGTTTAATAGATTCATCACGTAAATATAGTGTAAAATATACCTAAGAATTAAGTCGACATGCAAGTGACCTCAAGAAGAAACGTGAAGCCTCATAACGTCGAGATTCCATGTTAGTAATTCGTTTTGATACTGTCTAAATGTGGAAAAGGTATTTTGAGTGGATTCAGATTCAGTTTGGAGTAAAATGGCCGCCATAGTGTTTACGGTTGTACATTTAAGTTTTTAAACGGATCTTACCATGAGCCCCCGATTTATAATTGATCACTATCCTAATGCTGATTCACCCTCAAAAACACAGTTCAAAAACTTTACTGACACTACCAACAACTGTTCTACAATTGTTATGGCAAATGTTGAAATATTTGTTATAATAGCTCAATTTAAAGTTTAATTTTTAAGTAACTAGAATTAAGGAAAATTAAAATAATAAAACTTATTTCAGTTTATCAAAGTGTGAAATTTATTAATCACTTAGCTTACTTAGCGAAAACAAATTAAAATTATATTTTACTTGGCTGAAAATAAATTAATTATTCAAGTTTTGATAACAGCATTATTGCTATTTTGGAATGTTTTGAAAATTAAATGTAAGAATTTAATCCCACTATGCGGGCTCGCCAGAGCTTTTTACCTCGGCTCTCGGGCCCCTGAGGCCCCACACCGTGGGCCCTGCGGGCCCGTCAGTTACACCACTGATCAAGGCCTTGTTAAATTGTTTGTCCTTAGACAATCTTTTGTAAACATTTTTTCTACTTTTCACGAAATTTTGTAAGGGAAAAATTAATTCTTTTTCTGGATTTAGACATTCATACTATAAAGCTCCATGCAAATCGTAATTGGATACAACAATCCATTACGGTTATATAAATGTATAAGTGAAAAAGTAAATGGCGTATGGCAACTAAAAGAAGCCAAAATTGAAAAATTGTTACTGAGCTTCTTTGATTTATTCTTGTATATATCATATGGTTATGCGTAGCCAGTTCCGGATTTTTGTGACATCCTGTTTTTTTTTTTGGATTTTCCCTGCAACAACTTAACCTAGTTTAATAATTCGAAATACTGAATTATTTGCTTTATATGCTCTATTATATTGTCAAAACTAAACTTTTGTGTTTTTTTTATTCTAGAGTAAACAATGCAAAAACATTTTTTGGAAAACTTTAAACCCTCATACCTACCCTTTCCCATGATTTGAACTTTCTGGTTGTCAAACTTAATGCCATGAATGTCACTTTACACATTTGTGCCAAATTTCATCAAAATAGGATGTTTTATTTTCAAAAGTTATTGCGTTCACCGACACACATATAAATTTATAAGGGATACCCCTATAAAACCTCCCTTAAAATAATGGGATTAGTCTGGATTCGAACTCGTACAGTTAAATGCTAGTTAACATATCTTTGCCAATTTCTATAAGTAAAAATAAGTAACAATTCGGACCATTTTTACAAAAGTTATTGCACCCACAAACAAAAAACCAGTTGAAATTTCGGTTTTCCATATAAACATGCATTAGTATTTTGTTCAGGTAAATATGAGTTTATTACAAAAGAATGTTTATACCGGGATCTACAGATAACAATATATCAGTTACAATACAAAATTATATTTATACCAACGGTACCCGGTAATGCATTTATTTTATATTCCCAAGATTCAACCCACGGTAATAGCTTATTTTCCATAGGGGAAATTCGCTAAAAAATAACCTTCAGATCATATGTTTGACAAAAATAAGATCCCTACCAAATATTATTTTGTTTTAATTTTGTTTACATTTAATATTATTAATATCCCTAAAAGTATTAAAATGTTCACACTCCCGGTATACTGATTAAATGGTTTTTATTTAAAACTGTTGTTTATTATTTTAGTTGAAGATTTAGCTGTCTATATCCTGTCTATTGCCAAATTATCTTACGTTATATTGATCGACAAATATTCCTATTTAGATCAATAAGGTTAATACAATTTTAATATAGGGTCTATACATATCAGCTAAATTCATTATAAGTCGGACTGAACAGTACGGTAGGATTACGTACAAATAATAAACTCAACTCGAATTTAAAATTGCCCTTTTTATTAATACATCTTATTTTCTACTCATTTTCTATTAACATCGTAGGTTTTAATAGTGAAACTGAAATGTCTATTAAAGGGTACATTTTGTGTGGTGTTAGCCAGTTGTGTCAAACTTTTTTATGGAGAAGAGTAGTTTTGTAAATAATTATTATAGTTTATAGTAACATTTTAATAATAAATACCCCCGTAGCAGAAAACCTGCGTACTCAGCGAATTTCCAATGCATATATATGTATCTTAACACCACATAAAGCCACATACCAAGTTTCATCAATATACATTCATAAATAAACAATTTATGACATTTTAATTATTCTCCATAAGAATAACATGGCGGCTGAGTATGCAGGTTTGCTGAAGCAAGGAACACAAAAAATGGGATTTTATACAAATATCAATATAACTCATGTAGATAAAGCCACATACCAAATTTCATTAATTTATTTTCATAATGAAGGCAGATAACACGTTACTTATTCTCCATAAGAATAACATGGGGCTGAGTACACAGGTTTGCTGCTACGGGAGCCTTTGGTAAAAAATTGTTTTTTTGAGAAAATATCAGTGGTCCACAACCAGATGAAGCCGTATACCAAGTTTCATCAGTATACGTTCATAAATAAGCGAGATATAAATTTTTTATTTTCCTCCATAAGAATAACATGAGACAACGTACTGTGTTTAGCACTTTCAATATCTCGGTAACCAATTGACGTAGAGAAATGATAAAGATACCAAATTGTGTGTTTTTTAAGCTGAATCCAATGGGAAAAACTAAAATTGACTATTTCCAAAATTATATGTAAAAAATTCGAAAAACCTATTTTTGGGGTACAAAACCCCCCCAAAATACCCCTTCGGATAAAGCGATCTGGCTGGTTTTCGAACTTAATGTCATAAATGATGCTTTACACGTTTATACCAAATTTCATCAAAATTGGATAATTTTTACGAGAGTTATCGTGCTCACGGACACATATATATATATATATATATATATATATATATATATATATATACAGTTTCGAACGAATGGTGTTTTTGGGGTCTGGGGACCTCAAAACGAAAAGTTATTATGGTCCCGGGCCTAGGTCTTACCATGCCGACTACGGTAATAGCTTCTTCCCTATAGGGGAAATTCGCTAAAAACAATATTTATTTTTATACAGGGAATGTAGTGAATTTGTAAAGTTGTAATAAACTTAGGTTGCTTTAACGAAATGATTTACTTTCCTTAATAAACAAACATTCCACCATGTTTTGCTGGACGATAAAGAGGATTAAAATTATGTTGTATGGTTGCTAGCAGTTTGCTACTATGTACACCTTAGTGGTGTTCCACTAATAGAAGTAGTGATTTTTGCTACTATTCTCACCATATCCATGGTACATGGATTGATGATGTCGTCTCAACCATCATTGATCAAAGTTAACTCCCCAGTGGTTTGCATTATTAAGTGGGATCTATAACTTGAACCCTGTTAATTATTACACAATCAAACTTAAATCCATGTACCGAAAGCAATTATGTACCATGTAACGATTTTAATGATTGGGGCTTTAGAACCAATTATAGTTGATTCAAAACACGTAAGTAATTTTGTTTGTAAAAAAGTGTGGAAGCCAACACAACGGGTGTCGTCTTACACGGCATGTAATTTACAACATCGTCAGGCTGATACAATATTCAAACATCTCCTTTCATGAGAAGAAAACATTATGTAGTCGTCTGGATTTTAATTTAGTCAGAATAAATACTGTGTAATTCTTTAAAATTTTCTACGATTTTTTAACATGAAACAAGACAAATTATCTCCTTAAATAATGATTTTATCATTTGAACAATATTAGTAAGCTTAAATAAAAAGGTTTACCGTATAAAAAAAAAACATGAATATTTTTCTTTTATTCGGGTCGAGAATTCATATAATTAAATAAAATAACTACTTTGTATTCCAGTATGTTAGCAAAGATTCAAGCTATTGCACCTTCTAAGTAACAATACAAAATACCCCAACAGCTATATATTTTATTAGTCAGTGGTTTTATGTTTCACAGGTTGAAAATGTACATTAATTTAATTAATTAATTCAGTGCTATTTAATAATGAATTAAAACTATATATATAATATAATAATACAATGTTCCCCCAGGAATCTGTAGGTAAGGTAATATTACTAATCTTGTTCCTCTATACCTTTTAATGCTTCGAAAATAATAAGAAAATAACAGAAAAAATATCACTATATAAGTTTTACTTTAGGTTTACTCAATTCTTTGTTTATTGCATGACTTCATCTGTCTCATTAGTTTGGTTTGAATAGTTTAATGTTTTGGGAATGTTAATTTTAATTAGTTTGTGACGATATAAAATTAAAAGTATATAAATAATTATATACAGCTCGATATCAAACTCACTCACTCACTCACTCATTCACTGACGAATACAAATTTTAGACCAATTCTAGAAAGTTTTGCATGCAGGTAGCTTGTACCAGGAAACTCCCTTGAAATTTGTCAAAAGTTACGGTTTCAAATTTTCAAAACTCTATTTTCTATATTGTAAATTTGAAATATTAACATTGGCCTTATGGAGTTTAAAATCAAAACAAATTAATCATAAAAGCTGTGTCAAAATATCCAGTAGACTGTCAACGTGTAACTTCCATATGGTAGAGTATAAACAAATGATAGGACCAGTGAATAAAAATACCATCTAGAGTGGATATACCCCAAATTAATCAAAATAGTATACTATATAAAAAATACTTTAATGGTCATTAAGTTATTATAACAACTGGAGCGACCCAAAGCGGGGGTCTGGGGGCGGAGCCATCAGCGAGCGAAGCGAGTGAATGAAGCTAGACGGGTTCACTGACGGACTCACTGACATAAATTATAAGGAACTTTCTGTAATCGGACCCTACTCGACCCCATGTACTTGAGTTAAAGCTCATGATGAGAACCCCTCAGATAAATTGCTAAACGTTAACATTTTTTAATTTGGAGGCATTGTTTGGGCGAAAAAAGTCCACTACTTCAATTTGTCAATCAATATTTGTTTTTATAGGCGAAATTTGTTTTTCAATCAAACGTCTCAATCAATCTTACGTCGAAAGCACTAACTAGCGCAACCAATGACAGGCTGGTTTATCAGGCAGTAATTAGCGGAACGGATATATTTAGATATGATAACGAGTTTGCACGCAGCACGCTGACGTGAGGGAAGTGAATTTCCACATAACAACTTTTAAAACTAAAAATCAGTGTAAAAACATACATTTATTCCAATTTTTATTGAAATCTGAAAACAGTGATTTTTTAGCTGTTCTGATGCTCCTTATTTCATTAACCTGCAAAGCTGGGAATACAATTTTGCGCATTATAATGTTAGGAGAAGGTCCAGTCAGGCTTGAAAGTAGGCGTAAGGCTGGGGATGATAAAAGTTCACCAACAAATGAATAACATGCATTTATAATGAAAAGACCCATAAGACCACGTACTGAGATTAGTCGAAACACATTTTATTTAATAACTCGGTAAATATGTGTGTTAGAATGACGAGAGAGGGCATAAAACTTTCGCCTCGCTAATTTACAACTTTTTACATGTATTAATTTTACATACGGGGCTTTTCTGACCGTTCTTGGGCCAAAAAACTAGAAATTTTAAAGATTAATCCCCAAAAGATGGGTTTAGAGTTTTTCGATTGTTTTGCCCAACGAACTTGTCCAACTGATTACAGAAAGGAATGTCCCTACCAAATTTGAAGTAAATCGGACAAAAGATGCGACCGCTGGAGTGCAAACATACACACACACACACATATATATATACATAACATTTATATACATAACAAAACATTTATATACAAAACATGTATATACATAACATTTTGAACGAACCCCCTAAACGTGTTCAGGGGGTCACTTTAGGAACTTCTACGGTGGTCCAGGGCTATTCTCCTAAGTTTCACCGTGTGGGTCATGCTAATAGTTCACTTTTCCATAGGGAATTCACTAATAATGAGGATGAGGATTATCCTTATTATTAATAAAGTAAAGTGATATAGTTTAAGTCGTAATTAACTATACGTATGTATTTTTAGCCATTATGTTGCGTAACGACCTAAAACAAGTTTTTTGCTTGTATTTGGGATACCTTAGAAATCGTATGACCAGCGTCTAAATTACGCGAATTATTCATTATTTCATAGTTCCCATAGTAGTATTCAACTGTTTAAAATTGAATGGGACATGATTTATATTTAGGAAATTAAAATGTTATGACTTGTTATGATCCTAGACCGATTGGTTAATTTATACCTCTTAGTTCCTGTCTTAAAACCATCGGTTATTATTTCTTTTAAATGTAACGTCAAGATTATTCGGGTACAAAGTACTTTAGCTATTATAAATTATATAAAAAGAATGAGAACACAAATTTGATGTTGTATACAACCTCAAAGGGTGTTAGTTATGTGAAAAAAATATCATTGGAGGGGAATACGAAGTTAAATTTGATCTAGAGGTTCTAGCTTCTCACTACACTGTGTATAACCGAACCATACAGCTAGTGGGGACTCATCACACCTCTAGCTGCACGTGGATTCACGAGGTCTGGGAATGCATTTTTTGATGATGTGTTTCCTTTGAAGTTGACGCCAACCAAACTGCTGGATCACACTTGTGTTCTCCCTAAAATTAAAAACGTGATCATCCGTTTCGCTGTTCACTCTCTATGTGTCAGCCCTTGGCATTTTAAATCAGCGCACGTATTTACAACTGTGCGTAGGCCAATGCGTGCAAACATGGTTTACGAATATATATAATTAAAATATAAAATTATTGTTTTCATTAAGGATAAAATGTTGTACAAAATGTGCTATTATATGTATAAAATGTATGTATATGTATCATTGTATAAAATGAGATGTCATGTCAAGGCGGTCCCACACTTCTCGCGAACAGGCCTGAACATTCGGCCGAACATTATTCAGCACATTCGGCCAAACATTCTACCGAACGTTCACTGATCGTTCGCCCTGTTTGAAGCTCCCACACTTCTCGCGAACACCCACTGAACATTCGGGCGAATGTTTGGGCGAACATCCCCTCGAAAATATTAAATAAATTTGATCAGCTGTTGGCGCATTGTCCGTCGCGTCCAACGAGCATTGTCGTGACAAGATGGACGACTCTGCAGATAATGTTGCTGTTGTTGCATCTACAGTCGTTATGCAATTAATAATAAAAGGTGTAAAATTTAGTCGTGTAGAAGAATTTGAATTTTATTCACCTTCCACTCTTTATGTAAGGTGATCACTTAAAGTACTGTGATGTAATTTTGTATAATTCGTAATAAGTTTAATCATTTATATAAGTTTGTTCCCATTACAGTGATCACTTGGTACTTGTATACATTAGTGTCATTAGAACTAAAACTTTGTTACTCTTTTAATGGACTTTGTAAGTATCACTTGGCTCGACTTTACTTTAACTTATTTGAATGCAAATTTATGAAATACATATTTATGATTTATGAATTTATGACAAATGAATGAACTTTATACTTTCGTATTAAATAAACAACGACGTGATCCATTACACGAATACTTAAAATAAATAATCATTATCATTAAATATCTTATAGAATTACTGAATATGTAAGATATTTGAACTGGACATTATAATCCTAAATTTTGAATTATGTTATTTTCTTAATAATATTAAACATTTACTTCTAAGTTTACGGTATCTGACTTAAATCTTATTTATTTGAAGTAGACACAATAATAATCGTTTAAACACACTACAGTCAAATTGACACTACAGTCAATTGAATTGATTCACTAAAGTTGAATTGAGGTGCTGTGGCACCTCTCACAGAGCGTGTGTCCTCGTGACGCCGACAATAAATCCATCCATTACTGTAATGGCAGAGGCTAGTCCCTGCATTGCCAGCAGGAAGGCGCTGCTAGAGATAATACCGTGCTTTGTGGCTGTACAACATAATTTTTGAGGTTTTATAGAAGGAAACTCTTGTACCTTTAAAACAAGGGATTATTGCATACATCAGTGTAACGGGTGGACAGTCCAGGAACATTGAACATTACTGTGCAATAATATTACGTGTACCTTTGAACCAGTTGTACCCTATTTTCTTGAATTAACAATAACAAATGTTTATCTAACCTTTCTGAACATGCATCACTGAAAAACATTCATAGCTTTCCTATGTAAAAACATTATTTGTTCTGTAATTCAAAACAATTACATCAATATTTTACCTTTTAGAGTACCATCACCTGAAAGACCAACACTTTAAAGTTTCAATCCCCTTCGACAGGCTTAAAATGACAGAAATGTAGAAATTTCATATGTAGTCTATTTTAGATTTACCTCTAGTTGCCGAACAGTTATTGGAAAACAGAAAACACCGCGTCACGTGTATTTTTAGGCGATTTTCCTCTGTTATCCATATTCCATCTCCTTTACCATTGGGTAGAGCTAGAGTTTTGCAATGTGGCAATTTCCTAAGATTTGTTTTTTGTCACTAATTGTAATATTAAAGACATACAACTTCGTGTAGGTACTTGTCTACTCTGTAATGTGTACGCACCAATATTCATAAAACACTCTTATTTATTTCATCATTTTAAACAAATTATCAACTAAGAATCATGTAAGCCCCATTTCCAGGAGTTAAGACTTCTCACTTTTCCCAGCATTTACATTTTTTGGACCTTAGTTTTCATGAAACAAAACCATAGTTCTTTCCAGTCTTTGCTACCCCAGTCAACTTATGACCTTAGAAACCGTTCCAAGTTTAATATTCCCCCGCATGCCACTTCCTTTTTCAAACACCATACCTATTTCAGCGCCACAACATTATTTAACGCACTTCCAGATGTTATAAGAACTGAACATAATTTATTGCATTTTAAGAGAAATCTTAAGCATTTCCTCATTGAAGAATGTTTCTATTCTGTGGAGGCTTATTTGAAACCCAAGTGACTTTCATGTTGTTTTTTTTCTCTTTTTGACTTTTATTTATGTCTCTTTATAAGGAAGAAATTGTATAGCTAATTTTAAGAGCTATTTTGTAACTATGGACGCAAGCCAATGCATGTAAAATGTTTTAATGGCAATAAAGAATATTTGAATTGAATATTTGAGCTATGGTAAAATTACAATATTGTAAGTTGTTTTTGGAACTTTTTATTATAGGCCCACATAAAGGGCTGCATTCGGATTGCTCCCCACTGGCCAGTAGTGCCAGCGAGCGACATACGGATTGATCTCTCTGCCAAACCGGTTTGATTTAACCGAGCGACAACATACGTATTGCGTCCCCTTGGTCGTGGTGAAATAACCAAGCCCAATATTTGCCCTGACTGTACTTGAAGACACGGCTCTCTCATAATTTAATATAATTTGTGATCAGTTCATACAATTTCACATCAATATTTATTTGTGATTGTTCTCTTGCGATAAACGCTGCTGTCTGTGAATTTAAATTTGACAACTATGGTATTTACAATTTTAAATGAGGCCAAAATTAGTTTTTGGCTATTACATGTTTTTGAAAAGCAAAGTCTCGACTAGAATCCTTGAAATATTCTTTATTCTCATCGAAAAACTATTCTGTATTGTAAATACGGTCTATATTATTTAATGTAAACATAAATAATTTTTAAACGGTACGACATTGATTCGGACTCTGGTTTAGACATACATAGGTACAGTATGATCCAAAAGTATGGACAACCATTCCAGCACGGCCAGGGGGGAGCAATACGTATGTTGTCGCTCGTTAAAATCATACCTGGTTGGCAGGGGGAGCAATCCGTATATTGCTCGCGCGGCCATCGTGAGTAGGCTACGCTAACTACATGAGTTAACCACCCAAACTATATATTATATATTTGTTTTAAAGATTTCAACATTTAAAACTAATGTGTATTATATACAAGCTAAAAATACATATAGCTTATGTATTAATGTATTTCCTCATACAAGGTGTACAAATATATTTTGTCCAATAGTATTACAGGTTAATTTATTTGGGTGGAAAACTCCGTGGAAATAGTGATGGTTGGTCTGTTTGTATATACCTCTCATGCGGGATCTCAGAGCTGAGCTGAATACGAAACTACTGTGTCAAACAAAACAGCGTATTCCAACTATAAACTTCTAAACCAAACAGAATATTGTTTTGTGTTAATGAGTATAGGTATTTGAGAAAACTGAGGTATCTCTCATGGTTTGTGGTTTTATTGAAGCTATTGTTCTAGATTTAAAACGTATACTAACGGTACTTTTACTATAAACTGTAATTATATGTTTTATAAAATTTGCCCTATTAATATATGTGCAAATTTACATGTATTGCGTATATGATTATATGCTACATTCAGGGGAGACTATTAAGTAACAAAATAACACAAAAAACTTCTTACGTTGAGTATTAGTTGTGGACTAGCCTCTAGAGAAGTTAGCAAATATTATATATATTATGTTAGCGAAAAATGTTTGAATCAACAGTGCTCCTCGTACAGTCCAACTTGAATAATTTGACAGTAGTACTTGTAATTTAAACATTTTTCGTATTTCTGCTTAAAAACAGTTGTTTGCCTTGACATGCTGAAATTTGTCTGTTTATTCCTGGGATAATAAAGTACATTTTGTTGATCTTTTTCTTCTTAGGACAAAAAAATAATTTGATGACCCTTTTTTGATGAGGTTTTCAGCTAAGAATTTAAAGAATTATTCAACTTGTCAACATTGAAAACTTGTGAAAGAGCTATTTGTTTAGGTTTGCAAAATAAAGATGGAAGAAAATGTTTGATGGTAAAAGGGAACAAAATTCAGTTTTTGTAAAATTGTTATCTTAATATTATTTTCCTAATGGCGAAAAATATAGTTCATCACTTGGACCTAAATTTGCTTTTCAATCCTTGTTCATTTTCAAACTTCAGCTCGTATCCAAAAAGCTTAACTTTTGGACCTAGTGATGAAATATGCTATTTTGCTAGTGTATTAGATTCCAGATAGATGTAAGAAACACTAATAAAAAAATAATACAACCACATTTGTTTGTTTCTCAAATCAAATAAATTGCTGTATGGTACAGGTAAGACAATGCGGTTACGAACACAGGTGGATTTTATTATACGAGTACGTTTATTATAGCACTAGTATGAAACGCGTAGTACAGCCACAAAAAACCTCCTTTTCTCTTTAGGATTATAGTCTGGGAACATTTTGGCCACAGTACTCGTCTCTTTTCATACCATTAACAATTAAAAAATACTAACAGACAATAGAGAACATAACAAATTAAATGCAAATACAAAACACAATCCAATACCGAGTAATAAAATGATTAATTTTAGGACGCAATACTAATTTCAGAATTAATATAACAATTAACACGTTTTTTTTTTTACTTTCTCCCCCTATACATAGTATATGGAGAAAGTATTGTTTTCGTCAAAGTTTTTGAACTTGAATTGTTAGTTGAAATATTCGTTTTGATGCTCCTTGAACCCGAAAAAATTGATTTTACGTGATATCTGTCTGTGTGTGTGTGTGAATGTGTGTCTGTGTGAATGTGTACAGAGCTAGAGCCCACACCAGTTAACCGATTTTGATGACATTTGGAACGTAGGTACTAATCCACGATATCCCTAAACATATTTTTAATTTTTTTTTTTTTGTTTGAAGGGTAATTATCTCCCAAAAACCTCTAAGAAACTTGAATAATCCAAATTTTTCAAAAGGTGCCATAACGATTTTGATTAAACTTAGTGGGTTGTAGAGCTTTTGTTGATGGTCCAACAAAATGACACCACCTGCCTTTCTGTAAATTTCGGATTCAGAAATTACAGGTCTTAAAACATCAAAAATTCAGTGTTAAAAAACATTGCTTAGCACTATTAAAAATAGCTTAAAAAACTAAATAATTTTGTATTTTCGATTATTATTCTACGGATTATTATTGTGGAAAAAATTTAAATTTAAATTTTGCGGTAAACACTGTACCGTGTCCAATGTTGTTCTTATAGGGAAAAAAACTTACCAATTCTCTCTTATTTACTGATAAATTTCGTTTAAACTTAATATGCAGGTCAATTTAGCATTGACCAACAAGGATATTCGAAATATGTTGCCACTTAATCCAGGGGGGGGGGCAAGGGAGCATTTCCCCTCTTAAAATCACTGTATGTAGCAACGGATTCTGTAGTGCCCCCCAAAAAGGGATTTGGGTGGATATTTCCGAAAAAAAACTTGTTTGCAAAATGATCTGTATATTCATCCGTACTTAATTTTCTATGTATTTAGTAAATATAAGTAGTTTAAACATTGAAGTTGGGCTAAAAGGGAGAAAGTATGTGTCAGTTTCTTGATACCGTTTATTTCAGTCTAGTGTGACGCCGGTCTGCAGTTTTACGTCAGTTTGAGCTTGATCAACCCATTATAGGAATTATCCCCGCAGAATGTGCACTGCGAGCTGTTTGACACTTTATTGCAGAAAGGGCAGTTCGGTAATTGCCTCATTTAAACTGAAGGAGTTCCAGAAATACCGTAAAACCACCAGTTTTGAAATTTTGTAGAGATAATTAATATAAATTGTGAGTTGAGCCAGTCGCCATACGCATTAATTGAGGAATACAGTTTCGGACATAAAGAGCCTTCAAAATGTTGTCAGAATAAGCCTACACCAATTAACGTTTTAAATTTTATTAAATATGTGTCAAAGTTTTCTACCAAGACGTTGAGATTCGCCTCACGCGGCCGAGACCGCTTATCAGTGGACGCCTTCTCGGTCGACATGTTATTTGCCCTCCTAGACCGACATGTTTGGTAAGTTTCCTGCCATTCAGAGCTGAACTACGCGACCAAGAGGACCCTCGTCACTCTTCCTGTGGATATATAGGTACATTATTATGTGCGAAGAGGTATGGCATAAATTGGCTATTTAATTGAATTCTGCTTTAAATTTAACTTAATATGAAGAACTTTTTCAAACATTTAAATGAGTAAACTCCCGAAGATTAGCTATTGATTTAATTCCATTTTCCTGTTACATTCTTGGTCACTCACGTTGACCACCATGAAACGTATTGCTCAAAATTAAATATGGGTAAACTATCATAGTATACGTAACTGTGAATTGTTTAGAAGTGTAATGTTTACAATTTTTTAAATGTATATTATATGTATTAGATCCAGAAACGTATAACATTAGTTGTCTCTAAAATAAAAGAAGACAAGTTCAGTTTTGCACGATTTCAAGTACAGGTTTGCTTGAAATTAAATCTGAAAAGTGGTATTGTTTTACTTAAAGTAAAATTGTTTAATAACATTCAGTAGTTAAAATCACTTTTTTAAACTGACGTTTTATTATTTCAATTGTTATAAAGACAGTTTTAGATTTTGGTCAGTTTGAAATAGGCCTTATCGGCAGAATTATCCGATAAACCCGCCATTTTGAAAAGCTAAGATGACGCCCCTGATGTCACAGCTGAACAGCTGATTCAATCCTAATGTTCTGATTTTATAAATGTTGTTTGTTTAATTTGTTTTGAATGTGATTCTGCAAAATAGCTAGTGTTGTTACATCGGAAGTAATAGTATATTTCGTTTCAAGTACCGAAAGTGGAATTTCCATGTGTGAGGCGGAGCCGAACACGGGAACACCAAATTTACTCGGCTTCGCCTCGCACGTGAAAGTGAGTTTCACGTACGAGGCGAAGCGGAGTACGGGAATAATTGGAGCAAGTGCCAGAAAATCACTTACGGTACAAGTTACGAACGAAACTTTTCATCACGACGCCTATTTCTGTTTACATTTAGATTCTTAAACAGTAAAAACAGCTGAATTAAATTGTAAACCTAAATGGTAAAGAAACATTAGTTCGCGTAATGGACAAGTGGAAAACTGATTGAGAGCAAGGGAAAGCAAATTTAGAGCAAGCGAAAATCAGCTGATCGTTTTTCCCTTGCTCTAAATTAGAGCTTGGGAAACGATCATTTTCTTTGACATCAACTGTCATCGAAAATAGCTACTTCCTTTCCGGAGTGATGAAAAGATATTTACTATGTTATATTAATGTGACATCTGTCATTGTTTATGAATAACTAAATGTTCAGATGTTTCCAGAAATGTTTGTCTTGTAAGTATAAAAATATTTAGCTTTCGTCACCTAGTCAAATTAAGCAACCAAATTTGAACACATCATTTTATGCAATACTGATTTATTAAAATAGTTATTATCTGTAAAAGTAAAGAAAACACTTCAAATACAAAAATTCAAATACTAATCTAATTATTATGACTTTCTTATTGTTTGTATAACTTAGGTCATGACTTGACACTAAAAGAAACTGTGAAATATACAAAAATCAATCATAGCCAAAAAAATACCAAAGTTACCAAACAGTCTGAGGTTAATGTATCGTTGTTATATGCCTACGCTGTGGGTTAAAATTGTTGCTTAAAACTTTATAGGACCTATTTAAGTAAGATATATAAATTTCTAACCTACTACATTTCAATTTTTTTAAGCGCCTAGGTAGGTTATTCATAGGTTAGTTATAGTAAAGATAGTTTCATATTTAACTTTTCTTCATTTGTGATTCTGACAATAAATTAAAAGAGGAGATTCGTAACTTTCATGTGTATATACAAAATTACCTCGTAGGTAGCAGTAACGGATCAATATAGCCTAATTGTAGTTATAATTTGAACACAATTTTGTGCGTGAGACATGTAAGTGCTGATATCTTGTCTTAAAAAATCGTAGTGTCAGTAATTTTGGTTAAATCGGAAGTATTTGGTGCCATTGGAAAAACGCCATTAGTTGTTCTTGTTCTTCGTAATAATTATTTTGTTTAAATCAGCCGTCATATCATGTCTTCAAATAACATTTTGGCTTTTGGCAAAACTCAAATTTTGTTTTTCAACTCATATATCGAATAAAGTCTTAAAAACAGTCATAGGTTAGTGTTATCCTAACATAGTTTCATAGCTATATTAATTTGCGATCGTTACATTACATTAATGTTTGATAATAAGGAAGGCAATGGCAGATTCTTGAAAGTAACATTGTCTACAGTTATACCTGAGTAGGTTCGAAGTAAGTGGGTTTTAAAGACTTACTAAAATTTTTGCCCATAGCCTACTATGGTAACTCCAGGGCTCTGAGCCGGAAATATCCCACCCCTCAGAGCCCTGTTACCCCTGTTGTACTATCTTAAACTTAACTCTATTCAAAGACAAATTTTAAACAATGGTTATTCTGAGAGGTATGTTTATATGTTGTAAGTAGTTCTTTAGCAGGGTGTATAAATTTTGGTTATTCGCCTAATTTACTAGACTCTACAACGAACTGGGATGTGGAGACCAGTTAAAGTATTAATGTGGGCTTAGGTGAGGTTTGGTAAGTTACTTGTAGTCAATTAATCAATGACACGTTACAAATATGATAATATTTGTTTAGATTTCAACCAACGACAATACTTTCACATTTGGCCTAGGTCTTACCGGATACTGCACTAGCTTTTCCCTGGCAATAATTTGACCTATAATTATTGCCTGGTTCTCAAAAGTGACATTGACTGAAGTTGTGCATTGGTAGGCCAGAAGTAAGTGGGCTTTAAAGACTTGTTCAAGTCTTGTTCAAGGTGATCGATTTCAACCAGTTACACCGGCCATCATCAGGCCCAATCAGAGAATGACAGAAACAAGATGGCGAACAGCTTATATACTATTGGTTACCGGAAGTTCCGGAAACAAGTTTCAATAAGTACCACCAGAGTCAAAGTTGACCTGTTCATTGATCAATTTATCCCTATCCTTTAATTTTTCCTTAAAAATAAACAATTCTTCCTATGCATTCATTACATTTCCTTTCTTACAAATATATGGAGAATATTCAAATCGTCTTCAATTGTACCCAACGAGTGACCATTTTCCAGGAGGTGTTTTGCGACATTTGATCTTTCCGGTTTTCGGTTCAAAACTGATGAGATAATTCATATAAATTTTACCAAACACAATAAAAATGTATAATTATATGTACTTTGTGTATTTTTTACAAGAAACACATTCTTACACCTGCATTAGCATGATAAATTTCGGTGACCTGGTTAAATACATTCATTGTACTATATTTTACGTATATTTAAAGAACGTTTCGTTGTTGGTGTAAACTTACAGAGTACCGAACAATTTTAATACAAATATTATTGTATATTATACAAATTGGACTTATAAAACCCATAAGTAACCCATAGCAAGTACCCATAGTAACGACCCTCCACATCACAGTCTCAGCTGATATATCGTTGGCTTATGGCGCAGTTCCCTATTTTATGGCGTTATTGGCTGGTATTACCCCTGTCTCATAAGGTTTCCTTGATATATTGCTGTAATAAATATTGGTCTTACGTAGCTCAATAAGAACAGTCAACAACTGAAATAGTTTACCTTCTTAGTTTCCCGTAAAACTATACTACTAAGCGAGTAAAAATATAGAGTTTGTTGGTGCTGTTTTAGTGTTTACACTTATGTCTAAGGTTTTTTATCTGGTAAACGTTAAGTTCTAAAAAGTTCCACACGAATAGATTCCAAATTCTTAATTGTAAGTATTTTTTCTCCTCTTTTATTGGTCCGAGTTGACGAACAGTACTAGCACAATTATTAAATTACGTTTTACCTCTTGTGTCCTAATTATAACATATTCGGCACCCTATTCCAATATTTGTATTATCACTAATTACCAAAGATAACAAATGCTTGTAAAGATCTTATATAATTTACTAAAATATAATGTAACTTTTAATAACAATATTTACACTAATCTTTATAAAAGATAACTTATTAAGGTATCCACATGTATCCATATAGGCGTCGTTCTAAAGAATGTTGACAACTTATGTATACAGCTTTGAATGCCAAATCCAGTACCTTCACATTACGCAGAAACATCATATAATATGCTAAGATGTTCAAATGACATCCAAATGATCCCTGTTACGTTCGTCCCTGTCAAAGGAAGAACGATATTTTGTAATGACAAACGTGAGCTGACAGCCAATGCATTCTTTGTCCAGATAATGTTAGGAGCATGATACGGCTCGTGGAGAAGTTATAATGTCCTTTTTTCTGTAGATTGAGCTCAATATTAAAGGATGTAATAATATAATTTGATTTTGCATGTTTTATACATTAAACCTTAAAAATAATAAAGTATTTGAAAAATACCCATTTTACATAGATAAAAAATGTTCGTCACCTGGCAAAATTCTAGTTGAAAATTAAAACACATATAATAAATATTGTATTTAATACACCCATAGGTTAAACTAGAATTGTAGTTATTAAATTTAAATTTTTTAATACAGAAATATTACAAATTAACTTTTTATGATGGAAATAACGCTATGTTATTTAATAAATTACAAAAATAAACTGTACAGAATAATACTTGATATTTATAGTAACTTAATCTAACAAGTTATAATAGTCCTAATATAAAAACTATCATTCCTCTTTTACCCGAAAACTGTCAGTGATGACGATCAGGAGATAGATTCCCTGGCATTGTCGAAGCAGAGGTCGGATTGGTAAGAGTGGATGTAAAACACTAGCGGTTAATTTATTTACCTGAATCTTGAATGAAGTTTTACTAATGTATTATAAGAGGCACTTAATTATAAACTGCACAGCAAATATAATTCACTTTTGGCAGTAATTGTAAATAATATTACTACATGATATAACTATGTTTCCAACTAAATAGGTTCAGATTGGAATAATCTTTGTAAAGTAAAATAAAATGTCATTCTACTATAAAAGTTCGGTTAAACATTTCAACTTAATCTTTGAATAGAAACATGACATTTGTATTCAAATAATTGTTTCTTATAGTTGCAAGCTAAAAATGCTTTTGAAATACAAGTCATTATGCTATAAAATTGTTTTTTAATATGTATATGATTTTGGCTTTATAGTGTACATGTGATCAGCAGATTTGTAAAATATACCATACAATTGTAATGACATTATATTTATATTTACGCGGCAATATGGTTGGGCTTATTTATTTATATAACAATTTAAATAAAATAAAAAAAATTAAAAACATAATTGTAGATCACGGAACATGTTTTTAGCGAATTTCCCCTATAGGGAAGAAGCTATTACCGTAGTAGGCATGGTAAGACCTAGGCCCGGGATCATGATAACTTTTCGTTTTGAGGTCCCCAGATCCCAAAAACACCATTCGTTCGAAACTGTATATATATATGTATATAAATATATGTGTCCGTGAGCACGAAAACTCTCGTAAAAATTATCCGATTTTGATGAAATTTGATTTAAACGTGTAAAGCAACATTTATGACTCAAAATTAGAAAACCAGCCATATCACTCCATCCGAAGGGGTATTTTAGGGGGGGGGGGTTTGTACCCCAAAAATGTTTTTATTTTTATTTTTAACAGCTAATTTTTTAAATAGTCAAATTTTAGTTTTCACAATTAGATTCAGCTTAAAAAACACACAATTTGGTATTTTTTCATTCCTCTACGTCAATTGGTTACCAAGATATTGCAAGTGCTAAGCACAGTACGTTGTCTAATGTTATTCTTATGGAGGAAAAGAAAAATTGTATATCTCGCTTATTTATGAACATATACCGACGAAACTTGGTACACGGCTTCATCTGGTTCTGGTCTAGTGATATTTCCACAAATAAAAAATTTTTGGCCAAAGGCTCCCTTAGCAGCAAACCTACGTACTCAGCCCCATGTTATTCTCATGGGTAATAATTAAATGCTATTTCTCCCTTAATTATGAATAAAAACGAATAAAAACTGGTATATAACTTCACCTAGTTGAGTTGTATTGATATTAGCATAAAAACCCATTTTTTGTGTTCCTTGATGCAGCAAACCTGCGTACTCAGCCCCAATTTTATTCTTGTGGAGAATAATTAAAATTGTATGTATCGCTTATTTGTGAATATATTTTTATGAAAGTTGGTAAATGGATTTTTAGTAGTATTAAGACATTTATATCTCCAATGGAAATACGCTGAGTATGTAGGTTTGCTGCGACGGGGGTGTTATATAATTAGTCATTAAAACACTGTTAAATGTATTAGATTTATCAGGGATAGATAACACGCTTAGATCCTAATGATTGTCGTTGCGACAGCGGGATTGTCAATTCACTCGAGAACTCCTTACATAAAAGCAAATTAATTCCAAAAACCTCCTGATGGAACTAATTAATTATTGTACTCTATTTATATTTTAGGTTAAAATAAATTTAAATTGTTTATTAGTATTAATTTATTAATTAATTCATTTTAATAGTAAGGGATTGTTCCATACCTATAGCTGTTAGGGTCGCATTTGCTATGCTCATAGGCTGTTATGGGCATGGAGGATGTATTTGAATCGCTCAATCGTCTTTTATTGTATTGCACGAAAACTTTTTTTAACCTGTTATTTATTCACACAAAATTATTTTATTTTGTTATTACGGACAAAACAATCCTACAAATAAGAATCACACCAAAATTGCACTCAATTGACATATTATAATCAGTCATATTGAATTCAGCAACCATCTTGCTCTAATTCTAGTAGTAAACACTAAAATCTTTGGATATTACAACGAAATTGTTTACCGGTGCTTGTAGTGCGTAAACCTGGCCCAACATAAATCTAAAGTCAATAAATAATTAGAAATATCTAATGGAAATTCATAGGGTGATGAATTACAATAGTCTGCAAGATTTTGTACAAAAGTGTAGCTATGTAAATATAATCAAAAACAGCAACAAGCCATGGATATAAATATATTATAGGAGTGGTCTATCAGTGCTTGTAAACATTTAATATTCATTGAAAAGCAATCATTAGTGAACTGGAACCAATATCGTGTTTATTGAGCAACCAAAAAATAAAAGAAAAGCGAATATTACAGTGTTGGGAATTGTTATAAAATTAGGATAATTTAATGTAGCATATAAATGTAATAAAGTGAACTCCAACAGCTATAGTAGCTTGGACTTTATACTTTTAATACTGGGTATTTTAATATTTTTAGCAGATTTTGTTACTATAAATATTTTCAATTTATTTTTAACTGACATATATTTAAATGAATAACTGCTCCTCGATTGCATGCCTTCAGATTGGAGGCTAATGTTCTTGCTAGGCCTGCATCCGTCAGGGATCTTGGGGTAGAGGTACTGCCATCCTTGAGTTGTGAGGCCCATGTCGAAAGAGTTTGCTTGCAAGCTGGTAGGGCTCTGGGACTTCTTGTTCGTTCCTCAAGACATCTTTCCAAGTTTCGTACACTTAGAACCCTGTACTGTTGTAACGTGAGACCTTTGTTGGAGTACTGCTCCGTAGTATGGGCTCCTCATAAAGTCACTCTTTGTGATCGTCTCCAGGGGATTCAAAACAGATTTTTGAGACTCGTGGGATTCCGGGTCGGCTACCGATATCTTGAAGTTCCATTGAGCGAGATATCCGATATGCTGAATCTTCCGAGCTTGCAAACCAGACGTGATGTTCAAGATGTGGTTTTCCTCTACAAGCTGGTTAATGGACTTGTGGACTGCCCCTATCTGCTTGAGAGGATTTACTTTCATGTTCCTTCTTCTACAAGATCCAGAGACCTGTTTGCACGGAGACAACATAGTACCACTACGCCCAGCAGTCAACTTTGGCTCGTATCCAGTATCTTGGCAACGTTGTTTCACCGCATGTGGACTTTTTTGCCTCCAGTGAACGGATTGTCAGGCGCCTGGTTGTTGCCTTGCACTGAGTTGTGTTCCTCTAATGGTTTTTGTTCCTGTGAGATGAGAGTTCTTTCAGTTTAGATGTATTAGTTGTTGTTGTTTATATAGCATATATTTATATTGTACATTAGTTGCTACTATGTTGTATTATTGTTATACCAAGTTATAGTTGTATATTTTTGTTACTATGTTGGACAATGGAAACACTATATATTTTATGTGTCATTTTATTTAGCATTAGGAAAAACATACATTATTACAAAATATACATTATTATACACTATTGTAAAATGGTTATACTGTGTATGAATAAATAAATAAATGGTTTTATTGGATAGTAAATCTATTGGATGTCACAGGTTTTTTTGTACACCCCCACAACTTAGTGCATTGGAACGGGTGAGTGTTAGAAAATACACTAATAATAGTGTGTTTCTCTCCTTTCTAATATTAGATAAACGTCGTGCTAGTGGTATGAGTTGTAATGTCTGTTACTGTCTACATTATAAACATTATCTATCACATCACAGGAAGTTCAGCTGAGGGGTTAGTCTATAAAGAAACGCTCTGACTAACGGATAATGCCGGGTGTTTCCTCATAACTGCTATCAGTACAATGATGTAATGACACAAGTTGTAATGTCAACAGGATGAACAGTAAGATAGGAATTGGCAGGAAGCACAGCTGCGGGTTAGAATGGCAAAATAAAATGTGCTTAACAGATAATTCTGGGTGTTTTCTTTCTGCTGATATGATTGTAAATATTGATAAAACACGCGTTACAAGGTCCACAAAATACAAGTAAACCGAGGACATAGATGAAGCTCGGTTTGATATCACTAATGTTTACATCAAGCCGAGTATTGAGTCCAGTCTTATACCTATGTTTAGCGAGTATAAGTCAGATCTGGTATTATTAGTAAAGAAGAAGATTAGAGCTGGTTTCAGTCAAATTAAGGAATATCCGCTATTAATTTCAATAAAAGGGGTAGTTTTTTGCTTCAGAGAGACTCGTTGGATGACTAATAAATATCACTATTTGAATTATTATTATTTTACTATTGAAGAGGACACATAGGTTTGACCATTAAAAACATATATTCTAAAGATGAAAACTTTAAGAAACCAGATGTTAATGTTAGATTTAAAAGCTGTTCTCAACACACAAATCTGTTTTACAACTATTGCCATACAAAAAAATTTGCTTAATAAAAAATTATTACAAAGAATGCCAATTTAAAAGCTTCTGGGACTTACCTTTCACTCTTTATATGCTTACACAATGCTGCCAGATGTTGGTATGTTTAATGATTGTAATTTTTTCGAACTGTAAAATAACTATTTTTCTATTCGTTCATTGAATTATGATTTGCGTGTCTCTCACATTTCTCAATGAGAATCAGGATTACAAGCTTAAACATTGTAACACTCAAGGCCATATAACGTAGCAGCTGCCTACAGGTGACGATGACAGGCGTCACTTGTAGGCTTTGTAACTTTATGGGACCCTAATAAATGTTGTTTAATGGACATAGTTTAAAATACCCCCGTAGCAGCAAACCTGCATACTCAGCGAATTTCCAATCCATATAAATTTATCTTAGTACCACATAAAGCCACATACCAAGTTTCATCACTATACATACATAAATAAATGATTTATGACATTTTAATTATTCTCCATAATAATAGCATGGCGGCTGAGTATGCAGGTTTGCTGAAATAAGGAACACTAATATTGGGTTTTTATACAAATATCAATATAACTCAACTAGGTAAAGCCACATACCAAGTTCTATTAATTTATGTTCATAATTAAAGGAAATAACACGTTAATTATTCTCCATAAGAATAACATGGGGCTGAGTATGCAGGTTTGCTGCTACGGGAACTATCGGCCAAAAAATGGGTTTTTGTGCAAATATCAATAGACCACAATGAAATTAAGCAATATACCAAGTTTCGTCAGGATAAGTTGATAAATAAGCGAGATATACAATTTTTCTTATCCTCCATAAGAATAACATTAGACAACGTACTGTGTTTAGCACTTTCAATATCTCAGTAACCAATTGACGTAGAGCAATTATTAAAACATCAAATTGTGCGTATTTTTAAGCTGATCCCAATGGAAAAAATTAAAATTTTACTTTTTCAAAAATTGTATGTAAAAAACTCAAAAAACCCATTTTTGGGGTACCAAACCCCCCCAAAATACCCCTTCGGATAAATCGATCCGTCTGGTTTTCGAACTTAAAGTCATAAATGCTGCTTTTCACGTTTGTACCAAATTTAATCAAAATCGGACTTTTTTACGAGAGTTATCGCACCCACGGACACACACACACACACATATATATATATATATATATATATATATATATATATATATATATATGTATACAGTTTCGAACGAATGGTGTTTTTGGGGTCTGGGGACCTCAAAACGAAAAGTTATCATGGTCCCGGGCCTAGGTCTTACCATGCCGACTACGGTAATAGAGTCTTCCCTATAGGGGAAATTCGCTACAAATATTATTTAATAAATTATTAAATCAAAAATATTATTAATAATATATAATATTATTATTAAATTTAAAAAAGGGTTGTTGTAGTATTTGAATTGATAAATTCACTATCAAAAACGTTTTTCTGACTCATAATTAAATCGTACATAAATTAAGATGTTAATATGAGTTTTAAATACTTATTTTAAGAGATGAATTACATGGTATTAGTGAAAACCGATCGTTGTCATGTTACTTAAGGGAATCCCTTCTATCACTATTGATGAATTTTTGCTTAATATTTTAAAGAGTAAATATTTACACCATTAAGAATAGTATTTTGGTATGATTTGGTAACCGAACAAATAAATATTGATAGTAAATTTTTCATGGTTAAAGGCAGAATACTAGTTTACTATACAAGATGAAATATGCTTATTTGGATCATAATCCTTCTTATGAAATTGGAAAATTTAAAAGTTTAGTTATTGTCGATTCCTAAAAACACAATATCTAAAATATTGTTTGGTCCCTGACAGAAGCTACAGTAGACGTATTTATTGTGCTGATTCAACCTGGCTGAAAACATTTACTCAAGCTATTAAGTATGATTGGTTTGCAGGGAACTTGTTATTATTTCCCCAATAGTCAAATAAGAGTATGAACGAATTAAAAAATTCCTTAGTAAATAATAATTATTGTGATTGGTATTCATTATAAGTAACTAGAAATAAAAACAGTATTGGATCAAATGTAATTTGAAATTGTATTTGACATATTTGTTCTTTTTACTTTAGAACGTGCTGAGGCTAATTCAGTCCAATTTTAGTTGAATTAAACTTCGTCAAACGGTTTTTTCCGAAACAAACACATACACAAACACAGTCTCATGCACTCCCATTTGACCGTGCGTGTGTGTTTGTTAAAAAAAAAAGTATGAAGAATTTTATTTCAACTAACATTGTACATAATCGGCCTCAGCACGAGCAGAATAACAAGGTGAGTGTTGCCCAAAAGTAGGACCTGGATATTGTTACCACGCCTAAAGGATAACATTTCATTCAAAAATAGGATTAGTTATATTATCAGGAATCAGAATAATATATTAATGCTTAAGTAAATTCAATTTACACAAACAGTTTACGCCTTCATAGGACATAAAAGAGATTTATCCTTGTATGTTTGCTTTTACTGAAATAATTATTCAGTGACAATATATAAATTCATCTTAAAGAAAAGTGAGCTGTTTAAGAACTAGAATAGAATGTCTTCTTATGCGTATAAAACGGGTTTCCTCTAGAGTATATAATATAGTGTAGGTAATGTTGCTGTTGTGGTGTCTTTAGTAACTTGGGGACAAGAAACACTGCTGTGAATATTAAGCTTGACAATCACCAAGATGTAACGTCTGTGTCAAACACCGAGGTAACATTTTTCTTTTCCTTAATTTAATTACAAACCAGTGGATGGGTGAAGATATTTTGAATACAACGTTTTCGTTTTCTAAGTATTAATTTGTCATATTAATTGTTAATTAGTTGGTTGGCTGATTTTGGAAATTGCTGGTGGCTTCGTAATAGACAGAAATGCATTGTTATTTTGCAGATATTGCCTCCACTTATTGAATAAAGGGAAAGTTTTATGTTACATCGATTAATATTGTTTGAAATAATATTGCCTAGTAAATTAAAACTGACTATTTTGTCATACGTAATGTATTAATCATGTGTAATGTATGTAATGTATTAATTGTAATGTAACTATATGTTGCGGACGAACATTTTAATGTAGTGGCTCAGCACCATTCATTTGGATCTCGCTTTGGCAGGTGTCTGGGGGTTTTATTGATTGCTCAACTGTGAGTTCGAAACATCTCTCAGTTAGTTAGCTGTCGTGTCCAAGAAATACAAGCTAACCGAGGACATAGATGAGGCTTGGTTTTATCTCACTAATGTTAGGACTAAGTCGAGTATTGAGTCCAGGATTATACCTATGTTTAAGGACCGTAAGTCAGATCTGGTCTTATAAGTAAAGAAGAAGATCAAAGCTGATTTCAGTGACATTAAGTAATATCCGCTATTAGTTCCATTAAAGAGGTAGTTTTATGGTCAGATAGACTCGTTTGATTAATAAAAATTATCACTATTTGGATTATTATTTATATTATTATGGAAGAGGACGCAGAGGTTTGTCCAGTTTTAAAACACATATCCTAGAGATGAAAACTTAAGAAACCAGATATTAATGTTAGATTTAAAATCAGTTCTCAACACACAAAACTGTTTTCCTTCTTTTGTTATTGATAATATTTTTCTTATTAATATAATTAACTCAAAGAATGCCAATCGAAAGGTTCTGTGAGTTCGAAACGTCAATACCTTTCAATCAATATGTTACACAATGCTGTCACATTTTGCTATATTTGTGAATTTTTCGAACTTTAAAATATATTTTGTTCTATTCGTTCATTGAATTTTCTTCTGCATGTCCTTCAAACTTCTTGACAATATATTAGATTACAAGCTTTAACATTGTAACACTCAAGGCCATTTAACGTAGCTACAACCTACAAGCGACATTTATAGGACGTCACTTGTAGGCTATGTAACTTGATAGGACCCTTTAAAATGTCGTTTGATGGTCATCATTTGTGTAAAAATAACTTGTTTTACAAAAGATAATTGTAGTATTTTAATTGATATATACACTAACAATTCATATTGGCTGGATATTAATTTAAAAGTATATAAAATAAGATGTTAATAGGGATATACTCATCACTATTAATGAATTGTTACTACTCAATGTTGGAAAGTGCAAAGATTTACACCATTATCATTAATTAGTCTTTTGACTTATTTAGTTAACCCGAAAAATAGTTATTGATGGTAAATTTGTCATGGTTAAATGCGCAATATTGTGTTCTATATAAGTCAGCATATATCTGGATCAAAATCCTTGTAAGGTAATTAGAACAATTATTGAGAGTTGAAATTGGAAAATGTACATAATACTTAATAAAAGTTTAGGTATTGTGGATACTTAAATACCCAATACCTAAAATTATGTTGGGCACTGCTCGCAGCTCCAGTAGGCGTGTTACTGTGGCGGCTCCACCTGGAAGAAACCACTTCCGCAAGCTATTAAGTATAATTGGTTTGCAGCGAACTTGTTATTTCCCCAATAGTCAAATATGAGTATGAAAAAATTACAAAAACTTTGGTAAGGAATAATTATAATTGGTATTTATATAGCGTAACTAGAATTAAAAACGGTATTGGATCAAATGCCATTTGATATTGTATTTAACATATATATTGGTTCTTATTACTTTAAAATTCCATGCAGTTGTACCGAGAATAAGATTTCTGATGTGTAATTATGTAATCTGTTTTAATAAGTCAATTTCAAGTTTGTTTTGTTTTTATTCACCTTTCAATGTCACTAGTAATATTATCAGGAACCTGAATAATATATAAATGGTAAAGTAAATTCAACATACACAAACGTTTACGCCTTCTATGGACATAAAATAGAACATTGTATCTTTTTATGTTTGCTTTTATAGAAATAAGTATTCAGTGGCAATAAATCAATTTATCTTAAAGAAAGGTGTACTGTTCAGTACTAGTATAGGATGACTTATGGGTACAAAACGGGTTTCTTCTAGATAATATAATAAAGTGAAAGTAGTGCTGCAGTTGACGTGACGTTAGTAACTTGGGGACAAGAAACACTGCTGTGAATATTAAACTTGACAATGGCCAAGATGTATCGCGTCTATGTGAAACACCGAGATAATATTGTTTTTTACTTAGTTCAATTTCAAATCAATGGATAAACGAAGATATTTTGAATATGTAGTTTTCTTATTATAAATATTAGTTTGTCATGTGAAACGTAAATTATTTGGTCGGCTGAGTTTTGTAATTGAAGGTGGTTTCGTAATAGACAAGGTAGTATTTTGCCGATATTGCCTTCATTTTATTGAATAAAGAGAAGTTGTATGTCACATTGATTAATATTGTTTAGAAATAGTATTGTCTTGTAGGGTAAAACTGACTCTTTTATCATATATAACGCATTATAATATACAGGGTGTCACAAAAAAGTGTAATGGGCTATACAGGACCTAATTCTACATGCAAAAATAAGTCAAAAATGAAGAATAACATTTTTTGTTTTTCGGGTTAGTTTAGCCGTAATCCACCATTTTGTTTTTTTGGGAAAATATTTATTATTTCAAAAACCCAATGAGATATTTTTACGAAACTTGGCAAAAGTGTTTACACTAAAGTAAGTAACATTAAAAAAAAAAAATGTTGTACCTTTCCAAATTTCAAAATGGCGGCCATTTGAATTTTTTTATGCCAAATTTCATGAAAACCTACCTAAATCAAAATTTTTGAAGACACAAAATTTTTTGTATTTATTATAACAAATCCAACAAAACAAAAATGAATAAAATCGGTTCATAAATAAAGAAGCTGTGTTTATTTTAGTAATTTAGACTGAAATTACTTAATTACATTACATAAATTATTACATTACATTTAATAAATTTTACACTAAAATAAACACAGCTTCTTTATTTATGAACCGATTTTATTCATTTTTGTTTTGTTGGATTTGTTATAATAAATACAAAAAATTTGTGTCTTGAAAAATGTTGATTTGGGTACCGGTTTTCATGAAATTTGGCATAAAAAAATTCAAATGGCCGCCATTTTGAAATTTGGAAAGGTAAAAAAATTTTTTTTTTACAAATGTTACTTACTTTAGTGTAAACACTTTTGCCAAGTTTCGTAAAAATATCTCATTGGGTTTTTGAAATAATAAATATTTTCCCAAAAAAACAAAATGGCGGATTACGGCTAAACTAAGCCGAAATCCAAAAAATGTTATTCTTCATTTTTGACTTATTTTTGCATGTAGAATTAGTTCCTGCATAGCCCATCACACTTTTTTGTGACACCCTGTATATTGTAATGTAGCCATATGTTGCGGACGAACTTTTTAATGCAGTGACTCAACTCCATTAATTTGTATCGCCCTTTGGCAGGTGTCTAGGGGGTTGTATTGCTTGCTCAACTGTGAGCTCGAAACATCTTTTAATTGGTGAACTGTCTTGTCTTTTTCGCTTATGTTCGAAGTAAACTTGCTTCCCTCACTTTGAGAATCACGTTATTAAAAATGTTCATTTCATAATAAATTACACGTTTACTGTAGATAATTAATTTTTAGAGAGGTCCTCATTAATGACAAAATAAAAATTAATAATACATGTTTTAACGTGTCTAAAAATCTGTTAAAAACTTATAACGTAAATATATGTTTATAGAGCACCGAAATAAAAAAGACAAATGCTTTAATTTTTCAGTAACTTTATAACACAACTCAACTTTTTCTTTTAAGACTTTTGATTGTGCATGCTGTAGTTTAAAAGTTCGATATCAATATTGATACGTACGGTTATCGTTGGATGACTCGTTGGTTCGTTTTCCAAACTTTGGTGTGCACTTTTATGAGCGTCGTAGGACATATTCGTGCATACCATTAGAAAGGTATTGTCTTGTATATTTGCAGAAACTCATTAAAAATTGCATTGGAGTTTAGGGTTACGCTCCAAAGCCGTTTATAATTTTAATGTTAATCTTATAGAATAATAATACTCAATTGAATTATATAATTAACAGCGTTGATGTAAATAACAAATGCCAGCACAACAGCAAGAACAGATGTTACAGACATATCATGTTACTATTTCTATACTTGTAAAAGAAATATGCATATTTCAAATTATAGAGACTTATGTGGACAAATGCTGTCTATGGAACCTTTCTACATATGAGTTTATAGATAGTTTCTTGAATGTGAATGTTTTATTTTTTTAAGGTGCAATACCAACCATCCCTTCTGCAGGATGTGTGATGTGATACGGAGCTAATGGAGTGGAAGAGCCCTGATCAAAATATCGTTTACCAGGTCATACCCAACATATATCATCACTTCAACAAACTCTATCATCTTCTACTTAAAATAATAGAACTGTTGTGATTGTTGGTAAGGTTTTTTTTTCACCACAACAGTTTCTTAGCATGTTTTCTAAACACGCGTGTTTGACAGTTTGTGGATTCATTATTTTTATATTTAATAGTTAGCTGTAATAACTATTACTAAAAAACATTAAAAAATTTATGTTTTTAATTCTACATAAATTTTTTAAATAAAGAAATGTGGGTTAAACTTAGATACACTTAGATAATATGGGCCTCTACGATATAAATTATAAGAAAAAAACATATGTAATGTAATCTAACCGTCAACATTTAATCGAATTTTCTTTGAACGTGACTTAAAATTCGTTATACTTTGACAAACAGTACTGTCTAAGAAATTATGTATTTTGTGAATTTAAAAATACAAATCCATTTAATTAGTTTTAATCTTCAGATATCCATTATAGGAGAATTTCACAGAAGGAGGTGATTGTAACTGAACGTTTTTATCTACATAAATTAAATATATAAAATTTCCTTAAGGGAGGAGTTGAAATATTCAAGCGGTTAAAAAATTCCTCTTTACATTTTGAATCGAATGCATCCATGGCCATAAATATTTAATTCTATTTGGTTTACGTTAACTCTTAAACAAACAGTTCAGAATGTGTATATATCTAAGCCGTTTGTGTGGTAAGTCAATTTTATTTCATATTCAATAACACTTAGGTATTCAAGTCACCAAGGTAAATATAAACCTACTGACTAAACTCCAATCCCTCGGTTTTATGGTTGAATGGAATAATCAATGCCACCGCAGCCGCTTTATCCGTATGTTTATATGCAAGTGAATAAACCTTAGTTGTTTACTTTTAACTGGAATGCGATTACAACAATCAATGTGTTTAGTTGGACTGTTTTTGAAGAAACCCAATAGAAAAATATATTTATTTCAATTATGGGTTCTCCCTTTATAAATAACTATTACATAAAAACAGTTTATAAAATTAATTATCCCAGCATTCACATGTGAACTCTATAAAAACTCGCTCCATAATATATCATATCATTATAGGTTTGAATATAGTTGGGTGAGGAAACCAATATAACAATATTAATACCAACTGAGACTAATAAAGTTATTTTAACAAAGGGAAATATAACTTGTTTGATGATCAAAATTATTAACTGAGAAGATATAAGTTAAAATGTTCAATAATGTTAGATTAATTTTTAAGAAATCATTAGTTTCTCAAAGTTTACAAAAGGTACGCAGTAGCAAATTTAAACAATCAAAATTGGTGTTTCTCTTTAAACGCTACATAGTTGAGTCCCTCGGATTTATTGAACTGGGTTAGGATGTTTTATTTAGTAAACCTGTCTGGCTAATTAATAGTTACTAGTAAACCTGTTGCGGCTTCGCTCGCGATCATCATTTTTAAATAATGTTTTACCGTTCCAAAGCCAACATGACTTGCTGATTAACTGTGTTTACTCTATCCAGCTGATTACTTAAAACTTGTAGTTATTTCCAAATGCTAAGATTATGAGAAAAATCTCTACTTTAAAGGACCGCAGGGCCTCACTCACAAATTATTTCTCTATAAAAAAAGTTTCCTGCACAACTTCACGTTAGGCTCTTTCCAATGACACCAAAAACATGAAAATTGGTTCAGTATTTCAGGAGGAGTTATTGTCATAAAAAACCTGCTCGCCTATTAAATAAGTATAGTATATATTATATAGTATATATATAGCATTATATATAGTATATATTATATAAGTATAATTCACCTTATCTCTTCAAATCACAACATTAAAACTCTGTTTTGTATTTTCATCCGCTTGATGTGGCTGCGAGTATATATACCTTTATTCAGAACCGAACATACTACACTTAAGACCCACAAGCCTTATATATGCACATTAGATTTCAGAGCAAACGTCTGTGGGCTGCGCTTAGACGTTTTTCTCATCATAGTGGTCTTCCACGACATTTTAATATCCAAAATCGGTAATATGCAATCGCAACAATCTCCCCATAAATAGCTGCATATTGTTCCCCCTTTCTGGAACGCACGGCCTCCTTTATAAGCATTATTCGCTTATAAAACACTACCAAAGTGAGTATTGAGACAAAAGGACTTATGAACCTTATCACTATTTATTTGATCCAATAACTATTTTAATTTATTACTAAGTCAAAAATGAGGAGATAAACAACTTTTCTATGAATCATTCACGATATTACCCTTGCACCTTTACGTATCTAATCGTTTCCTATTTAACCAATATTTTATTTAGTAAAAATGCAGCCCTTCGTTTGTTTCGTAAAGAATAATGATCTGAAAGAATAAAATCTGATATCGTAGTTAATTTTTTAAGTACTATTCTCGAAGGCCTAATTAACAAATATTTATTTATAACCTCTCAGAAATAAACTTAATTGATAATCATTAGATAAACCCAAAACATGTTTTAAATAAATTCAGGAATAAAATTTTCTATCCATCGATTTCCATAACCGTGATACGCATTTATTGGTTTTATTTTATTTGTTGATTTTTGCGAATTTCCTTTATAGGAATCAGCAAATTTCGTCTATAGGAATGAAGCTATTACCGTGGGTTACAACGTGGAAGGGTAAAACCACAGTATCGGGTACCGTTTGCAAACATATATTTGGTTGATTGTAACTGATCTATTTTAAACTGTAGATTCAGATATGAAACAATTTTTTGTCGCAATCCCATATGTAACCGTACTAAACACTATTTTCTCAAATTTTGTACATAAATTTATAAGGGAACCAAAATTTTCAGCTATTTTGGCGACCGTTATCTCGATAACTCTCATAAAAAGGTAAGATTTTAATGAAATTTGTCATAGATATTTAAAGTGGCATTTATTTGAATAAGTTCGAAAACCAGATGGATCACATTATCCAAAGGGAGTTTTAAGGGGGTGTTTACCCCTTATAAATCTATATATATGTTCGTGAGCACGATAAGTTTTGGAAAAACCGTCCAATTTCGATTAAATTTGGCAGAAATGAGTAAAGAGTCATTCATAACTGAGTTCAAAAACCACAAAGACCAGACTACAGGGTAGGGGTTTTATGGGGGTTTGCAATTTTCCAAAAAATGTTTTTATTTTTAGTTAAAAATATAAAATTCACGCAATTTGGGTTTTGTGCATTTTATGGATCTTAAAACAACAAATAATCTAGTATAATGCGGTATTTTAATTGCAACCTTGTTTAAGTGGTTGCGGAGAAAATTCAAAAAATGTATTCACAAAACTTCTCATGTTAATCTTATGGGAAAAAGGTTTTTAGCTTTTTAAAATTTAATTTTACTGAAAGCTGCAAATTTGTTGTAGCCAATAACTTTAGCTCTAAAAAAAACAATCATTTTGGGTTTCAAATTGTGATTCTACGTCCAATTGTTGCAGAATTATTGAAATTGCTAATTACAGTACCTTGTCCTATGCTTATGGATAACAAATCAAATTAGATTATCGATTATTTATGAATTTATATTTATTAAATTTGGGATGTAGCTTCACCGAGGTGTGGTTAATTGCTATTTGCACACAACAAAACTATTGATTAATTTTCTTGTAGCAGCAAACCTGCATACTCAGCCGTAACATTTTTCTTATTGAGAAAAATAAAGTTTTATATCTCCCTTATTTATGAACATAAATTTTTAAAACTTGGCTGTTAGCTTCACCTGATTGAGTTATATTGATAATTGCTTAAAACACATTTCTTATCTTTCTCGTGGCAGCTAACATGCGTACTCAGCCCTAATGTCATTCTTTTGGAGAACAACTCTATAATATCACTTATTTATTCATGCATTTTTATAAAAACTTGGTAAGTGGCTTTATGTGGTATTGAGAAACATATACATGCATTGGAAATTCATTAAGTATGCAGGTTCCCTGCGATGGAGGTATGAATTTGTTTATTTTAGCGAATTTCCCCTATAGGGAAGAAGCTATTACCGTAGGTCTCATGGTAAGACTTAAGCCCGAGACCATGATAACTTTTCATTTTGAGGTCCCCAGATGCCAAAAACACCATTCGTTCAAATTTTTATATATGTATATATATATATATATATATTTATATATATATATATATTTATATATATATATTTATATATATATATGTGTCCGTAAGCACGATAACTCTCGTAAAAAAGGTCCGATCTTAATGAAATTTGGTACAAATGTGTAAGGTACCATTTATTTGAACAAGTTCGAAAACCAGATGAATCGCACCATCCGAAGGGGGGTTTTTGGGGGGTTTTGTACCCCAAAAATGTGTTTTTTGGGGTTTTCACATGTAATTTTAATTTAAATCAAATTTTAATTTACACCATTGAATTCAGCTTAAAAAAACAAACAATTTGGTATTTTGATCATTGCTCTACGTCAATTGGTTACCGAGATATTGAAAGTGCTAAACACAGTACGTTGTCTAATGTTATTCTTAAGGAGAAAAAGAAAAATTGTATATCTCGCTTATTTATGAACATAAACTGGCAAAATTTGGTATATGGCTTGATCTGGTTATGGTTTATTGTTGTTTGCACAAAAAAACAATTTTTCGCCTATGGTTCCTGTAGCAGCAAACCTAGGTACTTGGTCTCCATGTTATTCTTATGGAAAATACTTAAAATGTTATATATCGCTTATTTATGAATGTATATGGATGAAACTTGGTATGTGACTTCACTAAGATGAGTTCTATTGATATTTGCATAAAAACCCATTATTTTGTGTGCCTTGTTGCAGCAAACCTGCGTACTCATCCCCAATGTTATTCTTATGGAGAATAATTAATATTTTAAATATCGCTTGTTTGTGAATACATTTCTTATGAATCCTGTTAAGTGTTATGTTATATATTCATTGGAAATTCGCTGAGTATGCAGGTTTGCTGCGACGGGTGTATTTTGAATTGTGTTTATTTTTTGGTTAAATGATTCAATTACGCATGAGAATATGCCTGTTGTATGGAATCTACAACTTAAATTTAAGTAGTGAAGTTTTAGTATAAACCAAGTGACGTTTCCGGATTAAATAAAGTTAAAAGATTTTGATCAGTTAGCATCTAATACAGATAAAACAGTTAAAGATAATCTGGTTTTAAAATCTATAAATTTATTCTCAGGCAGTAAATAGATGGTAAATCCGCTTTCATGTACATCATGGCGAAAAGCGATAACAATCTCAGGTCAACCTTTTTCACGGTTATTTTTCATCAAATCTTTCTCAAAGAGCGGTTTTCTCATTGCTAGAGTACTTCCCACAGAGATTAACTCGAAGTTGTAATAGATTCCAATAATAATCCTTCCAAATGGATTTAAGACAGGACATATATATTATAAATCAAGCCACTAGGTCTAGGATCATTAAGATATCGTACAGGTGTAATTTAATAATCATAAAATATCTTATAAAATTAATAACAGTCCAATAATACTCTATTGTGTATAAAATAATAGTTTGTCTTTATTCTTCATAGTTTTGACGCTTCACGTATCCCGCAATCCAAGTTAGAAACTCGAGTTTCAACGTTCTGCACACCATAAATAATAGCTTAAAAGTACTTGCTTACTTATACTAAATTGCGAGTTAAACATTTCTGAAGCAAAAGCGTATCCATCCTTATTACTAATACCTCTAAAAACATGTCTGTACCATTAAAATATTGTCTGGTGAATACAAACCTTTCATCGGGTTAGCTAATTGGTTTACCGATGTAGCTCGATTGTATCAGCGAATTTCCCCTGTAGGGAAGAAGCTATTACCGTATTCGGCATGGTAAGACCTAGGCCCGGTTGGTCGCTCCATCCGAAGAGGTATTTTGGGGGGGTTTTGTACCCCAAAAATGGGTTTTTTGAATTTGTTACATATCATTTTTTTTAAAGTAAAATTTTAGATTTCCATTGGATTCAGCTTAAAAAACACACAATTTGGTATTTTGATCATTCCTCTATGTTAGTTGGTTACAGAGATGTTGAAAGTGCTAAACACAGTATGTTGTCTAATGTTATTCTTATGGAGGAAAAGTCAAATTTTATATCTCGCTTATTCATGAAAGTATACTGACGAAACTTGGTATACGGCTTCATCTCGTTGTGGTCTATTGATATTTGCTAAACAAAAATTGTTTGCTAAATACTCCCGTAACAGCCAACCTGCGTACTCAGCCCCCATGTTTTTCTTATGGAGAGTAATTAAATGCTCTGTCTCCCTTAATTATGAAAATAAATTATTAAAAACCGGTATAAGGCTTCACCTAGTTGAGTTATATTGATATTAGAATAGCAAACAATTTTTTGTGTTCCTTGTTGCAGCAAACCTGCGTACTCAGCACCAATGTTATTGTTATGGAGAATAATTAAAGTTGTATATATCGCTTATTTGTGAATATATTTTTACGAAACTTAGCAAGTGGCTTTATGTAGTATTAAGACATTTATATCTCCATTGGAAATTTGTTGAGTATGCAGGTTTACTGTGACGGGGGTATTATACATTATTGCCGTGATGGTCATGAGTATGTGAAAACGTATATGTACCTTAAATTATATAAGTAAATTTTATTAAATTACGTTTTATTCATCTGTAATAATTTTCTTCAAGAACCACTTTAAAATATTTGAAATTAATAGCTAGCAATAATCTTGTAACCTATGTAATGAGCTTAGCTAAAATACATATAGTTTAAGCAATTACAACAAATTAATGGATCGCTTATGCTAAATACAAAATTTAAATATATCTTGCAGTGTTCGAGAAATACTCATGGCTTGGAAATAAAAGCCTTATGCCTTGTTAAAGCTAGTTTTATGTTGTGTACTTTTGAACCAGTTTCACCCTCTTTCCTTTAATTTAAAATAATAAATTTGTATCTAGCCTATCCGAACACGTGTCACTGAAAATTGGCTAAAGTTTAACTTAATTTATACATGTTAAAAATTACATAAATGTTGAAATTCTGTATGCAGTGTAATTTTGTTTTACCACTGGTTGTCGAACAGATATTGGAAACCAGAGAGACCACAGTATTACAGTACTCTTTCAGCTGGGACGGTAGGATGTCAAACCCTGTGCATATAAAGCATGGAGTCCCGCAAGGCTCCGTGCTAGGGCCCCCGCTTTTTCTAGTAGCTATTAATGACCTGAATAATGAAGTGGGTATTGGCGATTTGCTTGTTGCTGACGACACAACCTTGTTTTCCAGTCATGCTGATTTGCATACTGTTGTGGCTAGAACCAGAGAATTGTTTAACATCTCGACCCATTGGTTTATATGCAACAAACTGGCACTTAACAATGCAAAGACCCAGAAATTTTTTTTAGTTTAGGTCACAATGCTGAAATAAGTGAACCGGTCAAGTTCTTAGGCCTTACACTCGATGCTAAATTATCATGGGAAGCACACATTGAACAGATGTGCGTTAAGCTAAGCGGAGTCATCTACTTATTGAGAAGGCTTACTCATGATCTACCAAACAGCTTTGTAAGACAAACATTTTTTGCCCTTTTTCAGAGTTATGTGGCCTATGCTCCTGTTCTATGGGGCACAGTTCAAGTGCATATAAGATTCTTTTCTTGTAGAAGAAAGCAGTTCCAGTAATTTCAAACGCTGGTTGGCTTGATCATTGTAGGCCTCTTATTGATTGAGAATCCGATACTCTAATATGAGTAAGGTTTGCTTGCTTGCTTGCTTGGGGTAGTCTGTGCTTGCTTGCTTGTAACTCTGATCTCAAATACGACACCAACGATTTCCTTCAATTGTTGTAAATAACTAATTTATTGGATACAAATTAGTTCTAGATAGGTCTCATACCCAGGCAAAATCAAATAATGTAAAAAACTAAAATTAAAAGTTAAAAAATTAACTTTTGGCTTATGGAGTTTAAAATCAAAACAAAATAATTATATCAGCTGTCCATGATCAACCAGGGAACTGTCAAATTAATACTGAACTCGTGGTGTTTATAATTATTGTTAACATGTGGTTTCCTGAGCAGTGACTATTGAGTGAAGATTACATACGTAGAGTGGTCAAATCTTAAATAAATGAAAGGGACATTGGGCTATAAATAACAACTGGAGTGACCTTAAAACTGCAGAAAAGAGGTGAATGAGATATAAAAATCCGATAATCAGTTAGAGGGAGTGGTGAAATATTACTCCAAGCCATCTAAGTAAAGCTCGGCCCCCCAGGTACTAATATCCTAAATGTACATAGTCTGTATAAATGAAAATGTGTTGTAGCCATAAAAGAGAAAACCAGTCTGTTCTCAGCTGTTAGTGAAGTACATGACCACAATCATTTATTTTGAATAAAGAATAGATGAATAGAGCTTATGGCCCATCTGTAACCTGAAAAATACACTATAAAACTAGTGCTACACCATATCTAAGGAGGCGCTGGCAACCAATGGTTTAATTTGCGGAATTTTTATCCCGTTTCCGTGATTTGCGATCCCTCCACGAGATTAAAACGGGATTCGGGATAAAAATATAATATGACACTCCTTGTTCGTCCCGCATCACAAGTTAGAACAAATTTGTACATTTAAAATCATGAACTTATATGGTACAATTAAAAGAGACCAGCTGGGAAAACTATTTTATCCTGCAATCTAGCGGGAAAAATATGAATGATCTCAGATTAAAAGCGGGATGAAAAGGGATTGTTTAAGGTGATTTAAAGGGATAAAACGGTATTCCGTTTGTATGAAAAATGGGTTTGTTATTTTTGTTTCAAACGCAGCTGATATAGTTGTCTGATTAGTGGACCAACTGGTCCATTTTCCTGGATACAAAATTAACCAGTCTTAGGATATCTATTCTGTATTCAAAATCAATGCCACAACACAAGGGCAAATTGTAACCTGTTTTTACCTAGAGTAAGGCTTGAGAAAAGTTTAAGAAACTTTCCTGTTTCAGGTATAAGGTTATTACCCAACTGCCAGTGCAAATCCGGAACCTGCCATTCCCGACAATCACCCATGCTATGATAGAATGGCTCACACTCAATCTGTTCTACCATACTAACGAATTTAACTAATCTGATCACAAAACCCTTTTAAGTTGTCTTTAATCCACCGTTATGCACCACAAGCTACACTAACATACAAAACACCGCATCCCTTCGCCCACCACAAAACAGGTATTTCTTCAATTTTGTTTTTCCTTATCAACCTCATTAAATTTTTCTCCAACTTTTCCGATACTGGCAGTCATAACTTGTAATTTTAGCCTAGAGAGTCTTTTGTTTGAGTTAGATCTTTGCCTCAGTGTTGCTCATTTTATTTGTTTAGTTGTAGACGATGCCAATTTTATTTATTGTAAATATTTAATGGCAAATAAATCTTGAATGATGAATCTTGAATCTTGAATGACGCCGATTTTTAGGTGATTTACCTGTGTTATCCACATTTCATCTCCTTTACAATTGGGTAGAGCTAGCGTTTTGCAATGTTGGTAATTTCCAAATCTTTGTTTTGTTGTCAGTAATTTGAATAATAAAGACATCAAACTTGGTGTAATTTTCTATGTGTACGTACTAGTATTCATAAAATAATATTTTTTATTTCATCCTCTTGAACAAATTAACAACTATAGGAAAATTACAATTATATAATATTTTCTTGGAACTTTTTCCTATAGGCCCACATAAAGTATCAGTAGCCTTGCTATTAAGGCTTCATTAACTACAGGAGTTCATTACCTAAACTATATATTGTGGTATTTTTTAAAAATTTCAATCCGTTGAAAATAGTGTTTTTGTTTATCTAACAATACAAATAGGTTTGTTTCTCCTCTTACAGAGTGTAAAACAATATTTGCAATATTTTGTCCTATAGTATTACAGGTTAATATATTCGGGTGGAAAACCCCGTGGCAATAATGGTTGTTGGTCTATTTGTATTTACCTCTCATGCGAGATTTCAGAGCTGAGCTGAATACGAAACTAGTCTTGTCAAACAAAACAGCGTATTTCAACTACCAACTTCTAAACCAAACTGAATAATGTTTTGTATTAATAAATATAGGTGTTTGAGAAAGCTGTCGCATCTCTCATGGTTTTTCGTTCCATTCAAGCTGATTTTCTGGATTAAAACCGTATAGTTGATACATGTCCAAATGGACATAAAAGTATACGTGTATTAGTATATGGTAAATCCAGGTAAGGCTATGAAATAAAAAAATAACTCAAACAACTTCTTACGTTGCGTATTAGTTGTGGATTAGCCTCTGAATGTATTACTAATTATTACAAATATTATATTGGTGAAAATTTTTTAAATTTTCTGTATTAATTGGATAATTTAATCGCAGTAATTGTAATTTAAACATTTGTTTCCGTTGAGATGTTGAAATTGTTCTTTTTAATCCTCAGATAAAAAAATATTATTATTTGATGTTATTTTCGTCCTAGAACAAAAAAATTCGTTGAGGTACCAAAAAGACTTTAACAAATTATTCAACCTGTCAAAAATGAAAACTAGTGAAACAGCTGTTTGTTTAGAGATAACAAATAAAGATGGGAGAAAATTGTTTAAGGTAAACCAGTGAACAAAATGTACTTTATGTTAAATTTTCAATTTAATAATATTTGCAGTATGACGAAAAATATAGTTAATCACTTGGAGCTAAATTGGTTTTTCAATCCTTGCTCGTTATCAAACTTCAGCTCGTATCGAATAGCTTCACTTTTGGATCTAATGATGAAATATGCTATTTCGCTTGTATATTAGATTCCAGATGGATGTAAGCAATACTAATAACAATAATAATGCTGCCATGCTAGTTTTTCCTCAAATACAATGCAACTTTTATGGTAGAGGTTTAAGGTAGGTCAAATAGAAACACTTTGTTATCAAACGATTGGTGGCGTTTATTGTACGAGTACGTCGAATAGAAACACTTTGTTATCAAACGATTGGTGGCATTTATTGTACGAGTACGTCGAATAGAAACACTTTGTTATCAAACGATTGGTGGCATTTATTGTACGAGTACGTCGAATAGAAACACTTTGTTATCAAACGATTGGTGGCATTTATTGTACGAGTACGTCGAATAGAAACACTTTGTTATCAAACGATTGGTGGCGTTTATTGTACGAGTACGTCGAATAGAAACACTTTGTTATCAAACGATTGGTGGCATTTATTGTACGAGTACGTCGAATAGAAACACTTTGTTATCAAACGATTGGTGGCATTTATTGTACGAGTACGTCGAATAGAAACACTTTGTTATCAAACGATTGGTGGCATTTATTGTACGAGTACGTCGAATAGAAACACTTTGTTATCAAACGATTGGTGGCATTTATTGTACGAGTACGTCGAATAGAAACACTTTGTTATCAAACGATTGGTGGCATTTATTGTACGAGTACGTCGAATAGAAACACTTTGTTATCAAACGATTGGTGGCATTTATTGTACGAGTACGTCGAATAGAAACACTTTGTTATCAAACGATTGGTGGCATTTATTGTACGAGTACGTCGAATAGAAACACTTTGTTATCAAACGATTGGTGGCATTTATTGTACGAGTACGTCGAATAGAAACACTTTGTTATCAAACGATTGGTGGCATTTATTGTACGAGTACGTCGAATAGAAACACTTTGTTATCAAACGATTGGTGGCGTTTATTGTACGAGTACGTCGAATAGAAACACTTTGTTATCAAACGATTGGTGGCATTTATTGTACGAGTACGTCGAATAGAAACACTTTGTTATCAAACGATTGGTGGCGTTTATTGTACGAGTACGTCGAATAGAAACACTTTGTTATCAAACGATTGGTGGCGTTTATTGTACGAGTACGTCGAATAGAAACACTTTGTTATCAAACGATTGGTGGCATTTATTGTACGAGTACGTCGAATAGAAACACTTTGTTATCAAACGATTGGTGGCATTTATTGTACGAGTACGTCGAATAGAAACACTTTGTTATCAAACGATTGGTGGCGTTTATTGTACGAGTACGTCGAATAGAAACACTTTGTTATCAAACGATTGGTGGCATTTATTGTACGAGTACGTCGAATAGAAACACTTTGTTATCAAACGATTGGTGGCGTTTATTGTACGAGTACGTCGAATAGAAACACTTTGTTATCAAACGATTGGTGGCGTTTATTGTACGAGTACGTCGAATAGAAACACTTTGTTATCAAACGATTGGTGGCATTTATTGTACGAGTACGTCGAATAGAAACACTTTGTTATCAAACGATTGGTGGCATTTATTGTACGAGTACGTCGAATAGAAACACTTTGTTATCAAACGATTGGTGGCATTTATTGTACGAGTACGTCGAATAGAAACACTTTGTTATCAAACGATTGGTGGCATTTATTGTACGAGTACGTCGAATAGAAACACTTTGTTATCAAACGATTGGTGGCGTTTATTGTACGAGTACGTCGAATAGAAACACTTTGTTATCAAACGATTGGTGGCGTTTATTGTACGAGTACGTCGAATAGAAACACTTTGTTATCAAACGATTGGTGGCATTTATTGTACGAGTACGTCGAATAGAAACACTTTGTTATCAAACGATTGGTGGCGTTTATTGTACGAGTACGCTTTTCAAGCCATCAACAATTTAAAAATACTAACAGACTATAGACAACGTACCAAATCAAATGCAAATACAAAACACAATCCTATATTGAGTAATAATACACCCGTAGCAGCAAACCTGCGTACTCAGCGAATTTCCAATGAATATATAACATAACACTTAACAGGATTCATCAGAAATGTATTCACAAACAAGCGATATTTAAAATATTAATTATTCTCCATAAGAATAACATTGGGGATGAGTACGCAGGTTTGCTGCAACAAGGCACACAAAATAATGGGTTTTTATGCAAATATCAATAGAACTCATCTTAGTGAAGTCACATACCAAGTTTCATCCATATACATTCATAAATAAGCGATATATAACATTTTAAGTATTTTCCATAAGAATAACATGGAGACCAAGTACCTAGGTTTGCTGCTACAGGAACCATAGGCGAAAAATTGTTTTTTTGTTCAAACAACAATAAACCATAACCAGATCAAGCCAAATACCAAATTTTGCCAGTTTATGTTCATAAATAATCGAGATATACAATTTTTCTTTTTCTCCATAAGAATAACATTAGACAACGTACTGTGTTTAGCACTTTCAATATCTCGGTAACCAATTGACGTAGAGCAATGATCAAAATACCAAATTGTTTGTTTTTTAAGCTGAATTCAATGGTGTAAATTAAAATTTGATTTAAATTAAAATTACCTGTGAAAACCCCAAAAAACACATTTTTGGGGTACAAAACCCCCCAAAAACCCTCCTTCGGATGGTGCGATTCTTCTTGTTTTCGAACTTGTTCAAATAAATGGTACTTTACACATTTGTACCAAATTTCATTAAGATCGGACCTTTTTTACGAGAGTTATCGTGCTTACGGACACATATATATATAAATATATATATATAAATATATATATAAATATATATATAAATATATATATAAATATATATATAAATATATATATATATATATATATATATATATATATATACATATATAAAAATTTTAACGAATGGTGTTTTTGGCATCTGGGGACCTCAAAATGAAAAGTTATCATGGTCTCGGGCTTAAGTCTTACCATGAGACCTACGGTAATAGCTTCTTCCCTATAGGGGAAATTCGCTAAAATGATTATTTTTTGGACGCAATTCTAATTTTAGTAATAATATAACAATTACCACGTTTCATTTGTCAGTCGAGATATAATTTAATTGTTTATGTTTTGATAGCTATTTAATTTTGTAAATTGTTTAAGTGTTGAGCTGTAATTGTGACATACATGTTTTTAAAATAAATGGTTAATTGTTCAGTTTACTGTGGTCTCTGGATAAAATCTATTGTACTTCATAAAATACACAAGTTAAGATTAGTGGACAGTTATCAGGTATTAATAAGACGTTAGGCTTTGATGTTTCAAGATTGCATACAAATAACAGATATACAATCATAGAGACTTGAATCAAGGTCCTTCCATATAGTCGACCCATACAGAGTCAGGTTACAGCATGTGTGTGATAATAGCAGGAAAAGACCAACAACCCGCCGGATGTGTGAGGTCATGCGGGGCTTAACCCTGATCAAAACATCGTTTACTCGGGTATACCACAGTGTGAATCGTGCGTCATTGTTTCACCAAAATATGTTCAGTTTATTGAAAGTTAATAAATATTTATTTTTAATTAAAAGTCTAATCGTTATTATATTCTTATATTATTTTATTAGCTTGAGGGATTTTTGTTTTATTTTCATTTTAAAATTATATAATTTTGTCTTTTGATCTATCATTTTCCAGTGAAAACACACACACACACACACACACACACACACACACACACACACACACACACACACACACACACACACACACATATATATATATATATATATATATAATTTAATTGTCACTGCAACGGGAAAAATATTAAATTAGTGATATACATTTGTTTCTTGTTTTGGAAAAAAATTATTATTTTTCTATTTAAAATAAACGGGTTTTAATATCTATGAAAATATTGCAGTCAAATACTGAGCTGTGCAAAGTTAATATTATACTTATTCTGATTAATAATATGGCAAGATTATCTTATCATTTATGTAAATAGACAAATAATAAAAAAAATACTATAGCAACGATATATATATAGTTATATGTATAAAATAAGAATACAGTAAATAAGTTATAAGCATCGTTGTTAAAAATATTTATTTCATTATAAAAGATACTTCGGTTTAGTATTTGATTATTAGTTTTATCTGCGTTATGTTATATTCATCTCAAGATATTTATATTAATTAATACACTGTCAATAATTTTAGATCGATTATATTTAATTTATTTATAAATTTGATTAGTAAAAATAACCAAGCAAATATGACTACGATAAGTGTCCCCTGTATATTAAATTAAATTATCTCTCTATATTAAAGCCATAACATTTTAAGGTTGTATTTTAACTATTTAGATGTGTCATGTTTTGTACATTTATTCTTAGTACAGGCTTTACGACATTATAAACGTAATGTAAAAATGGCTCCATTTGTGTTTGGAATTGTTATAGCAATTTTGACAATAATTTTACCACTTACAGTTATTTAAAACTAGCAACGTTATATACAGTGTGTAAAAAAGGTCCGGCCCCCACCTCCTTTAATTTTGTTGTTTGTGAAAACAAACAAATCACCTATAGGGAACGATAATAACTTAACCCAAAGTATCTTTTGACTATCGGAAATTTTGAGTGTCCCCCAAAATTGGGGGATTTTGGGGGAAACTCAAAATGTTCAAATATAAACCTCTTTTGAGTGACCCTTCATTTTAAAGAGCTTTTAAAAAATAGGTGAATGGTGGAGGTTGGAGATCTGTAACGTGTTTCTATCCAAAATGGCAGCTTGTCAAAGTTTTGAATACAACTCATTTTTGAAACCTAGCGTCTAAGAATTTAGGAGTTTTAATTTCACCTTTGGCGACTTAAAACTGAAACGACTCTTAAAGAAATGCTATTAAATGAAGAACTGGTCTCTTTTTAATAAAAGATAATATTTAAAATTTTGATGACCCACAAAAATGGAGGATTTTCGTGGTAACTTAAAATTTCCTAATGTAAACCCCTTTTGAAGGAGTTAAATTTACTTTTAACTGTCACCCTTCACCTAGGTTTAAAAATCTCTTTAAAATTAGGGTTAATCAAAAGGGGTTTACATCTGAATATTTTGAGTTGCCCCCAAAATCCCCCATTTTTGCGGGACATTGAAAATTTTAAATATCACCAAAAGAGACCACTTCTTCATTTAATAGCATTTCTTCAAGATTCGTTCCAGTTTTAAGTGACCAAAGGTAAAATTAAAACTCCAAAAGTCTTAGACGCCAGGTATCAAGAATGAGTGGTATTCAAAACGTTGACAAGCTGCCATTTTGGATAAAAACACGTTACAGACCTCCAACCTCCACTATTCGCCTATTTTTTAAAGTTCTTTAAAATGAGGTGTCACTCAAAAGGGGTTTACATTTGAAAATTTTGAGTTGTCCCCAAAATTCCCCATTTTTGGGGGACAGTCAAAATTTCTGATAACGTCAAAAGATACTTTGGGTTAAGTTAGTATCGTTCCCCAAAGGTGATTTGTTGGTTTTAACAAACAAAAAAAATTAAAGAGGGGGGCAGACTTGTTTTACACACTGTATATTATGAGATGATAACAATTATATTATTTAACTAAAGACTTTTTGATATTTTTTGCATAGTAAAAACTTTAATTTTAATGATAAAGAAAGATAAGGAAAGAACTAACTTTGTATTATTTGAATAGTAACACTTGACAATATTTTGTGATAATAACTTAGATATACGAAATAACAAAGCAATAGTACTGAAGTATTTTTTGGTAAAAATAATAGCTTTTTAATATGTTTGTCGGATTATATTTTCGGTTTTCGGTTTATATTCTGCATATTTTAGATAATTTCCTCTTCTCTTCATGTGTTTAAATAGCTGCCATCTTAAATCGGCTTTAATTAAATATCCAAATCTGTATTCATTTGTTTTACGTACTTATATGTTAAGTATAAAGATACACATTTATGCCAACGGTAAAGCCAATATACTCTGAAAATCCAATCGTATCAATCACATAACAGTCCTCTATACAATAATCAATTTTAAACATCCTTCTATTTGCTTATTATGATTTACTTGGCTTAAAGTATAAATTAGACTGAATTTTTGAATTTAATTATTTGTTTGTCTTAAGGTTAACATTTAATAATATTATTACCTCCTATCAAACAATTCTACTATGTATTGACGTTATCCTTTTTCCAGTCCCGACTATATTTTTTTGGTGTTATCAGTATCAAAAAGAATATTTATTTTCTCCTTTGAAACTGCAGTTTTAATTTAGTTTTATAACTTATATAATTTATTATGGCCACTTAGGTTTATGTGATATATTGTATGATGGTTGAGATAGTAAAGTTCTAATGTAACATATTTAAAACGTTGTAACAATGTGATTAAAGAACATGTGAAAGGTTGTATTTTTTAAATACAATAGTTGTTGTGGTTTTCGTACAAACACTGACTAGATATTTCATATAAATTTTACTAAACACTTTAAAAACGTATATATGTACTTTGTGTATTATTTACAAGAAACACATTCTTACACCTGCATTAGCATTATAAAGTTCGGTGTGCTGGTTAAATACATTTATTTTACTATATTTGTCCGTGTATTTAAAGAAAGATTTGTTGTTGGTGTAAACTTACATAGTGCAGAACAATTTTAATAAAAATGTTATTACATGTTATACAAAATGGATTTATAAAACCCATAACAGTAACGACCCTTCACATCACAGTCTTAGGTGATATATCGTTGGTTTGTGGCGCAGTTCCCTATTTTATGGCGTTATTGGCCGATATTACCCCTGTCTCATAAGTTTTCCTTGATATATTGCTATAATAAATATTGGACTTACGTAGCTCAATACGAACAGTCAAGAATTTAACTAGTTTACTTTCTTAGTTTCCCATATTATATAATACTAAGCGAGTAAAAATATAGAGTTTGTTGGTGCTATCTTTTAGTGTTTTCACATATTTCAATTGTTATTTATCTGATAAACGTCAAGATCTAAAAAGTTCCACACTAATAGTTTCCATATTCTTAATTTTAAGTATTTGTTTTCCCTTTTTACTTGGTCCGACTTGACGAATAGTACAAGTATTATTACTCAATTAGTTTTACCTCTTGTTCCATAATTTATATTCGGCACCCTATTCCATTATTTGTCTTATCATTAATAACCGAAGATAACAAATTCTTGTAAGGATATCATATAATTTACTTAAATTGTAATGAAACTTTTAATAAAAATATATTACACTAATCTTTATAAAAGATAACTTATTAAGGTTACATGTATCCATATAGGAGTCATTCTAAAGAATGTCGACAACTTTTGTAGACAGTATTGACTGGCATATCCAGTACCTTCACATTACGCACCAACATCATATAATATGCTAAGATGTTCAAATAACCCTCCAAATGATTCCTGTTACAATCGTCCCTGTCAGAGGAAGGACGATATTTTGTAATGACAATCGTGAGCTGACAGCCAATTCAGTCTGTGTCCAGATAATCTTAGCAGCATGATACGGCTCGTTAAGCAATTGTATTGTCCGTGTTTTTCTTTAGATAAAGCTCAATAAAAAAGGGATGTAATTATTTACTTAGATTTTGCTTGTTGTATACCTTTAACCTTAAAAATAATAAAGTATTTGAAAAGTACCCATTTAACCTAGATAGCAATATGTTAGTCACCTGGTAAAATTCGAGTTGAAAATTAAACCACATACAGTATAATATAATGGGTGAGTTTTGATTCCCTTCCCCCCTATTTTTTATACAGTATAATTTACAAGGTTTAAACTCCGCACATCTATGTTAAACCTAAATATCTTGTTTTTCATGGGTTCATTGACTCTCCACCTCCAATGGGGGACGGCCCACGAGGAGTAAGTCGAGATTCTTAAAAGTAAGAATAGGTTGAAATGTACATCAAATTAAAGGCCTCTGTTAGTAGAATATAATGACGCAAACCGGACCTCAAAAGGTTCGGAAACCTATGGAACCAATGGAACCTATGGAAAATTACAGGGTTTTGAAGTTTACAAAATAGTAATGTGCTATTATCTGCTTTTTATCGCGCTACTGTTTTAAAATTTCATTTCAAAACTATTTTTATATTGCTGTTTGTTAGGATTTCTTTAAAGAAACTTAATTTTGTATGCTTAATGGTTGTAAGGGATCACTGAAAGTCCAAGATCTACGAGTTAACTAAAAGATTTAATAAGAGGACGGTCATGTGATGTGTCGTTTTACATCGCCTTTTAACGCTGCAAACGGTGCTTAAATCTGAATTAAAATAGAATAATTTTTAATTTTGTTAATAATAATTTTGTACAGAATTTTTGGTCCGATTTTTGAAATGTAATCTTTGACATGATCCCTGTGTTGTTGGAAAAGTAAAAATTATTTCTTATCTGGGTATTCCCAGACTAAACTTGTTATCTTACATCATATGACCGTCTTCTTATTAAATCGTTTAGTTAACTCCTAGATCTTGGACTCCCAGTGATCCCTTACAATCATTAAACACAAGAAAATAAAGTTTATTTTAATAACTCCTAACAAACAACAATAGAAAAATAGTTTTGAAATGAACTTTTAAAACAGTAGCGCGATAAAGCGCAGATAATAGCACATTACTATTTTGTAAACATTAAAGCCATGTAATTTTCCATATGATGAAGTTTTTGAGGCCCAGTTTGTGGCATTGTATTCTACTAACAGAGACCTTTAATTTCATGTACATATCCACCTATGCTTATATTTAAGAATCTCGACATACTCCTCATGGGCCGTCCCCCATTGGAAGTGGAGAGTCAATGAACCCATGAAAAACAAGATATTTAGGTCTAACATATATGTGCAGAGTTTAAACCTTCTTATACCGTATAAAACAAAAAATAGGCATGAAGGGAATTCAAACTCACCCTGTATATTTTATTTAATACACCCAAGGATTAAACTAGAATCGTAATTATTAAATTTAAATTAGTTAATTCAAAAATATTAAAAATTAACTTTTTATGACGGAAATAATGCTATGTTATTTAATAAATTACACAAAATAATACTTGATATTTACAGTAACTTAATCTAACAATTTATTATAGTCCTGATATAAAAACAATCATCCCTCTTTTACTTGAGGACAAGTGATGACGATCAGGAGATATTTTTCCTAGCGTAGTCGAAGCAGAGGTCGGGTTGGTGGGATAGGATATAAAACACCTTAGCGGATCATTTATTTACTTGAATGTTAAATTATGTTTTAATAATAATATATAAGAGAAACTTCATTATAAACTGCACAGCAGATATAATGTACTTTACGCAGTTATTGAATATAATAAGACTTTATGTTATAATTATGTTTTCAACTAAATAGGTACGGAATTGAATATACTTATGTAAAGTAAAATAAAATGTCACTCTACCATGAAGGTTCGGTTAGCCATTTCATCTTAACCTTTGAATAAGAACATAACATGTGTATGAAATTAATTGTTTCCTATATTTGCAAGCTAAAAATGCTTTTGAAATACAATTCATTATGCTATAGCACTGTTATTTTATGTGTATATGATTTTGGCTTTACAGTGTGCATGTGACGGGCAGATTTGTAACATATACCATTCAATTTTACTGACATTATATTTATATGTTAATGCGGCAATATGATTGGGCTTGTTTTGTTATGTAACAATTTAAATAAAATATATGAATAAAATACAAAACTGTACATCGCAGAAGATGTATTATTAAATAAGTCATTAAACCACTGTTAGAGGTATTAGAAGCAATCGTGGATGGATAACACGGTTTGGCTTAGATCCTAATGATTGTGGTAGCAGAAACGGGATTGTCAATTCACTCGAGACCTCCTTACATAATGTATAAACAAATTAATTCTAAACACCTCCTGATGGAGCTAATTAACTATTTTACGCCATTTCCATTTTAAGGTTAAAATAAATTTAAATTGTTTATAAATTTTAATTCATTCATTCATACATTTTAATAGTAAGGGATTGTTCCATACCTATAACTGTTAGGGTCACATTTGATATGCTCATAGGCTCTTATGGGCATGGAGTATGTATTTGAATCGCTCAATCGTCTTTTATAATATTGCTTGAACATTTTTTTACCTTGTGATTTATTAATACGAAATTACTTTATTTTTTTATTACGGACGAACCAATCTTACAAATAAGAAACTCACCTAATGTTACTCAATTTTCATATTAAAATCAGTCATATGGAACGCAGACACCAACTTTCTCTATTGCTAGTAGTAAATACTAAAATCTTTGTAAATTACAACAAAATTGTTTAGTCGTGCTTGTTGTGAATAAACCTTACCCAGTCATAAATCCAAAGTCAATAAATAATTATAAAAATCTAATCGAAATTCATAGGGTGATGAATTACTATAGTCTACAAGATTGTGTACAAAAGTGTAAGTTATGTAAATTTAATCACAAACAGCAACAAGCCGTAGATATAAATATATTATAGCAGTGGTCTATCAGTGCTTGTAAACATTTAATATTCATTGAAAAGCAATCATCAGTGAACTGGAACCAATAACGTGTTTATTGAACAACCATCTCATCGTCACCAACAAATAAAAGCAAAGCGAACATTAAAGTGTTGGGGAATCCCTCTACAATTAGGATAATTTAATGTATCATATAAATGAAATAAAGTGAACACCAACAGCTATAGCAGCTTAGCCTTTATACTTTTAAGACTGGGTATTTTAATATTTTAAGCAGATTTTTATATAAACAATGTTTTTACTTAATTTTTAACTGACATATTTAAATGGTTTTATTGAATAGTTAATCTACTGGATGTCACAGGTTTTTTTGTACATCCCAACAACTTAGTGCATTGGAACGGCTGAGTGTTAGAAAATACACTAATAATAGTGTGTTTCTCTCTTTCTAATATTAGATAAACATCGTGCTAGCGGTATAAGTTATAATGTATGTTACTGTCTACATTATAAATAGTATCTATCACATCACAGGAAGTTCAGCTGAGGCGTTAGTCTATAAAGAAACGCTCTGACTAACGGATAATGCCGGGTGTCTCCTCTTTACTGCTATCAGTACAATGATGTACACAAGTTGTAATGTCAAAAGGATGAACAGTAAGATAGGATATGGCAGGAAGCACAGCTGCGGGTTAAAATGGCAAAATAAACTGTATATAACAGATAAATTTGGGTTTTTTCTTTCTGTTGATATGATTGTAAATATTGATAAGTCACGCGTTACAAGGTCCACAAACTACAAGTTAACCAAGGACATACATGAAGCTCGCACTATTGTTTGCATTAAGCTGAGTATTGAGTCTAGTCTTATACCCATGTTTAAGGCGTATAAGTCAGATCTGGTATTATTAGTAAAGAAGAAGATTAAACCTGGTTTCAGTCAATTTAAGAAATATCCGCTATTAATTTCAATAAAAGAGTTAGTTTTTTTTGCATCAGATAGACTCGTTGGTTGAATAATAATAATCACTATTTTAACTATTATTAATTTTACTATTGAAGAGGACACATAGGTTTGACCAGTAAAAACATACATTCTAAAGATCAAAAATTTAAGAAACCAGATATTTTTGTTAGATTTAAAAGAAGTTCTCAACACACAAATCTGTTTTCCATTTATTGCCATACAAATTAATTTACTTATTAAACCAATTATTACAAAGAATGCCAATCGAAAAGCTAGTGGGACTTACCTTTCAGTCAATATATGCTTACACAATTCTGCAAGATATTGTTTTTGCCAGATATATATGTTTAATGTTTGTGATTTTTCGAACTGTAAAATAAGTATCTATTAGTTCATTGAATTTTTTATTGCATGCCTTTCACATTTCTTGACCAGAAACAGGATTACACGCTTAAACATTGTAACAATCAAGGCCATATAACGTAGCAGCAGCCTACAGGTGACGATGACAGGACGTCACTTGTAGGCTTTGTAACTTTATAGGACCTGATAAATGTTGATTAATGGTCAAAGTTTGTGTAAACAAATGTTAAAAAAGGATTTTTTTTAGTATTTAAATTGATATTGAATTAATTGAATTGCACCAGCAACAACTTTCTGCTGACTAATAATTAAATCTATATAAATTAAGATGTTAATATGGGTTTTAAATACTTATTTTAAGAGATGAATTACATGGTATTAGTGACAACCGATTTTTGTCATGTTCCTTTAGAATGCCATGCAGTCGTACCAAAATAAAGTGCTATGTTATGTATGTATCTTAACAAATATTTAACTTTAATACAATACAAATTATCGTTGTTACAATCCCTAATTAATTTACAGTTGTTATTGGTTATTTTAATATGTGTTTCCTTTTTATTCATTTGTCAATGTCACTAGTTATATTCAGGTCCTACTTTTGGGCAACACTCACCTTGTTATTCTGCACGTGCTGAGGTTCATTAAGTCCAATTTAAGTTGAATTCAACTTCGTCAAACGGGTTTTTTCCGAAACAAGCACACACACACACACACACACACACACACACACACACACACACACACACACACACACACACACACACACACACACACACACACACACACACACACACACACACACACACACACACACACACACACACACACACACACACACACACACACACACACACACACACACACATTCACGGACAAATACACAAACACAGTCTCAGGCACTCCCATTTGTCCGTGCGTGTGTGTTTGTTTCGAAAAAAAAAACGTTTGACGAAGTTGAATTCAACTAAAATTGGACTTAATCAGTCTCAGCACGAGCAGAATAACAAGGTGAGTGTTGCGTAAAAGTAGGGCCTGGATATTCTTACCTCACCTAAAGGAAAAATTATTGTCACTAAAACTAGGTTTAGTTACATTATAAGGATTCAGAATAATTTATTAATGGTAAAGTAAATTCAATTTACAGAAACGTTTACGTCTTCCTAGGACATAAAAGAGATTTATATTTGTACGTTTGTTTGACTGAAATAAATATTCAGTGACAATAAATAAATCCATCTTAAAGAAAGGTGTGATGTTCTACTAGTATAGGATGACTTATGGGTACAAAATGGGTTTCTTCTAGATAATATAATAAAGTGTAAGTAGTGCTTCAGTTGACGTGTCGTTAGTAACTTGGGGACAAGAAACGCTGCTGTGAATATTAAACTTTACAATCGCCAAGATGTATCGCGTTTATGTAAAACACAGAGGTAACATAGTTCTTTTCCTCAGTTTAATTACAAACCAGTGGATGAGTGAAGATATTTTGAATAAAATGTTTTCTTTTTCTAAATATTAATTTGTCATATTAAACTTTAATTAGTTCGTTGGCTAATTTTGAAAATTCCAGGTGACTTCGTAAGAGACAAGAAAGTATTGGTATTTTTAAGATATTGCCTCAACATATTGAATAAAGGGAAAGTTGTATGTTACATCGATTAATATTGTTTAGCAATAACATTGCCTTGTAAAGCATGTAAATAGTTTACTTCAATTAAAACAAACAAACATTAAATTGGAAATTCGCTAGAAGTTGGACGATTCAAAAGGTCATTGTGCGTAGACAAAGCAACAAAATGAAGTGAAGTGAAGTGTCATATTACGATAATCAGTCTGAAACTCACCAAATATTCCAACATGGCATATTTCTGCTGACCGGGAATGCGGCCAATTATAATAGCGGGGGTGAAAGTTCACTAAAAACACGATTGGTTGTAGTGGGCGTGGTACGTCAAAATTGGGGGAAACATCGATCTGGTGAGAAAAACTTTGAAGGGGGAGAAGAAGGTACGAGGGGATTATTCGACAAGGGAGAGAGAAAGCGGACACAAGGGCTGGATCGAGTACCCGGGTTACGTTAGGATAGGTGAGATTGCCACCTGCGTAGAGTCCAAGTCCTCATAGTCTACATCGCCCGATGTCATTGGGGTACAGCGATGCAGAAGAGTGGAGAGAAGACTGCCAGCCACCAGCCAGCGTCCACGAGAGGAGTCCAGGAGATTCCAACAGAGAAGGGAGAAGGTGTCCAAACGGCCAGAGACTGCAACCGGAGGAGTGTCCAGACTATCTCCAGGAGAGTCACCGACAAGGGACCACTAGGAACCTCCAGGACCATACGAGGGGTTATGAGAAACCTCCAGGAACACACGAGGGGCCACGAGCACCTCACGAGACCATGGGGGTTCGAGGGCCGATATCGCACTGGGACATTCACCACTCTGGATCACCAAGTTCTCACTTCGGGGTATCTGAAGTCTTTATCTTCTGCTAACCTTGCTGGTCTTATTAAAAAGGAAATTGTATAGGAAAGCGCTCTAAAAGTTGAGAGGAAGGTTTCACTTAATAAATAATCATGATGTAATAAAGATTACAAGTTTTAAGAGAAAGCTTACACAAATTTAACATACATAAGTAGAGCCGAATAGGACAGTTATTGTAAGCTATTAAGATCCGTCAGAATTTAGATAATGGAATGAGTAGTTTTAGAAAGTGATAAACACAAGTTGTGTTATAAGAACGGCCCGCAGGCTGTAATAAGAACTTTAAAATATGTGTATATAAATTTCGTAGTGACTTGATATCATTGTTGATTATTGACTGCTTTATTGAAGATGAATAACAAAAATCTAATTGGTATAGGTTACTAAACTTGAGCTTTGTATGTGAGATTATTTATGGGAGTAAGAAATGGCCACACGGCCAAAAGAGTTTAGGCGTGAAATTGTTTGAAATTTTTTTATTGCTCAATATGTGTATATGATTATAAATAATATGTTTTTTAATAGCTGGAATATAATATAATATATTTATTTTATAAATGAATTGATTTGAGTGACGGGACCTTTAAATTTGGACGAACGGCCACCCGCCAAGTATCTCATATATCTGAATTTAAAGTGTGTATTTTACTTAGTAAGTGTGGCTTATGCGATTTATAGATTCAATTGATGGACTTAGGCCGATGCCGAAATGATGTTACTGTTTCAATATTTAATTAGGTTAAGAGGGTTGATAATTTGTTTTCTGTGTTTGGAATTTCATTTGTGTCTTGGTAAATAATTGTTAGAGCACAGAGGCCCCTGATTTGAATGTAAAAAGTCAGAAATTATTTGTAGATATCAATTATCTATTGAAGTGGAATATTAACTATGTGCATTAAAAGGTTGCATGTTATTACATTTTTGGTGTTAGTTCAATTGGTATCCTGGGTACTGTCTGACTAGGCTAAGCGAGAATTTTACATAAGTGTTAGGTGGTTTTTAGGTAAACGGTTATCTCTAAGTTTATTTTAGGGGGAGTTTTATATGTAAAACTGATATTTTATCATATGTAATGTACTATAACATGTTTTGTAATGTAGCCATATGTTGCGGACGAACTTTTTAATGTAGTGGCTCAGCGCCATCCATTTGTATCACCCTTTGGCAGGTGTCCAGGGGGTTTTATTGATTGCTCAACAGTGAGTTCGAAACATCTCTCAGTTAGTTAGCTGTCGTGTCTTTTTCGCTTATGTTCGAAGTAGACTTGCTTACTTCACCTTCAGAACCTCATTTTTAATTTGAATTTTCATTCGATAAATTATGTGTTTTGATTGTAGATACTTGCAGTAAAATGCAGGTCCTCACAATCGCAACATAAAAGCTAATAAAACTTGTTTGAAAATGTTTACAAAACTGTTAAGTCAATAAATTTAATCTGTATGTTCATACAGCCAAAATCTAACAATGACAAAAGCTTATAACGTTTCAATTGCTGTATTATTAACTAAATACAAAAACACCCTTTTGGCTGTCCTTTTGCAGTCTGTATGTTAAAAAGTCTATTTTGATGTGACACCTATGCAATATAATAACCAAATCATTTTTTTCTCGTAGGGGTAATGCATTTAAGGTCGATGTGTAGGACTAATCCAGAAAAAGGAGAGGGTACCTAGAAAAACCGTCTAAGTGCAGAGGGGATCCAGGCCGGAACCCTTTCGGATGACTTCATTCCTGGCCGCGTGTCTTGCGTTCATGAGGCAATACTGTAATACCGATGCCTAAGGGTCAGCCAGGCATCCCTCGTTGCACTTCGCACGAGTACTGAGTGGGCTCTGGAAGAAACTGCTGCCTACGCTTCCTCGCTCTGCAGCGCTGCCTCTACTACGGTGTGTGGGCGTGAGAGCTCCTACAGTGGAGAAAAGTCTGCTTCGGCGAAGAGCCCTCACGCGAAAAACAAGTGATGGACATCATCCTCGTACTCCGGGCAGTAAGAGCCCCGAGGTGACCTGACATTCCCCATTCATTGGAGGTACATTTGAAAGTAGCCGTGACACGTCAGAAACTGACAGAGGTAGAAATCACCAAATAGTTAGTAATCTCACTGATGAGACCAAAGGTTTAAGCACCCTTAAGTTTTATACAATAATTTAGGAAGGTTTCAAGTTGTATATATATATATATATTTAAAGAATAATATATATTTATATCTAATAATATTATTAATTGATTGTGTAATTATAAATACTAGCGAACCAAAAATACTTATACGTGGACATTACCAGTACATCCGAATGGTGGCTGGATGTTCGAGAATGTTTTTTCACATACTTTATGAGAAGTAACTCTCTAAATTATGCAAATAATTAGTTTGTAGTTTTAAATAGAAATAATTAAATAAAATTCTATTGTCATTCTCAAGAAATATATACACAAGTTAAAAACATTTCAATAAAAACCAGTTTATACAAAGTCGTTTTTAGATTAAACTTTTTAAATACATCATAACATTTTTTATGAAATTTATGTGAAAAATATAAGTAGTCGTAGGCCTATGTTAGATTTAGTATTTTAACTTATAATTTAGTAATGGAAAGATTGAAATAAATTTTAAATTGATGTATTTTGACAGGTTTCAGAACCTATCGTTTGACCTAGAAGGCTGAAACTTGGACAATTCTTATACAAAGTTAAGTGAGGAAGATCTCCAAAGAGTTTTCTTTCCATAAGTATGACCTTATACAATAACCACTTCAAAAGTTTTAAATAAACTAAGTATTAGCTCGTATTCATTATTTATAATTTGATTTTAGCCTTTTTCGTTTACGTATTATTATGTTGTCATACTTTCATATTGGTTTATTTCCCTCATCATGTTAACAGTAAATATAATATCCACATATGCCTACATATTTAGGGTTAAAGCCCCTTGAAGCAGCTAGCGTTCTTATTAACAAGTTTTTTTATTTATTGTATTAAATAATTTTATTCTACAAGATTTTGTAATTATTACAAACTTAATTTGAAATAGAAGTTATAAATTCACTTAGAACCTTACCTTAATCAATTATAGATGTTATCAAAACTCACGTAATAACTAGATATAATGATAAGATTTGGAACTGTAAGACTAGACTATATAATCATTTTTAAAATACCAAAACCACAAAAGTTCCAAAGGAAGTATTTTACGTCCCTTCTACAGCTTTGGTGGCTGAGTTATATCATTAGACGATAATGCACTGCGCGTATTTTATAGCAGTTATCTGGCGATATTTCCCTTGAGTTATGGGACATCCTTGAAGTCCGCCTTCCTACTTCTAGTGCCTTTTAAATGAAAATGATATTTCTTTTTCAAATAATACTTCCGTATGCACCTACTTTTTTGGCGCAGTTTAACTCACAATTACGTTGGAACAAATGTGTATAATAACTTTTTTAATCATTTAATTAAATTTTTTGTGTTTGCTTATCAATTGTTCAGTTGTAAAAGTAACATAATTGCATTTACGAATCGAAGTCAAGATCATAAACAAACTAATGGTATTAACATTTATTTCCTTTTTAAATTATTATTAGAACACTAATTATAGAACCTAATGAAATAGATTGAATGAGTACATGCATATATTACGGTTGATTGCTTTTTATATGAATGGGTTTTGATTACGTTTACTACTTACGTATATATTTTTGTAACGTTCTATGTACATAAATTGAAATTTAATTTAATTTTGTGTTATCTAGAGACAACGAAACAAACATTAATCCCTGTACCTCGTTTAAAGTCGTGCCATTCTGGCTAACAAACTAATAGGTTTCCAAAATTTAAAATTAGTAAACAATTTCAAACAAGCGTAAAAAAGTGTGTACACAACCTTTGCTTCATGTAAGTAGAGGCTAACAAAGAAAAAGGGGCCACTTTCGGCACTTTTCCCCATGTTATAGTGATCAGTTTTTGGACACTTGCCCGATCCCAGCCTATACAGATTTACTCTTTGGCCTATACTAATGTCCGACCCTTGCCTATATTAAATAAAATTTTCCAAACCCAATCCGTCCCTATATTTATTTAAAATTACCTGTCAAAAACTAACTTTGGTGTTTATGGTCCGATTTGTTCAACATTTATTTATGTTCTAGGTTAGTGTGTTCCATCCACATTTGACAAATTCAATATAACAGTCAAATAAAAAAATAGCTTGAAAAATACTGCTAATTGCCAACTTCTTTATTTACTGTCCGATTTGTTTGATTTTCGGATATGTTATTGCCCTTGGCTAGAGTATATGAACACACCACCTACATTTCCAAAATTCACTATAATAGTCAAATTAAAAAATACTGCCAGATGCCAACTTCTTTATTTATGGTCCGATTTGTTTAAAATTCATTTTTGTTGTTGTTGTAGGCTGGTGTATATGTAAAAAATACCCACACTTCCCAAATTCACTATAATGGTCAAATTAAAAAAATATATGGAACAATACTGCCAATTGCCAACTTCTTTATTTACTGTCCAATTTGATTGAATTTCGGATATGTTATAGCTCTTATTTAGGTAACAAAACCACACTTCTATTCTTCCCGCTAACACCTATAATACAATCTATATTTTCTTTCTTCATTGTGTTGTAAAAACTAACTTTGGTGTTTATGATCCGATTTGTCTTCAATTTGGATATGTTTTTGCCTTAGGCTAATGCATAAGTAAATACCACCTACAATTTCCAAATTAAATATTACTTTCAATTTAAACAATATTTGGTAAATTACTGCCAATTGCCAACTTCTTTACTGTTCGATTTGATTTATTTTTGGATATGTTATAGCTCCCAACTGTTATATCTAAAATTATATTATTTCCAATAAACCTTTAATGCAGTCGATATTTAGTTTTTTTATGTTTCTCTAAAAAATAACTTTGGTGTTTTGGTCCGATTTGTCTGCAATTTGGATACGTTATTATCCTGAGCTAATGCATTACTAAATTATACAAATCATTTCCAAATTCAATATTGCTGTCAATTTAAAAAATATTTTGTAAATTATTGCCAACTTCTTTATTTACTACAAGATTTGTTTGTAACTTGGATACGTTACTGTCCTAGGCCATTGTATAAGTAAACACAACCTTAAAATTCCAAATTTTAAACAATATTTTGTAAATTACTGCCGATTGCCAATTTCTTTATTTACCGTCCATTTTGATTTATATTTGCATATGTTTGAGCCCCCAACTACTATACATAAAACTACCATAAATTAATTCCAAATTCAATACTTTGTATAGATTATATATAATATATCCACAAAATACTAATCTTTATGTTTATCGTACAATTTTTCTGCAATTTGGATATGTTACTGTAATAGGCTATTGTATAAATAAACCTATAATTTTAAATTTAAACAATATTTTGTAAGTTAATGCCTAATGCCAACTTCTTTATTTACCGATTATGTGTAACTCAGGTATACGAATTATAGACCACTTCTAGACGAGCTAGAGACCTGAAATTTGGCACGCAGGTAGCTTTTACCTTGTAACCCCCAGGAAAATTGCCAAATTTGACAATTTTTCATTTTAACCCTCCTAAAAAAAATATTTAAATTCCCCCCAAAAAGGCTTATTTTAAAATTCCAGTTTTTGAGCTCTAGTGGATAAACGGATTATCCTATCAAAAAACGGACACCACCATGTGCCACGGATTTTACAAGATCTACAACTTTGGACCTATGACTTTTTGTCGTATCTCATCTCCTTCACCCTTAGATAGCTCTAGATTTTTTCAAATTTTGAGATTTTGTGGCGGTTTTTTATTTCCTATCACGTTAATATACTTGATGGAGGCCTAATATTGGGCACGCAGTATGTCTACATCACACTTAGTAAATAGCAGCAGAAATATGACCAGTTTTTATTAATTAAACCTGTCGAAAAATGAAAAACTATAAATATCTTTAGATATGACCGTTTTCTTAGTATAAGTGGTGCTGTATTGGGGGTTCTGGGCCAATTTATATTATTTGACATACACGTGACACCAATAATACTTGAGCTAGAGACGTGAAATTTGGCATGCATGTGCCTTGCACCTTGCACCTACTATTTTAAGTTTGAACTATCTCAACAAAATAAATAATTGTGAATACAAAAATCAAAATGTAGTATTTTTTATTTGAGCTCTAGCGGCCAAACGGGTTGTCCTATCGAAAAACGAAGATCACCACGTGCCACGGATATTAGACAAACTACAACTTTAGTCCTATAAAATTTTGCCGTATCTCACCCCCTTCACCCTTAGATAGCGCTAGATTTTTTTAATTTAAATTTTTTCATAGATTTGTTCGTGTTTTTTAATGGTTTGTCGCTCTAATATAGAACTTAGAGGCCTAATACTTATCACATAGTATTCCTACATTACAGTTAGTACTAAGCAATACTCCCACCCCCAGATTAAGTATCTTAAACACCAAAAAAAATCAAAGTTTTTGAGCTCTTGTAGTCTTTTCGTGTTTTTTGGGTATATTTTTTATGTTGCGCTCTGTCGAGGGTAAAAGACCTTATAAATCATGTCATATTTGTTGCAGTAGGCTTTTAGTTACCCAAAGTCTTAGTATTTCAGGTTGTTAACGGTGGTCGTATCCCTTATAAGGTTCAAAATACGCCTTTTAAAGGCTACATTATACATCAGTTAAGGGTATAATTTTTTCCAAGCAATCAGGTAATACATGGAAGCTTAAAATTGAACATACTACGTCTCCCTACCAAGTAGTATTCATCAACAGGCCAGATTTTATAGGTCAATCCCTTAAAAATAATCAAAGCCTTGGAATAGTTGTAGAATATAGGTCTTAAATAGAATTTGGACTAATTTATATTAAACTGTGGCCAAACAGCGACCTGGGGGCGAAGCCCCCCACAGGGGAGCTGGGGGTGGAGGCGGAGCGATTTTTAAATTGTTATATACTCTAATATTGTACTGCTAGGCCTAAATGTGTTCACTCAATAAGTCTACCTTATATTTTGAGCATACATAGAACCTCGGATGATTAGCGTAACTAAACCATGTGCCATAGGTACTACGACAGGGACCTGGGGGCGAAGCCCCCCACAGGGATCTGGGGGCGGAGCCCCCAGCGAGCGAAGCGAGTAGTTTATATATAATCTATCCAGAAAAACTAACTTTTGTGTTTATGGATTTGCCTTCAATTTGGATACTGTCCTAATATACAAGTAAATACAAACAATAATTTCCAAATTATGTAAATCACAGCCAATTGCCAACTTATTTATTACCGATTTATTTTCAGCTATGTTATAGCCCCCCAACTCTTATAAAATTTCCATATTTTATTTACAAATACGATGCTTTGTATAGTTTATATATAACATAGCCAGAAAAAACTAAATTTTGTTTTTATCGATTTGTTAGCAATTTGGATATTTTCCTAATGCATTAGTAAACTCTACCCACAACCCCAAATTTAAACAATATTTTTGCCAATTGCAGACTTCTTTATTTACCTTTCGAATTAATTTATTTTCGTATGTTATTGCCCCTCCAAACCGTTATATGTAAAATTATATTATTTCTAAATTCGATACTTTGTATAATTTATGTATCAAAAAATTCTACCGTTTGTGTTTTATCGTCCGAATCGTCTACAATTTGTGTTATTGCTCCAAGCTAATGTAGAAGTAAACACTACCTTTTATAAATTAGTTTAATGCCGAATGACAACTTCTTTATTACCGATTTAACTTATTTTCGGATGTGTTATAGCCCCCTACTATGTAAAATCGCCATATTTTTGCAAATTCGATTCTTTTTACAACTTATATGTAATACATCCAGAAAATAATAACTTTTGAGTATATGGTCCGATTTGTCTGCAATTTGTGTTATTGTCCTAAGCTAATGCATATGTAAACATCAGCTATAATTTCCAAATTATAACAATATTTTGTAAATTATTGCCAACTTCTTAATTTACAAAATTTGACTTATTTTCGGATATGTTATAGCCCCCAACTATGTAAAATTACCATATATTTTTTCAAATTCAATACTTTTTGCAATTTATAATTTACCCACAAATAACTAACTTTAGTGTTTATGGTCCGGTTTGTCTATAATTTGGATATTGTCCTAATGCTTAAGTAAACACCGCCTATAATTTCCAAATTTAATTAAAACAATATTTTGTAAATTATTGCCAACTTATTTATTTATTGTTTGATTTGGTTTCGGATTTGGTTTTGGATCCTAGGCATTGCATGAGTAAATACCCCATATAATTTTCATATTCAATATTACGGTCAAAAAATTGTAATTTCAATAGTGGCAAATGCCAGGTTATTTACCATCCAATTTGATTTTCAGATATGTTATAGTATAATTGCCATATTACGTTTCCGATTCCAATACTTTTGTATTATTTTTAAATAATATATCCACAAAATACTAACTGTTTATAGTCCGAATCAATAGATATTAGAATATGTTACTTTCCTAAACCAATGCATTGATATGTACCACCCGCAATCACCAAAATTCAATCCAAACAATATATTGTAAATTACTCTAATGTTAGATGCCGACTTATTTATTTACCGTCCATTTTGATTATTTCTCGGATGTGTTATAGACCATGTTTTATCACCATTTCGATACTAGGTAATTGTATTTTTGCGAAATAGTTCTAACTTTAGACGATTTAATTGATTATTTCATATGTTGTTGTCCTAGGCTAAAATGCATAAAATTATCTCACAATTTCGTTATCTTAAATTTAAATTACTATAGGACCAGCCTATTTATTTTGCCATATGTTTTTTATCAATTGTCTTGTATGTTATAGCCCACAACTATTGTATAATTAGCTTATATCATTATCAAATTTATAAATAACATTAATCCCAAATAACTTTGGTGTTTATTGGTCAAGATCCTGTTGTACTATGCTAGTTTAATTATAAATATAACAAACAACAACGAATTATATTGCGTATTACCAGATCCGTAATGGATAGTGGATGATGACTTTTAGGATAATATACTAACAACATACTGTTAATAAATTATATACTTTGTAGAGTTAAAACGTACAAAATTCGTTTACTTTAATTTTTAAATGTCAACTTCTTAATTTTTAAATAAGTTATATTACCCAAAAGCATGTACTAGTACCATCATCAAAACTTGTTGTTATTGCCTAAGACTACTTGTAATCACGTCTTACTTTGTGATATTTGGTAACTTCTTTATTCACAACTTCAAACGAGTGTAAATTATAGTTTGTCACGATAATATAACTCTTAATGGTTAATATATTGGATGTTAAAAGTTTATTACCAATTCTATATCCTTATCCTCTTATTTTGACTTTATTAATTTATAACAGACTTATTCCATAAATAATATTAGAAATATAACATATATTTTAGAAGAGCTAAAATCCTATGGTAATACAGTAATCGATATTATTTATATCGTGCTTCATTATGTGGTGTTTAAGATCACTCTTACAGTCTTGGCATTTGATTTACACTACTCTTTCATAATTTTTTACTGTAATCTGACTATGTAATATCTGGCCATCTCTTTATTTTGTGCCATTTATGTATAAATTATGTAACAGCTATATCCAATAACACATACATGAACTAAGTGTTAGCACAATTTTCATTTATGTTTTACTTTACAGCACACATTTAACAGATAACAGGTCAATTGAGACGCCCAATCTAGTGCTTATACAACAAATCTGCGTTAAGGTTACAGTTTTGTAGAATAAGCGTATCTGTATTTAATAACATGAAGGTGTGTCTTATAAGATGTAGGATTGGTCTTTACAATAAATTTAACATAACAGTTGCATATTATGACTTGACAAACAGTACTGTATAAGGAATTATGTATTTTGTGTATTTAAAATACATATTACTTTAGTGAGTTTTATTCTTCGATATCACAATATGAGAATTTAATTTCACGGGAGGGTGTAATTGTAACCAAATGTTTTAATTTACATGAATTAAATATATATAATTTCCTTATGGGAGGAGTTGTAATATTCAAGCGGTTTCACAATTCCTCGTTATATTGTGAATCGATTGCACCCATAGCCATAAATACTTTATTCTATTTTATTTACGTTAACTCTCAAACAAACAGTTCAGAATGTGTATATATCTAAGCCCATTGTGAGGTATGTCAAGTTTATTTCAAATTCAGTTACACTTAGGTATTCAAGTCACCAATGTATATTTAAACCAACTGACAATTCCGCAATCCCTTCGGTTTTCCGGTTGAATGGAATAATCAATGCCACCACAGCTGAAGTCTTTATAAGCCGTATGTTCATATACTTGTGAATATATCTAAGTTGTTTAATTTTAATTGGAATGCGATTAAAACCAATCAATGTGTTTCGTTGGACTGTTTTTGAAGAAATCTAATATTTATATTCCGTGAACACAACTTCACATTAATTATAATTACCATCAGAAGCAGCTGAAGATCATATATTTATATTGAAACATGTTCTGACGCACCAGTTACCAAATTTTGAGCTGTTTTGACGTGAATATACGTAAGTAGTATAGTCTTACAATAAGAAATCTAATACGTAATATATTTATTTTAATGAAGGATTCTCCCTTTATAAAGAGCTATTACATAAAAACCTTTACAGTATTAGTTGTCCAAGCACTTACATGTGTCCTCTAAAATGTTACGCCCCATAATATATCAAGTCGTTATGGTTTTGCAAATAGTTGAATGAGAAAACCAATATAACAACATTAATACCAACTGAGACTAATAAGGTTATTTTAACAACGGGAAAAGGTAACTTATTTTATGACCAAACTTATTAATTAAAAGTTAAGTTTTCATTCATGTGAGATTCATTTTTAAGAAAATATTAGTTTCTCGAGATTTACAATGGGTACGCTGTAGCAAATTTAAACAATCAAAATTTGTGTCTCTCCCCGTTTGAGCGCTACGACTACACTCGGATTCCTTTCACCGGCTTGGGATGTTAACTTTAGTAAACCTGTGAGGCTGAATAGTTATTTACCTTATCTTTCCAAATCACAACACTGTAATTTGGCATTGTACTTTCATCCGGTTGCTTTAGCTGCGAGTAAAAATACATTTATTGAGAACCGAGCATATGATATATTTAACACCCACAAGTCTTAAATATGCAAATTAGCATTCAGAGCAAAAGTCTGTGAGCTGCGTGTAAACTTCTTTTTATCAAAATGGTCTTCACCGACATTTCAATATCCAAAATCTGTAATATGCATGCGCAACAAGCTCCCCATTATGAGCTGCATATATTTCCCCTCATTTGGGACGCACGGTCTCCGGCATAAGCTTTATTTGCTTATAAAAGCACTGCAAACTGATCATTAACGCAAATGGACTTATTCTGTTTATCATTACTACTTCTTTTATCACCTAATTATTTTAGTTTATTATCAAGTAAAAAAGGTTTGATAAACCGATAATGTGAGAAATCTTCACAATATTACCTTTGCACCTTTATTTAACTAATTGTTTTCCGTTAAATAAATTTAATTTTTAATAAAACTGTGGAACTTTGTTTTTTTTTTTGTGAATAATAATTATCTGAAAGAGCTTATTCTATTAACCTAGTTAATCGTTTACATAATACCCACTAAGGCTAAATAAACATGTGTTTATTTATTACGCTCTCGGAAATTAACTTAATTGATAATCATTAGAAAAAACTAAATATATTTCAATATATTCATTGAGTTTGTCGATTTTCATGACCGCGATAAGCATTTATTTGGTTTATTTTATTTATTTTTGGTGTGTTTATTTTTAAAAGGTTTTTGGTTAACTTATTCATTTACGCGTGAATGTATATGTCAGTGACATCTAATCTAAAACTTCAATTTTAATAGTAAATTTTTAGTTTTTTTAAATTGACGTTTCCAGATTAAATATAGTGATATGTTTTATACCATTTAGCATCTAATACATTAAAACTGTTGAAAATAATCTGGTTTTAATCTCTGTAAATTCATCCCCAGAGCTTCTGTTACGGTAAATCCGCTTTGGTGTACATGGTGAAAAGCGATAACGATCTCAGGTCAACGTGATTCAGGGTTATTTTTCATCAAACCTTTCTCATATAAAGAGTTGTAAAAACCTGTTACCTCATAACTTCCAATACAGAAAATTAGCATCGATATATATACAAATATTTGTTACGTAGTTATAAAAGACACAAACAGTAACTTCACTCCACTAGCATATGTTTTGAAATGAATTTTCAGAATTTATTTTTGTTTGTTCATTCAACTTCAACTTCAAAAGGGAAGGCATTATAATGGTACGGATGACACCTCGAAAAGACTTAATCTACTGATTTGTGTTTGATACCCCTGTAGGTGTATAATTTTTTTATTGTTTTTATATTCCAAGTAACCTCATTATGAACATTTAAAGTAAAACATAGGGAAGAACTAAATTTGTTATAATCAGACAATCAGAGTATAATTCAGATAATCTATGATTGTGAACACTTTTTTGTGAATCAGACAATAAGGTTTTATATTGTTTTGAAATTTTCGTTGCTTAAAAACTCTACTAATTGTCTTATTCTACTGATGTTTTGCTAATTCCTATTCAGAAGATTGTTTGAATTCAGGTTTGCCTAACTGTGTTAAATTAAAATCTAGCTTTAAAAAGGCATAATTAAATTCAAGTTTCTATTTACAAATAAGAGTATCTCTCACGTGGCCTGCCCCACTCATCATTACACCCCACAATAAGTCACTACATTTCAATGCACTAAAATGGACAAACGTATCAATGATAGAAATATATACTTAAATGATATGTTATATTGTTTTAAGAAAACAATATAAATATTTAGTGTTACAAATTGTGTTAGGTACTAGGTGTATTGGATAACTTTAACACTTATTGTAGTCGTTTCTGATTATAACAAAACAATATATTAACTTGTAGTAAACCGCACCTATTTGGCCTAAATTAACCAGAACACATTATCCATAGAGATAAACACACATTTCATGAACATAGCCTTATTAACGTACATATACATGCATATTCTACAGGTTTGTTACATTTAAAAACAATTGTTCGTAAACATGTCTTCATTATATTGCCAGTAGAATAAATTAAAGATATTTTCATCATAAGGAAATTTTTTTTGTGGCACTTATTACGTATACAAAAGTGTTAATGATATTATGAACAAATTGCATAAAACTGAATTGCATTCGTAGGGGAAGCAAGCAAACAGCTTTCCTCTGGGGCTATAAAGATTATGTTTAACTGTGTTAAAAACTAAGAGCAACTGTCATGGCTTCAGTCTGACAGAAACACTTATATAACAAGCGTATTTTGCTATCACTCATCTAACTAACCTTTTAAGTGAGATTAAATGCCTAATTTTTACTGCAGGATAGTATTTTTATATATGTAGGTTACCTGTAAGCAGCACTAAAATTTCATACCTAATTACTTGTAAAATAGCTTTGTATTGTTTTAATCTTTGTAACAAATTATAGCTGCGTAAAACTACAAAAATAACTAATTTAAATTGTTTTAACTATTTCATCCATGAACCTCTAATATGAAATTATATATTAATAATAATAGTCTATTGTATAATATGGCTCTTAAAGTAACTATGTCATAACATAATTTTTACTCTTCAATTAAAATGTAAAGAGTATTCAACTTTACCTACCAATGAACTCGTATCTGCGCACAATGCCCAAAGGTTAGAGTACACCAATTGGCTGACAATAACATATGACAGCGATTAATCAATTAAGGACAGGTCATTTATTACTACAGAGTGACCCTTAGTTTTTTTTTTTAGTTTCAACTTACCACATGCCTTTAAATGTCGTTATATTAAATGTCTGGTTAAGGTCTTAAAACAAAAAATCGTAAATCAGCTAAGAGGACCTAAGTTATTTTGGGTGTCGTATGTAATTTCCGATTGCATAATTTTCATTAGTGTATTATATTAACGGAGTGTGTAAACTATAGCAAAATTTATACCAGTGTTTTATTATCCAGCGTAAAACTTATCTAAAGAATATTTATATACTTTTACGTGCACATCAATTTTATAGGGTATAAGGTACAACTTTTGTAACTTGTTTATTTGTTGATTTGAATCTTAACCTTTAACTTAATGCAATCTAAAGACATTTAAAAAGCATCTTTGTAAAAACAAACTCGATGTAAACTAGTAATAACTAAACTACTAGTCTTTGAAGGAAAATCGTCTAATGAGGAAATGCTTTAATGTACTTGATTCTGTCTATTGTAACGCAACAAAAGTTTCATTGTTGGTGAGGGCGAGTTTATGTTGTTTAAGGAATTTTTCACATCACTCAGGATCACAATAAGTGATGGAAAATGTCCCCAAAATTCTTTAAATAAAGCAACAATAGAATTAGAAATTTGGTTGTAGGTAAATTTACTCTTATACAAAAGTTATTGTTAAATTAAATTAATAGAAAATTAACTCACAAAACCTGTGCAAGACGTAAACTTTGTCTGGGTTTTGACCCATTTAAGCTATACGAGAAAAATATATCCTTAACCTACCCTTAACTTTATCCAACGCGATATGTTTTTCTGAAAACTTTGTGTTTAAAAAATACAAAAATATGCCTACGCCTCTTTATAAATGAAATGTTGGTTATTCATAATTATTTGTATACACGAAAACTATACTATTACAGGATTACATAATTTGAAGTATTGACAATTATTGCACTGCTGGTACTCAAAGTGTGTAACACTGTTTTGTAATTTTTTTGCAGCTGAAGATTTTATCAATATACATAATGCTACGACAAACCAGGAATTTCAAGTAAACATAAAGTCTTACACTCATCAACTACGTACAAAATATACAAATAATTCATGATAAAAACAATTGTTCGGATAAACCTAAGGGAGGTCATGAGAGTGATATTAAATTAATTGTTAGTTTATTACCACCTGTACAAATTTAATAATAGTTGAAAGGTTGATATTATTTTATTTTAAACCTATTCAGGTGAGCTCTCGGAGATCATAGACTAATCCCTTACTTTTAAGCTGCATAACAAATTTATATTTATATTTTTTATTTGGTAAAATTCTATTTTAAATAAATAATAAATGACAAATGTTACTGTGCATTACTCGTTCACAAAAACATCCTTTTTAAGTGATTAGCCTAGACAATAAAAAACTAAAAATGGTGAAATTGGGAAAAAATTATGGTAAAGCTGAATTTTATACCAACGATAGACCACTACCAGAAGAACGTTTTTACAAAAGTACCCAAAATTCCCACTGGAGCTTCACCCCCCCAGCCCCCCTTCAGGGTTCAAAATGTCAATACTGTATTTACAAAACAGCTATTATCTACGTAATCACCGGATTGAGTTCATTCATTTTTCGTTTTGTTCATCATTAAATGAGCTATAACATTTTGAACCTTGAAGGGGGCTGGGGGGGGCGAAGCTCCAGGGGGATTTTTGGGGGGATATTTGTTCCTCTGGTAGTAGTCTACCGCTGGTACAAAGGTACAAAATTCAGCTTTACCCTTATTTTTTCCCTAACAAAACCTTTATTGACTGGGAAATATTAACGTGAATATTTATATTGTAAATTACAATACATTATATTACAATACTTACAATACAATTACATTACAATATTTATAAATATTGACTGGGCATATTTAACGTGAAAGTTACACACATTCAAAGGTGGGCCAGATTATCTGTACGCCCGTGTTTGATTGGCACCAGTAAGTTTAAGTATTGATGATGTCATGATTTATGCCCTCCGGGATTGCTTTGTGCGGATCCGCAGCAAGTCGATATTTCTATTGCTGTGGTTTACCATCTATATTAATGTTTAACACAGGGAGATGTTTAAACTATTGCGAAAATATTTGACAATAATATATTGATAAAGGTTCCTCTTTACTAATAAATTTAATGATTTTAAAAGCTCTTTTGTTAAGAGATAGAGAAGGAAGTTTTGTGCCGCAAATAGTCAAAAAAGGCAAACAAGCATAAATGTTTTGCTTTATTATTAGCTGGAGTCAATATATGTACTTAAGTGTTGTTTAACGTATATAAGGTTATGGGTAATAAGTTCAGAGGCTATCGTCGGTTACGTATACAATACATATTAATACAAAATATATTGATATGTATTATACATGATATATAATAATAAATACTATTGCAGATGTTCAATTGTGAACTGCTGTTCACAAATACTTCTTTATATAGTAACAAAAGAATTTGTTGTGCCATTATAATGCACTATTTTATGAGAATTGCTGATATTTAATAAAATACTAGGTCTGATTAATTAGTTATTTTTAAATCATGGGACCATAAAAGTGATTACATAAGAAACCTTTTGGTCCTAAATTACGTAATTTTCCGTTTTATGTTAGATGTTTTAATTATAATGGTATAATGTATAATGACAGTGTACTAACTTTTAGAATTTTATGTATCTTGAACATCATAGTATGGTTTTAAAGTATTGGTCGCTTGAAAGTATATCTTCTCCTGTTAATAGTTCCACCAGATAGTTTGTATCTAACGTTAGTAATTTAAAATTTAAATAACAATATTAATTGAAACATTTTAGTAATGTTACTTTACAGCTTAAAATATAAAAATAAATACTAAAATAATTAATTCTAGTCAGGAATTATTATTGATCAAAAACACATATTTAGGTAAATAGTGCTGCAAGCCAGTTATTGTTAAAGTTATATGAATGCTGGTGCGCCTTTGAATTTCAGCTTCACAGCACAGTATACACACACAGCATATCTTGCTTTCCTCAACTCTCCTTAGCATCTCTGAAACTAGATTGTTATTTCATCCTAGTAGTTGATAATACAGCATAAAATAAAAGAACTGTGATTATAAAACTTCATAAAATTACAATACTTTATTGTTACAGTGTTAGTAGTTTCTAGAAAGATAACCGCACTAGAGGAATTTCCTAAACTATGAAACTATGTTGTATTATATTTATTTTCTATTTTTTTTAAATATACACTTTTAATTTAATCAAAGGAATAAGGTATTTACAACAGACAAAAGCTAATATATCTTAATATTTTACTATAGACCTGCATTAAATTCATACTTCATAAATACTAATGCTAACCACAACTGTAGAAGGAGTTGCATATTACGAACGCGGAACTATACATGATATTATCATATGGCGATTATTATATGGTAATTATGATTATGGCATTTATTGTTAAAAACCGACAGTTATCAAGTATTACATTAGCCCAGATACTCAAACCCATGTAATTAGTGAACCCTATTTTACACTGAAAACAATACCACGATGTTAGGCAACTTACTAGCCTAACAGTTATCGTCCATGATCTCGGTGGAAGAGCTCACAAGTTTATTTTCTGAGGCAGCGAAATATTTTAGAGAATATAAACAAGTTCATTATTTTCCATAAAAAGGGAACGGTATAAAGTTATTTGTACCGCTTGGAATTCCATATTTCTTAGTATTAATCGCAATTTAGTAAAACATCCCAATAACAAATTGTTTACTACAAGAAGGATGTTCCTCTGCAAGCAATATTCAAGGTGGCGCGTCTTGTTTCTGAGTTATTAAACACGCGTTTCGGCGTTATACTTTCAATTTATTATTTTCTTCAATGTAACATATCTTAGAACACTTGAGTTTATATAAGCCTCGTGTTTTACCACGTTTTATACTGCACACAAGGTTTTTATAACCGAATATTTACTAATTTGTATTACCATATCGTTATTATATATTTTTTGATACTAAGGTAAAAAGTAATTTCCTGTATGATGCACATTATAAGAATAGGCAAAATTATAGTATTTTAATAAATTATCTCAAAATATTTTCAAGCTGAAACATTTGTACATTATGACTAAGGAAACCTTTAAATCTTTTTAAATTCAATTAGGTACACTGTGGTTAGTCATATATTAGGAAATACTCTTTCAATCGGAAATCAAATGTATACAGAAAACTCACTACCATAGATTACACAAGATGGCCACTGGAAATAAAAATCCTGGACATTAGATATGTTTTTTTAAGGGAATTCCTAAGAAATCTTAAAACAATTATGTAAGCTAATGTGGATTATTTGTAAAAATAAATAACAAGACATTTAAGTGCAAATGTGTTATGTAATTCAGTTGATACTACCTGGGGGATCAAGCTTTGCCCAAAGAAAACTAGTCAGAATGTTGATTAGGACTGGAGTAATTTTCATCACGGGTAAAATCATGCCGAGCACCCCTCCCCAACCCCCCCCAATCACCACCACATCATGACGGAAAAATCTTCTTGGCACATTTGCCTCTTTTCTGCTTTTCACTCCAGTTAATGTTAATGCGAAATATACCTTGTGTTAATTATATAGGAAATACATATTAGACTCACTTTCGATATGTTAAATTTGTATGCAATCTTAATTCAATGGTTCTAGTCTCTATTATAAGTGAATATAAAGTTGATATAAATAACCCTCTACCATGTGACAGTTTTTATTTTGTTACCTCATAGCGATAATTTAAATTTATCACCGATTTATTCTAATATTGCTTTAGTGTTTGAACTACAGTACGGTTTGGGTGGTAAGCAATCACCTCCCGTTATCAAGTGAACGCTACTTGATAACAGGTATAAATATCAAACGATTATCCCTAACTAGCAAACATTAATTTGTGATATATAGAATAATTTAAATAAAAATAACATAGGAAAAAGATGTAGTTTAGCTAGGTGTAAATGTTTGTTATTTTGATGTAAGTAAGGTTTACTTGATAACAGGAGGAGATTCCCTACCTCCCTAAACGTAGTGTAGTATTAAACACTAAAATCGATAGATAACGTCCAAATAAATCAATAATAAATTGGTCAGTTTACTTTTTATTTACATTCAGCTGTTATTATTTCTTTGTGTTGGCCTTGAATCACTTAAGCTTAATGTTATTATTTTAAAAAGTTCAAATTTTTTAATTAAAACTAGTTTTCCAGCAGTGGTAAAATAAGTGGTTATTTCCGGCCTAGGACACGTTCTTTTAATATAGAAAATAACTAACTCCAGCGTTTGATAGAACTATATCATGGGGTTTTTTAGATAAGAGTCGCAATATATAATCGTACAAGCAAACAAACCTCACTCATATTACAGTATAGGATTAATATTGATAACATTTTTCTTGGCTATAAATCTCAAATATGCATCCATTAAATATATACAAAATAATGAGTGAAATAATGATTATAATAGTTAAGTATACGAGTATTATAATGATTATAATAGTATACGAGTTCTTTGCCTTAGTTGTGTGCCTTGACTTTATATTATGGATCCTTTATTAACCTTGCAATGGATCTCATAACTTTAAACTGGATAGCTAAGGTAGTTTAAAAATTTCAAAAAAGTATTATCATAGGTATGCAATGAATACAATTGTTTTTGTCACGAGTGGCTTTACAGGGCACCCGAGAGCATCAGTTTTTACAGGGCATCCGAGAGCATCATTTCTTACAGGGCACCCGAGAGCATCAGTTTTTACAGGGCACCCGAGAGCATCAGTTTTTACAGGGCACCCGAGAGCATCAGTTTTTACAGGGCACCCAAGAGCATCAGTTTTGACAGGGCACCCGAGAGCATCAGTTTTTACAGGGCACCCGAGAGCATCAGTTGACGAGCAGAGGACAAAGCACTTACATTTGAACAACTATAGAATTTCTGGTTCTGCAAATACCCACATAGCAAGAGTCCTTGATTCAAGGGCAGATTTTTTCCTGAATTTGCCTCAACGATTCAAGGTAAACATCTTCAGCCAGAATCTGTTTTGCTTCAAGGTCAAACAACGCAACCCGCTTTCGCAGGGCTTGATTTGTGCCTGTTTTGACCAAACCGACCAATGAGGCACCATTACGCATTTTTACCCATAGTGCTCTTCGACAGACGCCGTGTCATACTCCATCCCCAATTATTCGCCATTCGCCATTTGCAATTGAGTTTTCATTCCATAGAGAGTTCCAAGTAAAGAAAGTTACTAGTGTCGTAGACTGTTTTTAAGTTTATTTAGTTATTTTACTTTATAGTTTAAGTTTGGTTTCTTTGGAAGCAGAATATAATAGGTAAGTTGATTCAACATCTCTACTCATTGTATTGTATTACTTTAATAATATTATCAAGGATGAAGTTTAGCTTGGATTCAGTGAATTCCTCTATGAAAACAAAGTGCTTCATTTTACACGAACTAGAAACTGTTAGTACCTACCATTTTTGATTATGATTTAAAACTAATTTGATACTGCCATGATTTTGTATAAACTCATCTCAACTGTAAGAGATGAGTAGTATTACATGTTTGTAACACTGAATCACGCCAACGCTGTTTACACTAATATAAAAAGTTGTTATAATAAAAATATGAATAAATTACATCTTCTTGCTCATTGCAAGCTGCTAATACAAAGAATACTATACACTTTAAACTTACTTACTATATAAATGATTCGTTTAAACTTGAACAGAACTTTTCATTGTCAAAAGTGAAATTAGGTATAATTTTTTTCTTATCAAAATACAATTTTGTCCAAAAATCTTCAAAACATTTTGTTACTGTTCACATTTGCTAAAACCATCTTAGGTAATACAGGCTTAGGCCTAATCCTGATTGTATGAAAAATAGCAGAAATACCTAGGTACAGTACCTATATAGGCACCTATAGGCAGTACCTATAGGCATATATCTATATAGGTAAGTTGCCTAGAGACCTGTTTCATAATAGATGCAATAGATTCAAAGCAGCATAGCCTTAGTCACAGTAACATACCTAACTTTCAAAGTAAAGCTTTGTTTGGTGATTAAAAGCTGACAGGACTTGTATAATAATTTAAAAGTGATTACCTAACCTAGCAGCTTTGAACACTTTTTTCAAACAGTTTTAATATTGTGTTGACTTATGCTACAGTAGGGCTACTCTATCCTTAAAGAGGCTAGGCATAGCTAGTTTATTTTAAGTTATAGCCTAACTAGGCTAATGTTCATGTTAGGCCTAAGAAAAATAAATCAATTAATACTGTACGGAAACCTAAAATACTCCTTTGGAATAGGCCTAGACATTGAGGATCTTTCCGGTTATGTATGTGTGAACAATCTGTTAACTTAAATCTTTTTATTTAGTCAAAACCAATAAAAATTTCTTACCTTATCCTGGTAGCCAGTAGGCGAGTATATCTCGCTACAATAACCAACAAAGATATGAGCCAAGCATCGAGCGGTGCGTGCCGCACTGTACTTTATTGCCCTGTTTAGCCAACCTCCAATGACTCTCTACAGTTTGTGTATGCGCACCAGAGTCTTGATCAAAGAGAGTCTATATTTCATCACCAGGACCATATTGATCTTATTGCAAATCTAACAAGCTTTCATTGTTGACGAGTTGAATAATTCGTTCAATTCATATTAACAGTTGATGACCAACGTTTTTAGTCCTAGGACGAAAAAAATTATCAAAAATGATACTTTTCGGTTGAGACCATCAGTTGTTACTGCTAAGAGTAAAAAGAACTACTTTAACATCTCAACGCATGTATTGAAAGCAACTGTTTTTGAAGTAGGCCTAATATGACGGATAAATTGAGAAATATACTTGTGGGTGACTGTTATAACCGTGTTTATACAACTGATTGTACGATTTTCACTCGTCAGATATTATCGTTGTACCAGAGTACATATTCTTGTAACCGCTCCACGCACTGATAGGACACTGATCAGACTGCCTGCTAGGCGGGCAGTTGTCCAGCCATTGCCGTTGATTCGCGATATATTATCTCGCCTTACCATGTCTACCTAAATGTTTCTCCTTTGTTCGACACTAATTGTTTATGTTGTTTATAGTACGGTATATTTTCATTAGACAACCCCTCCTACTGCACGCGTAATGTTTGCAAGTTTTCTTGCATTGTTGACACGTAACCGAAAAATCCGACATTTCTTGTAGGTAATCAGATCAATTCAAGATTTTGTTATTTAATAAATGCATATGATACATATAGTATATTCAGTCATACATAAATGAAGTTAAACAGTAGAGATAAAAATCAAATCAAAGCAAAAATCAGTTCGCACGCAGCACGCTGACGTGAGGGAAGTGAATTTCCATAAAAAAACTTTTAAAACTCAAAATCAGTGTAAATACAAACAGTTATTCCAATATTTATTGAAATATGAAAACATTGATTTTCTGGCTGTTCTGATGCTCCTGGTTTCATTTAACTGCAATGCTAGGAATACAATGTTGCGCGTTTTAAGGTTAGGAGAGAGTCCAGTCAGGCTTTAAAGTAGGCATGAGGTTGCTGGGGACGATTAAAGTAAGCCAAAAAGTGAATACATTAGACAAAACCCCCATAAGGCAACGTACTGTGCTTAGTTGATAGACATTATCTTTAATAACTCTGTAACTATTGATGCTAGAACAACGAGAGAGGGCTTAAAACATTCGCCTCACTAATATACATCTTATTACTTTCATTAATTTTACATTTGGGGTTTTTCTAGCCCTTTTTGGGCCCAAAAACTCGAAATTTGAAAGATTAATTCCCAAAAAAGGGGTTTAGAGTTTTCCGATTGTTTTACCCAACGAACTTGTCCAACTGATTATAGAAAGGAACGTCTCTACCAAATTTGAAGTATATGAAGTATATGTGTCTATATATGTACATATATATATATATGTGTTTGCACTCTAGCGGTCGTATTTTTTGTCCGATTTACTTCAAATTTGGTAGGGACGTTCCTACCAAATATATATATATATATATATATATATATATATATATATATATATATATATATATATATATTGTATATATATATACAATTTTGAACGACCCCCCAAAATGTGTTCAGGGGGTCACGTTAGGAACTTCTATGGTGGTCCCGGGCTTAAGTTTCACCGTGCGGGTCATGCTAATAGTTCACTTTCCATAGGAAATTCACTAAAAACAATAGGCTAACAAATAATACCTTTTCTACATTTTAAAAATTAAATAAGTCAGTTTAACTTCACCCGATAGTCGAATTTGGAATAATAGCCTGAAAGTCTTTAGTTTTAACGTGATAGGCTAGTTTAGTCGGGAATCTTGAAGATTATCCTGGGTGCAGTATATAGGTATAAAACGCTGGCGTGTAGGTAGGGCCTACAGTTATACCTTTACTAACCGATACTGTCGGGGCCAGAATGGGAACATTTAAGTTTATCTTAATAGATGGATGGAAATTTTGTACGTTGAAAATGTTTTAATACTAGTCAGGACAAAAATTAAAAGTAAAAATATGAACAGTTGACGCTAGTGGTTAATACAAATGACCCCTACAATAAAAATGGTTTTACTGAATAAGTAGGCCTGACTTTTTATTTAAAAGTACTTAAATAGTAGTCAGATAAAAAGGATTGTATGTTGAGATAATTAGGTACGATCGTCGTTTTCTGCGATCGAGACTCATGCTTTTTGCGCTTTAATTCTATAGTTTTACAATAAACTAAGTTCTACGTTTCAACTTTTAATGCTGGTGGGAGTTTTAACCTTGCTCTAAAACATTTAATGGTTTAAATTTTGCTGTATGATTCTATCTATTACCGTATGCCTTTTAGCCATCTTCAAAATGTAACACACTTGCCTATTAATAATTGTAATAATAATCATATATGGTGAGAGGAATTCCTTCGTTAGGATGGTGGTTTATAATAACATGTACTTGCAAAAAAAGTCTTCTAAGTAAACATTGTAATTGGTAGAATTAAAGGTAAAAACCAAAATAATTCACGTAATATAGTAGAAGTAGTGTTTTGGTAATGGCTATAATTATTAATTTTAATTCTTTAAATATCAGTCTTTATTCCTAACTAAACCCCTTCTTTTTTGTAGGTACAAATAACCTGTGGACCTATTTAAATGGCGAGTAAAATGCCTTATTCTGATCTAAATCGCTCAGGTAAACACAAGCGACTATTAAAGCTTAAACAAGTTAGTCATTTATCAGGGAACAGTACTTTCAGGATGCAGTTTCTTGACAGAAATATGTCAAAGATAGTAATGATGATGGCCCTTTGAGTAATAACATAGGACTACCTCTAAACCATGAGAAAAACATATCAAACTGTGGGAATGTTAAAATTGACGATTTTTGCCATCTCCAGAACCCAGAATCACGGGATGAACGACCACTTAAAGATACTGGAAGTGAAGAAGATGAAGATGAAGAAGACTATTGGGAAAGTAATTTAAGCAGTCAAAAGCTTAAAGATGATATCAAAAATTGGGCTTTTCAATTTAACATTACGAATATTGCTTTGACAGGACTTCTACTTATTCTCAGAGCAAATAGTGCCGTGGATAAGTCCATGCCAATTGATGCTCGCACTTTGTTGAAAACTCCGGCATCTGTTAAAACCCATGATGTTCCCTGGAATTTACTACAACATTTGATTTCAATAAGGCCTGAAAAAATATGGTACAAGATGACAGAGTCCGTTACAAAACTTGAAATCATAGTTGGCATTGATGGCTTAACGATATCTCGAAGCTGTAAATCAGAACTGTGGCCAATACTTATGTCAGTTTTGAATATACCCTCCATCGCAGCTGAAGTATTTCCCGTAGGCATATATTATGGAAAAAATCGACAAGCGGTAAACATTTGTTGGGTCATTTTATAGCGGAGATGAAAACTCTGCTAGAAGAAGGTATTCTTCTTAATGGAAAGACATTTTCGGTAGAATTGAAAGGGTTTTGGTGTGATGCTCCAGCAAAAGCTTTTATTTAAGGTATAAAAGGGCATACTGGCTACAGCTCTTGTACAAAGTGTAAGCAAGAAGGGCATTACACCAATAATAGAATTTGTTTCCCTGAAATTCCTGACAGAGAGGTGTTACAGTTCTCAATACGATCATCTGAAGGATTTTTAAGGCAAGAAGATCCCAACCACCACAACACTGAAAGCCCCTTGATTGTTTTACCAAATCGAAATATTATCTCAGCATTCCCCTTAGATTACATGCATCTAGTTTGTCTTGGTGTAATGCGAAGCCTACTGTACATCTGGATGTATGCTTTTCCCCATAAATTGCCTCAACGACTTGTGGATTTTATTTCATCAAGGCTAATCGACCTTCGACGCTATATTCCAAGTGAATTTTGCCGAAAGCCCCGCAGTTTAGAGGACATTAAGAGATGGAAGGCTACAAAGTTACGCCAATTTTTGCTCTATACGGGGCCAGCTGTTTAAAAAAATGTCCTAAACACTCAAAGGTACAACCATTTTTTGGAGCTTCATTTAGCTATTAGAGTGCTAACAGATCCTAAATACTGTCAAATTCACCGTCTCTATGCTCAAGATCTTCTGATATACTTGTTACATTAATTTAAAAGTATTTAAGGCCAAATTTTCATGACCCATAATTTTCATGGACTTTTGCGCCTATCAGACAGTATAAGTACGTTTGGATCCCTTGACAGATGCAGTGCATTCAGGTTTGAGAATCAACTCTATTCCATAAAAAAACTTATATGGAAAGGAGATAAGCCATTGCAGCAATTAGTAAAAAGATTAGAGGAAAAATCCCAGTTCAAAGCATCAAGTAGGCCTATCCAACAAGAATACCCATTTTACAGTTATCGATTTAGCTTCATCAAATAGTTTTAAAAAGATTCATTTCAAATATTATGTTTTGCCAACTACCCTTTCCGACTCGTGCTCTAAACTGACGGATGGAAGTATTTGTTATCATACAAAATATCAGGCAGTCTGAAGGTTGAGTCCCTTCAATAACTTGTAAGAAGTTCAACAACTACCAAGATTTCTTTGGCAACCCATTATGTCAGAGTTCATCTATTTCTATTCACACTGTCTCACATATTCTGCAGTCTGACCAGGAAGTCGCCTCCACAGAAATTGTTGGGTAATTGGTTTTATTGCCCTTAAGTGGAGGAACTGAAGAATCACTTGTTTTACGATTGCTGCAATCTGAGTGAGGGGAAAATCAAAAATCAAAATGTAAATACATGTAAATAATTATTAAAGTGTTAAGTCAAAAATAATTTTTACAGAAGAGTTTTAAAATTATGCCTAAAGAAAATGCATGGATAAAAACCAAGAATAATTAGGGGAGATTTCTAGTACGGTACTCAATGGTAAGGTGTAAAATATGTTTTATTATTTGCCTTAATTACAGTAAAAGTAGGCTATTTTATTACAAGTTTTAAAGATTTATAACTAAATTATAGAATTCTACTATATATCATAGTAAAATATGGCCCCTGTTTGTCAATGTTGAGGTTTTAAAGATGAAACTGTATTTTGTGGCAATATATAATTATAAATTCATATTTGTAGCCCCCAGCTGATCGGTTACACAGCTTTTAATTAAACCATTTCTTTCTCTCATAGAAAATATTGTTTGTTTAAGAGGGGGATCCAGTCCTCCAATTCTACCTGCTTTTACCAAAAGACCAATGTTAACTTTCAAAGCCCCCCCTCCTCCTCATCAGAAACTGGTTTATGATTAATTTTAAAGTCCAACAAATATCTAGCGATTTAAGTAAGCAAAATGTTGCTACCGAAAATAGATCACCCATACAAAATTTGTTGCAAGTAAAACTATTTGCCAAACAGGAAAAGATACGAAACAGTGAACAACACAATCTCGACTCAAAGACGCTAGGAATCGCTCACGCAACCGGGGCGGTCACGTGACAGCTGAGTCAACAAAACCAATCGGAAACGACAGAACGCCCCATTTCTTCAGACTAATTTACGCGCTACACATCGATCTTTTCCAAATTCAAATCGCTAACTTTTCAGCTAATCTCTAAATTCGTTGAATTGTTTGCGGGTGCACCCCACCAACGTTCTCTATTTCACGAATCCAAACGGGAAAACTAAAATACGCGATTAACAGTTAATTCGAGTTAAAACTTTAAATTTAACTTTGCGGGTACGTGTTGAATCATAAATCATACCGGGGCAAATTCTTATGGGGCAAAGGTAACAAGTTAATAGAACTGTAACGTGTATTTAATATTGATTATCTATTAGTGTGTTGTAAAGAGCTCACATCCATGTATACGTAAGTAATATATTTAATATTATTTTATAACTTGGTCACAGTTTCTAGGATTTGTTAATATTTCATTATTGCCAGTTACATATTGTTAAGTTTTGTCAAATTTATATTGTTATATCTAATTGCTTCTAATACTGTTGTTTGTACTATTTATAATTAATTGCATTCTGAGGCAAACTATGAAATAAGCTAGGAACAATTGTTGCTTAAAAAAGAAGTTTGAACGATCAATAAATCTGAACTTCTGTAACAATCACTGTATCAATTGAGTAACTTGTGAAAATTGTAAGAGCCTTAAATTTTGTTAGTAATTTAAACTAGAATTAAATATATAAGGAGTTTCATAAGCTCGGCTTATTTTACCCAAAAAAAAGAAAAAGATAAATTGCACAATATAGGCAGCTTGCAGGATGGAACTACATCGTCTCTGGTCTGGGTGAGTCACGGAGATTATTTCGTTAGTTAGTGGCAAAAAACTTGTTACGTACTCTCCCCTATTGTTACCACTCTTTAAGCACTCTTCTTGCGCCTTCTTTCTAAATAACTTCTAAAGCTTATTTACTTTGTAAATTCTCATAAAATTACTTATATGTTTTCTTGCAGAGATCTTTGAAAGTTTGCTGGGCCCTAAAACCTCTGTGGATCTCTGAAGTATTTGTGGGTTAAATTCAATGATAATCAAAATTTAAGAACATCAGTTTATTTGAGCACTTTGCATTACATTTACTTGGAGTGATCTTGGAGCCAGAAATAATGCTACTTGAGAATAATGTAATAGAAACAGGAGTAGTCAATAGCTTGGTAGACTTTAAGGCCTTTATGTATTATATTTTTATAAATTTAGTTGCACATTTATTTACTATTAAATCTGAATAGCCAGTGAAACTTAACAATGCTGCAGGATGTCAATTAACAAGTGAATAGCACGTGGCAATGCTGCAAGCGAATGTATGGGAATGAAATAAAATATTTATCTAAACACCTCCTGACCTCCAGTACAATCTAGCCTCCTGACAATTTGCCACTAACTAGCTAAATAATCTCCTTGAATCACCTAAACCAGAGACGATGTAGTTTGTAAAAACTTTGGTGGTTTATTGTACCCCTTGACTTTCAACTAATAATTCTCAAATGACTCGCTTAGCTTAGTGAGACAGTACCCAGGATATCAATTGAACTAACACCAGAGTTGTAATAACATGACTCTTTAATATACATATTTAATATTTCACTTCAATAAACAAAAGATTTCCAACAAGTTCGGACGTTGCACAATCAAAATCAGAGGCCTCTGTGCTCTAACTATTACTTTCCAAGATACAAATGACATCATCCGAACACAGAAAACAAATAATCAACCCTATTAACCTAATTAACTATTGAAACAATCACATAATTTCGGCATCAGCCAAAGTCCATCAATACAACCTATGAATCACTTAAGACACAACTACTAAATAAAATACACACTTTAAATTCAGATAAATAAGATACTGGGCGGCTAACCACTAGTCCAATTTAAAGGTCCAGTCACTCAAATATATTCTGTTATAAAATAAATATATTAAGTTATTATATTCCAGCTATTAAAACACATTATTAATAATCATATACACGTATAGAGCAATAAAACAAAGTCAAACAGTATCACGCCTAAACTCCTTTTAGCCGTGTGGCCATTTCTAGTCCCCTAAATAATCTCACATATAAAGCTCATATACAGTTACCTATTCTGAATATATATTTTCCATCTCGGATAAAGCACGTCAATAATCAATGATATCAAATACTACGAAATTTATATACAAATATTTTACAGTTCTTATTACAGCCTGCGGGCCATTTTATAACACAATTAACTAAATTCTGACAGGTCTTAATATCTTAATATATCCCTCCTATTCATCTGTATTTATGGATGCTTAATTTTAGTAAGCTTTCTCTTTAATTTTTAATCTTTATTAAATCATGATTATTTATTAAGTGAATCCTTCCTCTCAAATTTTAGAGCGCTTTCCTATACAATTTATTTTTTTTAAATAAGAGCAGCAAGGTTAGCAGAAGATAAAAACTTCACATACCCCGAAGTGAGAACTTGGTGACCCAGAGTGGTGAATGTCCCAGTGCGATGTCGGTCCTCGAACCCCCGTGGTCTCGTGTGGTCCCTCGTTTGGTCCTGGAGGCTCCTCGTGGTCCCTTGTTAGTGACTCTCCTGAAGATCGCCTGGACACTCCTCCGGTCGCAGACTCTGGCCGTATTGGACACCTTCTCCCTTCTCAGTTTGAAGCTCCTGGACTCCTCTCGTGGATGCTGGCTGGTGGCTGGCAGTCTTCTCTCCACTCTTCTGCTCCGCTGTACCCCAGTGATATCGGGCGATGTAGACGAAGAGGACTTGGACTCTACGCAGGTGGCATTTTCACCTATCCTGACGTAACCCCGGGCCTACTCGATCCAGCCCTTCTGTCCGCTTCCTCTCTCCTGTCCCGAATAATTCCCGTACCTTCTTCTCTCCCCTTCCAAGTTTTTCCCACCAGTTCGATGTTTCCCCCAATTTTCATGTACCACGCCCACTACAACCAATCGTGTTCTTAGTGAACTTTCGCCCCCGCTATTATTGGCTGCATTCTCGGTCAGCAGAATTCCGGGTGGGCAGTGATTAAACGGTGAATGAACCTACTTAATCAGCATGTTCGCTGTTTTTAGAAACCCAGGCGTGTTTCGTGAATGTTTGTTGTTTGCCCGCTACCCGACACCTCCGGTAATTCGAGTAGGGTCAACGCCATCTACTTCCTCATCGTCGTTGAACTTTCCTACATCGAGTTTTGAAATTAATTCATATTTGTTTTCAATATTAACTAAAATAAATTTCTACTTATTTTTATTCCATTTTGAAATATGTTTATAAGTTGCATCCTGCAAGCTGCCAATATTGTGCAATTTATCTTTTTTATTTTTTTTTTTGTAAAATCAGCCGAGCTTATGAAACTCCTTATATATTTGATTCGAATTTAAATTACTAACAAAATTTAAGGATCTTACAATTTTCACAAGTTACTCAATTGATACAGTGATTGTTAAAGATGTTCAGATTCTTTGATCGTTCAAACTTCTTCTTTAAGCAACAATTGTTCCTAGCTTATTTCATAGTTTGCCTCAGAATGCAATTAATTATAAATAGTACAAACAACAGTATTAAAAGCAATTAGATATAACAATATAAATATGACAAAACTTAACAATATATAACTGGCAATAATGAAATATTAACAAAACCTAGAAACTGTGACCAAGTTATAAAATAATATTAAATATATTACTTACGTATACATGGATGTGAGCTCTTTACAACACACTAATAGTTTATCAATATTAAATACACGTTACAGTTCTATTAACTTGTTACCTTTGCCCCATAAGAATTTGCCCCGATAGGATTTATGATTCAACACGTGCCCGCAAAGTTAAATTTAAAGTTTTAACTCGAATTAACTGTTAATCGCGTATTTTAGCTTTTCCCGTTTGGATCCGTGAAATAGAGAACGTTGGTGGGGTGCACCCGCAAACAAATCAACGAATTTAGAGATTAGCTGAAAAGTTAGCGATTTGAATTTGGAAAATATCGATGTGTAGCGCGTAAATTAGTCTGAAGAAATGGGGTGTTCTGTCGTTTCCGAGCGGTTTTGTTGACTCGGCTGTCACGTGACCGCCCCGGTTGCGTGAGCGATTCCTATCATCTTTGAGTCGAGATTGTGTTGTTCACTGTTTCGTATCTTTTTCAGTTTGGAAAATAGTTTTACTTGTAACAAATTCTAAGTATTGAATATTTTTGAATATTGTTCAACGATTTTTATTTTTGATATTATAATTTTTGCTCACTGGAATCACTAGAGTTTTTTTGCTCTTTAAAATGAGCCATTACTCAAAGATAACTCATAATACGTTGAGGAGGGATGGGATTTTAAAGTTAACATTGGCCTTGTGGATGAAGAAGGTAGAAACACCTAATGTTTCGTGACTGGAGTCACCTTCTTAATCGTTTAATCCAAAACTTAATGTTACAGGCAGTTGATTTATAAGTAGACTTGTGAGAAAAACTATTCAAGAAATCACAGTAAATTCACTGATTTATAACTGTGTCGTTGAGACCTACCGCTATACTAAGTAATTACTTGGCTCTTCAAGCTCTTTTAAAAGTTTAAACCAATAGTAAACGTTATGCAACCCAACAAAAGAATATAAATTCCAATTATTTTATTTGTGATAATACATAAACAACCAAATAATTAAATCATGTTTTTATTTATTTTCAGATGGAGTTGCCGTATGCTGTAGTATTATTCGTTGGGGAGTCTAATGCACCAAGAGTTGTAGTTAAAGATTGGCTAAATTGTAGCAATAATAAAACGTTTTACCCTTTAATTTACTCAAACTGGTCCAGGGACAAATTATCGAGGAAAATAGCCTCACCGGATGAAAATTGGAAAGAATTTCCAGTTAAAGTACTGAAAAAATACCGTAAGTTGATTTAATTTACAGTTAAGTTGATTTGAAGGTGCATTCAAATTATTGTAGTAGTATATTTAACTTAACTAGTCAAAAAACATTAAAATTATTTATGAAGACTTCAACCTTTTACAGTCATAAACTGTTGAGTGAAATCATATGCTAAACACGTAATATATCTACGGTTACTGTACCTTTTTTATATTTCATCTTAACATTATACATATTTTACTGGTTTATAGCTTATTGGAATATATTTTTAATTGAATTTAAAATATTATTAATTAAAAATCACGATTAATTTAAAATCATGCCTTTGTCACTATACACGTCCCATCAAAAAAACACGACTTTAATTTAGAACTTAAACCGCCACCAATTTATATTTAAAAAATCACGTAAAAAAACTGTCTTTGGTGTTTATGGGCCGATTTTATATAAGTTCGGTTATGTTATTGTCCTAGGCTAGTGTATATGTAAACACTACTATAATTTTCAAATTAAATATTACGGCAAAATTAAATAAATATTTTAAAATGTACTATAGTGATAAATGTAAAGTTTTTTATTTACAGTCTGATTTTGTTGATTTTCGGATATATTATAGCCCTTGACTACAATATGTATAATTACCATGTATTATCTTCATATTAAATAATTTTTATAATTTGTATAAATATACTAACCACAAAACACTAACTTTGGTGTTTATCTTTGAGTTCTCTGCAATTTGGATATGTTGTTGTCCTAGGCCAACACATAAGCAAATACCCTATATAATTTCCAAATGAAATATTATGGTCAAATATAAAAATATTTAATAACTTACTGTAGTGTCAAATGCCATCATTTGACATATAATAGTTATATGGCTATAACATTTTATAAAATAAATCAAATCGGACAGTAAATAAAGAAGTTGACACTTGACTATAGTAATTTACAAAATATTGTTTAAAATTAAATTTGGAAATTATAGGTTGTATTTACTTACGTAATAGCCTAGTACAGGAACATATATCCAAGTTACAAATAAATGGGACGATAAATTAAGAAGTTGGCATTTGGCACTACAGTAATTTACTATATATTTGTTTATTTTACCGTAATATTTAATTTGAAAATTATTTGGGATATTTGCTTGTTTGTTGGCCTAGGACAACAACATATCTAAATTGCAGGCAAATTAAACATAAACAACAAAGTTAGTGTTTTTTGGTTAGTGTATACATATATAAATTATAAAGATTATTGAATTTGAAAATAATATATGGTAATTATACATATAATAGTCGAGGGCTATAACATGTCCAAAAATCAGCCAAATCGGGCAGTAAATAAAGAAGTTGACATTTATCACTATAGTATTTTCAAAATATATTTTTTTAATTTTACTAAAATATTTAATTTTGAAATTATAGGTAGTGTTTTCATATACACTAGGGCAATAACATATCCGAGTTTAACACAAATCGGCCACAAACACCAAAGATAGTTTTTGCGTGATTTTTGAAATATAAATTGGTAGCGGTTGTTAAAAGTTGTATGCTTAAAATGGGACGTCTATAGTGACAAAAACGTGATTTTATCCAAGAGCAGAATTTTTTTTAAAGTGTCCAAAAACTGATCCTTCGGAGTTTATTAGTGAATTTCCTTTGGAAAGTGAACTATTAGCATGACCCGCACGGTGAAACTTAAGCCCGGGACCACCATAGAAGTTCCTAACGTGACCCCCTGAACACGTTTTGGGGGGTCGTTCAAAATTTTATATATATATATATATATATATATATATATATATATATATATATATATATATATATATATATATAGACATATATATATATATATATGTGTATGCACTCTAGCGGTCGCATTTTTTGTCCGAATTACTTCAAATTTGGTAGGGACGTTCCTTTCTATAATCTGTTGGACAAGTTTGTTGGGCAAAACAATCGGAAAACTCTAAACCCATTTTTTGGGGATTAATCTTTCAAATTTCGAGTTTTTGGGCCCCAAAAGGGTCATAAAAGCCCCGGATGCAAAATTAATGCGTGTAAAAAGATGGGAATTAGTTAGGCGAAAGTTTTAAGCCCTCTCTCGTCATTGTAGCATAAATATTTACCAAGTTATTAAAGAAAATGTGTATTGACCAAACGCAGTACGTTGTCTTATGGGGGTTTTACATTAGAAAAGTCTGTTATTCATTTGTTGGTGTACTTTTATCATCCCCAGCAACCTCACCCCTACTTTAAAGCCTGACTGGACCTTCTCCTAACCTTATAATGCACAAAATTGTATTCCCAGCATTGCAGGTAAATAGAACCAGGAGCATCAAAACAGCCAAAAAATCAATATTTTCAGATTTGAATAAAAATTGGAATAATTGTATGTTTTTAACTGATTTTGAGTTTTTATAGTTTTTTATGTGGAAATTCACTTCCCTCACGTCAGCGTGCTGCGTGCGAACTCGTTTTTTGTTCGCGGAACCCGTGGGGTTTCCTCCGCCGAAATGTTTCTGCAAGTGGGTTTTGTGGCATCTATTTCTGGTTATACCATTACTCATAAAGATAACAATAATAATTTAGGTATTTAAATAAATGTATTTAAACGATATAACATTATTAAAACTACAAGTTAAATAAAAAATGTATTGTTTGTTATTCTATGTCTAGTAACAGTTAAAAAATTTATAATATTATATCATTACGTGTTTTTTTCTTCAACTGTAATAACAAAATAGAATAAAATATTTAAAATGTTTTAGTAAAACCGTTACCACTCACAACTGCCTAAAACACGCTTAATAAGGCAGAACTATATTCTCGGTAGTAATGCTATGCGATTAGGTTTTAATGCCGAAATATGAAATTCAATTGATACAAACTGAACGTCTATTAATAACGATATTAAAAATCTGAGTAGATGATGTTTTAGGTTGTGAAACAGTGCTTTAGAGGAGTTTTATTTATAAAATAACTCAATGTTTAATATTAAATTTTGAAATGAATAAAGAATGAACAAACAAGAACGTAAAAACAAATTTTCTCTTGTCCTGAGTAAGTTTTCCAGCAAATTTATGTAGTGCTTTAATGGGGTAAAATTTGTCTTGTAGTCACAAATAAGTGAAAAATGTCTACGTTGTATAGAACAAGAAATTTAAAATCAATGAGATGTTTTATGTTTATTAAATTTCCTCTGAGGACAGATGATACAAAATTAGATTCGTTGGAAAAAAAAACAATATAGACCAGCTGGATTATAAACATACAGTTCAACATGGTAAATTGACTGTAGTGATAATTAACTAATTAAACTTTAATTATAAATTTTGCCATTTGATAAGATTTATTATAAATAATGTGATATCTGCTGCATCTTGTAGTTCAAAAAATCTTATTTTATTAAATGATATATTCTTTTTAATAAAATAAATTGTATTAATCATTAATAATTAAATTATAATTGTTCTATCATTTGATTCTAGCTGATAAAACATAAGTGTAAACAATCGATATACAGTAACATTTAATCTGGATTTAATTAATAAACACATTATACATTTATAACCAGCACAATAATAATGTTTTAATATTTAAATGGAAATGAATGTTATGTAACGGGTGTTTGCCAACGAAGGAGATGGTAAGATTAAAATGTGGAAAACGTAAACTTTCCTGCGAAAATGTAAAATTGACCGAAGTTGTTTTGATTGACCAACATAAACTTTATGTCTGATGAGATATAAAGATAGAGGCAACGGTGAATGTTTACCGCACCTTGCTTTTTAAACGGTTTACTTCCAGTGGTCACATCAATAATAAATGTGATGTTGCATCCCTCCCAAAGGCAGCCCAATGTGCAGCTTTTGGTATTAAGGTAATGGAGTGAAACATACCCAGATTATAACGTGATTTACTTTCTGTGGCCATAACGCTTTCCATAGATCATATGTTATTACATATGATACTACTTTCTTGATTGCTTAGTTTCTCAATACAGCCAAAAACCTTTTGGTAGAATTTAAAAATATTGTGAGTACAGTTTTGCATTTTAAACTCTTTATGGATAGTACGATCAAACAAGGTAACATTTATGATTGTTAATTTAATTTTCGAAGTCAATGTAAGGTTTTATAACTTTTATTGCATTTATTAGAATAATAAATAAAAGCAAAGGTAAAATTTTTAGTTTAGATGTTTTCTTTTAAACATGGTAAAATAAAACTACGTCTCACAACACTACAATATATATTTACATTTATACTTATTGCTTTAAACGCAAAATAATTACTAATGAAAAAAGTCGGTATTAAAGGTTATTATTATTATTATAAATTTGTTAATTGCTGAAGAGAGTGGTTTATTCATTTGAATGCTAGAAGTCGTTCTTTTTCGTACCCAGTATAAGAATAATAGTGTCAGTTAAAAAGCTAGTAGGAGGTAATTGTGTCATGTGCCAATAGCAACAAATCATATTTTTATTTTTAAAACAATTTAAATTTTCCTTATAAATATTGAATTGCTTAAAATACATCATATACTACTGTCTCGGATAACGACAGCCAGCTAAAGTTTGCATTATTATACAACCAGCCAAACTTCCAGAAATATAATGTAATACAGTATTAGTTTGCACCGTTTGTTTTATGGTTCACAGACACACAGGCATATTAAATTACATATAATGTGCTCTTACTGTAAATGTATAAAAGGAGGCTTGGGTGAAAAATCTATAAGTTTTTTTTATCACAACATCAATTTATGTACCGGTTGGGATGTAAATGCCACAATAAAGTTTCTAAATTTGTTTAAAAAAAATTATGTCAGACTTCGCAAAATAATTTAAAAAAGTATTTTTGGCTACGTTTAAATTATTTCAGTTATAACGTTTTTGTAATAAGACGTAAGGTCATGTCTTGACTTATCATTTTGAATTATTTTCTACGCTTAAACCAATGCCGCAATCTGTTTAATAATATGTTTTTCTCTAAAACGATATTGGTACTTTTTGAAACATAACACAAAACAATTTCAATATCATGAAAACGAAAGGTGGATTAAAAACGGACTACGGCATTAGTTTTAGCATGGAAATATAGTTTAAAATTATGGATCACAATCCCCTACCCCACCCCACCTTTATATTTATAACAACTTTATCATTCCAAAATGGGGATGAAAGATGACGCGACGGCCAAAAATTTTAAATCAGTCAAAATAAATTGAAAACTACTCAACAATCTTGAGTCGCATAATGGTAATTTATGGCCATTATCTGAAGTAATCACGAAGTTATGGGCATGTTTTTTTGTTCAGGGGCTTGAAAACTAACTTTAATATATTTAAGTATCAATATCTTAAGAAGAAATGCAGATTTTGTCAACGGATTGCAAAATTGAGCTCAGATTAAAAATACTGTATTCAAAATTATGGGTCACAACCTCACCTTTATAATTGAAAAATAAATTGTAATCCAATATGGCGGATCAATGAGAGGGTTCAAAAATTTTAACATAGTCAAAATATTGTACTTACGACCACAATGGTTGGCGGGTGTCCGGGGTTGATTTTTGCCAAATGTATAAACAAGTAGGAAGGCAATTAAAAACTTTACATTATATTTTATTGCTAAAAAATTCAGGGATAAATACAATAATAATGTACTAATTATAATCGTCCCCCATTGGCTCCTACCAGGAACAAATGTTACTTTTTTCCAGTAAAACTGACAGCATTGCAAGTGCAGCATATAACTTAAGAGACGATATTAAATAATGTAACCTATTAGTCCAATCAGTCTCTATCTATAAAATTATTACAGTTTATTTTCTTGAAATTACCACCATCTAATTTGTATATCGTTATACAATTTATTAATAATGAATTAATAATAAATAAAACCATAGTAATATAACTAAAAACAAACCAACTAAATAAATGATAAAACAACTTCAACAAAAGTTATATTACGATCAAAATGTTTAACGCTCTTTCACTTCCTTAATCTCCGATGCAATAGATTAATGGTAAGACAGTTCTATATTTACGGCCGTTATCAGGCGATAGTTCCCTTGACTTATGAGTTCCATTGATTTATAATCCCATACTTAGTTATTTTCCAAGAAAACATCTATCGTTTATATCGGAAGAGTGTACTGTAATGTTTAGATTCTATATATTAAGTTATGACTAAGTATACTGCTAATTCAGTGAATATAACATATAACTCGTATATCACGAATATTTATTGGTTTAGAATTGCTACATGAACTAATTTAAACATTGAAGGATGAATCTATTTTAAGAACAGAAGTGGAATAACAATAAATTAGAAACAAATAAATAAGAAAGAAAATACTACGTTGAAGCAATGGATTTATGATGGTATTGTGTAAACAATACTAAAATAAAGTGCAACACTACTAAATGTATTAAATCTAAATAATTATTACTTGCAGCTCATACTCAACGTGATCTAATAAATTATTTAATATCCTGAAACAAATCTCATTCAATAGTTAAGAGAAAGTAAAACATATATAAGAAAGTAATTTGCTTAACAGTAAAGAATACATACTTCATTATTTAGCGCTAAGCTAAACCAAACGTCTTGGCGTCTCTTGGGTTCTTAAAAAGTTTACCAATATTTTGATTTCACAAAACGTTGAGACAAGTCCACGCATTTAAATGCTGTAATACTCTCAACTCCTAACTAAGCATGCGTATTTTCTTTGTTCTATTAAATAAATAAAAACTGGTCTATTTGTATGTTGTCTATATTCTTGTTTTTTTAATATCTATATTTTTGTTTGTTTGAAGGCTTTCTGCCAATCATCTGAATAAATAGTTGTTTAACGGAAGTGTACTTACAATCAGGATACAATCAATCAGTGAACAAAAACAATATTAGTAATCATTATGAACTTAACCTGAAATTACCGACCTAAAAATAAATATTTTAAGTGATAAATGGTTTGTTTTTGTTTATAATTGCAGATGCAGACATACTGATACTCAGCCATGATTGTATACTGTTGTATAACAATATAAGACAACATTATGCTGTACTTTATGTTAGGTAGTAAGCGTAAAACTCGATTTAATACGCCTAGAATGCTCGGGCTGTGTTCAAGAAAACTGCCTTTACCCCCACTCCTATCATGACACTCTCGGCCAAGCAGGAAATTTCAGCATTCTGCGCCCTTTCGTTTACACGCTTATGCGCCTAACAAGATTCATTTAATTAGAATGAAACTTGTGTATTATTTATCTGCATGAACTGCGGAAAACGTTCATGCAGAAAACTCTAAAACGAAATGGGTGAGTTTACCAGAAATAACCTTATAATTCCTGTTGTAAGTAAATGACAGAAGTAACCAATATAGTAAACTGTCTAACTAGGTCATGTTTACTTGTAAGTACAAAATTTGTAAATATGTAAGTAAATAAACTTAACCACCCCTATTTAGTTACCTTACACTATAATAATTTTATAAATTAGTATATTTGTCAATGTTTACATTTGACTATTTTGTTTAATGGATTATAATCTGTCAAGTCACACCCTACGTGATAAAAAATAAACAATGCCAAAATCAGCTGGTAGGTGATTTCACTGGTGACATACTACTTGCCATTCACCCGGTTCAAAAATATTCCCCCAGGTTAGAGTTCTATGGTGGTAATTTATGAGGTAGTCTGATTTTCTTGTTAAGTCTGTTTTTATTTAGTTATTAAAAGTAATCGTTTGATACAGCTATACAAACTGAGTAAAATATATATATTGTGTATAAATATATATGTAAAACAAGATCGTTTTAGTATTGAAATCATAAAACTAACCACAATGAATATGAGTTTACGTAGGATTAACAGTTATTTAAACTTTATTTAAAATACAATTGACAGTGGGATGGAACAAGGAAATCACAAAAAAAATTGAAATAATCTCTTAAACTTTATCATTAAACATCGAGCTGCCTGTAAAATAACTATGTGGACATGAATGTACTACTTCTGAACGGCAACAGCAGACGTACGGTAAACACATTCTGTAAAATATAATTGTTTCAATGACAGTCATTTACAGAACGCATTTTACTCACTATTGTGTAATGTAAAAATTGGCTACAACTTATAAAATATCAAAACACTTTTTTATTAGTCTTTGTTTTTTTAGCGTAAATGTATTAAACCTTTGATAGTTGTTAGGACACAATCCAAATGTAGTTGGCAAAGTATCATGTAAAATTACTTGTGAATCTCAAATGTGTGATTAGCCAGATAAGTTTAAGTTTGAATTGAATTCATGAGAAAAAACATTTGGTTTTGTAGAAAGTCAATAAACCCAGTTATTGTGCATGATATTACAATTATTTCAACAAAACCTCAATTATTAGTCAAAAGGGTAAACAAATGAAACGCTTGATTTTAAATATTTTATTAGTACAAATAAACTAATTTACTGATAAAATCTTGATCATAGTTCAAAATACCAAACGTCACAGTTCAGAATTAGACATTGAAATATCGGCAAAGACATTGTTCACTGTTCACAACACTGCAACGAGTATTACTTGAAGTAGTGGCACAAGACGGATTCTTCCATTACACTGGGCCTTACAGAACGTGACCATCCTCTCGCTGGGCATGTGTGATATTACCTGGTAATTCATTTAACTAATTAATCCTTTTAAGTAAAGTATTCCATCTTGAATGCTGGTTAGCTACACGTCTGTGTATCAATAGTAGTTATTTTATAACAAATTTGCCCCAACCTAAGTAGTAATAAAAAGCAAAGTATGTATAGAGGCAAGTTCCAATTTTCAGTGGTTAACAAAAAATAGTTTTGGCATCAATATAGGAAAAACTAAGTTAGTCTACTTTTCCCTAAGACACAAAAGTTGTTCAGACATTGGTCAAATACTTTAGGTGACTTAGAGGTTGACAAAAACCTCTAGCACAAACTTATTGCATCATCATTGACTTAAATCTTAACTTCTATGATCACATTGATTCAGTTCTAAAAAAGTTAAACCGTGTTATTTTTCTTCTTAGGAGGTTGTCATTTTTCTTTTAATAGGCATATTCTTATTTTAAACTACTATGGGGTTTTCCCCATGCTTTCTTATGTTGGTTGTATATCGGACCTGACGATTTTGATTTTGTTATGAATCACAACTGCCCGTTACCATAGGGTTAAAACAAGAAATGGATTTTTAAGAAAATAAACAGTTAGTTGTTAGTTGTGGAATCGAGGCAACCTCTTATTTAGAAGGAAAATTCCGAGATAACAACCTTTTAACTTTTTCATCTACAGCATTTACATTCTGACCAGTTTGACCTTTTTTAATAAAAATCCAAACCTCTCCCCTAACCTTCCAGCCTAGAAGCGTGACTTTCTAATGTCTAATGTTTATATTGCTCATCAAATTAACATCACATTTTTTTAGCACCAGACATACTATAGTTATATTAAAATGTTGGACAAATTTTCATTTTCATCAAACAAGGAAAAAAATACTTTGGCTTTTAAAAAAAAGATTGAAATCTTCCTATTGATAAGGGGTTTTATAGCCTTAAAGAATTTGTTGGTTGGTGGTATAGATGAGCTATTTATCTGTATAAACATATAATGAGAGAGTTGTTGTGTGTCTGATAATTGTCATGCTTGTATTTGTTTACAACAATAACGCATTTTAGTTCGAGTTTGAGTTTATGAATATAGGTTGTCGCATAACCAGATCAGTATTAAGATTTATTATAGTCATATATAATGTTGATAGTAAATATGTACATTAATCATCTTAAGGGTTGCTTTTCAAATGTAAGTTCTTCCTGTAAGAACCGTACTAAAAAACAGTATATGTTGCATTAAAAAACCCCGGGAACACAAAAGTTTATCCCATAGAGTATTATGCAAAGTATTCAGCAAATTATCAATATATAAGAATGGGTAAAAATGTATTACAATGTATACAAAGTTGGACTTCAATGGATTACAAAGTTTTGAGTATTTTAACAAACGAAGGCACACATATTTTGTTCAAAATAAAAATGGTTAACGCCATGCTAATACTTAAAACTAACGTCCTAAGACGAATAGTCAAGACTGTGGTAATAGGTACCATGATTTAATGTTCCAAGTAATAATAGCTAGGCTAATGCGAAACTGAGGTGAACTCGTAAATTCCCCAAGTGAGGTTTGTCGCGTTCTGTAAGACCTACTGCTGTCATAGCCGTGGTGGCGCCTTGATGGTGTGTTCACAGCACGAGAGGATAGTCGAGCGCGTGGGACAGCAATGGTAGCAGCAGGGCGGCGAGCACGGACGGGCCGAAGTGACTGCTGCCGTGGCCGTGGTGCATGGCGGCTGGGTGCTCTCCTTGGACAAAGAAAAACCTCACTCACATTTATACTGGCAGAGAAAAAGGATATATTAATGTCGAGTGCAAAAAGTATGTATTAGAACAACCACATCAATAGTTATTACAGTTTACAGTATTACAGTAATAGTTTGAACGGCCTAAAGTGGGTTCGAGAAATTACCGCACTCCAATACATGTCATGCTGGTTTTTCCTCGAACGAGAAAGACATTTTAAACTCTAATTACAGACACAATCAGTTTTTTCATTGTTTAAAATTGTGTTTATGTATATGTTGGAAATCTAGGCGAAATGAAGTCAAGGATGATAACTTAGATTATTTAGAATTTATAGATGGTTTTTTGTGTATGAATGATTGTATTTGTGTTTGTTAATGATTGTGTGAGTTTTAAGAGATGTCATAAATATTAATCCATAAAATCAGTATGTGAGAATGTAAGGTAATTATGTTTTCCTTAATCATTGATGTTTTTAATAGATTGACTCTTACATATAAAAAAATATAACAACATGTAAACAAATATTTTGATGGTTTACACTGCTATAATAAATTAAAGGGAGAGATAAGTTTGGTATAATTATATCGTCTTGTATCGGGGACCTTTCTTTAAATATATAACGTCGTAAACGTTACATTAAAATAACTGTATATTATTAAAAACAAACTGTACGTGCTTTAACACACGTTTTTATTATTTCAACATTCTGATAATTAAAAACACCAATTAGTAAATGTTTTAGTTATCAGAGCCTTTTCAGTATAATTCCAGTCAATTTGATAGGGGATTATTAGACTCTGGGTCCAGTTGCATTTATATCTGTATTACCCATGTTAAGTTCTAAGATATAGTGGCGAAAAACTAAGAAATATGCTACAAATAAGTTTAGGGTGAATAAAGAAAAACTGTTGGGTGGGAACCTCCTTAAAAGCAAAACAGAAATGATTACAGGCCTGAGGACTATACTGTTAGGTCATGATATTGTGTATCATCTATAATCATCCACAACGGGAGGAGAATTGTAAATCGTACTTGACCTAAATGTCAGAGGAAACTAACAACTCCCCTCGACTTTCAGTAATTCAAACTTTTTAAGTGTAGTTATAAACAAATATGGACAGACAAGTGTCTTGAGTGTACTTTTCCTATATACGTTATGATAATGATTATACACTTGATTTATATATTTAAAAAACATTTAAAAAGCTCAACAATCAGAGATTTTGTCAGGTTAGACAAGTTATTCTGCTTGTATGATCATTCACAAAGAAATTAAAGCAAACAAATTATCAATGAATACCCAACTACTCTAATAATAAATAGTATCCAACAAACTTAAAAACACAAAACACGGTGTTTTTTTTTTACAACAGTTAGTCATAATAACACACATATAAAGTAAATCTCCAGTGAATATGAATGCAAATCAGACCATTTCATGTGGTCTGCTTTAACAGTTACGGAGTGGCCAATTACACCAACAAGATCGACTGCCAGAGCACAAAAGAACGTAGTTTAAATGTCTTGACAAGTTAAATTATGACTGGGGACTCATTATGCCTTATAGTGTGATTTGTTATACCTTCCTGTAAACACAATTAAAATGAATATCAAAAACGTTTCACAAGACACGTTTTCACAATGAATATCAAGAGACTTTTCCACAATGGGCATTATTTTATAAGAAATTTGTTTACCAAACAGTTAAATTTACGAGGTTGTCCAATAATAATATGACGTCTGAGCTAACATAATGAAAAAAAAAATATTTGTGGAAAATAAATAAACTGAGCCTTAGAAGAACCGGTATGGGATAACTCTTAGAAATATATTTATCCGGTTACTGAGTTTGTTCCCTTCACTCAGCTAGCTCCATGATTTGTATTTACCATTGAGGATATGCACGTGGATGGTGTTGGCAGCGGCCGTGGTGGGGTCGCAGGTGTACACCCCGTTATCAGCCTTATCGGCCTTCTGTATCAGCAGTCTGCTGCGGGTCACTGCGCCCTTCTCCGTCACCAGGCTGATGCCGCCACGGCTGTTCTCGAAGTTTATCAACTAAGGACAGAGTAAAATTTGTATATTTGTAAACAATAAAAACATTGTTTAATTTACAGTAACTGAGCTACCAAGCCTTCAAATTAGCAAAATTACTCTGATTTTTTTTTCTCATTAAATCAGTTAATTCCAATACTTATTTATGTAAATCCTAGATGTTACACACAGGCTTTGCCCTGCAAATGATTTATACAAACTATGACAGTTGTGTGTACTGCATTCTGTGTTTAGCGCGTGGAACAACTACGAACCAAGATCAGCTCTTTGTGTTTTCATCAGCTCAAACTAAAATTAATGTCCATAAGGAATACGTGGGAACTTTGAACCCTTGTGGGGCAAAGCCCTATAGGTCTTTCCCACCTTTATTATACCTATATGTTACTCAGGACTATCAAGAACCTCTCTGTAAAATTCCAGCTTAATCAGTCCAGTGGTTATAGCGTGATTGAGCCACAAATATCTAAACAAATAAACAACAATACAAACTTACAAACTTTTTCACGTTTATAATATTAGAAGGATTATTTTCCTAATATATTTTTATATTGAAAAGGAGAGTTTATATGGTATTTTGTAATTTATTAAAATTTAGTTCATAATAATTTTTATTTTAGTGAGGGTAATACATAATTATGATAGTAAAAAACAATTATATGCAACATTTTACTAAGCAGAATAATAGTATTTACAAGATATCAAGTGAAGGAACATGTAAATAAAGTAATAATTAAAACGGCTTTCTTTAGAGCCTGAGCATGATATATATTATAAACTGAGCAAGTAAAACTATTCTAAAAAGCTTTGGCTTGAGTAACGAACACCGACGTCAGTGGTGGTGGGGTCAGTATAAATCCTAACTCACAAAGTTATTTAATACATATTGAATATCAAGTTCTAAAAAAAGGTCGTTTATTCAGTAAATAATTAAAGTACTGGAGTTTTTATTGATGTAATACACAGGGATATTATGGAGACATTAAATATTACGTGTGTATTTTTGCTTAATACATGAAACTCAGTCACTTGTTGGAATAAATATTTTAAATGCCTTGGAACAAACGCGACGTTAACCTATCAAAGGGGCGAATCGTATAGGACTGAAATAGCTTTCCGAACAATTTCCTTTTATATAGTGTTTTATATGAGATCAGATCTTTCAAATCTATTGCATTCAGCCCAGTCAGATGTTAGACCAATAGCAATATATTGTCAAGACACACGTGAGATCAGCCAAAACCTAGTCAATGTACAGATTATGTTAGAAGAACGAGATGGTTCACTAACAATAAGTGTTGACTTTGTTATTTTAAACCCCAATTTAATGTAGCGAGTTGCTCTATATCTACGTGGTCACATTGCAATTTGAATATAAACATTTACTAAGTGTTTTCAAAATGCATACATTAACATGTTAACACCGTTATAAGTGGTACGACATATTCACAATAAGCTAACAACTTCAATTGAAAATATGCTGTATTTAAATTAGAAATTATAACAAAAAAAAGTTTATATCTATAAAATTAAAATTAATCAATAAAATTGGAAACGTAATTGGTTCGCTAACACATAAATCACAAATCGAAACAATGTCAGATCAACTGGGGTTAATATAAGATTTTAACTAATATGGAAATTAGGGAATAATCATTTTAATTTTGATTTGTTTCCGGATTACTGTTGGAAATTAATTGAAAATAAATCAATTACTTTAATAGCTAAAGAGTCGTACTCAAACAGTTTGACGTCCACTCGACAGTTATTAAGGTAATTTAACCTCTTGATTAAATGATTTATGACATTTCTGCAAATCAATACAGGTTGTTTCCAACCCCTTTGCAAAAACTTTAGTTTTTTTAGTATAGGAAATCACATATATTTTCAGTCTTCAATAGTTTTTCGTATAACAAATATTTTTATTATTACTTTCACTAAAAATAATATAAATCTACCATGAAAAATAAGGAGCCAGTAACTAAATTATTATTTGGCAAAGGCACTATTTTGTGTCATTTGGTCAGGCTTGGAGTCTAAACGTCACTTAAGTATTAAGAAAATTAGCTCGTTGACAGTCTATAACTAAACCTAGTACCTTTTTGTACTATCCAAACTACTTATGAATTGTATATCCTTAAAATAATTAATGATAATGATAATAATAAATAGTCTTTATTTTGGAGCGGTTTTTCAACGGTGTATACTCAACAACTCAGGTTAAAAGTAAATTAGTCTCAACAAATGTATGACATAATATCATTAAAACAAAGTACAGCACTGTCATATAAACCAAAATAAATAAACCACGGTTTTAAACACTTTCCATGCTTACTAAATTAAATATTTAAGAACTTTCTTTGAAGTATTTTATTATTTCTAACTTTAAGGACCCAAATCAACAAAGCACCCAAATCTTTTGCGTTCAAGCTCCAGGCGATCATCCTGCCTCTTCCTTTCAGTTTAGTCAGTTGTATTTGCAAATAGTGGTGTGTAAAATGTGTTCTATTCCAAGTTATTATCATATGTTATATGTTTATTTTTAATATAATGTTTGTTTACCAGTTAGTTGGACTTTTAATAGAATAGAAGATCATGCTTTTGTTAAACTGTTTTATTTAAAGTAGACATGGCACAGTACAGAAATCGAATGATTAAATAATGAAAAGAAACTGTAAAATAGCCTAAAAAACTGTTCATACAGTGAAGAATAACTTGTATTTGTCTGAAGTAAGGAATTTAACAAACCATAACCATTTCAATTAAGTGGCAATGTCTCAAATAATTTAAATAAATTTAAAGAAGAGATTGGTATATTTCATTGCCACAAAAACGACTAAAGAAAGTATGGAAGTCCAGCTAGCGCTAAAGAACTTATTAGTGTCAGATGGGCTTAAATTGTATAACTCAATAAAAATGACTCTTTAATAGAAAGCGTTGATCATGTGATGGAAACATTGGAAAAGCACTGCACTCCACATACACCCTCCATTTTCAAGAAGACAATCGCCTCTTGGAAACTTTGACTGATTTTATGCTGACCTAGATTTTATCAGTTTTTAATTTAAGACCTTGCAAGTTTGAAGAATAAGAAGACAAAATATTGAAAGAACTTATAGTTTTTGGAATTAACAACGAATAATTGCAGGAAAAACTTTTGAGAGAAGATACAAGTTTAGACAATGTTTCAAACTTTTGTAAGGCTTCTGAGCAGAACATGCAACTTATCAATAAGAATTGGAACGTTGATAGTGAGAAGTGTGAAGTTGACGCAATAAATAAGAATGTATCAACTAAAGAATACGGGACAACCTCACAACAGCAACAAGGTTTTAACACGCCCAAGGTAGGTAAACATAAGACCAAGAATTGTTATAGGTGTGTTAGTTATCATTATGGGATATGCCCAGCTCTAGGGAAAATTGAAAAAAATGTAGTAAGCCAAAGCACTTTGCAAATGTTTGCAAGACAAATTTAATGTTTCTTCGTTACAAACAACAAATCAAATCAAATCAAATCAAACCAAATTTATTTCCAAATAAAAACAAATACAACATCATGTACACAAACAATATTGCGGAAAAAAAATTCTCACATAGGCCCAATCGGCCTGTGCGTGAGAACGTGTTCTGCCTCAAATTCAGTGCACTTAAAAAAATATCAAAAACATTGTATTATTACTAAAACAATTGCATTTACATTTTGATGATTAAATAGGCTACAAACACAAATAAAACATAAAAATCAAACAATATCGGCAGTTGTATGCATATTAATCATGAACAAAATTAAGATTCGTTTTGCATTTAAATATCAAACACTGATTTAAAATAAGTAAAAATAAAAATGACATTTGATATAATACAAAGACAATAGGCAATGGCGGAAGTGAAGTAGAAGTAGAAGTAGACGGCAGAAGTAGAAGTAAACGGTATTGTTATTGTTAACAATGTAATGATTTGTTTAATATAAGTAATGATGGTAAGTAAGTTGAAGAAAATCCTCATCATGACTCAGATATTAATGATGTAGTGGTTAATTCTATAAGAAACAAAAACGGTTGGTATAAAACAGTTTTAGTTGAAGGTAAAGAAATAAGGTTTAAACTAGACTGCGGGGCGGATGTTAATGTGTTACCATATCGTTACTTTAAAGAACTCAACATGTCTCACAAAATTAAGCCTTGCAATACCACATTGCAATCGTTTGGGGGATTTTCCATCAAACCGTGCGGTATAATTGATGGCCAAATCGAGACAGATCATAAACTTGATGTAGCTAGCTTTTCAATTGTAAAAAATGAAAACACAATGCCTATATTAGGTCTTGAGACTTGCATTAAGCTAAATTTACTTAAGCGTATCGAAAGTGTAAGTAGTCAAAATGAAAAAGCCTTCCTGGATAAAGAGAAAAATACATTTTTGAGAAAAAAAATGTGTTGAAGGATTAGGTTGTTTTCCTGATAAGTGCAAAATAAAAATCAAAGAGGGTGCGAACCCAACCATCAGTACTGCCAGGAGACTGACTACCTCTAAAAATTAAAGATAACTTTAAGGACACTTTGGATTCTCTTGTTGAAAGATGAATAATAAAGTCAGTAGAGGAACCAGTAGATTGGGTAAGAAATGATGTAGTCGTAGAAAACCCTAATGCTTTAAGGCTTTGTATAGACCCAATTGTATTAAATAAACACATTGTGGAAGAGAAATTCACAATTCCACCTGTAAATGAAATTTTCCCCTAAACTAGTAAACAAAACTCACTTCTCCATACTATATTTAAGGGATGGGTTTTATCATGTATGTTTAGTCAAAGAGTCCAGTAAATTATGTTCTTTTTTGACAGTATTTGGTACATACAAGTTTTTGAGAGCTCCTTTTGGTCTCTGCTGTATGCTGGAAATGTTTCAAAGGCTTGTAAGTAAATACTTTGCGGGCATACCAGGGGTATCAGTTTATTTCGATGACTTGAGCATTGCAAGCAGATCTGAAGAAGAAAATGACAAAATTCTTGAAAGGGCGCGAAAATACAACATCAAGTTAAATTTAAGTAAATTCCAGTACTGTAAGAACGAAGTAAAGTACTTGGAAATTGTCAAAAGATGGAGTATCACGCAATCCTGAGAAAATTGACTCCATTCAAAAATTGGTAGAACCAGTCAACAAAACCGAACTACAGCGTATGCTTGGTATTATAAATTATTTGAGAATTTTCATTCCAAAATTGTCTGAAGTTACCGCTCCGTTAAGAGAACTTTTGAAAAAGAATGTTGTATGGAACTGGACTGAAAGTCATTCAAATGTTTTTAAAGATTTAAAAAGAATAATTAGTAGCTCTCATGCCCTCTAACATTGCCGGAGTCCCTGTTTTTGAGTTCAATAGATGTTTGATATAACCAAGGTTTATTTAGGGATCTCGCCCATAGATACATTATTCGGACATAAGACATTATTTGGGTTCATTTAAATGTTCACGTTAGTGGCATCTTTATAATTTTAGTTAAACCTCAATGTATCAGTTTTGATTATAAAATACTTTGAGAAACTGTTCCAAGGATTTTAGAATATTTAAGGAGGAATGGTTGTTTTATTTGAAGATATCAGAACAAATTTACCTTGGTATTGTTTATGGTAATTTGATTGTGGTTGCTCTTCAAAAGTTTAAAATATGTAGGAGGTTTAATTAGGGTTAACAGTGGTTTTGTACTGCATAAAAATGAATAGCCGAGTTGTATTTTATGCTCATTAATATAAATAAATATTGATATTTTATTATTTTATCATATATTCTCCTACTCATACATTCAACAGCTTAAGAGGCTAATCTGAAGTACGTTGAGAGAGCGCTTGGATCTTGGCTTGCCTTAGGAATATTTGGTAGTTATCTTTATGGAAATCAAAGACAGTTGAAGATTATTAAAAGGGTGCTTAAATAGTGGTTACAACAGACGTATTGATTAACATTATAAAATATATTTATTAACAATAATCCTTAAACTATGAAAAATGCAATTCTTTGAATTATAAACCAGGACATTATAACACACTCTTAGATTACATTTCAGCCAGATACCTTTCTATTGTGCCGCCATAGCACCGTGGGAGGCGGCTCTGGAGTGAAGGACACAATGCACGTCAGGTTTATGGTGCTACCGATGTTGATGAACATCTCCGGTCCTCCCAGGATCTCAGTTGTAGGCTCTGACATGACAACAGGATGTTAGTCGTAGTCATTAACCCAGACAATGTGGTTGTAAACATCTGTATCACAATATCATGTTTTATGATACATTGTCAATATACAGTGTGTTGCATGAGTGAAATACCAGACTATCTACAAGCCCAATGTTAAAATTAATACTAGTCTTATGAACGGCCTGGTTCTTCACTCGTGTAATGCACTGCACCTATTTTTTTAGTAAATTGGATAGGTGACAAAAATATAGTCACTTCTGAAATGTAATTTCCCTTATGCCTCAAAACATAAAATATCAAATTTGGGAAGGATGCAATATTAATTATAAGTGTACGATGCCCATCAAAATGTGTATATTATAAAACTACAAACATTTTGAACCGATTTTTTTTATATTTAGTCAAGAATTTTATTACGTTTATCTAACTTGTTATGCACATAACCTTTATGAACTCTTATGTAATATTTATTTCTGTAAAACTATTTACTAACAATGTTAATTCAATGTTAACCGTTCATTTGAATATGTTTTACCTTTGCATGCTACTCTGGAAAAAATTTAGGAAAAGGTGCTTATCTGCAAGTTTAAAACACCTTGATTTTCCACCTAAGAATACCGTACACTCAGAGTATCGTTCCTAGTTATATTTAGGTAATACAAAACAAATATACTGAGTGAATCACTGGTGTAGTGATCAAGGTGACGTACTCGGTGACCACGGTAGCGGTATGTCATAGGTTCGTTTTCCTAGTGCTGGGAAATAAATTGTCGTACGTCCTTAACTTGTTCTGTAACGGCTCTCGCCTTTCTCTACTCATTACGTTCGACGCATGGTCTTTTCAAATCAGCGTTATGAAAGAAAAATAACTAAGATTTAGGAGGAGGTGAAGTGCTGGTATAGTGGGATTCCGTCAAAATAATAGCGTATCCTAAAATACCTTTTCATACCTGTCTAGAATGAACATTTAAACATTACTGAGATAAACAAGATAAATAGAATACCGGCTGGACAATGAGGTAATCTGCAACTTACAACTCCTTTTTAGGATACTGTGTAACATACCCAGTTCTTACTACATATGTGCAATACTTACCAACAATACTAAGAAACACGGGGTGCCCGATGGGGGGCGTGGTGCTGATTTGACACTCGTAAGTGCCTGAGTCCTCCTTCTGTGGGTATCGTATCCTGAGTGTCCAGTCCTCGGTGTGAGGTGAATGTACAGACTCGAACCTCTGGTCACTGGTGTACGTGTACCTGCCCACTGTCAGTAGATGGATGTCCTTGTGCCGCACCCATGACACCTGGCCATATGTCAACATATTTTAGGTGTAAATAGGGTGACAGTGGGTGTTTTAAGCTTGCAGCTTTGTACATTGGTGAACTTTTGAATTGTTTTCTAAATCAGTCTTGTAATTTTAAACGGGACCGGTACAATATCTACTGGATATCCCCGTTTTTAATGATTACTATCTCAATCTGGTTGAATCACTGCTCTCAAACCATTTCGAATTGTTGCTCTTTATACTTATGATGTTCTCAACAAAATTGTGTTTTTGTTATTATGAGTCAGTTGTGTTTTAACTTTTATAGTGTTATTAGTTATCGAAATGTACATTAGTATACCAACTATAAACTTGTACATAGCACTGCGATCATTAGGATGTGTTAGGTTATTACAAATTTGCAAAACATTCTTTCCAAGATGTACTTAAACTACCATTTGATTAACAATTGATTACAACATTGATGTTTATGATTTTCATTCAGCTACGAAACTATATTTACTTAGACTATAGTGAAAATACGGGAGTTACTCTACATCTATCCCCCCCAAAAAAATCTATTTATAAATGTCTTTTAATTTATATGCCTAATTCTTATTATCGTCGTTATCATGTTAAAAAACGTAATATAAAAGATGATTACCAATAACAGGTACTGATAAAATTGGCTACCAGCTTAGCAAAATTAACAATTATACAGATATGAAAATCGGGAATGATGAGTGTAGGCTGGGTTGGATGCCTTGTTACTGACTAAGACCGACTGATTCTTAATCCAGGATCATTAATAGCCCAAGGTCCAATGGCAGCTGGATGCAGTATCGAACCTTCACACAATTTTCTCATGATATTTATCAGGATCAGGCGAACTTGAAATTATGAAGAGGACGTGATATCTACTGTGCTATCTAACCAGAAAAAATATAACTAACCGTCCGGTTGCCGAGGTTCTTGACACGGCAGTTGAGGTAGGCGGTCTTGCCCACGAGGCCGGTCAGGTTGCCGGGGACGGAGGTGTCGAAGTTGGGCCCCGTCGTGGGTGCGGCCACCTCCTGTAGGAGGTCGTTCATCAGGTGTCGCCTTGTGTTTGCAGAAACTAGGTCAAGAAGAACGCAGTGTCAACGTTGGTAAACCATAGGCCTATAAGGTAGGAACGGTAAAAGTGAAGGGTAACCGATAAGGTTTCATTAGTATCTTAAAAAACTCCATCATCATTTTATACCTGGCGAACTTATTGACACATACAATATTTAATATTTCCTAACAGGCTTTCTTTTTCACCAGAGATTAAAACTAACGTATTGAAACTGCCTTTAGACATAATTATAATAATAAAATAAAAATGTAGACAACCTTTGTTTAATTGTAGGTGTTATTTTGTTTGTTACACAACTTTATTTCTTTACGTTTTGATAGGGAATGGGACGAACTTGCTTTTATATTACCTTGGATATCTCTTGTGGATTTGTGATTGTGTATATAAGGAACTCTTACAGCTAATTAGAATATTTTAAAGTCTTTATTTTTTTTTCTGTGCCAGAGGTTAAGTTTTTCCACTGTTGTTAAACTTAATTAACTTACATAGATTTGTTAATACTTTATAATATTAATTATATTTAAAACAGACCAAAGCAAAACATAATTAATTTGACTTAAATACAAATTATATACTGGTTTTATGTAGCAGATCATGTTTTGTTCAGAGAAGTAGATTAATGAAGGTATATAGTAGATTTTTTATTCATCTGTTTGTATTACTTATTCAGCTCATTTAAAAGATAATATTAAAGATTTAGTTTAATGGCTGGGTTCTCATATTATATTACCAATTATGTAAAATTAGTCTAAGAGGATGAATTTATTACATTAGCTTTCTAGTCGATCTAAAGGAGAGGTAAACTAAATAGTAATTTGTATAAGTATATGTTTCATGTGAATTAAACTACAAATAAATTTCGACATTTTAACAACATATTTTGTTTTAGGAAGAGTACAATAGACGAAACCATTTCTCTAAAGTTTTTTACATACCAAAACATTTTAAGGAAATATTAAGTCAATCTGATATTTTGTCTATCAAAAACCCATAATAACCGATGCTAAATATGCATAAGAGATCACAATTTATTAAATCAATATCGTACTGTATGTATTTAATTGATATATCATGTGATAAGTGTGTAACATAGATTAGGGCTAAGCATTATAGTTAGATTGCATTTACTGTGTTATGGCCATGAATGAACGTCACATAAATTAACCTATCAATTGTGTATCTATTAACACTACAGATAATGGTATAGTGTTACACAACTTATTTGTTTAGTTCATAATATTTAATAAAACTTTAATATTTAAAAGAGATTAAGCATCTAATAAATAATTCAAATCCTTAAATCTAGTGCATTTAGTTTGTAGTTTTAAATGTTTAATTTTTTTCTAAATTAATTGAAAAATATTAACTTATCATAAATCTATGGTTTTGTAAACTTACCTTGTTGGGAGAGGAAAAGAAGGAGGAAAATGTTAAGTTCCATTGAATAGATGTATTCCTTCATTCCATGGCGTGAGACTAGTTTTTGCACTCATTTTGTCACATGCTCCACCTTCTGTTAGAATTCATTAAATATTTTGAGACTTGTTAGGTACTGCGTAAAATTAACTGAACATTGAATAAAATGAGTGTGATGCAATACATTTTGGTTTCAATACTTTTAAGTACGTTTGTGAACTTTAGTCATGTAAGGTCAGATTCTGGTGATTATCAGTAGTTGTAACCAATGAAATAATTGTGTTTTCCTTCAATTATCTCCCATTTTTCATTTTCAATGTAACCTGAAACAAAATTTGTTTATGAAATGTTGAGTTTACAATTTCACCTACATAGTTTCCATTTTAATTTTAAGTCAAATGAATGTTCGGAATGTAAACTAATGTATTACAATTTTTTTATTTATTTGACGTTAAATTATAATAAAAATTAAAATGTGAAATAATAAAAAAATTTTAGGTATATTCTATAAATTCTAAATATAGAAGTTTATTTTTTTATATTTTTTATCGTTTATCGTCTACTCAAATTGAAAAATACGTTGAAATTTAAATATTCTATAAATGTTATTGATGCCATTCATTTCGCATTTATTTTGACATTTGCTTAGTGGCAATATCCTTGATCATCATCACAGATTTTATATTGACGTTTCTAAACAAACTCAAATGAAAAACATTTTGACATTCATTTAACATAATATTGAGATGGAATTGTTAACGTCAATTTGGCGTTAAAGTGATGTAAAGTGATTGACGTTTGCTTTTTTTGGGAAATTAACTCTCAGTGAATCCAGTGGTTATGATCATTTATTTGTTGTGAAAATCTTGTAAATTTAACATCATTTAAATGTTATAAATTAATGTAAAACTTTTACTTAATTTACGTTAAATTTTGGATATTTTTATTTTTTAAATTCTGGGAAATTAACGTTAACGTGGTGTGTATCAACAAGTAACATTACGGAAATGAGATTCAAACGCATTAATTTCCCTGGCGACTCTGACAATAGTTTCGAGGCATTTTAGTTTGTAATGGTTGCCTTCCTTGCCGGGCATTGCCCTCCGCCTGGTTCTCTGTTCAATCGTTTCATAATTATTTTTGATGTACACTTATTTTTAAATGTATTAAAACATTGCTGTTACAACAATATTTATTTGTTTCAGTAACGTAATACTGAATTAGACATATATTTTACGCAAATATTACAAATATACAGATTAATTTCTGGTAAATAATACATAATAAAGTAAACTAGGTAAAGTAATAAGTAACTTCTACTATTTATTGTTTGTGTTGAATGCACACTATTTTTATATTCATCAAGAAAGCAATCAACATGATTAAATAGTATTCATTTCCTAGCATAGTAAATTCGCTCCTTTCCTCGCCTAAGAAAATCCTTCTCACGAAATATCTCAAAAACCTATTTCAAAAGTGTAAGTGACATCTTACAAATCGTTCTTGGCCTGACACAGGATATCATATAAGTGCAGAACCAGAGCTTCATGACGTGAACGACATTTTTTTTCATATATGTGCATATCTCTAACAAGAATATAGTGGTTTTACATATGCGATTTTGGGTTAATTTTTTCCTGAATTTCTTAGCAATATTTTGAAATTCCATGTGGTTATTTCTTACGTGCTTACTGTCTGCTTATATTCAAGTGGGCATTTACAAGATACATATGCTGCAAAGTTAGTGAACCTTCTGCTACTCAGTACCCACCCAAATGACATGCCTGGACTTGAATTTGAACTCAAGTCAGCCCCCGCTTTAGGTACGTTCGTCACTTCGATTACAATGCCAAAAATTTAATTTTTCACCTTAGCAAAATTTAAATATATATTAGTGCAACAACTCACTAAATTAAAATATAATTTATTTGCAATTTGTTTTAAGGAACCAGACATTAAATTCCTAGCATATTATAATTATTAAATTTTGTATTACAATTCAAATTATATAGGTATCCTATATTTAGACATTTAAGCTATTTTGATTGAATTCTGTAATACTTCGATAGGGCTTATCGTTAAAGATATCTTCTACCAGAATTATCCTATGTTTACTTATAGAAATACACGGGTTTGTACTTTAAAATACAGGAAGTTATCTAATAAAATTGATTAACCTAGATGGAAAGTAGCTGAACGGGTGAAGTTTTGTTTTTAAATAAAAGTAAACATTGTTTCCTAACTATGTTAAGTAAGTACAGTCGGAGTTGCTTTTTCATTACCTTCCCTGGGTAAGGTATACCTCTTGCCAAGCTCTTCAAAGAGTTAGTACATTTTCAAATTAAATGAAGCACTATGGAGGTAGAAAAATCCGTATAATGCTTCAAAGGTAAATAAAAAATTTTTGTCTTGAGAAATAAAAAAACCCTACGGTAAAAAAGAGGATTAAAAATAAATAAAAATAGTGTTTCATTATACAATCATGTTGCGAGTAGATTTACCAGGATAGAGGTAACTAATTTATCAAGTAAATGCATAGTGTTTCTAGGTTGAACATCTGAAAGATGTTTTTTCGGTTGGGGGGAAAGGTTCCACAGGAAAAAGGGAAAAAGGTAAGAAATAAAGTCCCACAGAAGATAATGAGCGCAGTGCTTCAGAGGTTGGAGATGTGAAAGTGTGACGTCAGAGTCCATTGCCTCAGGCTGGGAGTTGACGAGCTGTGAGATGCATAATTTACCGAACACCGCTGCAAATTTTACTTTCCACTATACAACTTAGTTCTCCTCTCATTTGTTTGTTATATTTGTAGAATAGTTTTATTAGGTTTTATACAATTTTAATCTTACTTTATTTCATCAATATTGGAGCAGTCTTTGGGTTTCTGTATTATCTGGTCCAGACAGTAGAACCTCACTTGTGTCCTTCCGTTGGACGCCTCACTGACTGATGACTATCCCCACTTCTCTGTTTTATAATCACCTAGGTTTTTACACTCGTTTACAGACCCATTATGCAATAAAATAAATCATTCCTCGAGCGCGGAGAGGGTACTGTTTATTGGGTAGGCGTCGGGTCTTCAGCTTATCCGGCACTATGTTAAATTAATTGTATTATAGTTGAAATAATAAACAGATAAGAAAACAAATGCTATAGTGTTGTGAAAACAAACTGTAAAACCATTTTTTTAATATAAAATATATGAATCATGATAAAGTTTTGCGTTCTATTCAGAAATAAATTAATGATAATAGGTTTAGAGTTATAAGCCTACTGTTTTGTTAATGTGATGGGACGAGACATAAAAAAGTAAAATATATATATAAATAAATATATATATAAAACAAATACATCAAATATAACATTTATTTTGACAACACACTGAAACTGCCCATCTGATTTCAAATTAGTTAGCAACAGGAGGTAATCAGTGTAATGTTATTCAAGATATTTCAGCTAGATTTAATGCTGAGCGCTGAACCCGTACAAACAGATATAGCTTAAGTCCCAATCCTGCTGACAACATAAGGCTTTGTTTGTTCTCTTTTATCCACCTCTGCTTAATTCTTTCGCATTACAGTCAACATTATGTTTTCATTACTTTTTGTATACAACCTAAGCTTATGGGTCCTTTTATTACAAAATAACGTCTTAGTCAACTCCTCCTGGCCTCATTTATCAATTTCCTCCTGGCAAGTTAATAAATTTCAATTTTGTAAATTAATTGATTTTTGTTGTTTTTTGTTAAGTGGTTATAACATAGTCAAGTGATACCTTACCCATCAGCAGTTTTCAGACGGTTAAAATTAACTTTTCAATAGTATATACAATAGTTGATGTATAAAACAATTAATAGCAATGGGAGATGTTAACTGGACTGTGTGTATTGTGAATAGAAAATTTACACTAACATATTTTTACTTTAATATTATTATTGCTTAAAAGTTGTAATCGCATATTTCATCAGAAAAAAATATATACCTCTTACGTTACGCAATTTTATTTTCCATGCGAAGCGAGAGTTGAGCGCCAAAATACGATTAAGTGACGTAGGAACACTTTAGGTACGAGCTATGAACGATACTTTTAATCACACTGTACATAATGAAACATATTTGCCAGCCAGGTTTGCTGAGTAATAATTCTCAAAGTATAATGACAAAATAGTGTTTACTTTATTTTTTTTTGCTTTTTTATCTGATAAATATACGAGTAGATTAATAAGAACAGTTAATTTCGAACTCATCACTACTATTAATAGAAGAGCCAGGCTATTAGCGCTACTGGTGTCTTAATGCATAATTAACCACAGTGCGGGGACATTCTCTATCTGTTTTTCCGGATCAACAGTGAGATATTTTCACTTTTGTTATTCACAGCTGATACCAAACATTGATACAGTGTGACACAAGTTATTTCAACCAAGCTCGTTTTACGCATAAACTAAGTTAAAAATTAGGGGAAAGGATTTACACAATAATCAGGATTTAAACAGTGGCTAAGTAATACTTCAGACTAAGAATATTTATGTATTTTACTTAAAGAGAAAGGATGTTTTTAAATTATTAAGTTTTAAATCAAGATTTACTAGAACTAATAACAAATGAACAAGGAAGAGGACCAGCTCAATAGGTAATACAGGGGAATATAAAATTGATATAATAACACTAATTTAACAAATTAATTGCAAGGAAAACTAAATATCTAAGTAATACAACTATGCACGTATAAAGAGTTTTTTGGGAAACATCCATTGTTATTAGGTTTATTTAATTAATATGTTTATTTATTTATCATTCACGACACTTCCATCATTGAAATAAATAGAAAGATATCGTAACACGTAAAAAGAAAGTTTCAATTGTTGATTAGTACAAGTGATAGTGGACCTAAGGGTGTTAATTTCGTTCCTGCAAGCAAGAGAAAAGACAGTTAAGGGAGTAATCCACTGGGTGAGGAAATCCACTGGGTAACAGACTGATAGAAACACATGCATCTCTAGCTTATTTAAATAGATTGTAACACGGGGTGGATTCAGGATCATTACATTTGTTACATCGTTTATCCAGTTTGCCTTATCAAAGACTTTGTTGATAACTCCACGGATTAGTTTCCTTTGCTTTAAAAAGTGAATTATTAACAATATTTGTATCCATATAGTTATTGCATTAAAGTATTTACTTGTCTTAAGGAGAGAGAACGACATGCTTTTCAATAGTCTTACAATAGCAGGAGCTATAAAGGTATTTATCCCTCATAAAATAATAATCATATGGATTTTGTTTATGGGGATCCCTAAAACATAGACAGTTTCTCTCACCTTTGTAACATATTAATTTTGGTTTTATTTAGCGGCTAAATTTTAAGGATGTCTAAGTTGGTTCTTTTATTCTAAATCAGGCCACTTAGAAGATAGATAGTGGGAGTCGCTTTAACCTTTTATTTAAATGGTAAGAATTCATGAATATCAGTTATTTATAATTCTGCTTATCGAGCTAAGTCTGGAATATTATAATAAGATATAATTTAACTTATACGCACAATAGACGTTACAATTCTAACCTATAAAACTTAACCTCATAGATATGCATTACAAACAATGGAAAAATATTTATAAGGTTAGTTTTAGTAAACATATATTGAAGGACTTGCAAAAGTGTGAGCATATTTTTACAACGAAGACACTCGAAATAGTCATTGCAGAGTATACAGCCAGAAGCATAGTTTCAAAATGAGTGGTTGTTTTAAAAGCGACTTTATCTAGAAACACACTGTGCCAGTCCTTCAGACGCACTCACCACAAACATCACCAGTTAATTACTGTGGTTTCGTCTTCCCAGCGCTCTGTCGAATGTTATTTCCTTAACATGTCACAGCTATATATCTATTAGCTCAGTATTACCAAAAATTAAAATTACAAGTACCTTATATATTTATATATACTTTCTTATAGCAAATAATGAATAATAACTAAATACAGTTTTAAACGGCCACCAGAAATCCTATATAATAATAGCGTGTAGTGGCGACGTGTAACCTATTCCGAGTAAACTACTGAAAGTAGAGCGGTCAAGTTGGTTTCAATAGATTTCCCTTGGCCCAAGGATGATTAAAAAAAAACGATATCATGGATTTACACTGTTATAAGTTTGCAAATCACAAAAAATGCCGTTTTTTTAAGTTGTTCGCCATTCCCATGTATAAGAAACGTGTAACCACCTATTGAGAGTAAACTGCTGAATCTTAGGTCCTTAGGCCCAATATGATAAAAAATACGATATCCTAAATTTACTCAGTTATAAGTTTGTAATTGGCAAAAAACACTGTATTTTTGCCACATTTTATTTGCAATAATTTTGTCTACCGAATGTGTTCCCTAAACAACATCCAAATTCAACCAAATTCAAACAGATGAGTAAAGTTAAGGTTGTTTTTGTAAACAATGCAGAAAATTATTCCAAACAAAATTCAGGTTTTTGGATTGAAATATACAAGCAATAAGGAAAAAAATTGTATGCTGATTGGGAATAGAGATTATAATACTGTGTAATAGTGTCTACAAATTTCAATTCAGATTTATGTATTTATATTTTATATTTTTCTACTTTACTCTTTGACAAAATTGGGTTGTATCACTAATAATGGAACCACAAGTAGATGATTTTCATTTGATAAATCCTGGGTCTCAGAATATTTGAGAGCAGGGTGGCATTCTAGTGGTTCACAGCTGAATTGTAGTTTTTTAGGTAGTTTTTAAAGTTGTTTGGTAAACTTATTTAAAATCTTTTAGGTTCATTATACTCCCTGAAGTGTGAACTGTGTATGAGTATATAAAAACATGACTAAGACATAAATGCGATTAAAAATAGGAGTTAAAAATGCGAAGGTAAAATTAACCATATTAGGTTAGTGAAGGTTAAGACGATTGATATAATCATGTAAACTATATTTCAGTTACATATATTAAGTTTTAAATTCCGATTCAGTTTTGATATCTAACAATTTAGTTTGATTTCGATTTATGAGCTCAATTGGATGAAATTGGATGAAACTGGACGAAACTGGACGAAACTCTGGTAAGAAATGTTAATGCAATGGATAAGAAAACCAAGGACCTATCCAAAAAGTTCATTAGCATGAATACAATGTGAAATATGTTTTATCCAGTTTATAGCTAACTATAATTTTCTGTGCGCAGCTTGCGCATCCTGTTTTGAGAAGCGAAAATAGTTAAAAAATAGTAAACAAAACAATGTCAGTCTGTAGTTAGATGTATTTCTTATGACATATGTTTATTTAAATTAATTGAATTAATAAATAACACATATGACATAAACCAAATAAAACTGTCATCCATATGAATAACAAGGGGACTTGGAAGTCCCGTGGGGCAGAGCCCTGAAGCCTAAATCGAAAATCGAATGCCAGTTCGCACATCTGCACACCTAAACGCACATTTTGGTGTACAAGCGCATTGTGGGGGTAAATATTAAAAATTGATTACAAAGTTTGCATGTAGCGTATTAATAATATAGATATTCTCTGCAATAAGTTCTGTAAATCTGATTAAAATATTTTAAGCTTATGACATTTTATTTGCAGGTATATAAAAGCCATATATATTATATAAAATAAACGTTGTAATAAAGATAAATTATGTATTTTTGTTGGTCTATCTTTAGGGATAGTTTGTATGTTAGCAGAAGAAACACAATTAACTGTTGGTAAATATGTAGACTGTATTTATCTTTTAGTTATAACAGCAGTGAAAGTAGTTAGGTTAGTTTGCATTACTAATTTTAACCCTATGAACAAACTGTTAAACATTTATTAATATTTACTTGCAGTTTTTAAGAAACGAAATTTGGGTTAAAGTGACACCAAAATGGATCCGATTCTACATCTAAAACTAAACTAACAACAAAGTTTAAACAAATCATTAAAACGCCTTTTGGGCTATTTTGCATGCACGCGTAACATTTATTTTGTCAAAAGACACTTTTTGAATTTAGACACGTTCTAATATATTAATATGCATTATGTTGGGGCTTTATAAAAATATCCTCTATATATTTGGCATTTGTTGGTGGTTGGCATAGTGGATTTACATTTGAATACATTCAATATAAGATTTTAAGCCATATATTCTAGCTAGTGAACAATACTTTTTTAAGCCCGTCATTTTTTACGGGCTAATAACAGCTAATTTTAAATAAAAACCTGCCTACGTGTATACCAAAATTAAAACTCTGAACTCTTTTGTAATTGCAGGCTTTTTTATTTACGATAAGCGTAACAAATACTGAAACAATGGAAATATAAATTATTTTCTGTTGGCAATTTAAACTGAACGTTGTCACTTAATACATAGGTTTATCAAAAATATTTCTTATTTACTTTAAGCATTATCAAAGTGCAATTGGACACATCACGAAACATTGCAGTTGATTATTAAAAATTGTACATAAATATAATATCCTGCAGTAACAACAGAATTGTTTATAAAAACTAGAATTGTTTGCCTATTTGCAGGTTTGTAGGCCATGTATACAACACCAACATTTATAATCCCAGGATTCATGCGATGCTCAGCTTGAACTTGAACTTTGATCCAATCAGTTAAAACCTTGTTTAAGTAGTTGTATGGCAGGTTTTTAATAGCTAAAGGTAATCTCTTTATATTTTGAGCTGTCGATGCATATATATATATTCAAAGTGTTAGAAAATCTTACATGAGGATTTAGATGATTATAAATTTGTCTAGTTAAAACTTTGACAAGAGTTAAATAAAAATAATAATAATTAATACTTTGTTTGGCATAAAGTAAATTTCCTTAAACTATATTAAAGGGACAGTATGATATTCAAGTTTCAGATAACTGTCTTTGCAGGTTTGTCTGCTTGCTAGGTGTTCTAAACAACGTATTGCCTTTTTTTCCAAATGAAAACTTTAGAGGCATAAGTTGAATCATCCCAAAAGGCGAATCGCATAGCTAATAAGTGAATTGAAGATACCATAGCTAAGATAGTATGTAGTAGTATGCTGATGTAGTTTTTATCAGCGTTTGGACTTGATTTTATTAAGTATATGTTTGGACTTGATTGTAAGTAAAAATACAATACGGGAAAGTTTCTTACATATGTTTAGTACATGGGGTTATCAGCTTAAACTATTATCAGATGTGAAACCTAATAGGTTGACATCACTATTAACATTACATGTAGCAGGAACATTGCAGAGAAAAGTAAATTAATTCAGTTTTGTTTTGTTTAATTGATAACTAGGTTGTTCGATGAAACAATTTTTTATGAGTTAGAGCATCATAAAGTTTCTTTTTACAATCTCAAAATCATTAAATCTGGGCAAGTAACTGCAATCATACAGGTTCAAATTGCAATTTCATATAAAATAAAAGGCTGTTCATTTTAGAAATATTCTAGTGTTAATGGTGGGAGCTGTTACACAATGATACACACTTGATATTGTTAAACACACATATATATTCACATTTTGTTTTCTTGGTAGCTAATGGTCGGTATCCTGTAAGTAGACCACCGTTTAGTTTTTATTTTATAATTCCTATACATATATATATATATATATATATATATATATGTCCGCATACATATATACATATATATATATATATATATATATATATGTTAAACTATATATAAACTATATATATATATATATATATGCAACTACTTCTCTATTATGTCCACCAAGTACAGAAAAGCACAAAACACTGTACTAACGTGAGGTACATAAATATAATTCTCAGCATTTATAAGTCGTCGGCGCATTAGTCAAAGTGGAGGTGCAGTGGCCCTGTTACGGGTTAAAATCCCGGTCATGTGAAGTCAATTTTATCGGTACTATAAAATAATTCGTACTGTAACGACTCACTTTGCTACCTAAGTTCCACGCATAGATCTGTAGGCTATGTGGTAGGACAAAAAGAGACTGCCAACCTAATAAAATATATAATATATTAATAAGTTGTTAAATGTGCATTACACATAGTACTATAACGTGTAATTGAGGCTATTGTCACTGTAGTGGTTTATTGAAATATTAAAAACTCAAATTTTTAATTGTTGTGAGCAAAATAGTGTGCAACTTATAGCAATATTTATTCTCAGCCGTAAATATATATTTAAAATAATAATGCCAGTAGCAAACTGTTTTGAATACGCACGCATGGCACGTAATAAATGAAACATATTACAACTTGATTATGTACCCTTGACATATAAATGATGAGAAAGCTAGTAAGTCAACAAAGTGTGCTGCTTGTGGCAAAGCTTGACTCGGCTCGACCACTTAGTGATTAGCCACCCATGTTTGTGGTTGTGGCATCTGGGTGGCTTAGTCTCAGGGGGAGGTGGACTTATCTTACTATACTATAATTATATGTTAGTATTTAAATGGTGCACGAAATATTCTTATTTCCCAGACTAATATAATAATGACTAATTAAGAGTTATTTATATTGAAATGGTTTATTATTAAAGATGGTAGTCAATGTTGATGCAGTTTTTTCAGTTTATTAGCCACCCATGTTTGTGGTTGTGGCATCTGGGTGGCTTAGTCTCAGGGGGAGGTGGACTTATCTTACTATACTATAATTATATGTTAGTATTTAAATGGTTCACGAAATATTCTTATTTCCCAGACTAATATAATAATGACTAATTAAGAGTTATTTATATTGAAATGGTTTATTATTAAAGATGGTAGTCAATGTTGATGCAGTTTTTTCAGTTTATTTCATTCAAATATTATTGATGGAATAATGCATGTTTTGTTAGCTGTTTAACTAAACGGCTTATGATTAAAGATTTAATTTTAATTATTTATTTATTTTTATAAATATTTCAGTCTTCGATCGTAGAACAAAAATTAATTAGGATATATTTATAATGCAGGAACTAAAGTTAATTAGTTCAACATTTTTAACACACTGAAAGTTAGTGAAAAAACTGAAGAGTAAAGGTGCTGAACACTGCATGTTAATAGCTTAAGCGAGTTGACAACTGTACAAGTTTATGGATTGCCGTGCAAAACTTATCAACTCTTATAAAAATATTTTTTAATCCTATTGAAATTTAAAGAATGAATAGTTATAGAGAGTGGATTATGTTATTAGTTTTGAAACAATAAAAAGGGCAGCTATGGTTTACTTTAATAACTACCAAGCTTTGATTTTGTAACCCCTGTAATAATGTTTCGCTAACTGAGCTAACTTAAGGCTGGTGAATCACATTAAATATATACAGTAACTAAAATACAGTACTCACAGTACTATACAGTACTATATATACTGTACTTACTATAATTTAACTCACTCATATTTAGTGTTTTTGTTGTTGTTGTTTTTTCTTTCATTCCCCGCAGTGGTTAGTGCAACTTCATCTTGTATCATGGTTCTGTCCTAGAGTTTTATTAAGAATGTTTGGTGAAACCCTTTGTAGTAATAATTTATCATTTTGTTTTACGCCTGTGTATAAACTGCTATTAATGTCAAGATTCTTTGGAGCCGTATTCAGTTTTATTGAAATCGATGTATTGCTTCAATCTAAATAGTAAATAGTATTTTCCTTAAAGTAATGAAAAGAAAGAAGTATGAATAATGAAGAAGAAACTTGTAAGAAAGACGAACGGGAAAGTAGTTTAATGAGAGACGGTCCCCGTTAATAACTTAGGAACAAGAAGTGCCCTTTGAATATTAACTACTACTAGGTAGGCCTCGTTGTTTTGTTCTCAAGGGTGATTTCAATCACGAAAAACATAATTGGGTTACTGTGAACCCTCTACTTTTGAACTGTATTTGTATCGAACTGAATTAACTTAATATAAACAATGTGCTGTTAAATTGTAGCTTTATTTTACTTTATTAATACTTAACTGATATAAACGGTTCAAAATAGTTCAGTATTTTTGTTTTATAATAAAAATAACTGGTATTAAAACAATGAACATTAATAAACATGTGTTAATTATATATAAATATGCAGAGATCTTTGTAATACTGGTAAAAACCAGAACTGATAACAGAATAAAATGTTTATATTTAAATATTTGTTGATCTAAAGGCACAATGTATGCGTCTGGATTTCCAAACCTTTGCTTGTAATTATATAAATGAATCTTGTGTACATTGTCCGTGTACGGACGTTGTGTGTGTATATTGTCCGCTAAGAAAGTCGGCTATCCTGATAAAATCATTGCCTGAAATTAATTACATATTCCATAACAAATCCAGTAGAATAACCTTTGCACGGATCTTAGGTTTAGGAGAACGTAAAATTATAGAAACTGATTCTGGGCCACAAATAAATTAGTAGAAGTCGGGGATTACATAATATATATGACTTTAAAAAATACTTTATTTCTGAAATAAAATAGTATTTACTACTGTAAATATATTATTTATGAAATAGTAACTGTGATAAGACGTGAAATAGAACCTGTGTTCTGAATAATTGCCTCTGAATCACTGTGTTATGTACAAACGAAAACCTACAGTTATTTTTGTATAACAAATATATTTCTAAAATGTCCAAATCATTTTCTTCTACAATCAACATAACACATGATGAATTAAATCCTAGTTTAGTCTAGCATCCTATACATATCTTTAATTATACAGTTAAAACATCAATGTCCCGATCTGCTTATATTTCTATTATATATTTATATATCTGCTATGATTTATACAAAACTCTTCGACTAAAATATATGTATATATTTATAAATGGGTTCATAAAACGTTGAATACATTAACTCCCCTCCTCCTTCTCTGGAATCAGCTCTAGACATATTTAAATTCAGTAACAGAATTTGTATTTAGTATTTTAACATGTAACTACTTCTTTTTAAGGTATTTTTATATGACGAATAAATTTGTTTCCCAACTTTGATTTGCATGTTTATGTGTTTATAGGATACAGAAATCAGGACCGGTCGTAGAATAGTAAAATAGGACAAAAATAAATTAGTTGTTAAAACATCTTAAGAGGTTGAAGAGAAAAAGGTATTTTCGTTAAGGCATTTCTAGTTGATATCCCGTTCTCCGCAAGGGACTCTGTCAGGGTTAGGGCCAGACGTTGAAATGTTTACACTATAGTCAGCTGTTTTTTTATATAATATAACAACTATTTTTTATAATTAACTAAATAATTATAACTCCAACAGATTAACATTGCACCTTCAAAAGCCCCCTAGGCGAAGCCTGAAGTTGGGTATTTTTAAACACCACAAAAAGCCCATCTTTCGATTGGTACCAAACATGTAAGAAAATTAAAATTGTTAGAGTCCTTACATCACCGAACAAAAATTTATAATTATTTTATTAATATAGATGTTGATTTGTGTTGTCCAATTTAATTCTCTGTTAGATGTTCATGCTCAGCAAGATACCTTACACTATCCCCTTCAACCTAAACAATAGGAAAAAAACAAAATGACAGGGAAGCTTGTCATAACGGATAAAAAAATAATTCTATGAAATCTTAAATTATCAGTCTTCAAAGTTAATTTTAAGTTGTTCTGGAACCCAATTTTCTTTTACTATTGTAATATCAATTTTTGTTTAATATCAAGTACGTTGAAATAATTATACAATTTACATTATTTAGTTACACCGTGAATTGGTCTTTATTTCTGTAGAATGTGGGTTAATAGGATCGATTTAACAGGATATCACATAAGCCTGGTTCTTTATTGCTGTATAATATTAACGGATTTAGAGCTATTTCATATACAGTATATGTGTTCTAGTTATTAAATTATCTTTACATACAATTCCTACTAGTCCTTATGTACTACCTAAACACAATGCCCAATTTACTATTATATAATTTTTAACAAAATAGGATTATATTATTAGCAATTTTCCCTATAGGGGGGAGACTGTAGGTGGGCATGCTAAGACTTAAGTCTGAAACCATGTTAACTTTTCGTTTTGAGGGCCCCAGATGCCAAAATTCACATTATAATATGATTAAATATTGATTGTTTGTGAACATATAATGATAAACTTTGGAGTTATATCATATTATTCTGATTAGGAAGAAATAAAATTCTACATTTCCTTTATTTACAAAAATAATTTACTAAGAGTTTGTATCTGCCTTGATGAGGTTGTGTTATAGTTATATTTTCATAAAAAACCTTTTACCGTTCTTTTTATATCACGGAATAAATAAACATAATTATGTGGACATTTGTTTATGATTTGTTTTTTATATATTATGTAAATCCAATAATGTTTTGAGTTTAAACCTGTTTTTTAATAATATGTATTTTTGTATAATATTACTGTTCATTCCATATTCCTTCTATATGTTTGAAAATGTTAATTATATATAGTTAAAGTTAAAGGCAATAGATAGTCAGATTTAGAAGAATGTAAACAAACGGAATGACAGTACCCTGAAATATCAAAACAGATATTCCAAACAGATGATTGCTTTTGCAGACTAAAATTGTATAAGCTGAACTACACGTTAATTTTGAATGTTAAAAAACTAGATGTTGGTTTTAAATTATGTATTTTGATGTATACAAAAAGGGATATTTTCGGTTATGTGTCAACAATGCAAAAAACGATCCAAACATTGCGCGTGCATTAGGATGGGTTGTCTAATGAAAACAAACTATAATCATGAGCAATTGGTGTCCTACAAAGGGAGAAAAGTTAGTTAGACATGTTCAGTGAGGTAGAATCCATGGAGAGCTCGTGCCCATAGTCGGGATAGACCAAAATTTGGTCCGGCCGGGCTCAAGGTCACTTCTCAAAGTGTAGGTAGGACTCGTTGCAGCGCTCAGTATAGCGACTTCTGTGTTATTGGCGACGCGTGCTCAGTTAAATGAGGTTTACAGTGCGAGGATTTTTTTAAATTTTACAATGGTTTTCGGAATCCTATCGCTGGTTAAATTCTTTATCTTTTGGTACTAAATTCAAAGTATTTAACCTCTAATTATGACGTAGGCCTAAAACACGTGTAGTTTTCAATATTAGTTTAAATATCTCGATCTTCACCTACTTAACCTTGATTTTTATCGAAAAATAAAGAATTTACGAAAAATAGCTGCCATATTTGCTTTACTCGATAAATTCCTCAATTTTAGCGAATTTCCCCTATAGGGAAGAAGCTATTACCGTAGGTCTCATGGTAAGACTTAAGCCCGAGACCATGATAACTTTTTGTTTTGAGGTCCCCAGATGCCAAAAACACTATTCGTTCAAATTTATATATATGTATATATATATATATATATATCTATATATATATATTTATCTATATATATATATATATATATATATATATATATATATATATATGTGTGTCCGTTAACACGATAACTTGAGTAAAAAACGTCCGATTTAGATGAAATTTGGCTCAAATGTGTAAAATGACATTCATGACTTTAAGTTCGAATACCAGAAAAATCGGCCCATTGGAAGGGGGGTTTATGGGGGTTTTAAATTTTCCAAAAATCAGTTTTTGGCATTTTTCACCCTAACATTTTTAAAAAACTTAATTTTGGTTTTGACCATGTTATAGAGCTTAAAAAAACAAATAATTTAGTATTTTGAATTATTAACCTAGGTTAAGTGGTTGCAGAGAAACTCCAAAAAAACCTTCTCATAAAATCTCCCATGTTAATCTAATGGGAAAAAGTTTTTTGGCTTTTCCTCAGTTTATTTAAATGTAAACTTCACATTTTCTTTTACCAATCTGTTCAGTTCCACAAAACAATCATTTTAGTGTTTAAATTGTGATTCTACGCCCAGCCGTTGCAGAGATATTCGAAGTGCTAAACACAGTACGTTGTCCAATGTTATCCTTATGGAGAATAAATAAAATTTGATATCTCGATTATTTATTCATGTATGTTGATGAAACTTGGTATGTGGCTTCAAGTAGTACTGGTATATTGATATTTGCACAAAAAATTGATTTTTTGTTGATTATTCCCGTAGCAGCAAACCTCCGTACTCAGGCCCCACGTTATTCTTATGGAGAATAAGTAAAATGTACTGACTCCCTTAATTATGAACATAAATTAATAAAACTTGGTATGTAGCTTCACTTGGTTGAGTTATATTGATAATTATATAAAAAACCATTTTTCTGTTCCTTGTTGCAGCAAACCTGCTTTCTCAGCCCCCATGTTATTCTTATGGAGAATAACTAGAATGTCATATATAGCTTATTTATGATTGAATATCGATGAAACTTAGTATGTGGCTTCACCTAGTTAAATTCTATTTATATTTGCATAAAAACCAATCGTTTCTGTTCCTTGTTTCAGCAAACCTACATACTCATTACCAATGTTATTCTTATGGAGAATAATTAAAATCGCTTATATGTGAATATATTTTTATGAAAATTGGTTTGCGGCTTTATGTGGAATTCAGACAAATATTATGCATTGGAAATTCGCTGAGTCCACAGGTTTGCTGCGACGGGGGTATTTTACATGAAACCAAACTATATAACAACTATTAAAAGGCTTTTGGAGAGGCTTAGTTTTGAGTTTTGACATAAAAACATTGATTCTGTATTATTTTATTTTACTTATATTTTCGGTAGGAAGGTTTGTTAACAAATACAGGGTTTCTACGGTCAGGGGAGGTCAGGGGAAGTCAGGGATATTCAGGGAACCCAGTAATAAAGCTTATTTTAATACGTATCTACCCCACGTGCTAAATATATGAAAATAAATTTTTAGCTTATAGACAATACTGATTACTATTCCACCTTAATGCTACTTCTCAAAATTAATTTTGTAATCTTTTTTAAATCTCAAAATAGGTTATGAGGGTCATTATCACAACAAGAATTCCTTCCTGTTAGGAATCATAAAATAATTTACATGACAATTCTGTGCTTCTATTTTTCCATCTGACCCCGGTGATGACAAAACTGAGGAAATGCTTTGCTCCAGTTGGTTTACAATCTGTGTTGCAGTATGTTTAGCTGGAGTCCCAATGGTTGGCTGATGATCTAACGATTCCTAAGGAGTTTATTCTTAACATCTTGTAATCCTTAATTATTAGTTTTTTATTGAGATCAATTTATTTAATTTTGGTTTATTAACATTTATGACATACATGATATAGAAAATAATGTTTTAAATATTAAATATATAATAACTGTACACACACGCTTGTTTATAAAGCGAGAATGCGAAAACGTATAGTGAAAGTTGGTCAGGGGATTTTTACAGAAGGGTCAGGGAAAGTCTGGGAAATAAAAAATTGAAATTCTGTAGAAACCCTGAACTAAGTATACTTTGTATTCAAGTTCCTAGATATGTTCCTCTACTTTAAACGCCAAATATATTTGTATATGACTGGTTGTATTTCTGATATAGAGGATTGGTTTTGAGTTTTTATATAAAACATATTTATTCGTTATTGTAATCAAATGTTTAGCTACAACAATTCATTTACGGCTAAGAAGCTTCAGTAATGGGAATAACTCTTTAAGAAACATATAGTTTAAAAGGAAGTAGGTTTTGTTTATAAAAAGGCAACGTTATGTTTTCTTACTAAAATATTTTATTTCATTATTAATTCAAACAAGTTTTTGCTTCACGATTAAAATATGAGTAATCAGATAATTTTTATCTTTTAACATAATGTTTTATTCATTCATACAAATAAGTCTCTTATTATTTACTGCCTAATTTACTTTACATATCAAATTATAAAATTCCTCATGAGCCTAATTATATTTCGATGACTGCATTTTCTATCAAAATTTAAAGCTATGTTAAAAAAAGATAATTTCAATACAATACTGAGTAAAATGTACATAATTAATATTATATAGATGAAAATCTAAGTAAAATGAGGATAATTTAACTATGCTGGATTAGAACAGCGTGGAGCCGAGATTCGCGACGGCGGCGCGCATAGAACTGAATATAGGGGTAATTTACATCGGATTATTGAACAAACTATAAGTTAAATCGAAAATGTTTCTGAATGGAAATTTAAGAAAATCTAATTAGTTACAACTTTCTACCTGGAAGTTTGTTTCTACCTCAAAAATAAAAATGTTCTCGCTTGCTGACTTTTTCATGTCATGCTGTTACAGCTTTCTAGTATTTTCATTATTAAAAATTACACATAATACTAAACTAAAATATATTGTTACTGTTGGATGCAGAAAAGGAATATATACGTTTCATTGTAGTTTTTTTGTTATTAAGATGTACAGGAGCGTGTAAACGACAATGCGCTCACCGCTAGGGATTACTCAGTTTTGCCGTGTCCTACACTTTTGGTCTGGCTTGACAATGCGCGGACCGTTTTCTGTCCATTCGGTGAGCTCTCCATGGTTTCTAACTCGCTGGACATGGTAAGGCAAGATAAGATAACGCGACTTGACGGCGACGACTGGACAACTGCCCACCGAGCCGAGCAGGCAGTCTGATTCGTGTCAGTGCGTGGAGTGGTTACCAGAATACGTCACTCCTGGTACAACGAGGAATAATATCTGACGAGTGGAAATAATACAGTCAGTTGGATAAACACGGTTATAACCACCAACTTTTCCCAACAAATATTTTCGTCATACAGCTTCAAAAACCAGCTTTTTTCAGCACATGCGTTGAGGTGCTAAAGTTTTTTTTACTCCTATGATTAACAGCTAATGACCTCGACCGAAAAGTATAATTTTTGGTGATATTTTTCATTTTAGGACTAAAAACATCATTGGATGGCACTTTTAGGCCGAGGTCATTGACTGTTAATATGAATTGAACGAATCGAACTATACAACTTGAAAACGATTAACACTTGTCTAACAGCTGTTGGTTTGGATTTGCAATACGATCAATTTGGACATAGTAATGAAATATACTATTATTGATCCCGACTCTGGTGCGCATACACAAACTGTAGAGAATCATTGGAGGTTGGCTAAACAGCACAATAAAGTTCAGTGCGGCACGCACCACTCGATGCTTGACAAATTATGAATCTTTGTTAATTTTTGTGGCGAGATATACTTGCCTACTGGCCGCCAGAATAAAGGTAAGGAGTTTTTATTATTTAGATTAACTAAAAGATTCACCAGATTTTTCACCAAAACGATCCATAAAAACAGTTTTTTTCATGGCAAAGTAAAATACATCATATTTAAGAATAATGCGGGTATTATTTAAACATTTGTGGGTATTGTCTTTCAAATTATTAAAAACGCCATAGTTTGCGAGTAATATAACTGGTAATACTGAAACATATTCTTCTATATATAAAGTGAGATGAAAGTATATTATATACTGGAAAATCAAGAAACTTAATCAACAATGACCAGATGTTGAATAACAGTGTTTTCAAAAGTATTTGTTATTGAATAACAACCAACGTTGGAGAAGGTGATTTAAAAAGTGAATTTTAAAATGAGTATTTTTCCAAATAACATGCTAAAAAAATTCAGCTCATATTAGCTTCAGTGTTTTATCTATTTCAGCTATTAAATACCAAGAACCTAGAAAATAAAACATCAATATTAAAGGTATATATCGAATATACTTTGATTTTCTAAGGTGAGAAAATATATTTTATAATGATTAAATCAAGAAACGCTCCCACAGGAGAAAAATAAAATAAATATAATCTCATTATACATAATAAAATTTAAATTTGTTGATCTATGATCAAAATTACCGAATGATCCGGAGTGCTGCCATCTGACCATTAAGGCACTTATCTGAATGGCAATTTGATCGAAATTTCAAATAAAATAATAACTATTAATAAATATTTGGCTGAAACCAACTGATCGACATGAAATTTGTCGATTTGAAATTTGTTTTTGTTATTAATGAAAAGAGGACTGAAACCTAGTTATCGAAATTACACTTGCTTGAATGACCATATTATCAGCTATTCAAATAATTAATAAATATAAAATACAATAAATAAAGAAGTAAAACCAAACTATCGACATTACATTTGCCCGGTTAGCCATATTTTCGACATTTTAAATAATTGGATGAGCTCATGACGTGAGTGATATACATATACATTACTTTTGTATAAATAGTTTAAGGCCATAAACATATTACGTAACGCACTTAGGGGTGGAAGGGGGTATAGTGTTGTGTTATGCTGCGTTATGTGGGGGAGGAGGGGTTTGGATCAACGTTACACAACTAAACTATTCATACAAAAGTGATGTATTTGATTTCACTATATTCGTGAGGTCATCCAGTTATTTAAAATTTTGATAATATGAACATCCGGGCAAGTGTTATGTCAATAACTTGGTTTCAGCCCTCTTTTTATTAATAATTATACATTTTGTAAATGTCGATCATAAGGTCATAAGGTAAGGGATCATAAGGAAAAGTTTCATGTCGATAATTTGGTTACAGCCAACTATTTATTAATAATTATTAAAATTTGAAATGTCAATCATGTTTCCATCTGGACAAGAGTCAATTTTCGATCAATTGGTGGGCCCCAAAATGGACCACTTAGGAAAATTAACATTCAAAAAACAATATTGTTTATTTCCGATAATACCACACAATATATTAAAGTCTATTATCAATCAAGAATAATCTTTTTGCTATAGGAAATATGATGTTATTTTTTAATGTATATGCCTATGACTTATCATTCATTGGATATGCCCTTATGGTGAAGTACCCCCCACCCCCTAAAAGAAAGATTCATTATATTTATTGATTGTAAACCGGTGTAACAATTGTTATAATTATTTAATGTGTTAATTTGTGATTCAATAACATTTTTAATTTATAATATATCTTCTAATTTCATGTAAATCAGAAATTTAGCTAGATTATTGGTAACAAACCCAATCCTAGTCGACCAAAAAAGATAGTGCGTTTCATCTAGTAATTTTGTGTAGTATATTTGTGAGTGTTTTTATTTTTCCCCCTTATACATAGTCTGTCTATTTTTATGGATGTGTACAGAGGTAGAGACAACACCAGTGGACCGAATTTGATGAAATTTGGTATGTATGTACTCCACGATATCTCCAGGTGATTTTTGAATTTTTAAGGGTAATTATCTCCCAGAAAGCAATAAAAACATCCAAATTTCTCAAAATTAGCACTAAAAATTTTAATTAAACTTAAGCTGTTTGTGGAGCTTTACGTCTCCAACAAAATGACACCACCCGATTTTCTGTAAAAATTCGGATTCAGAAATTACAGGACTTAAACTATCAAAAATTAAGTTTTTTTTGGATTTTTCATGTATAAAAAAACATAAATATAAAAAATATTAATATTCACCATTAAAAAGAGCTCAAAAAACTAAATAATTTAGTATTTTTAATTACTACTTTACGATTGCTGGTTGCGAAGAAAATTTAAATTTTCATTTTGCAGTAAACGCAGTACGTTGCCCAATGTTATTCTTATGGGGAAAGCCAAAACTACTATTTCTCTCTTATTTACTGATCAATTTTGTTCAAACTTGATATTCTTGTCAAGTTAGCATTGACCAACAGAGGGAATTTGAAATATGTTGCCCCTTATTAACCCTGTCGGGGTAATTGGGGGCATTCTCCCTCTTAAAAGCACGTGTGTAGCGATGGATTCTGCAGTTCCTCCAAAACAGGTATTTTGGTGGATTTTTTTGAAAAAAACTTATTTACATGATTTTCTGTACATTCGACCATGCTTTGTATTCTATATTTAGTAAATAAAAAGTAATTTATTCATTAAAGTTGGGCTAAAAGGGAGAAAGTATGAGTCAGTTTCCTGATACCGTTTATTTGATCTCCTGACGACCGGATCCAGCACTGATAACCGTGGTGAGTGCAGGCGAGTGTTGCCCAAAATAACCCTGTAATATGATACAACGTTTAGATAGCATTAATTTTGGTACTTAAATCACTGGCAGTTATACGTTAATAAATTACACATTAATTAACATTAATAAAATTTTTGTACTCTTCTGATATCTTAAAAATTAAGGGAGCTATTTTATCGTTACCTTTCGTAAGATAGTTACATACTAAGGATATCTTAGAAACTTCTTATTACTTAATTATATATAATTGGTTAATTTAATTGAGACAAATAGATTACAAGTTCGTAGTGTGGCATTTTTAGTAAATACAACAATGTTTGCTCACTTTCTCAGCCACATTCACATTTTCAGTGTACGAATATTTTAGGTTAAACAAATCCTAAAAACTTGTTTTCATATACATGAGCCGCTTTGTCAGTAAATATATACTATAATATTTATGATATCCATACCTGAATTACAAAAGGCATGTGTTCTCACATCCTTCCTCACAAGATAAGGATGTGCAGCTCTCTTCCTGAAACAGAAAATAAATATATTGCGAATATTTTACGTTTAACGAATATGTAACTAGAAAAGGAAATTTGTTTAGGTTGACTGTATATAGACTCATACTTTAATGATTCTATTCTATCCATAGGAATGTTATTTTATTATGTTGCTAGCTTAAGTCTAAAATTAAAACTTGCTAATTAATCTTTCAGTTAAAAAAAATCTAAATCTGGTAATCAAATCATAGATTTACAATTATAGACCACACTTATTGAAAAGTAAGACTAACACTAACACTAAGAAAGCCAAACTGAGTTTTTTATAAATTATCCTAACATTGTTTAAAGGCATTAAACATAATTGCCAAGTATTACGTACTATAACAATCAGTGTGCTAAAATTAAAAAGTACAATTTTAGATACATACATACATACATAAAAATCTTTATTTGTCTTTGTACATATAATACAATAAATGGCGTCATACTTATATTTAACATATACATAGGACCAGGGCCCACCAACCCCAAAGCAAGCACATGCTGCTCCCAATACGATTTAAATCTAATTTTGATTGTAAAAAACCTGAAAAGAATATAAATGTTTATTTATTATGAAGGATTTTAATTTGGATTTAAATTTATTTAAATTGTGTTCTAATCTTTGTTCATCTGGGAGTGCTTTAAAAAATTTGTTCCTCATGTAGGTAGTTTTTTTTTGTAGAATTCTAATCTATGTTTATCAAGATTTTTTCCATTTTCCTTCTTGTGTCGTACTGATGTGTTGTCATTTGATTTGTAATTTCGTATTCGTTTTAAAATATAATATACATTCAAAAATATACTAACCATATACTGTTAAGATTTCATGATTCTTAAAGTATTTTTTGGTAGATTTGTCTCGTTTTAGATTACAAATAGATCTTATGGCCTTTTTTGCAGTTTTAAGATTTTATCAAGATTTAATTTTATTGTTGCTCCATACAAACAAAAACCATATGATATATGCGAGTGTATGAGGGCAAAACAGATTTTTTTTTAGGATATTAATATTAAACAAACAGGCCATACGTTTAAATGCATATACACCGGAGCTAATTTTATTAACTATATGTTTAATATGATGATCCCAGCAAAGGTTTTCATCAATCCTAAGAATTTTGTCATGTTAAATCGTTCAATGATTTTTTCTTCAATAATTATATTTGGGGGTATTTTTCTCCGGTTTTGCTTTGTTAAGAATACCATAAATTTTGTCTTTTCAGAATTCAAAAATAGACCATTTGTGTCCAAGAACTGTTTGACATTGGACAATTCCAAGAAACTTAAGAGTTCAATATTATCCAGGTTTACTGCTGAGATTTTTAAGTTTGCATCATCAGCATATAGGCATAGATTATTTTGCGTGACATTTTGAAGAGACTTGAAAAACCGGTTAGGTTGCAAAGAAACAGCAGCGGACCCAGAATAGATCCCTGTGCAACACCACAAGAGACCAAACACAGGTCCGACGCTACACCTGCGACCCTATTCTGATGAAAAGTATTTATTTCAACATATTGATAGCGCTCCGATAGATATGACTCAAACCATTTGTACGAAATTCCTTTGACTCCAAAACCTGCTAATTGTTTTAATAATAGGTCATGGTCTACACTTTCAAAAGCTTTTGTTAAATTCATAAAAATACCAATGAGTTCTTCACCGTTATCTATTGATTCTATTATTGATTCAATAACATTTACTGCTGCACTTAGTACTGATCTCCCTGGACGAAAACCATGCTGGGTATCATCAAGAATGTTATTTTTTCCAAGAAGTCAGAAAACCTTTTGTACATGATTTTTTCATAAATTTTTGAGAATGATGGCAAGATTGATATCGGTCGATAATTAGACATATCATTTTCGCATCCCTTTTTATGCTCAGGTATGGCTTTAGACAGTTTTAGTTTTTTTGGAAATATACCAGATACTAGGGAAGAATTCACCAGATGAACTAGGATTTTACATAAATGAACATTTGCCCCCTTTATGATAGATACAGGAATTTCATCAAAACTATATAAATGCTTATTGTTTAGAGAATCTATAATTTTACTAATTTCTTTTTAATTTGTTGATTCACAGTGTAACAATTTAGTATGAGAAGAAGTGCAGTTTGTGGTATTATTTTCTGGAACATCATACATCATATTAAAATTTCCTTTCAATTGTTTGATTCCATTAACAAAGTAATCAATAAATAATTTACTAATAGCTAGCGGATTAGACACAACTTTATCATTTATAAGTAGTTTTATATTTGTTTTATCTTTAGGTAGATTCCAACTTCATCATTTACAGTTTTCCAAGTAGTCTTTATAACATTTTCAGAATTTAAAATTTTGTTATTATAAAATTCACTTTTTGATTGTCTCAATCGATTTTTATACTGCCTATTTTTTTTCTTTTAAATATTTGTTTAACTCAGTATCTCCCTTTTCCCTAGCATTTTTTCTAACTCAATAATATTCTGTCTCTCTTTTTTTATTTCAGTTGTTACCCAAGATTTGTGCTTGTTACTATTTCTTTTGATTTTTTTTTGGAAATGCTATATTAAAGTAATATAAGAATATATTTAGGAAAGTGCCATATTTATCCTCAACATTGGACCAATTTTAATTTTTTAGTAATTTGAGAAAATGGTCTGTGTTATCTTTTGAGAAACTTCCACTGTACATAATTTTAGTTGTATTTTCAGAGGCAGGAGAGTCAATGATAAGATCTAAAATTTGGCCATCATGGTCTGAAAGGTGTGTGATTACCTCTTCGACTCTTGTTTTTTTCTTTTGGTATTGTTGTTAAAAAATTATCTATACATGTTTTACTTTTATCAGTTACTCTTGTTGGGAAATTTACTAAAAAAACATACCGTGAGTTTTTAACATACTACATAGTTCTTTACAATCTTTGTCATTTTTTAATACATTAATGTTTATGTCCCCTGCTATTACGACATTTCTACAAATCAACAATAACCTTGAAATTAGTCCATTTAGACGCTCAATAAATTCAAAAGGATCTGCACTAGGGGAGCGATAGATACCAACCAAAATAAAATTCTGTTTCCCTTTTACAAATTTTACTGCGCAGACTTCCAATTTCTTATCCTCAACTAAATCATCAACCTTAATCTCCACCACCTTCTTCCACCTAATAGCTCTGTTAGAAAAAATTACAACCCCTCCTTTTGAAGAAGTTTGCCTACAGTTATAAGAATTAACAGAAAAATTTGCCAGATTTAATCTGTTTACTTCATTCTTTTTCATATTGTGTTCTGTTATTACTAATATGTGAGGTTTGACTTCATCTATAATAATTTCCAGTGGTTCAATATGTGACATTAATTTTTCTATATTCTGATGGAATATTCTAAGATTGTTGGTGTTTTCCATTTCATTGCATTTGGAACTTGGCGGTGTTATATAATCCCTCCCACAACTCCTGGAGAGAGGAATTAGGTGGCAAAGCGGGATTACTTAGGCTAAAACTAACACTTTTCCACTGGGATTTTCACTGATATTTTCAACGCATATATCACATTCACTAGACACATTTTTCTGAGCAGGGTAGTGGGTCGGCAGTGGTGGGTATTCCTCCATAGACTGTAGTTGGTTGTAATTTTTTGGAACAGCCACCTTCGGTGATGCGTTGCCCACGGTGCCACTGGCATCATGCGGGTGAGATCTTGGAGCTGTGGGCTGGTCACTGTTATGCTGCCGGTGTCAGAGGATTTATCTGGTAAAATTTCAGGTTGGGGCAAGATCATTGATGGAGTTGATAAGCTATTTTTGCTGGAAATTAAATATTTTAAATTATTCTTAAACTCCGTGTGACTTAGTCCGTTGTTTAGAAGTCTGTAGCTTTTCTGTTCATAGATAATTATTTTAGATAATATACGCTAAGTGATCCATTGTTGCATAAGAGTATGCTTAGTAGTTTGAACATAATCAATATGCATTATACATACCCAGATCAGGTACATATTTGAAATATAATAGTTTTAATGACCATGCATGTGTTTTGAAAGCTGCAATGGTGATGTAATCAGGTTCTCTAATTAGAAAAAGGGGCAAAAAGGATAACGCTTTATCAATTATTTGCTTGCAAACCCGTAATGTCTCGTCCATTGAAATGTATTGGGAGGAGATTATGTTGATATTTAAAATAATGTATTTTTCCCTCGTTTGATGTTTATATCAATTCAGAAACCCTTATTCTCTGCGTTCAATTAGGCACTGATTATATTTTTTTATAACATTGATACAACGACGTGTATTTTACGTCTGTATTGGTGTCAGGAGTATAAGAATGTCAGGGAGTTATCCGTGTACATCCACCGAGAACGATTGTACAGGCATATAACGTAGCAAAAGCCTGCGAGCGCTCATAATAATGGAACAGATATAGTCAATAATAAGCATAGTTTGGGGTGCAGGGTGTGGATCCCGCCCGCGGCGTCCTTGTCGCGCACCCTGGGCAACGGGGCGTCACAAGCTAGTGGCGTCACGGCTAGCACGGGTAAAATCCACTTGGCTGTGAGACTCTTCTTCTCACAGTTTCTTCCAGGGCCAAGGCCTTTCTTCTCACCTTTTGGGCCTTGGCTCGCCTTCTTTCTTCTTTCCTGGGCAAGCCTTGCTCATCTTCTTCTTTTCTTCGACCCCGCATCATGGGTGTCTTTCCGCCTTCTTTCGACCGGTGTCCACTGGGGGGTCCCTGGGAGTGTCCCTGGTGTCGCAGGGGCTGATGTGTGCTTGCACTGCCGATGGGTTCTCTTCAGTGGGTGTCAGGAGCCAGCCCCTTCGGGCCCTGGTCAGGGAGTGCGGCGTGGGTGCAGAGGTCGGGCTCTGCACTGCCACGGTGAACCCCGGCACGTCTGGAATCCGGTGCCGGCAAACGGAGATCGGGTCCCCGGGGAACTGGGGTGGGGGTATCGTCCCCCTGGGTATACCCTCGCCTGGCCAATTCCGGGTTCACCCTCGTCGTGCGATGCGCTGGTTAAACTAAAGTATGGCAACCCATAAAAACAACGACAACATCAACATTGGCAACGATATGAGGGAGTTTCCAGAACTCCCTCCTCCTAGCGCCAGTACTGCCTCCATTTTTCGAAGGAGTAGCTTAGTAGCGAGGTCCCCACCACCGGGCTCTTCTCCTGTGGTCGCGCTGGCTTCCACGGATTCAGCCAGCTCGAGGAATACCCCAAAGCCAAGAACGGTTCGAGCTCCGTCTCCGGTAGTTTCGCAGGATGAAAGGAACGTGGCTATTGCTCAGGAAAAGGTCGAGGAGGAACTGCAGAGGATGCGGGACACTCTTCTCGACATGTCCGCCGCGGTCGCGAAGCAGAAGACCGTGTCGATGGGCATCAAGAACAGGATAGTGACCCTGGATGCATCCCTTGATGTCTTCGACTCGATGCTCGGTTTCTGGAAGGCATCGCTAAGGCGGCTCAGGCTTCTGGAGGAGAAGCAGGGGCAAGCTCCACTTCCATCTTCGGAGTCTGGGGCGCCTGGAGGTGGTGCCAAGAGATCGGCAACTAGCCCTCCTGCGGAACAGCAAACGGAGAAGAGACCGGACGTCAAGAACAGGACCGTCCACGTGGAGAGGAACGGAGAAGAAGCCACCACTGCGTCTGCGGACAGGGAGGGTTTTAATAAGTTCCTCTCCAAGAAACAGAGGAGGAAGCTTCGGGCGGAGGCGAAAGCCCAGAAGAATCGGGAAGAGGCGGAAAACGCGCCTTCCCAAGCACCCAGCCAAAATAAGGAGAAGCCAAAGAAGACTCGGCCTAGGAAGACCAGGAACCAGGTGGTCCTGATCAATCCGTCCACCGGCAAGACCTACTCGGAGATCCTCGGATTGTTGAAGAGTGAGGTGACGCCAGAGGATCCGGAACTGTGGTTCGGCAGATCCAGAAGACGGAGGCCGGGGGGGTTCTCCTTGAGCTCTCGAAGTGTGACGACCGGGGGAAACTCCAGGAAGCACTTCAGAGAGCTATAGGGGACAAGGGCGAGGTCCGCTCCATCATCCCGAAGCTGAGGGTAGAGATCTTGGATCTAGACGCCCTGGCTTCGGAGGCCGATGTCATTGCGGCGATCAAAGAGACCTTCCGACAATCTCCGGTGTGCCTAAGGTCACCCTGTTCTCGCCAAACAAGCGGGAGCAGAGAAAGGCTGTCGTTGAGATGGAAGAGAAAGACGGTCTTCTCTTTCTTCGGTCTGGGAAGATCAAGATTGGCTGGGTCGTCTGCCGAGTTCGGCAGCGCCTTGAGGTAAAACGCTGTTTTCGGTGCCTCGGGTACGGCCACACGCGTCGGAGTTGCCCCGGTCCCGACCGCGGCAACAATTGTTGGAAGTGCGGTAGCGGCGAACATAAGGCCGCTGCTTGCACAGCGGCCGCGTCTTGCGTTCTCTGCACCGGTACACCTGGAGCGTCCGCGGACCACATTCCAGGCTCAGGGGTGTGCAGGGCTTTCAGGAAAGCCCTAGACGATAAGAGGGCTCGATCTGCCACGAAATGATCCATTTCGTCCAGGCAAACCTGCAGCGGAGTCGAGCAGCTGACGCTATTCTTGAACAGCTTGCTTGTGAGGTCAAAGCCCAGATCGTGATCGTCAGCGAGCCCTACCGGATCAAAAACAGTCCATCTTGGTTTAATGACCGGCTTGGCACCGCGGCTCTCTGGATTTTGGACAGTCGGGGGATTCAGGTGTTGGGTCACGGATCCGGTGACGGTTACGTCTGGGTGAGACTTCGGCGAGTCAACGTATACAGTGTCTACCTCTCTCCCAACTATTCCGCCGAGGAGTACCGGGAGAGGCTGGAGGCACTGGAAGACAGTCTTCAGGGTGTCTCGGGGGGCGTAATAGTTGCTGGGGACTTCAACGCGCGTGCCGTTGAGTGGGGCATGCCAGTCACTAACGCCCGGGGCAGACGAATCTTGGAGATGGCCTCGAGGCTCGACCTGGAAGTGGCGAACAGAGGGGACATGCCGACATACCGAAGACCTGGTTTTGGTGACTCCATACCAGATGTCACGCTGGTATCGGCAGAGTTGTTTCCTCTGGTAGCGGGGTGGGGGGTGATGGACGTGTACACGGCCAGTGACCACGAATTCATCTCCTTCAATCTGGAAGAAAACGAGTTGTCTCGTCGATGCAGTACCCGAAACCCAATTGGCTGGAATCAGGCCAAACTGGACAGGGGAAAATTCGTCGAGCGGCTCAGTTGTAGCCCCGAGGCCGGTTTGACGGAGCGCTTTGACTCCGCTGATCGAGATCGGGTCGAAGCTCTCGTGGGTTCCACAATGCAGCTGATCGAGCGTGCATGCGACTCGTCGATGCCTCGGAAAAAACCTGTTCGGGGTCGTCGCCACGTGTACTGGTGGACGGACGAAATCACGGAGCTCAGGAGAGCGGCACTGATGCTTCGCAGAAGAGCGCAGAAAACTCTAAACCGATCGGAGGCTTTGGCCAAGTCGGCAGAGCACAAGACTGCGAAAAAAGCTCTTGCCAGTGCAATTCGCCTGAGCAAGGCTCGCTGCTGGAAGGAGCTGTGCCGGGACGTGGACTCCGATCCATGGGGAAAAGGGTACAAGCTCGTCACGAGAAAGCTCGGGGGAATGGGGGCCAGCAGTGCCTCTATGCCTGCAGGCACGATCACGGCCATCGTCGATGCTCTCTTCCCAAGTCACCCTGTGAGGCGAGAGGAAAGAGTAACGGGGCCGGTGCCTGATGTTCCTTTGTTCACGGAACAGGAGCTCGTGGTAGCGTCGTCTGCCATGCACAACAACAGAGCTCCAGGCCCTGATGGCATTCCGGTTGAGGCTCTGAAGGTTGTGGCAGGAAGTCACCCACATCTGCTGCTGCGCATGTTCAACGCGTGTTTGGCGGCGGGTGTGTTTCCGTCACGCTGGAAGACAGCTAGACTGGCGCTCATCAGCAAAGGCAAAGGTGACCCGGAGTCCCCGTCTGCATACAGACCACTCCTTATGTTGGACACGGCGGGTAAACTCTTTGAGAGGTTGCTGAAACCCAGGTTGAGGTTGGCCGTCGAAGCCGCTGGGGACTTGTCCCCCCGGCAGCACGGCTTTCGGAAGGGCCACTCAACCTTGAATGCCGTGGCTGAAGTCCTGGGTGCCGTCCAGCGGGCTGACACGGCCTGCCATCAGGCCAGGCCGATCGTGCTGCTGGTCACCCTGGACGTTAAAAACGCTTTTAACTCGGCCCGTTGGGTGGACATGCTCGAGGCGTTGCAGCGGGACTTCAGGGTACCCGACTATCTCTTGGTCGTGGTACAGGACTACCTGAAGGAGCGCAGGCTGCTATATAGCACAGAAGCAGGGGTCCGTTCCAAAGTGGTCACCGCCGGCGCGGCGCAAGGGTCGATCCTTGGCCCTGACCTTTGGAACGTGGCATATGACGGAGTGCTTCGCCTCGAGATGCCACCACAAGCCTATCTCGTGGGCTACGCAGATGATGTAGCCGCAGTCATCACGGCTCGGAATCTGGAGTCGGCCCAGCTTCGCCTCAACCAGGTGATGTTTCGGGTCAACAGATGGATGAGCGGTCATGGACTTGAGCTGGCGGTCGCCAAGACCGAGATCGTCATGCTCACGCGACGGAGGATCCAAACAGTAATCCCTATGACTGTTGGTGACGTGGAGGTCCAGACGAAGACTGCGGCGAAGTATCTGGGAGTGGTGCTTGACCACCGCCTCACATGGTGGGAGCACATCCAGGCGGTTTGCAACAAGGCGACGAGGGTTGTTCTGTCGCTCAGCAGATTGATGGGGAATGTTGGAGGCCCGAGGTCCAGCAAGAGGCGACTTCTCATGTCCACCGTCAACGCCACTCTCCTGTACGGCGCAGAAGTGTGGGCGGGTGTCATGAGAGTCAAAAAACACAGCAAGAGAATTCTCTCCGTTCAGCGCAGGGCGGCTCTTAGGGTTGCCTGTGCGTATCGCACTGTGTCTGGACTGGCTGTAATGGTTGTGGCTGGAGTGTTTCCCCTTGATCTGCTCGCCGCTGAGAGGCAGAACATCTTTCGCCGTGCTCCTGATCTCGGAAGAGACCAAGCTGCTGTGGAAGCCAGACTCGAAACTCTGCGAGTTTGGCAAGAGCGTTGGAACGGTGGACTGGAAGGGCGATGGACGTTTCGTCTCATCAGAGACATAAGCCCGTGGTTGAGCCGTGCATTTGGGGAAATTGACTTTTTCTTGTGTCAATTCCTGACGGGCCACGGGTACTTCAGGGAATACCTTTTCCGCATGGGGAAGGTGAGGTCACCTCAGTGTAGTTACTGCCCGGGGGAGGTAGATGATGCTCATCATACTTTCTTCCGGTGCAGTCGTTTCGCTGAAGACAGGAGGAGGCTCGTCTCTGCTGTCGGCGATCTGTCCCCGGACGTCGTGGTGGGGGCGATGCTTCGAAATGAAGACTCCTGGAGAGCGGTTGCGCTCTTCGTGCAATCCGTTCTTCGGGGAAAGCGAGACGAAGGATGCTTAGGTGACCTCTAAGTTTCCCGAAACGGTGACGTGACCCGTCTGGGCGCAAGACACGCGGGCCAGTGCCGAAGTTGTCCGATAAGGGTTCCGGCCTGGTTTTTCCCCGCGGCTCCGTAGGAGGTTTAGTGGGTATACCTCGTAAGAGGGAGTCCCACACTGTTCCTTTGGGTTCGCGCATTAAACGTTCCTCCTACGTGAAAAAAAAGCATAGTTTAATTTTTGAAACATTATGATTGCTAATCGATACGTCTTATTGTAATTACAGTTATTTTTTTCTTATTCATGGCGAGGAAATTAGTGAATGCAAACTTCAATCATAACGATACTTTGTTTTCGTTGCTTATATGGATTTATTGGTAGTAAAAGGAAGTGATATTTAAAAATTAACAAATAACACCATGATTATTATTAATAACAGATTTATATGAATATAATATAATGAAATGTTATACTTCTTTTTTTCGCGAAATAATTAATTGGTGTGGTGATAGTTTTGTTGATAATGTTAGAAGCAATATCTGTTATATGTTTAAAACATACTAGTACTCAGTATTTATTTATTTATTTATTTGCATGCTATAATACAGGTTGAAACCCAATTACATTGTAGCAGTTCATGACTATATACAATAATACAAAACATAAAAAAACACATGAGGAAGAACAAATGCATCACCACAAAATGTCCAATTTCGTCAAAACAATTCCAAGTTCATAGCATAGCCTATAGTGAACATGATCAATCAAACACACAATAAATTATGTAAAAAAAATGAAAGTCCTCATAAATATGAAGCTGGATATACCAGAATACAGATATACCAGAACGTACCAGAACACATAAAAGGCAATTATAATTAATTACTAGAATTGCATTTATTGTCCAATTATTATAAATAACAATTACGAAAATATTATTATCCTAATCAATGCAAATCTATAAGATAAACAATAATTATAAATTTTTAATTCGTCCAATCTGGTACTCTACGAATTTTCTGTAAACTGTTCTAACAAAGATAATATGTATAGGTTGACCACATCCTAGGGATTAAATTTTACATTTCACGAAGAACAATACTTTATTTATATTTTATAATTCATAATTGAGAACTGAATATTTCAAACATAAAGCAATTTTTTAAAGAATTGGTAAATGAAACAGTATTATAAAACGTTATATAAGTTTTCGTACTGTTAAGAGATCAGTAAGACACTTTCCTGTGGCAGTGTCAAGTCTTCTGACAGAAAGCACAAATTAAAGTTATAAGTTATACCAAGATCGGCGATGGCTAATTTATATATTTGCTTGGCTTATTTAGCATATTTATTCCACCAATCTTGGTTTTAACTGAGTAAAAAATTTTTGAAGACTTGGAAGGTATTAATTTTTTACTTTTTAATGACAATCGTGCTAACATAGTTACTTATGATTAGTGTTTGTTTCACTAACAAGCAGTCAGGTGTGCAGGCATATATAAAAGTAAAGTATGTTTTAAACATGTATTTTATACGCTATTTGTTGTATGGTAACGCTACTATGTAATCCATTAAAAGTGCTATGATGGTTTAAAAGCCTAATCAAGTATTTCACTTTTCAAAAAAAAATAAATCCTTTTTTATCATTTTAACAACTGAAAGTAGTCAATAGCAGAAGTAAAAAGAGTAAAACCCAAAATACATTATTGTTGAGGAAAATCTAATATTGAAACTTTTACGCCTTTACAAGACATTCAGCAGATTTCCCTTGAACGGATCGTATTTATTGGAATACTTATTCAAAGACATAAGGATAAGATCTTCTTTGTTCTATAAGAAAATAAAACTGTTCCTTCTTTGATCTATTTATAATATGTTCAGTAAAGGTTTCTTAAACTTGCAATACATTTATAGTATTTTATAAGTAATCTAAATGATAGTTATGTTACTACTCTTGAATTAGTTTTCAGTTAGAAAATAGTTCACGCTGTCCCACACTAGATGAGCATAAATGCAGATTGTGGTTCGAGGCTTGGGTTGTAGGAGGAGATAGGAAATAAGTCTTCTTGAAATATACTTAATGAAATAAACCAGAATACTAAACCGTGTTAAATAAAAGGTTATTCTCACAAAGCCATATCATTTATTAATTAATACAATAACTATTGAAATATCTTTTAGCCAAAACTGTAAACAAGTTAACTGTTTCGTAAATATATTAAATTTCTTTTAATAAATTAATTATTTTACCAAAAAATACTCGATTAAAGTTTTTATTTTATGGATCGTATAAATGTATATCATGATTGTACTTACATACCATTATCGGTTTATGAGGTGAGATAAACTTTATAATTCTCTATTACTTTAGAACTTTGGACTTATTATTAAATTCACAGAGAAGTCTATTAACTTGCACAATAATACTAGTGACAATTACAAAGGATATCAAACTTTATATTCAACAAATTTAAAAACACACTTAACAAATGACTTTGAAATGGAAAAATAATAAAATAATATTATATAATCACTTTGGCCCTTATACTTATAAATTACAAGTATACAATTCCGAAAAAAATTATGGTATAAATTTGCCTTCCTTAGCAATTTCCCTTAGAGGAAAATAATAAAGTGAAAGTGGACCTCCAGCAGTTATCGTTAGTGACTTGGACAAGAAACACTGCTTTGAATATTAAACTTGACTATGGCTAGTGTTCGCCTGTTTGTAAAACGACAAGGAAGAATTGTTTGTGTTAATATAAACCATGAATATATTATTGAGAAGTGTAATGGATAATTTTCAAGTTTGCAGTTAGTTTGACACTAGGCAGAGATAGTATTCCAGGAAATTACATCTTTAATAAAAGTAAAACAGAAAAATCCAGCATTTGACATGGATTAACAATTTTGGGAAAGGTAGTATGGAGTTGTTCAATGTTGTGTAATACTCGCATTATACACTGTGTTTTTCCAACCTATTGTAATTAGTTAGTTGTAATTAGTTATTGAAATTAGTTGTAATTAGTAGAGCGAATCAATACAACACACCATATAGCACTATATATATTATCGGGGATATTGCATCATATATTTGGATTAGAATTTGAAAAAACTCTAAGAGTTTAGGTTATTGTAAAAAGCATAGTGATGTTGCGCTCGTTCTTCATAGAATATCCGTCTATCATTTATCTTGTTGATATTGTAAGCAGTTTTTGTTTCAACACCGTAACAACTTAATCGTTCATTTGATTGAATAGTTAATTGAGAGAATAAGGTCGTGTGTAAATTCGATAATCGATTAACAGCAAGATTACTGAGGTTGAAGAGGATAAAGAGGAGCAGGGCATTGTTAACATCGTTACTATACAAGGAATAAATGAGACTCATACTGAAATACAATTATAATTCAAATTTATCAGTGGTTTAGGGAGCGATATGTCTTAATAGAATTGCCGACATGCATTTAAACACCTGTTTTGAGTTTGTTGAAATTGTCACTGAAAAAAGTGCCACCAGTACGTAAAAAAACAAATAAGTGGGAATCACCTATTAAACTGGCAATTTTATGGATTTAAAGTGTATGTAACTTTTTGAATATAGCGGTGAAGATAATCTTTAAAGTAATAGCTAAACAATTGGATTTGAAGAAGTGAAATGGGATATATGGCATACCGACGATGGAACCTTTAAGAAATAATATGTTAAGATAAGGATGAGATGTTCATGTATGATAACAATTATTGTTAAATTTTCATTCTCAAAATTGTGTCATGCAATAAACCATTAATTAAATTGCTTTATTTATTGCTATTTTTGAAAATATCAAATTAATGTTTGTTGCATAAATATTCAGTAATTGGTCACCGGTTTCACAGTTGCTAGGAATAAGAGATAATTTATACGCCCTTGCATTTTTTACAATATATTAAACCAGTCAGGTGATGTTTTTATGTTTATTTACATTTTGAAAATCTTCTAGATTTCCACTCATAGTTAAATTAGTTATAACACTCAATAAACACGTATTTATAGCATACAATTTAAAAATATGACAGTTGGATTAAATTACTACTCCAAATATATGTTGCATCTTTTTGCGTTTATTTGTATGAGTGTAGAAAATATAACTGGATCAAGCTCTTTTTGTAGAAAAAAACACAAAAGATTAGTTTCAGCACCAATTAAATTTATTGAATGAAAGATTGAGAGATTTAACAGAAGGCAATTAAGGGCACAGTTACCGACTGATTGGTTTCATTCAACCATAAAACTCTTACTTTAGAATACAGTTGTATGCTGGTAACAACTATTTAAAAAAAAACCTTTAACGAATTTGGATACCAAATGTATCTTATATTTTCGGAAAAATATTACCTATTACATCTAGTATCTAGAACTACTAACCTACCGAAATCTTGTATTTAGTTGAATGATGGGTGATTATTATTTAGTAACTATTACATAAAATGGTTACATATTTAAAGACAGATTTATCTCAAAACTATAATAATAATTTAAATACAACCAATTAAATTAACTTGCCCAACTAAACTTTTGCTGCATTCTTATCAGATAGATAGATAGATTCTTATCAGGTTAACGTACGATGTAGTACTCATTTGCCATTGAAATTTATTGTAATATTTCTCTAAATATATGTTCATCCAGCTCTGTCTTGAGGTGTTTTAGAAGTGCTTTGAAAAGATTTATTGAGATATATAGATTGTAATTAAAATATATCTAAATTTTGAACTAGTAAGAAGCGTTATACATATTTAAAATTATGTTTATTTTATAGAGTTTTTAAAAGTTTCTTTAAAAAACTGATGAAAACTAAAGCAAAATTAACTAAAATAAGCAATACAGTCTGAACACCACATTACTAAAAGCAACATAGATTGAATTATACAAAGCTACTTAAAAAAATAATCCAAACTAATTTATTAAATTCTCTTATCCTATTTTAGTTCATCATAAAAACATATTTTATTACTATTTTACATTACATTACATATTTACTAACACTGTTATTTAAATAACGCCTATTCTAATAGTTAAATCAACTTGTAGTGATACAGGATCATTTATTCAAGATTAAATCCCTGTGGCATTAGGGATTTGTTGGTCTGTTTGTGTTTACCTCGCATGCGAGATCTCGGAGCTGAGCTGAATACGATATGAGACTCATCAAACAACACATACTGGTTGAACTACAAACTTCAAAACTAATGTCTTTGTATCAATGATTGTATTGGTTACAAGTAAATAACTGCCTATTTATTATCTTCTTGTTTTAATTCAAGACGTTAATCTGGTTAAAGTACAAACTCATCCGGTAAATATGTTCAGATATAAATACACATTTGCAAATTATTTTGAGCAGTTTTTATTTGTTATATGACTGTAACACAATGCTCATGAATAATAGTGAATGAATAATAGACCCATTACAATCAAAAGTTTATGAAGTGTTTACAATGCAAAGTCATTCGTTGCAAATAAACGTGATACAGTTGTTTTAAAAATACTGAAGTAAGCCAGCTATTTAGTTTTATTAGGTTTCTTTGCCATTTATATAAAATACAAAGGTTGCTCTGCATCTGTCAAGCTAATAATTCACTATAAAACCTTTTGCTTGATCCCATCAACTGGAACCAGGATAACGTTATTTTTTTTTTAATGGGCTAGTGAACTGTGCACATTTATTTAAGCCGCATGTATGTGTATGACCATATGATGTTGTATAGTAATCTAATAAATATAAATATTAGTTGGGAGTGTTATTTAACACTCTCTTTCCCATTACGGAACGTTTAACGTGCAACCAACTGAAGGATTCGTAGGCTCAATTGAATATTTTTGTCTCCAAGATGTTCAGATAGAAATATGGTAGACTTTTAATGGGTTGCATCTAAACACGAACAGGATATAACTAAAAAGGTGCACTGGCTATATATTTTCGGATTGAATATCCATAAAGACACAAAAAAATTAGAGAGAATTATTTTTAAAATTCCTCTTCTTTTATAATTAGTCTGTTTTTAAATTAAGTATATCTTTTGATCCGTTAAAGTTAGTAGTTTAGTTGAAGTTAGTTCATGATTTTAAAACAGTAAAAGGTAGCAATTTCAAATTCAATACTAAAACAACATCAACTATTGACACAATGTTTGCCAAGTTTCAAGTCAATTTCTTTAATGGTTCAAAAGATATACTTAATATAGAAAAAAAGATAAGCATATGGACTGACGCTAAACGGAGAGGAATTTCAAAACATTTCAATCTCCATTGTCTGATATATTTTTGTATGGGTGCTCAATCCGAAAATATAGCCAGTGCACCTTCTCAGTTATGTCCTATTGCACAATGAAAAATTGGGACCTAAAGAATTTAAGTTGGTAAATTACACTTTTTTTGTGTAGCCACAGCTAACATCGTAAAACCTTTTAAGGTATGCAAATAACTAGTGTGTTATACATTGTAAAAGATATTATTATGTACCGTACTTTAAGTAAGTTTTTAGGTAATTATTGATACACATCCAGCCTCTATTAGGACCTGTTTGAGAATCAGTATTGTTGTTCTGTTTTAAATTCCTCTCAGCAACTCTTTATTGGAACTATTTCTTAAACTTTAACAGAAAATGTATTATGTTTTTCTAACCATAGAGTAATAAATTGCTCGGCGATATCTTAACTATAAATCCTAGCAAAACTTATAATAACAATAATTACAACGGTAATGTAGGTAACAGGATTAGCGGAATTTAACAAATTTAAAAAACCTATGAAATAAAAATAATTTTGATTAATTTATATAGTTATTTCTACATCCTTGATTACATATTTTTACAGAATAAAGTAATTATTCCACTTCAATCATGCTACTTTTATAAATCCCCGCATCCACTTGTTCGTTTGTGAAGCGTGTATCTACATTTAAAAATAACAGCAACAATTAACGAACGTCAAACTCTTGTAAACAGTTTTATTTGATCAATCCATGTATTCTTCATAAAAGATAATTCGTTCAAGAAAATTTTCAATATATAATATGAATAGTTTTAAGTATATGAGAAATGAGTATGCTTGCATGTAAAAGGTTACGAAATCATGAACGTAAACTGAAGGCCTGCAAACTAGACGTAAAACATTCCCCAATTGATAAAAACAAAAGAATGTCTATAAAAAGTAAATGCGTACCACCTTGACTGCGGGTTGTGTGAGGTAATATGGATCTAATGGAGCGGAAAACCACCGATCAGAAACTCGATTACTCGAGTACACTACAACATGTATATCATACAATCCGAACGATCATTGCTTCACCATTTGAAGCTAGCGAACTATTTTAAATTGTTAAAAAATAATTCACATCTCCCTCCTTCTATACAGTTCAAAACTAATAACCTGTTGATTTATATATTTTGCAAATTTATATTCCAAAAAATATTGCAAAATTATCCTTATGAATAAACACCATTCTCTCAGTAGAGCTTGTTTTGTAATATTTTGTTCAAATATATTATCAACTGATATTCTGTCAAATCAAAATTTATAAATCTGGGAACAAGTGTTGTTATGTTTTCTTAGTGAATTATTTCTAATCTCTGGGTTTTGAATTTGGCAATAAATAAGTATTTAAATAAAATTTAACTATTGTACTTTAAACCATACAATTTTACTTTATTAAATCCTCTATGTTAACAGTTTGTGTGATACTTCCTTCCGTATTTTCTAACATTTGATACTCCAATTTTGTGGAAAGCAGTTGCAATGGAAGACATTTAAAGGAGAAAAACTAGAAAAACAGAACAGATAGGTTACATTTTAGCACACAAGATTCTAGGAGACAAATTGCAGGATGAAAAGCAAGAAGTTAAACAATGAAATTAAGAGGCTGTCTGAAAATACTTAAAGCTTATTGTTGTCGAGCGAGAAGAAGAGTGATTTAGTCATCAATTATATGTCGAACCAATACATGAAGTAGAAAACTGCAGAGACTAGTGGAGTACATATACTCTTACATTTATAGATCAACTAAAAATGGATAGCAAAATGTATCGTTTTCCGAAGCTAGGTTTAAAGAAGTTGGTCGTAGCTTAAAACAATTACATAGTACTACTTAACACAGTATTAGCTACTTGATATTAATCTTAGTGAGGGAATCCTCACCCTTCCTCCTTCGAAGTTATGGTGGCAACATATTTAAGGAAATATTCCAAATTGGTTGATGCTAGTTTAACTTTTTTATGTTCCGTGGAAAATGTTATTTAAAAAAATAAGAGATTCAATAATTTCAGATTTGTTTCTATAATAATACAACTACGTTAAAAATACAAATATACAAATAATACAAATACAAATTCCGTGTTTACCACTAGTATTATTTTAATTTAAAACAACATTTATAAAGTTATAACTTATAAAGTTATTCATTGCAGTATTTTTTTAGACGATGTATTATTTAGAGTTGTTACAGGGGAAATACATTTTAAAAGATGTAAATAATAATTATAATAATACAATTATACAATAATGAGTGACATAAAAATACTTTTATTTATTAATTTTTTCCCAAAGATCCAAAAAATATGGTAACATTGTGAGCATTGTATAATGTGGAGTTAACGACATGGAAGAGGGCTGGATGATATTCCATCTACTCTCGGCTGCCTCGAAATGCATCATTCATCTTGCTGCTAAACTTTTGTGTATACCATCACATATGAAAAGTTGTATCATTAGTTTCATCAATATTACAGTTTAAAAATACCTACCAGTCCTTCTCTCTTTTTTCTATGTAAAATCATTTACATTATATACTATTTTGGTAATGTTGCACTATATTAACATCCAAAGTTTTGATTAATTTCGGTAAAGTTCTTAATAAAGAGTTTTGTCATTACAAATCAAAACTAAACAACAACGATGATGGTTAGATTAGGCCTAGTTACTGATGAACATGACAGTATTATTAACTTGGTTCCACTATAGTGCAAAGTTACCTACCTACATTTGCCACATTAAAGGTTTGTGAGCTAGGACAGTTAATAACTATTGTGTAGGACTGTCTGGTTTAATTTGTAATGATTTATAATTACAAAGGGTTCACAAAATTAACAAACATAAACTCCATGAAAAGGATACTCATTTTCATTATGAGGTCATGTACAGTGCAAGTTCTAGCCAACGTTGTTCATCCAGCAAATGTTCCTTTTTCCATATTAAGTAACATTAAATCCATTATTTTCTTGTATGTAAACACATAATACCAAGATCTAATCCCTCTATCTATTACACAGTACTGCTGTTAACCATATCTTAATTTTGTTGTTTAGGAACATTTGGTTCATAATTTTTAACATATTCTGTTAAATTTAGAATAAACCCTAGAAAAAGAGTAGGGAGACAGAACTAAATCATTAGGTTGCATGTAAAAGAAGTTGATGCCACAATTATAGAGATAACAAATAAACAATAGTAGAAAATTTAGTTAAATTTGCTCCAAAATATAACCCTTTATTCTTCAGTTTTCATTAAAATTCATGCCAGAAAAGGCAATTATTCTGCGTAGTGTATTGTTGGACATTAATATATCATAATCAATAACTAGTTATCGCTATAGTTCGAAATTATTTTGTCTGCGTTTAGGTTAAATTTCTGTGTTCATAAGTCATATTTTAATTTATTTTGAATATAACAAATATGTAGATTCAGAAAATACTAATTTGATATACATTTGAGTAGAGTTTCAATACTGTAAATTTAAATGGGTAAGCCAGATTGCTCGGTTTATATACACATAGATGATTCCATAGATTCCCCATATGATCGAAATGTGGAATGTCTGTCAACTTACAATGCTTTTTACTTTCTCCCCTTATACATAGTATATGGAGAAAGTATTGTTTTCGTCAAAATTTTCGAATTTGAGTTGTTAGTGGAAATATTCGTTTTGGTGCTCCCTGAACCCAAAAAAGTGGTTTTTACGTGATGTCTGTCTGTGTGTGTGTGTGTGTGTGTGTGTGTGTGTGTGTCCGTGTGTGTGTGTGTGTGTGTGTGTGTGTGTGTGTGTGTGTGTGTGTCTGTGTGGATGTGTACAGAGCTAGAGCCCTAACCAATGGGCCGATTTTGATGAAATTTTGTATATAGGTACTAATCCACGATATCTCCAGGCGTTTTTTTTTTTCATTTTTTGGAATTTTTGATTTTTAAGGGTAATTATCCCCCAAAAACCGCCAAAAAACATGAAAAATCCAAATTTCTCAAAAACGGCTCTAACGATTTTGATTAAACTTTAGTCGTTTGTAGAAATTTAGTTTTCCAACAAAACGACACCACTCGCATTCCTGTAAAAATTCGGGTTCAGAAATTACAGGACTTAAAACATCCAAAATTCAGTCTTTTTTATTTTTCATAAAAAGACATAAATATAAAAAAAATTACTATTCACCATTAAAAAGAGCTCAAAAAACTAAATAATTTTGTATTTTTAATTACTATTCTACGATTGCTGGTTTCAGAGAAAATTGAAATTTTCATTTAGCGGGAAACGCAGTACGTTGTCCAATGTTATTCTTATGGGGAATACAAAAATTACTATTTCTCTCTTATGTACTGATCAATTTCATTCAAACTTGATATGCTTGTCAATTTAGTATTGACCAACAGAGTTAATTCGAAATATGTTGCCCTTAATAACTCTGGGGGGGAATTGGGGGTATTTCCCCTCTTAAAACCACGAGTGTAGCAATGGATTCTGTATTGCCCCCAAAGCAGGGATTTGGGGGGATGTTTTTTAAAACAAATTGTTTACAAGATTATCTGTGCATTCGACCGTGCTTTGTATTCTATATTTAGTAAATAAAAAGTAATTTATTCATTGAAGTTGGGCTAAAAGGGAGAAAGTATGTGTCAGTTTCCTGGTTCCGTTTATTAATTGAATGTTTTGATTCTTGCATAGAACAATACAAACATGCCCAAGAAAATTTATTTGTTTATTTATTAGCTACTTGATATTGATCTTTAGTGAGGGAATCCTCACCCTTCCTCCTTCGAAGTTAAGGTGGCAACTGACACTTTATATCCTTACATTGAATATTCGTTTGTTCTTGTGTGAGTGAGGAAATGTTATTCTTATAAACAACAATAATGTCGTCATAATACAACAGCCATATTCGAAAATAACACTTCTCATAATGAATTTAGCTTCATTTTGAAATTTTCTCAAGAATATATAATCTTTAAAAGTATTGAGAAAGTTTCTCGACTCAAACACTACTGCTTGGCAGTTATTAATTCTTATATGTTTTGATTGGATACTGTTTGTAGACAAAGTCTTTTCATAAATATTTCAGTTGTTATTATCTTGTCAGACTATAATTTGCTAGCAATTCAGTGAATGAACAGATTGTAAGCCTGAACGCCTTTCATAGCAACTAGGCTGCATCATCAACTAGTTGCTGCGAAACGCGTTCAAGTTTATAATCTGATAAACAGTCTTACTAACAAATGACGGTAAGTCCAATACATATTTCCACTTACATGGAAGCCTTAATATTTCTTAATGGAAATAAGCAGGATAAATGAAATACGTCTAACAACACTAAAAGTATATTTACAATTATACTGTACTTACATACAAGACGGTAAAATATACTGTGTCTTCTATGTAAGTACAATATAAGTGTAAATATACTTTTAGTGTTTTAAGACGTATTCATTTATCCTGCTTAGTTGTAACAACACGTATCATGCTAATAAAGATATTATTTTTAATGGAAATATAAACGCAGGATAAGTTGTTTAGCTAATTATATTACACGTCGTAGTTGACTCGGAACTTGTCCTACACGAATAATTTGTTCATGGTACCTTAAACTCTGTGTACGTAAATACTGAGTTACGTCCGTGTTTTTCTCTGAAAGTTTATAAATGGGCCAACACTTTTCTTTTTATGTTTTACTTTTTTATTTTTCTTGCTTATATACACCAAAGGTGTTTTAAATTAAGCGTCATTAGAAAACAAAGATCCAAATCTCTTAAACGTTATGTGTACGCCCCCGGAATCAATCCCTTGACCTTGCGCCAAAATCCAAGATAACATCCATTAGGTCTAACAAATATTTATTAAGATATATATCATTTTGAACGTTTTCTCCTACCCCAACTTGTAAAGAAAGTGCAATTTATTTCGGGTAAAAACAGACATAACGCAGTACGGCGTGGAGCGGAGCGGCGCGAAGTCAAGCGGCGCAACCAACAAGCGGCAACCGCCACACAAAACGCGATGGGAAGCGGTGCGACGAGTTCAATCAACAAAATGGTGTTGTCAAAACAAAGTGGTAGAGCACAAATTGGTAATGTATAAAAACTCGCATTTTATGTGACAAACTCTAACCATCATCGTTTGTGGGATATCTGCTGATCAGTTTTACCAACGCTGAATCCTCCGATTACCCCACACCCAATTAAAAATAACTTAGGAACACATGAGAGCAAACGATGAAGATAATTTCACTGTATCATCAGAACGAAAACTCAATTGGGAAATTAAGTATAAACGCCTGCCAAGGAATATCTTTACTAAATTTTCGAATATTTAAATATCTTTAAGAGTGTTTTAGTATTTTAGTGATATACAAATAAGGCGTCCATAACAAGATCATTTCCTACATAAAGATTTTGAACGTTACCTTGGAAATAGCATTTAACAAGGATATTTACATTCTGTATACATCCTGACCATATAAAATAATAGCATGCGTATCCTGTATTTGTGAAAACGTAATAAACTATTTTGCAGCCAAGATAATGCATAAATATACGTAATATTGTTTTTTTGTTTATTTCAAATTAATTTAATACAGTAATAGTGATTTTTGTGGTAAAGCAATTAAACTATAGTATTTAATTTACTAATGTTTGATATTATTTTAAGTAGGCAACACGATTTTACTGTATATAAATGATTGAACTATGGGCTATTAGATAGAGAATTATAGGAACTAAAACCATAGAATCAATTTTGTAAAAGAATAAAATCCCAAATTTCTATTAGTGATTATTTAAGTGACGGTAGCAACGCAATAAAATTACGCTCTAACAAAATTGTAATAATGACAGTAACTAGTAATGAGACTTTTATTAACACGGAATTTTTTTTGTGTCCAACACACCTTATAACACCATTGGTTTGGTCTCGTATAAATTAAGATCAAATTTCTGGTAATATAAATAAACCCTTAATAAATGCACGGAACTTTTGTTAAATCTAATGATTTATAACTTTGCATTCACATATATTATGAACAGAATTTCTCGTATTTTGTTTGGCGATTCAAACCCTAGAGCTAATATTTGTCGGTTCATGTTTGACATCAATCTAAAGTTTCTACACTGTAGATGTGCCTTTCAGGGTTTTCAATAACATCCGTCCTTCCACCCTTGGCGGGGCACCACCACATGACTGCAACGTTCCGATGTCAATCTTACGGAGTTATTTGATTTAGTCCACCTGCTGATTATAATGCAAAATGTTCAAAACTACTGGATTTTATGTCTTTGAGATCCCTTGAAAAAAACGGGACTACAGTAGTGATGTTATGTTTAATTGCTAATAAAGTTCGTAGAGTAATAAAATATGGAATTAATTAAAACAAAACAAAATCCACGATGGAAATAACAAAGTTGGGAAAACTTTGAAATATTATCGATTCCTTATACTTATATTTTTTTAAGAGATTATATTTAACTCGATATCGTTCATTATATTAATCTGACAAACACTATAAGACGCATTATATTTAATTAATATTAATGTTACTAAATATTTGTCTAGTATTAGTAAGATGTTGGTTACCTCAATTTTAACCAATTACGTTATGATTACCCCCACGAAAAAATAGAATGCGAAAAAGATTATCAATGGAAAGGTTGAGTGTATTGCTATATAATACCTAATAAGCCTTTCTTCCGCCCTGTAAATTCATGTGTTCCTACAATATAGTATATTATTTTACATTGTGAATGCTCCAGCATCGATTTAAACGTAAACGAAATAATACTTGTGAAAACTTACAACGTGTAAAATCATCACTAACGATAGTTTTGTGAGTGTTATTTTATGTGAATATATTTTAATGAATATGAATGTAACGTATTGAAATAGATTAAAATTAATAATTATTTAAGTTTTTACATAAAACCAAGTTGATGTGAAACATCGCCTTTGTTTTCTGGCTCTTTGTTCCATACTACGTCGCCATCCACATGAACGGCTTCCCTGTGATTTGATTCAGCCAATGTCCCACTAAAACTCTACCTCGTACGGGATGACTCTAATAAGGACAAACTGGATTTATGTCTAGCATCTAGTTCATTTTCAAACTGGTCACTCTATAAGCGTATCATCACCAACATGGAAATTTTCCAGGAAAGTTTATAAACAATTTTCATAGCTATTTTATTAGACTAAAATCTGGCTTATATAAATTGTAATTATTAACTTGTTTCACGTATTAATTAGTTCATACAAACATTAAGAAGCCTTCCTAGAAGACATAACACCTATTTTGACACAAAATAGACTAAGATATATCACTACTTCTTTAAAATGAAAATAATTATGTTAAAATAATCGACTTTCTACTCGCTCTTTTCCACATTACCTTTGAATAGTGGCTCTTTGTGGTTAAACTATTATAATTTATTAAGAAACTTATCATGTTGGCTATTCACAGGTAAAATCTAGTTAATATATAGGATCTCAAAACAAATTCTGTTCTGTAAAACATTGTTTTAAACTTGCTAACTCTCTTTTGACTGCATAATACATAATACCCCCGCAGAGAAAATCTGCATATCCAAGGAGTTTCTGACGCATATAAAGATATATAAAGACGCATATATGTTCTTCAGAACCATGCAAAGTCATTTACCAATTTTCATTAAAGTTTGTAAATAAGTTATAAGTAATATTACCCGCCTAATGCGGTCTCTTCCTTGGCTTTACAGGTGTGACCTGTCAAAATAATTTGCCTTCTACCGTTCGCAACTCCTTATTGTTTGTAAGTTCAGTATCATATAAACCACAGTATATAGTGCATTGTGAAGAGATTTATAGCACCTGGTGTAGATAGCCTACTAAAGATGGTTTAGTACTAATATTTAACATTCCAAACGAGGAATTTCCTATTTAGTAATTAATTTTTCCTACACTTTTAGGCCTATCGAAAAATACGAACATTATTTTGCTTGTTTATATACCCACTATATTCCTCCCACTATGTAGCTCCTGCTAGACCCATTTAGCTCCACCGATACATTATAATATAATTTTGTTTTTACGGGAAATGCATTTTGAGTTTGGTTAAGGTCAAAAAGTTTTAAAATTATTAATATATTCAGAGATGCAAATTCAAGTGCTCTCCCTGCTGCTCGTCAACTGATGCCTCCAGGCGCCTTCTGACGTCACGTTTTCAGAATACTTTCTTGCCTTTCACGCCTATGCACTTATTTGTATTACGATTTTGTCACAGAATTTAAAGATGGGAACTATTTTTGTTTTATTTTATCAAACGATCACAAAAGAAATACTAAATAATACTCACTATTTTACTAACAATTTCGGTGGTTGTATTTATATTTTTGTGATAAAATATATAAATGAAAATACATGACAATAAATGACATCGTAGCTAACAATTTCATAATCAAAATGCTTTTTTTTATTCCTCTTAAAGATCTTTACAGGGCAACTACTACGGTACGATCGTAAAAATAATTTTTTTACTACGTAGGTTGGCAGGAATATCAAAATAAAAGTTCCAAAAACGTAAAGTTAAGGTTCTCTTGAACTGTTTTTATGACAATATAATTAATAACCAGATATCCAGTATTTATTTGAGTATTCAATATTTTGTTCCCCACTTTCATGTGTCAGTTAATAGCAAACGAAATAACAAATATGTGTAATAACGATTATTAGTAAGAACTTTACATTGTTTGCATACATTTATTTGTAATATCGTTAAGCTAGAACGTTTCAGTTTTGTTTTATCGTATTGTTTTGCTAGCCTCACAGATTCTTTTGAATAAGGTATAAAAATCATTATGTTTTTATTATACATTTTTAAGATACCCTCTCCCACCAAAACTGATAGTTCCTAAACGAACCATCTGCCACCTACCAACCTAAACGAACAACCAAGCCAATTACCACCTGTTTTTGTAGTGTCTGTGAGTAAACCATATTTCCTAGCAGACCTTATTTTCCTCTAAATAGAAATTTTAAAAATTATTATTAATATATATAATCTTATAGAAGCGAAGAAATTTATTTAGCATTTTATTTATCGGTCGTTTAACCACATTTTTAGAAAGAATGGCTCTAAATTTAACTATTATGTTTTTTTCTTTACGTAGACCTCAATAACTTAACCCAAGACCGGTTTTGTATATGTTTTATTCCGAACTACATACCATTCCTTAAAGAAAAGACTGTGCTATTTTTATACATAAATAAATAATTTGTGATAATTACATGTTAACTTAAATAACAAGTAAACAAAACATATTCAAGGTTATATAACTTTCAAAGCTGATACAAATAAAATAAGTTCACTTTACTTCTGTCTTCAGCCTTAAAAAAATCCAAATGGACGACCGCGGTTTTGGAAGTCAAAATACTTCCATCATCAGGTTGAATTCAATAACGGTACAAAAATTCAAATCTTCCTGTCGTCAAAAGTTAAATGTACACAAAACACACACTACAATACGAACGAAAACAGAATTAAACAAAGTGCACTAATGAGTACCGGCCAGTAGATGATTGCCGACTGAGGAAGAAAGCAGAGCAAATAACACGAGAGCACACCTTGCGTTGAACTTTGGACTTCCTTATCATGTGTCCCTATTTCTTATCTTTAATGATTTTATTCTATTATAAAGAACATTACACCTATACTTTAGTTTCTCGTTTAGAATATTCTCAGAACTGTTTTTGTAACTATGATAAATCTCAAGTTCTTCCAGGGTGTTTAGAAAGGGCGATTTTTTTATGTAGAACTTCCAAATTTGACTTCAGATCAGAAACGCTACGTTAGTTACTAAGTGCTCACTAAACATTGATTTCTGGGAACAGAGCTTGGTTTAGGCTTGGGTTCACTAAATATTTTTTTAAAGATCGCCCTTTTTGACCATTATAAAATTTAGATCAGTCAGAACGTTCAAATTTAAATACCCCTGTTCGTAACAACATTCTTGACTTTTTTTAAAAGGTTTTATTTACTGTCCTAATTTATTGGATGTATTATAAGCCAGTGTTAGGTTATACTTTTTTAATTCTTTTTTTAGGGTGTAATGTAAGTTTCGTACGTATTCTACTGTGATAAAACCTTGTTCTTGTTATTTTTCAGGAGTAGGAAGAGGATTTGCTTTATATTTTTTATTTGGTTACAATTTTATCTACAACATTACTATTGTATCCATTATTTACAGCAATGTGTCTGATGACACTAAGTTCGGTAATATAATCTTCCTCAGCCATAGGTATTGTTAACAATCGATGAACCATACTATTATACTCTGCCATTTTGGGTGCCAAGGGATGATAGAATGTGGCATGTATGATCAGGGGTGTGGGTTTTCTGTAAATGGAATCCTTGAGTTCAGCTTTCTTCAATGGAAGTCCAAATAATTTATTGAATCACTCTTTTCTATTTCCAATGGGAATTTAATTTCTTCTGTTATGCAGTTAAGGTATTGTTTCAATGTCTCTAGTTGTCTATTATTTTCGTTGTAAATTTCAAATATGTCTTCCACGTTTCGAATATAAAAATAATTTGTCTTGGCTGAAACTGCTGTATGCTTAAACAAACTAAATCACTAAACCAGTTAAAACAGTTTGGTGACAACAAATTGTTGTTATTAGAAAGCTAATATTATCAATAACTTTCTACTGAATCATTGTCATTCTAAAGTTAAGTTTGTTCACCGTGAAACGTATTTGCCTAAACTAAAAAAGTTGGGCAATTATCGTCCAATGTAAATATAGTAAATTACCAGCCAACACTATAAAAACGTCTGCATTCAAATTCATGTATAAGTCGTTATTTATTTACCTATTTATTTTAAGTTTAAATTGTGTAATATGTTATATAGTGTACGATAGGAAATTAAAGCTGTACTAAACTCAAGTATCGTAAGGTAGGTTGTACATTGAGGTTAATAATAAAGTGAGAGCGCAACGCTGACATACGTGTCCAATAACTTGGAAACAAGAAGCGTCGCCTTGAATATTAAACAAGGAGAGGAACATTCTTCTGGTTGAGTGTCATTTTCCATTGGTATGTGAAGCTAAGTTTTAATGGGATATAATTGAATAACTTTCTTACAACACGTTATGCTATATTTATACTTCCAATTGTTATCACGTGCATGACATTAAAAATACATATAAGATGGTACGAGGCTTTTGATTTCAACCTGTCACTCTTGCCATCATCAGACTCAATGAGAGAATGAAAGTATCAGTATATTTTTTAGGGGCTACATTCTACTTTGAATATATTGGAACATCCCTATACACTCAATGTATATTTTAGAGGTGGCTACAATTTATAAGTTATAAACCGATAAATAGACAAAAACCTTCTATAAGTCCTTAAAATAATAAAATTTATTTGTAATTGTTCAAAACCAGCAAATCAAATCAAATCAAAGTAATCTTTATTATATTATAGGAATTATATATTATATAACAATATATAATAATTGTCTATTATATATTATATTTATAGCAAGTGACTGTGGCAAACAGCAGGCTGTGTTTTTACAATGTTGTACCTTGAAGTTTAAAGGACATTATTTATCTTACTAAAACCAATCTGCAACGTAAACTTACTGTACAAAGAACAATTATTAACAACCCGAGTGCATGAACATTAGTTGTTTCGATTGTATACTTTGAATAATTTTAATAAAAGTTTCGATTTATTTTAATAATGAACCTATGTCCTATTGTGGGCGGTATAAAAATAATAGATATAACACAAATGTATGAGGACTAGATACGATTACGAATAACAACCAAAAGAAAAACAAGCGCTCTGAAGAAATGCTTTATCTAGAGAATTTCCGTCGAAAAACGATGAGGAAGGTTATAACGGATAATGTAATTTATTGAGGCAATCGATTCACTTGAGGATAACGGAGCAAGTCAGCTCTCATATAGCTTCAACATAGTCTATAGTGAACATTGTTTGGATGATGATAAACTGTCCATGTTACAGATCAATAATTGTACTCTTGTTAACTCCTTCGGGAGATCAAATGGGTGGAGTTTCCATTTTAAAAAAGAATTATCTATAGCTTGACTGTCTGAGCAATACCAATGTAGGCATAGAATTTAGTGATAACAAGGTTTTTGAATGTTTTGAAATTAAATTTAGTGTTGATAACCATAGTTTTGTTCTTGCTGAATTTTATAGAAAATAGTAATTTAGTAATATTTTGGGATAAATTAGATTTATATTTTTCTAGAATAAAAGCTCATAATAAGAATTGCCATGTTTTAATAGGAGGAGATTTCAACATAAACATTATGAATAGAGATAATGAAACCACCAAATTCTTCAGCATCATTAAAAGTTATGGATTTCAAACTGCAATATCAACACCGACCAGAATAATTACTGAACCCAGTGCGTAAAATAATTTGTTACCATTTTTACAATATCTGTGGGTTCAATTATTTTAGACAAACTCTCATACATGTAAAGCATATTTCATATTTTTGGTCAACTGCAGAATATTTTAATTTTCATTAAATTTGTATTAATACAATTTTAATATTCATATTTTTAAGTGGAATTAAACCTATTCAAAAATATGATTATGGTTATCGACAAATTGTTTTATTAGTTCAACATTTCCGGTTCGTTCCAAGAGAGTTTTCCCAAAGAGTCAGTTTTCGTAAACTAACTCTTGTAAAAAAGGTCTGATCTTTTTAATTAGTAAAGAAAAACTACCATTTATGTGAACGAGTTCGAAAACCAGGCGAATCGTACGATCCAAAGGGGGGTTTTGTACCCCAAAAATGGGTTTGTAGGGTTTTCAAATTTAACTTTTATTAAAATAAAAGTTTAATTTATGCTATTTAATTCAGCTTAAAAAACAAACAATTTGGTATTTTTGGTGTTTTGATCATTCATCTACGTCAATTGGTTACTGAGATATTGAAAGTGCTCGAACACAGTACGTTGTCTAATGTTATTCTTATGGAGAAAAATAAACATTTTATATCTCGCTTATGGGTATCTCGCTGGGGTGTTGTCAAAACATGTGGTGAAAGTCACCAACATATGACCAAATGGTGAAAAGTTCCATTTAAGGAAAAAGAACGCGAGGAAAGATTGTGGGTTAGGGCTACAGAAATCAAAAACTCACTGAAGCTATAAAAACAGTGTTGAGAAATAAAAGATTTTGAATCAGTTTTAAAACTATCAATATTTATTTGCTTTGTAATAAATTTGTGTAAGAGCTGAAACATTTTCAGAACAGAGTACGTAGGCATCTTTTCAAACAGAGACAGATTATGTTGGATTGCGAATTTATTTTTAACACGTGTGTTGTAATTATGTGATGATTTAATGCATTCTGTAGTGTGTAACTTAATGTAGGTAGCAACCTCATAGATATACAAGCATGGGACGGAGAGAAGACCCAGCCTACTGAAATGATCTTTGCAATTCTAGAGAATTGCAAAGTTGTGGTTGTGAGGTAGCCTCAACATACTTCTTAATGCTTTTTTTCCACACAAAACTTCGCTTGAGATTTAATTCCTTAGCCCCCACAAAATTATTGAGTAGGAGATGTGCGACTGGAGTAAGCAGAAGTAGACTGATTTAAGAAGATCAAGATTTTTGTTTTTTGAGAGATTTTCCAAAACAAAGATTCCTTTAGCCAACTTCTTCTCAATCTTGTCCAACTGCTCACCCCAGTTTATACCACCATCCAATTTCACCCCCAGAAAGTCAACCAGAGAGTTGCACAATTAATTTCACTGTCACCAATGAAGATGTTTGGAATTCTAGCAAATTTGGAGTTATTTTTTTGGTGTATGTTTGGATGCAAAAACAATGAGTTGCTTTCAGGATTGAGCTTCAATTCATTTCAGAAAAAAATTGGGCCGCTCGTTAATTTTTATAATTAAGCCAATCTTGAGTTCTTGATGTTTTAGTTCTTCGTGACGATAGTTGTGTCATCAGCAAAAACGAAAAGGTTGCTTTCCGGGATTTTTTCAAAAATATCGTTAATGTAGATCAAAAAAAGGTGTGGGGCCATTATTGATCAATTTCGGACTGGACTGGACTGACTTAATTTTGAATTTAGAATCGAGTTGAATCTCGGTAACCTGGGATCTGTTACTGAGGTAGGATGAGATCCAACTCAGCGCATCAACACTAATACCGAGTTTGGACAATTTCTGAGTGAGAAGTACTGCATCAACACAATCGAACGCCTTACTGAGATCGGTGTAGCATCCAATCACCGTCTCGCCAGCATCCATTGCCTCAATGCAGCCATTTACAAAATCAATTAAAACCAATTTGGTGGATTTGTTTTTCCTGAAACCATACTGCCTCTCACACAGGAGGTTAATATCCTCCAGGTAAGCCGTCAGTTGATCACAGGCCACCTTTTCAATCAATTTACAAACAACGGGGAGAAGTGATATCGGACAGTAGTTGAACATCTCCCTCTCCTCCCCCTTTTTGAAGATTGCCTTAACCTTGACAATCTTGCAGCCGTCCGGAAAAACGCCACCGCTGATCGAGACATTTTTTATGTTTACCAGGGGTTTCAATATAACATCTTTACAGGACCTCAGAACATTCATACATAAACCATCCACATCGGCAGATCGCACCGGCACCGTCTTGCGTTCCTGATGGTCCACATCTCTTTCTTTCCGACGCTTAAGGGTCAGTCAGACATCCCTAATCAGGAATTACTGAGTGGTCGTTGAAAGCAACTGCTCTTCACTTGTCTCTCAATTCGGCTTACTGAAAAGTGCCTGCGATTTCAGTTATGGGATTCAAGTTGAGTGACCTTTCCAAAAGTCGTGTTTGCCGAAGTTTCCATGACCAAATTGTAATTTTGACTTGGGAAACCTCTGAGGAGCTCTCCTACCTCGTCAAGCATAGGAACTGGCCTATACGCGGACGGATAGTTCGGATCACCTTTGCCCTTGCTGTTCCGTGCCTACGTAGTACTGTATTGTTATGCTATATGGTACATGGTACAGTAGACACCTATTAACCGTACTCACTTCAACATCCCAGATTCCAGGAAATGAATCTCCCAGGGTAGCAGGAACACTGCTACTAAGCATAATGAGGTTGAGGTGAGCAATGAGGTTGACTTTCCACCACGACCTTTAGAATATCAACGGGTACACCACCAGGCCCTGAGGCTTGTTCCGAAAACTCCAGAACATCCGTAACCGGCCTTACTACTCCCTCATCCCTCCTCGCAGATGCTTTAGGCCACCTGAACAGTAATTTTGATCTCAATTTCTCCCAGCTTCATGGGCACAAGCTTTTAGACTATCCCCTAAGTCAGATTGTAAATCCTGATACAACTATTCACAGTGACACAGCTAACACAGGTAATCACTCCATGCTCTTTGCACTGTCTTTGCTACTTTGCCAACATAACTGGCCAGTTTCGGATCCGCTGCGCTCTTCTTCTCAGCATACGCACTGAGATTTAATTTACTTTCAAGATTTTCTTCTTGACATAAAATCTATGATTTAGGGATTATCGATCGTCCTTTTAACACATATATCATGATGAGCGTTATATTTATTAACGAATGTTATACAAACAAAGTACGTTTTTTACTTTCTCCCCTTATACATAGTATATGGAGAAAGTATTGTTTTCGTAAAAATTTTCGAATTTGAGTTGTTAGTGGAAATATTCGTTTTGGTGCTCCCTGAACCCAAAAAAGTGGTTTTTACGTGATGTCTGTCTGTGTGTGTGTGTGTGTCCGTGTGTCCGTGTGTGTGTGTGTGTGTGTGTGTGTGTGTGTGTGTGTGTGTGTGTGTGTGTGTGTGTGTGTGTGTGTGTGTGTGTGTGTGTGTGTGTGTGTCTGTGTGGATGTGTACAGAGCTAGAGCCTTAACCAATGAGCCGATATTTATGAAATTTGGCATGTAGGTACTAATCCACGATATCTCCAGGTGTTTTTTTCATTTTTTTGAATTTTTGATTTTTAAGGGTAATTATCCCCCCAAAACCGCCAAAAAACATGATAAATCCAAATTTCTCAAAAACGGCTCTAACGATTTTGATTAAACTTTGGTCGTTTGTAGAACTTTAGTTTTCAAACAAAATGGCACCACCCGCATTCCTGTAAAAATTCGGGTTCAGAAATTACAGGACTTAAAACATCAAAAATTCAGTTTTTTGGATTTTTCATAAAAATACATAAACATAAACAAATATTACTATTCACCGTTAAAAAGAGCTCAAAAAACTAAATGATTTAGTAATTTGAATTACTATTCTACGGTTGCTGGTTTCGGAGAAAATTGAAATTTTCATTTTGCGGTAAACGCAGTAAGTTGTACCCATGTTATCCTTATGGGGAATAAAAAAAATACTATTTCTCTCTTATTTACTGATCAATTTCATTCAAACTTGATATGCTTTTCAAGTTAGTATTGGAGGAAATTCGAAATATTTTGGCCCTTAATAACCCTGGGGGGGGAATAGGGAGCATTTCCCTCTTAAAACCACGAGTGCAGCAATGGATTCTGTAGTGCCTCCAAAACAGGGATTTGGGTGGATGTTTTTTAAAACAACTTGTTTACAAGATTTTCTGTACATTTGACCGTGCTTTGTATTCTATATTCAGTAAATAAAAATTAATTTATTCATTAAAGTTGGGCTAAAAGGGAGAAAGTATGTGTCAGTTTCCTGATACCGTTTATTCAACTAGGATTGACACAGATCATTATCTCAGGCCTCATGTCATTAAATGGATCCTGAGCTAAATATCACTGTAATTTTATAAGTTCATAAATATTGTTGGCTTGTTAATCCTATACTTTACAGATCATAATTTGTTTTATGGTCATAACTGAATGCTATACAGTAAATATTTAATGGAAGAGTCTGGACAGTAATAATAACTCGTTACGAATAAACGTAATATGTTATAGTTTATAATTGTATAGAGTTAAATTATAAAAACAGCTTTCTGTCGTTTTATTTTATGATGTTTTACACCGAATTGTGTAATTATTTAGGTTATTCTTCACTAATTTCATAAATTTTTAAGACGATTCCATTACTTGTAAGGGTAACATTTAAATACAATTTTACTCCAAAATTCTTTGCAGTACAATTGTTGAGCACAGTTTAAGCTCACTAAAAATATACTGAATTTCGTCAATTGACAAAAATACACCGAACACGTGGAGTAAGATAAAAAATATTTAGAAACAGCTCACCAGCTAGTACTTGACACTGAAATAATTGGTTTTCCGACATCACTGTTTTCACAATTTCGGAAGGCTTATACATGAATGGTACGTAACTGGAACGTACATAACATATTCTACTTTTCGCCCAATACAATCTATATAGCTGGTTGAGATTAGATTGTTTAATGACTGTCATACAACGACCAGTGTGTTGTGGTCCTTCCCACAACCCTTGGCAACCATAAATACAAACAATGAAAAATAAATGTTTTTCTCAGAAGATAAACGCTCCATGAAAGGAGATGGGGGTGTAGAAGAGAGAGTGAGATAAGTAACAAGTACAGTCCATTACACTGATGAAGACGGCGATAGGATGAGTAAACCGTGAAAACAAAGACTTATCTCACAAGAGATTGTAATGCGCTGTCTTGTTAGGGGTAAAGGCTGGATCGTTGACCCACTACTATTTAGACCAATTAAATGCAATAGTCTCGTATTTGTTTAATGTTGTAAGCTGATCAAACATAAGTAAATTATATACTCATTAAAATGTTGTTGTAACTTAACATTTTTTTAATCGAAAGTTGCATGTTCATGCTTATGTATTTCTTTAAATGACATCTTGATTCTATTGTTTATTGTAGTTTATTAACCTATTTAGGACATTTATTGAATAAATGGTTTAACTGAGATAAATAACTAAAAAATATACTAACCTTTTCACATTATAGTTTAGTAAGGAATAGGGATAAAACATAAATTGTTCAAGCTCCAATCATGTGACGTCACAACGCAGTTTCTGATTATGAGTAACGTGTGCAAACATTTCTACTGTACTCTCTCCAACCTACGCTTCTAAGCGTGTAGGCCTATCAGAATTTATAAAAAAAGTTAGATACAACACTAGGAGGATGTGTTGGACCACTTGTGTTTTGACTGAAATATTTATTTCCAATAAAATGTATTGTTAATAAAATTTTAACGCTTTTTATTTGTTTTCACTTTATCAGCAATGATATTTTGTTAAATTAATTTGAATATTTTCTAGTTTATTTTTGAATTTTAATTTTTTCCGAAGCTATCTTTAAAAAAATTAGTATATGTGTATTTTAATCATATATCTTTTTGGTTAGTTTGTTTTTATAACGTACTTAATTTAGTATCTAAAATATTGCACATCAACTTAATTTAGACAAGGATTAGTAGTTATTATAGAAAATGTATAGAGTGATAAACAGAATAACTGTTTGTACATTTATTGTTCAGGGTTTTATAGATGGTACATTATAAATAAATAAAAAAAACTCACATTGATAACGCAGGACATTTTTATTAATTTATACTATGCTTGTTTGTTTTAACTTATGTTTTAACTTATCTACGTAACGGATCTATTATATTTATGCCTGTGTGTAAATAAAATAGGTACATAAAACTTATACAATCTAAAACAAACTGTCAAACCTAGCGTAGACTAATGAGTTTTCTACCGGTACTTACGCATTCTAATATGTTTGTATTGCTAGCTATCAATTCAATTATTTCACATACTCAGCAAATTTAGCTATGTTCTTCGTATTTATTGTACTCTGTATTGGATTCATCCACTGATAAATAAATAAGCACACAAATAAATAACAACAAACGCAACTCACAAGCCTGATACTAGGGTTGCTTATTAGAAGGCGAGGAGTAAAAAGCATTAACTGCATTAAAAATGGCATACAATAAATTACTCTTACATCAAAACTACATATATTAACACTTATAATGTACTAAAGGCGGTAAATTTACGTAAATACTGTGTAAGGCATTGATTTTGACCAGTGGCACAGGACATCAAGGGGCCCAATCAGAGAATGACAGAATAAAAATGGCGTCACAGCTTATAAACAATTGCTACCCTATGTTATATGATTTCCCTAATTTAATAGCCAATAGTAGATAACTTACCCAATTTTGTAGTCAATAACCTGTAACGCCATTTTGGTCTTGTCATTCTATGATTGGGCCTGATGATCGGTGTAACCAGCTGAAGTCGATTCCCTTACACCATATTTCATTTTAATTTACCAATTGCTTGAATGAGAGTCTAGATCTATAATTTTTATATATAATCAAATGGCTACATAATTTTTATAATATAAACAAATATTATTTCTTATATTGGTTTTTATTTACGCACGGCTTTATTAGTTGCGAATTTACACAAATACTTTATTTGTTGCTGATACAATCATTTGTTTACTACATGCATAGTTTATAACATCACAAAAACTGATACCAAGTAATCATATGAAAATGCTTAAACACACTACATATTTGATTAAATAAACGATGATACATATAAATACTGATTATTGTATCCATATAATTGTTACAACACATATCATGCTACTTAAGAAGTTGTATCCCAATACAAATATAAGTTCCAAGCTTCCACTTGTGAGGTTAACAATAATAAATAATTAAAGTAAATGGTTATAATACACACTTACAACACACACTGAAGCCGTGAATGGTTAACACACTTAAGTGTTATATTCATTAGCGTCTGTGAAAGACTGTTTAATTGCTACCTCTACAATAGCAAACGAGTTTAATGAGATTTTCTCCTCACACTCTTAACTCATGCTCAGTAATACGCTTAGTAATGTTTAAACCGTTTCATATTCATAATAAAATTAGGTATCGTTATATATCTAGACTCTCAGCAATTTATTAAATATTCATAACATTTAATAAAGTTTTACCAAAATATGTAGGTATTACTTTATAATCTGTATACTGCACTACATACGCAGATTACTTATACACCCGTGTATAGCTGGTGTTTCTAAATTAATGGTACTAATTTCGGGATATTGTTCCTTATGTCAAAAGGAATGTAAATCATCTTATAACTGTTAGTCTGTTTCTTTTAGCTTTTTGCTTCATAACGTTTTAACAAAATTTAACAACATCTTTGTAGGTCTTTTTTCATAAAAACTTGTTGTCTCATAAAGTCATAACGTTTCTTAGTTATGGCAGCAAAATTAAGCCATGTGTTCCTTTTCCAGACATACTTCAGTTAATTTTAACCCAATTTTTAAATGTTCGTACAAATATCTATTCAAAATTAAAAGTTAAAAATGTTGTTACATTGTAAAAGTTTTGTTTGTAATTTTTGATATTTAAGGTTAAAAATTATTAATGGCCGCCATTTTTAAACGGGAAGACTTTATGCTACACAATTTGTCTAAAAAGGACCTACCAAGAAGATCATTTAACCAAAGTTTGGTTGAATTTTTCAAGCAGTTTTTTAATATAAATTGTATAGTAAAAATCACAAACGGTAAACGTAAAGAAAAAAACCCTGGTTATATTATGATTTTACGTTCCTTTACACACACGGAACAATATCCCGAATTTAGCGACATCCATTTGTATAAAAGATGTATAAATATGTGAGTAAAGTGTAATCTCCATGTTACAATAACATAAGGTGTCTACAACATCACGGAGACTTGTGTTTCATTAAACCTCCCCTCCCACGATACCGATTCCTTGTAAGTACGTTGTTGTTCACGCACCAGCCACGCTGATCTTTAGCGTAAAATCTTATTTACAGGAACTACAACATTTATCACGTAATACAATTGAAGCAAATAGTTTTGCAAAGGCCAATGATTGTCACATTTCAACAATAAACCAACTTGAGGTCTAAAAACACTTTCAACTGTTCCAGTGATGTAGTTTTAACTAATGTATCATTTAAGCTTGGTTATAATTATTCAGACTAACCTATATGACATATAATTTACACATGAAATCATTTTTGCGTTGGCCTAATTTAGTTGTATAATAAATTATATCAAATTCTGATGATGTTACATTCATTCATCAAAATGTTTTATTACAATTAAGACTCTGATTTCTGATGTTATGGATATGCATTTTTTATATTTACCTTCCATACGATTGATACAGTTTCATGATACGTTTAATGCTTGTAAATATCATGTTTTATATATTATGGTGATATTGAACTAAAGTAGCGTCTAAGTAATATAAAATAAAAAAAACATACTAAGACAACCACAAACGTATACATTTTGTTACAAAACTGAATAAATATTTCAATAAAAATACAATTCATGACATTTTAATGCAAATATAAATTGCAATTATAAAAGTTTGACATAAAATCATTTACTTGTAACTAAACATATACTTCAAAAGTGCATACATTTCACAAAATTATTACAAATACTGGCACAATGGTGAAGAGTAAACTGCTTTAAATCTTCATTATAAATGTTTTTATTTTAAGTTATTCACCTGTGGCAGATATTTTAACATTAACAACAATAACTAATACATTGGATAATTAACAATATTTTAAATACATAGGAAATAGTGATTGCAATAACATATATTAACAATAACTTGGGCTAGTTAATTATTACTACAACTTATTAGTAGAATGACAAAACTATAACCTTTGTAAATATTTAATACAAATAAATATAGTTTAACTGGAGAACTACAATAAATATGCAATAATGTAAAAAAATAATGCATTAAAAGGAACACTAAGTATAAATAAAAATACCCCCGTAGCAGCAAACCTGTGTACTCAGCGAATTTCCGATGCATATATATGTAGCTTAATACCACATAAAGCCACATACCAAGTTTCATCAATATACATTCATAAATAAACGATTTATGAAATTTTAATTATTCTCCATAAGAACAACATGGTGGCTGAGTATGCAGGGTTGATGAAGCAAGGAACACAAAAAATGGGGTTTTATAGAACTATCAATATAACTCAAGAAGGTAAAGCCACATACCAAATTTTATTAATTTATGTTCATAATTAAGGGAGAGAACACGTTACTTATTGTCCATAAGAATAACATAACAGCTGAGGACGCATGTTTGCTGCTTCGGGAACTATCAGCCAAAAATGCTTTTAGTGTAAATGTCAATAGACCACAACAATATGAAGCAATATACCAATTTATATCAGGATAAGTTGATAAATAAGCGAGAAATACAATTTTTCTTATTCTCCTTAAGAATGACATTGGACAACGTACTGTGTTTAGCACTTTTAATATCTCTGTAACCATTTGACGTAGAGAAATGATCAAAACACCAAATTGTGCGTATTTTTAAGTTGATTCCAATAGAAAAAACTAAAATTTGACTTTTTTCAAAAATTATATGTAAAACACTCAAAAAACCCATCTTTGGAGTACAAAACCCCCCCCAAAATACCTCTTCGGATAGGTTGATCTGACTGGTTTTCGAACTTAGTCATAAATGCTGCTTTACACTTTTATACAAAATTTCATCAAAATCGGATAATTTTTACGAGAGTTATCGTGCTCACGGACACATATATAAGCTTTAGCTCACGGACAACTTATATATATATATATATATATATATATATATATACAGTTTCGAACAAAAGGTGTTTTTAGGGTCTGGGGACCTCAAAATGAAAAGCTATCATGGTCCTGGGCCTAGGTATTACCATGCCGACTGTGGTAATAGATTCTTCCCTATAGGGAAAATTCACTAAAAACACGAAAACCTATCAATTTGCATCACTATTTTATATATACAGGGTTAGGACAAAGTAAGGATACCCCCTGTAATCTTTTGAACGGATTGAGATAGGAAAACAAAACTCAAGACACATCTATAATAAAGAAAATTCACTTTTTGGTCAGTATCATAATTTTGCTTGCCAAGTTTTTTAAATGTAAAGCCCCATTGGGTGACACATCATTTTGACGGTCTTTATAAAAGAAGAAGAATATTGAAAACTAGAGGATTTAATCTCAAGCCAGTACAATAAGACGTCCAATTATTAGAATTGTAATTTTTGCCCAATGACGAGTACTTAGAGAAAATACTTACAAGACTCATAGCATTACTTTTATTCATATGCATGTTCTTGACTATTTGATGGTAAGGACTGCTTATAAAATGTCCAGGCACATGCATATCAATGCAAATAATTGACTGTCTATTTGTAAGTGTCACCTATCACTTAATGCAACTTAAGCACTACACTTAATTATCGAAATGCATAATTCGGGGTTCAAATAGTGACATGTTGGTAAATCCTAATTTAAAATGTATTTTTACAATAATTTTGTAATTACCTTTGTTATCAAAATAATGCCAAGCTTTTGAAGCTATTCGTGGTTATTTCCCAGTTACGAGAACAACTTTACGATGGTTATAATATTTACATAGAAACAACAAACAGAACAACCATGTAACGATGCATGTTAAATGACGTGAACTTCTTGTTGTAGATGGATACCATTTCCGTGTATTTTACTGAGTATGTTTTTTCGAGTAAAGTAAATCATTTATATTTAGCAAGTTTTTTTCTATAAGTGTTGCTTATGTAGAATGTTTTAAAGGAAAATCGTTATAATGTTCAAGAGGCAAAATACCCTTAAACGACCAAGGCTTGGAAAAGCTTGTTCTTGACTTTAATTCTACTTCTAAGCTTCTTACATCCTGCGTCATTTAGGCTAATTGACCGTGCATTTCTTGATTGTTCACTGTTATACTTCTGTTTTATAGAATTGATGATTACATGCATGGACTCATTTATGAAACTAAAATTTATATTTTCCTTTCAGTTTGATTTAAAAGGTTGGTTACTTAAATTTCCAGCCATGATGTTTATTTGTCCATAGGTTAATTCGCCCATTTTTGTTTCCGCATATCTCGATGGGTTTTTAGTCAAAAGAAGAATCATACTGGTGAGAGATGGCGGTCACATTTTACCTTATTATAAGTGTATTAAATGGGTTTATGTTCTTGAAAACGGGATCTCAGAGGGCTAGTTGTATTACTCATTATATCATTATAACATTTTACAAAATTATTGTAATGAAATCCTTGTTTTGCTGCCAGTTACTACTTAGTAGTCTATTTAAGGCTGAAGTTAGTGATAATTTGTTGAACAAATAAAAACCTTCATGACAATATATTATTTAACTCTATAATTCGACTTATATATTCAAATATTTTATATGTGATAGAAAGGTGAACAAAATTTAACTATATGCCCGTTTACTTGTAACCAAAACATTCAAGTGTTTTTACGATATTTAATTAAATATTATAAGTACAATCAAGTGTTAACAACTTGGTTTCATGGGTTAATTAATGGGAACACTTCAAGCCGGCAAAGGGCTCTCGAAGTGTAATTGGTTTGCCTGCAGTCTACATTTTGAACAGTAATTGTGGTTTTATGTGGACAAACAGTGGCAGTGTTCAATCAGTGAGAGAAAATATATTTTATAGTTCAAACCTTCCTCCGCAATATTTGTATGGATCTTGTGAAATGAACCAGCTCATAACATGATATATTTTTCTCTACCAAAAACATAAATCAAAACATCCAACAGTAGTTGTACTTTTAAGCGGTTTTTACATAAACAAATTTAACAATTAATAACTCATACTTAAATCATGTAAAACATTATAGTCAATTTAATTATAATATAAAAATACTGTAATGGCGAGTAAAAAGATTCAATTGTTTCTAAATATGGTAAATTCCGGAAAAGTAGCCACTGTATTCAAGTAAAATTTGGAAACAACTCCAACTCAGCTCCGTTCATGCATCTTGCATAAAAAGTATAAAAGGTGTCAAAACTGAGAGTTTGTTTTTAATTTAGTTTATATTGTAAAACTTTAAGATGGACTCTCTATACATATGTTCGACTAATATATGTTTGAATCCAGTTTAACAAACAAACATGAATCGTATGTTAATATAATTCCATATTCTATTACTTTAATATCTATTATCTAGATTTATTAACAACTTTATTTATAATTATACAACTTTTTTAATTATAATTATGTACCTCTTATATTTATTTTCGTTTTATATAAATATTATATCGATGGTTATTTTGGTTATAAAACCAATGGCATAGTTTAAAGTTGGTCATATATTGTGGTCAATGTCATAAACCTTTAAATATATTGTCTAGCATAATGGCCGGTTTTAATTACTGTCCATGATCAAAGCTGGACATGTGATTTATAGTGATGACAACTACCCTTCTTGATAGTTGCTTTGGATTCAGGGAATTATAGCTGTAAGCAGCCAGAAGATACGAAAATATTAAAATATGTTTGCGATTCAAAATCCTGTCAACTACAATGTCCTCTCTACATCCGCTTCATGGGAGCCTCATTTCAAATTTTATAATAAGAACTAATACAAATTTGTTGGTAAAAATATGTAAAATTATAATTTTGTACCTTTTATATTATTTTTGTTTTATATAAATATTATCTCGATGGTTATTTTGGTTATAAAACCAATGAAATAGTTTAAAGTAGGTTATCATGGTCCTTGATATATTGCAGTTAATGTCATAAACATTTAACTATATTGTCTAGCATGATGGCCGGTTTTAATTACTGTCCATGTTGCTGGACATGTGATTTATAGTGATGACAACTACCCTTTTTGATAGTTGCTTTGGATTCTGACGCGATCGGAGGATTTGCCAAAGAAGATCCGGATGGCAAAACATTACCTCCTTTTAAACTGAAGTCACACTGTGCAACGCAATTAAGTATTTTTTTATACATTATCAATTCGTCAATGGTCATCATAGATGTTCGTGTTCAAATATATGTTATTGTTTTCAGGAGTAAACAAATCAATAATTTCAATACATAGGATTATGTAGTGACGATGACGTTTGTGACATGTGTTTATGTAATCTGCTGATCGAGGCGAATCACTCAACAAGATTATTGTTGAATATATTCTCTAGCAACATATTCTAATTAGTTATTGAAAATTCGAAGGGATTTCGGATTTGTTGAAATATATAAATTTACTCTGGTGATTTAGCCTAGAGCTAAAAATATAAAATTATCTAGATTAAACTGATAAAGATACTTGAATATATATAATTGACGCTTTAATGTCTGTTTTTGATCATGAGTCTTATGAAATCAATAAAATTCTAGACTAACTGTGTTAATTATTATGTTTTGATCTTTATTCAAACTGATTTGAACTTTTTTAACATATAGTCAAAAAAAACAACACCATAACACTAGGTAATATTCTCCTTGAACTATGGGTCTCTTTAAATACAAAAAACAATTGGTATCATCTTTGGCTTGGTAACTGTTTAATGGCACATCGTAATAGGATATCAAGGCAATAGAAAAATTTATATATTGTAATTTATTTGCGTTCGTAATGAAACACACCAACCAATATTTATATATTTTATCTCTAATACAAGGTCCATATTCAGTCAAGAGTAAATACAATTTTTAAAACAACGTCCCTCCATCCTATAACATAGACATAAGTAGGTACTAACACGATTTAAAAAGGTAATTTGTTACAGTCCGACGAATACACGACATTGAATGTTTGTTTTTGCTGCTCCGTCATACACAGATGTTTGACAGATGGAACTGAATTCCATGAAAGGTTCGTAATTCACCCATAGACACCTTTTCCTTTCAAAAATTCTTTACCAGAGCAGCCTGTGTGCTTGATTGAATTGCTTGCTCGCTTTTATATATAATCACCGTCCTATTTACTAGTGCAGTATGAATGTAAGTTGGTAAGTGTTTGTGATACAAGATATGTTGTTTTACATATAAATAAATAAAAAATAAAAGGAAAAATAACCTACGTCTCAAAACACTACAACATATATTTACACTTATACTGTACTTACTTACATACAAGACAATACATAACCAACATGATGGTAGAAGGCGATCGATTTCAAATCGTCACACGGATCATCATCAGACCCAATCAGAGAATCTGGTGGATTTGTTTGAAGTTATAGATTTTTCGACTGGTTGAAATCGATCGTTTTGTACCATCGTTTTGTATATTTATCGTCCTGTATGTAAGTGCTGTATATGCGTAAAAATGGTTAGTTTTGTTAGGAGACGTAGTTTGTTTTATCCTTCTAATTTTAACAACACGTAATATGCTACTCAATAAAATATGCTACTTCAGAAATAATTTGCTTTTATCGTAAACAAATTGCACTCCTGGTTGTATGTCAAATCGTGAAGGGTGTATTTTTTATTGGTAAATATTACACGGGTTAGATAGAATATGGTTATTTTCCATTTTAATGTTTACAAAAATGCGAACAGTTTTCCACAGTGGGTAAAATCCACTGATTGTACTTGAAAACCTATATTCTTTGCCTTATGAGTGTTTGTTATAATAAAAACAGATTTAATTACAAATTGCAAGTTTCATTGTAATAAAAGTATACGTACGTTCCAGCATGTATACATTATCAGATTATATTTCCTGTTTAATAAAACTATATGATTCTTTGAATATTTTAATTAAAATACGACATTTATTTATACAAATGTATCGTACTAAATATGTACCAAATATAATGCATAGATTACAAATAATATAAAATCACTAAACAACTAAAATACATGCATGAGTTAGGAAGAAATACAAAATTAACTAATTTGACCGTAAACGATATCAAAGTTTTACTACGAATAAATCAAATGTGAGATTGGTTATGACATGCAAATGAAAATTAAATCAATAATAAAATACAAATGTATAATATACGGAAATATAATAACATATCAAGGGTAGTTAAATTTGTCATGGGTTATCAACTGCAGCAAATAGTTGGTAAATGATTAAAAAATATTAACGCTATAAATTTCACATATATTGAGTGGACTTACAACAAACCCTGTTTTCTTATTTGATGCTGTATGAGGTGTAAATAATTATTTAAGTGTCTCAATACTAATAAGGGTATAACATAAAGGCAAATATTATGATTTCATAACACAATGAAAACAGCGAGTGGAGCGTTTCATCGCACGGATCGTTTACAGCAGCGAACCTGGTTAATACTTGTTTCTCTACACATGTTATTTTTGTAAGAGGTTAGGATTATTAGTAATCCGGATATAAGAGGGTTCCAAGAATACCTAATATATTAAATAATAAATTGTTCAAATCCCATTCGTCATAATCATGCATTTGTTTAGTCTCTGTATACGGTTAATTAATATCTGTATTCAGGGTATATAATAGTAGCAGAGCTTTATTTAAGTTTTTTTCCATGTGTGTGTTTCCATCTACAAGACACCGTACGGATTAATGTCTTGTAAAGTCAGATAAAAATAGTTGTAAAACTGTAACCTTAAGTTTACTTCTGGTTAGCTAATCACTACTATTATAAAAATAAGGTGGTGTCTGTCTGTTTGTCTATTGTTCCATCAGGCCAAAACTACTGGACCAATTCTACTGAAATTTTGCACATATGTAGTCTATGTACCGAGGAGTGTCATAGGCCTATCGCCGTTTAGAAACTTCCTCAGGGCTCTGCCCCACGGGACTTCCAAGATCACATGTTATTCTTATGGAGGTGAGTTTAATTTGGTTTATGTCAATTGTGTGTTTTCCTAATTTAATCCATTTAAATAAACAGCTTTTATAACGAGCATATAACTTTAGACTGTCATTGTTTTGTTTACGATTTTTATACTCTGAATTTTCACCCCGTTGCGAAGCATGGGAATAGCAGCTAGTAATCTATAAAAGTGAAAGTAATTGAAAAGGGTTTCTTATGAAAACGCAACCAAACTTACAAATATTAAAAGCACAACTGTGGCTTTCTTTCAAATCACTTGAAAAGAAGATTGGACTGTTGCATAGAAGTTTTAAGTGTTTGATTGAGTACTTATTACAAGAAATTGTATTTTAGTTACAAATTTATAGTTATTAGAAGTAGTATAAGTGAGAAAATAAATAAAACCTAATTTAGCTAGATAAAACATTTGTATTTCTTCTATAAAGTCGAGCAATACGTAAAAAAAAACTTGAAGCTATTAAATATGTAACTAAATTTTTTTTGCACAAAAATAATAGAAAATAAGCACAACTTCACAAGAGCACGCAAGAGAAGAAAAATAACAAGAAATGTTTTAATTAAAACATAGAACCATAGAGCAAAGTAATGTTAGTATGTTGTCATCCGGCTAGTACCTGATTTTTCTTGTTTATAAAATAATACTTTTATATGCAGATTTGTTCTCAACTCGCTGTAAATGTACTCTAAAGTTTATGCACATAATGTGTACTCAATCAGGGATGTATAAATGTATTCGTTAACATTGTTCATTAAAGTATTAATTCTTCAACATTGACTGTAGTACTTCCTAACAATGTTTCATTGTAAGGCACATGCACCGCTTTGGCTAACTACAGATTGCTTTCTTCGGTCATTCGCATTCAACCTATAAAGCAACATCTTAGAAATATGTTGTTGGCTTTATTAACATTTTGTGGAATAGGTAAAATACTGAAGTTATCATATGAATATTGCACTTAAACCGATCACCTTCATTACTTTAAACACATATAACTAAAAATAAAATAGCATATTTAGTTAAAAATATTAAGTTATTAAATCCGAAATTGTATTGTAGAGTTCATAGCTTTACTTTGAATTAAATATAGTATATGCTACAGGGTTATATTATAAAATATTTTTAGTTATTACTTAAAATAATAATTTTTTTAAATATTATTAGTTGACAACTTAAATGGGTAGTAATATTTAATATCACAAAATAACTGAGCACATTTAGAAGAAAATAAGCGATGAGAAAATAACAGATGGCTGAAAGAAATCTAATATCGAAATTCACGCTTCTTGGGCTGCGAAGTTGCTTTTAACCTTTATTAAAATGGTTGTATTAAAATGGTGCAAGTATTATGTTAATAATACTACACTTTGTATGTAACACCATTTGAATGTTCTACTATCCTTAATTATAATTTAATACACATTCAGACATTTGTGTTTACTTTTTCAAATCAAATCCTTATGGTATTAAAAATAATGGTTAGTCACAGGTTTTTATATATAAATACTGTCTAATTTCACAATTTTAAAGTAGGTATTTTACTTAAACATGCCTATTTATATAACCGTTTTAATTATGCGCTCTTTAGTAACTACATCACTGCTGTAATGTAGCACCGTTGGTGGCGAGATGACAATTCGCTTTATTATTATACTTTTAGTTTGTTCTGATAGGCCATTACAAATATTTAAACTAAATGTATGCCTACGTAATGATAATTTTTATTTTTTTTTTTTAACACGCAAATAATACCTTTTTAAATTTAAATGTAGGATTTTTAAATATAAATCAGAATTAATTTACAGATCATAGGCGTTTTTTAGCTATTATAACTAAGAAATATTTAACTTCCTAGCATTATACAAATGTTAATGTACTAGTAATTATTTCTCATTCTAGAGGTCTAACAGACATTTTGGACTACTTATTTTATCTAAGAAAAGGCGTTGGAGACGCGGTTTAAAGCAATGTGATAAGACGGTCGTAGGAATGGTTACGCCAGATAGTTCTAACATGAGCTAGAGTCTTTATAGTTTTGGGAAACAAATAATGTGGTATTTAAAATTTGAGCTTTAAAATGCAAGACATATGTTCACACCTTGCATGGCCAAATGTGAAATGGTTCACTTCGTCATTGTCAATTATGGGGTGGGCGACGTGTCGGCCCATGATTTAGCTGTGTTAGTGTATCTCCTTATTTGATTGGTCATAATAGAAATACCGATAATATCCCTGCTAACAGTAATCACATATTGTAAATTTGATGCTTATTTTTAAAATAATAAGTTGACGGCAAACAAAGGAAGTGAGTTTAATAATATAGAAAAATCGAACTGCTGAAATTAATTTATTGAATAGAGATAACTGCATCTTCATCGACTTATGCTTGAGCTTGGAAAATAAGTAATCATTTTACTCTCTGTAGTCTTTACTAATATGCTGGTTAAATTTGTTATGCCATTAAATAGTTGTACTATACATTTTACGGTATCTAGTAAACCAAATTACATTGGAAACAGTATATTTCAATTGGTGGCAGCTAATGTTCGTAAAAACACCTTAAACAATATAAATAATTCACTATCAGGACAACTTACTTTTATACAATAGCCGTTTAGAAACTATATTTTCCGGTTGTTGTTTTATTGTCATAGTAAGGAAGAGAAATCAGATGTGACGTCTGGGTTTTTGTTTTTAGAAATTGGTACGTACAAATTTGTCATGAAAGTTTTTTTTTTATTCATACAAATCAAACAGTTTTACAAATTCACACGTGAACAAACAAATAGTAACTAAACCACTCTTACTCTCACTAATATTTCTGTGATTAAGTTCTATAGTGTCATGGCTGTATAATGTAATTAATGCTCTAATCTGGGTGTTTTCACTCTAATACCTTAATGTCTCAACCTGCACACAGCACAGTCATATGGTATAGTAAAGCATCATCACATTTATTAAGTGATATAGCCACTGGAAGAAAACCCGATAAGAAAAAAGTAAAATTTTACATTATTCTACAACACCACGTAATTTACTCTGATTTTCCGTCACAAATAGGCTGTTCTTTACTTTATCCATCTATTCTTCAGTCTAAAAAACAATGAAGTAACTATGTATTTCCGCCTAAAGGGTTACTCTTTTATACATACACTGTATATTCTGCTTCTATAGCTGGTGGAAGCTATATCATCATTATAATATATTGGAAATGCACAAGACTTGAAATTTTAGTCGATAATAAAAACCTGAATTCAGTTTTTTTTTCATAAAAAAACACAATAAATAATGTTTTAAACCGTTGTCTTTAGTAGACATAAATCATTCAATAAATTGATCAGGACATAAACTCAAGGATTAAATTCAAATCGGATTATATTTACTAAACAATTACTAGAAATATATCTAAATAGTTTTTAAAGACCAAATTTTAGGTATTTGTTTACGTGTTATTTACTAAGTGGTTGTTGATTACAATATTTCAAATGAATATTTTGAGATATAATTTGAGAAAACTGCGTACATCATCATTATCAATTATATGTATTCAATACAACTATAAGTTAGTGTTTTAATCAATTCATCTTTTACTTGTTTTCTATGAACGGCACATGAGTTTAAAAACTGTTCCAAAATATAATAAAAAATACTATAAAGCCGTAAAGCTATCAGTGAAAAAAATTGCACATTACCGATTTGAAAATTAAATATTAAAAACAAAATACCTATACATACATATGTATGTACCTATACATATATTGAATAGAATGTAAAGGAAATTGTTTGTAAGATAATTGAAATCAACACGTAATATGCTAATAAAAAAGTTGTTGAGATAATTGAATGTACTGAAATCGTTGAACAGTTTAAAACAAAACTTAATTGTAAGTAATCTGTTTTAGTTTTTACTTAAGTGTATTCCGGTTTAAACAGGCTAAGGTTAAGGGATTTAAACAGGTTATCTAAAGAAGGTTGGTTTAAACCACCTTCTATCAGTTATCCTAAAAAGCCTTTTAAAGGAAAAATGAAGACAAAGTGGTAAAAGATTACCTCAGAGTTTTGGCAATACAGATTTTCCAATCTCTTGAAATAAATATCGATAAGATTTTAGATTTATTTAATATTTATAAAGAAATATACCAACAGATATTTTATCTAAATTCTTTATCTCTTCACAGCTAAAAGTTTTATCATATAATAATTGCGTTTAACCACTCAACTTTATGAACAACAGAATAATGACGATGTTTAGTAAATGTTTGATGTGTTTTAAACGAGTTAGTAAATTTCGGATGCATATCACTTTTTCAATTCATACTCCATTATATTATAAAAACACATAAATTGTTGAATATCTTTGGGCAAGATATTCATCCATAGATTAAAAGTTGGAATCGATGGTTTTACAAGTAGATCTCAACAGATTGTTTACCTGCAGATGGATACATCCAGGTGAAAACCAAAGTTCCGATCGGATGAATTGTTCAGTCCTTAACAACCTAATTAATCGTTTATTTTCATCCTATGGTTTCCATCACTATTTGCAGTCAGTTTTATTTTTAGCTTTACCAAGCTTCTAAAATATTTTTATCAACAGTTCCATACGTATTATTTTTTTAAACAAACATAAAAGCTTGTCGTTTTAAATGAAAACAATAAATCAATTTTGATCTTAAAGTTGAGTGGTTAAACGCAATTATTATATGATAAAACTTTTAGCTCTTAAGAGATAAAGAATTTAGATAAAATATCTGTTGGTATATTTCTTTATAAATATTAAATAAATCTAAAATCTTATCGATATTTATTTCAAGAGATTGGAAAATCTGTATTACCAAAACTCTGAGGTAATCTTTTACCACTTTGTCTTCAATTTTCCTTTAAAAGCCTTTTTAGGATAACTAATACAAGGCGGTTTAAACCAATCTTCTTTACATAACCTGTTTTAATCCCTTAACCTTAGCCTGTTTAAACCGGAATATACTTAAGTAAAAACTAAAACAGATTACTTACAATTAAGTTTTGTTTTAAACTGTTCAACGATTTCAGTACATTTAATTATCTCAACCACTTTTTTATCCATACGGCGGGATTAAGATGTTTGCCTGATTCTTCAGGTGGTTTCTCATTGGTAGTGGGGGAGTTGCCCGCACTCCGTGCTGCGGTACGTAGTATTCATCTGTTTAGTGGAAGTATAGATGAAACATCCATACGACGGGGTTTAGATGTTTACCTGATTCTTCGGGTGGTTTCTCATTTGTAGTGGGGGAGTTACCCGCACTCCGTGCTGCGGTGCGTAGTATTCATCTGTTTAGTGGAAGGATAGATGAAACATCCATACGGCGGGGTTAATATGTTTGCCTGATTCTTCGGGTGGTTTCTCATTGGTAGTGGGGGAGTTGCCGCACTCCGTGCTGCGGTGCATAGTATTCATCTGTTTAGTGGAAGGATAGATGAAACATCCATACGGCGGGGCTAAGATGTTTGCCTGATTCTTTGGGTGGTTTCTCATTTGTAGTGGGGGAGTTGCCCGCACTCCGTGCTGCGGTGCGTAGTATTCATCTGTTTAGTGGAAGGATAGATGAAACATCCGTACGGCGGGGTTTAGATGTTTGCCTGATTTTTTGGGTGGTTTCTCATTTGTAGTGGGGGAGTTGCCCGCACTCCGTGCTGCGGTGCGCAGTATTCATCTGTTTAGTGGATAGATAGATGAAACATCCATAAGGCGGGTTTTTTAGGCGTTTCGACATATTGAATAGTTTTTTTTTATTTTGTTGGGATAAGCTTATCACATGATCTGATTCCAATTAAAATGTTTTAGTTCAATCTATTATTTAATACATATTGTCAACAATTTTATTAACTCACGTTAAATCATGCAATATCTGTCGTAACTTTATGAACAACAGAATAATGACGATGTTTAGTAAATGTTTGATGTGTTTTAAACGAGTTAGTAAATTTTGGATGCATATCACTTTTTCAATTCATACTCAAAAAACACATAAATTGTTGAATATCTTTGGGCAAGATATTCATCCATAGATGAAAAGTTGGAATCGATGGTTTTACAAGTAGATCTCAACAGATTGTTTACCTGCAGATGGATACATCCAGGTGAAAACCAAAGTTCCGATCGGATGAATTGTTCAGTCCTTAACAACCTAATTAATCGTTTATTTTTATCCTATGGTTTCCATCACTATTTGCAGTCAGTTTTATTTTTAGCTTTACCAAGCTTCTAAAATATTTTTATCAACAATTTCATACGAATTCTTTTTTTTTAAACAAACATAAAAGCTTGTCGTTTTAAATGAAAAAAAATAAATCAATTTTGATCTTAAAGTTGAGTGGTTAAACGCAATTATTATATGATAAAACTTTTAGCTCTTAAAAGATAAAGAATTTAGATAAAATATCTGTTGGTATATTTCTTTATAAATATTAAATAAATCTAAAATCTTATCGATATTTATTTCAAGAGATTGGAAAATCTGTATTGCCAAAACTCTGAGGTAATCTTTTACCACTTTGTCTTCATTTTTCCTTTAAAAGGCTTTTTAGGATAACTGATAGAAGGTGGTTTAAACCAATCTTCTTTAGATAACCTGTTTAAATCCCTTAACCTTAGCCTGTTTAAACCGGAATACACTTAAGTAAAAACTAAAACAGATTACTTACAATTAAGTTTTGTTTTAAACTGTTCAACGATTTCAGTACATTCAATTATCTCAACAACTTTTTTATTAGCATATTACGTGTTGATTTCAATTATCTTACAAACAATTTCCTTTACATTCTATTCAATATATGTATAGGTACATACATATGTATATATAGGTATTTTGTTTTAAATATTTAATTTTCAAATCGGTAATGTGCAATTTTTTCACTGATAGCTTTACGTCTTTATAGTATTTTTTATTATATTTTGGAACAGTTTTTAAACTCATGTGCCGTTCATAGAAAACAAGTAAAAGATGAATTGATTAAAACACTAACTTATAGTTGTATTGAATACATATAATTGATAATGATGTACGCAGTTTTCTCAAATTATATCTCAAAATATTCATTTGAAATATTGTAATCAACAACCACTTAGTAAATAACACGTAAACAAATACCTAAAATTTGGACTTTAAAAACTATTTAGATATATTTCTTGTAATTGTTTAGTAAATATAATCCAATTTGAATTTAATCGTTGAGTTTATGTCCTGATCAATTTATTGAATGATTTATGTCTACTAAAGACAACGGTTTAAAACATTATTTATTGTGTTTTTTATGAAAAAAAAACTAAATTCAGGTTTTTATTATCGACTAAAATTTCAAGTCTTGTGCATTTCCAATATATTATAATGATGATATAGCTTCCACCAGCTATAGAAGCAGAATATACAGTGTATGTATAAAAGAGTAACCCTTTAGGCGGAAATACATAGTTACTTCGTTGTTTTTTAGACTGAAGCATAGATGGATAAAGTAAAGAACAGCCTATTTGTGACGGAAAATTAGAGTAAATTACGTGGTGTTGTAGAATAATGTAAAATTTTACTTTTTTCTTATCGGGTTTTCTTCCAGTGGCTATATCACTTAATAAATGTGATGATGCTTTACTATACCATATGACTGTGCTGTGTGCAGGTTGAGACATTAAGGTATTAGAGTGAAAACACCCAGATTATAGCATTAATTACATTATACAGCCATGACACTATAGAACTTAATCACAGAAATATTAGTGAGAGTAAGAGTGGTTTAGTTACTATTTGTTTGTTCACGTGTGAATTTGTAAAACTGTTTGATTTGTATGAATAAAAAAAAAACTTTAATGACAAATTTTTACGTACCAATTTCTAAAAACAAAAACCCAGACGTCACATCTTGATTTCTCTTCCTTACTATGACAATAAAACAATAACCGGAAAATATAGTTTCTAAACGGCTATTGTATAAAAGTAAGTTGTCCTGATAGTGAATTATTTATATTGTTTAAGGTGTTTTTATGAACATTAGCTGCCACCAATTGAAATATACTGTTTCCAATGTGTTTTGGTTTACTAGATACCGTAAAATGTATAGTACAACTATTTAATGGCATAACAAATTTAACCAGCATATTAGTAAAGACTACAGAGAGTAAAATGATTACTTATTTTCCAAGCTCAAGCATAAGTCGATGAAGATGCAGTTATCTCTATTCAATAAATTAATTTCAGCAGTTCGATTTTTCTATATTATTAAACTCACTTCCTTTGTTTGCCGTCAACTTATTATTTTAAAAATAAGCATCAAATTTACAATATGTGATTACTGTTAGCAGGGATATTATCGGTATTTCTATTATGACCAATCAAATAAGGAGATACACTAACACAGCTAAATCATGGGCCGACACGTCGCCCACCCCATAATTGACAATGACGAAGTGAACCATTTCACATTTGGCCATGCAAGGTGTGAACATATGTCTTGCATTTTAAAGCTCAAATTTTAAATACCACATTATTTGTTTCCCAAAACTATAAAGACTCTAGCTCATGTTAGAACTATCTGGCGTAACCATTCCTACGACCGTCTTATCACATTGCTTTAAACCGCGTCTCCAACGCCTTTTCTTAGATAAAATAAGTAGTCCAAAATGTCTGTTAGACCTCTAGAATGAGAAATAATTACTAGTACATTAACATTTGTATAATGCTAGGAAGTTAAATATTTCTTAGTTATAATAGCTAAAAAACGCCTATGATCTGTAAATTAATTCTGATTTATATTTAAAAATTCTACATTTAAATTTAAAAAGGTATTATTCGCGTGTTAAAAAAAAAGAAATAAAAATTATCAATGTAGCTGTAGGCATACATTTAGTTTAAATATTTGTAATGGCCTATCAGAACAAACTAAAAGTATAATAATAAAGCGAATTGTCATCTCGCCACCAACGGTGCTATATTACAGCAGTGATGTAGTTACTAAAGAGCGCATAATTAAAACGGTTATATAAATAGGCATGTTTAAGTAAAATACCTACTTTAAAATTGTGAAATTAGACAGTATTTATATATAAAATGTAAACCTGACCTCTGAACCAGGTACATCGACTGTTACAGGCGATTTCTATCGATACAATGTGCTTTAAGTGAGAAAAAAAGGAAGGGTAAAGCTGTCCTGTTATTCTGGTATCAGGTGCTAAATTCTATTGATATCGATACTAGAAAGTTTAAATATAGAATGGCGAAGGTATAAAATTGATAGAGTTAAGAAACGGTTTTCTGATTCTGATCATTCTCCATAATCTAGTTTTACTCATAAGTTATTTTGTGCATTGTAATACATTATTTATTACGTTTGAAACATTTCATGGTCTATAAACTTAGGGATAGAGAAAATATACGGTAGTTACTTTATAATAATTGATGAGCCAAAACTTGTCGTGAACAGAACAATCGTCGCACGGAAAATATGTTTGGAGTTTGTTGTCATAAAAACTTGAAACGGTATTTCATATAACTCTGAATACAACTGTTGTTTAACTTTACCACAGCCTGTTTAAGTTGTCAATGTTTTTTAACCGATGAATAAAATATTTTTATCCGCCCAAAATTAGTCATTGCTGAAGGTTAAAATTTAAACATATAAATCCTTTAGTATTAATAGCATTATATACGTGTTAATGACAATGTGATATGTTATAAGCAATGTCCATAATATTATGTGTATTAGGTAATGGTTTTTATATCGTTAAGGAATATCTCGTACTCAATGTATGATGACGTTACTACGTTATAACTAATTTAGTATTTAGCATAACTACTAATTTCGCATTAAAAAGTTTTGCTAACGATCATTTTAGAGGCGTCTCAAAGGGAACAATTGTCTTTTACGGTATTTATTCAAGTTTTACTGAATTAGTTTATTTTATTATTTCTTATTAAATAAGACTGGAAGCATGTTATACTAAAGTTCAGGAATGATAGTAACCAGGTTCTGTTTGCTTAGTGATCTTTGTGTTACCAAAAGGCAAAGGGGGTAATCGGCACGATTTCAGAATGGGAGATACGTCATCTAAACATAGTGGTCTTAAAGTTAACGAAATTATATCAATAATATGAATTGGCTATACGTGTAGTTATGTTACAAATTAAACCACGTAGGCTAACTGTAGGCTTATGTCTAAAGGTGTAATGCTAGAAATATTAGCAATGGAGAGAACTATGTAAGAAATTACCTCCTATTCAGAATGAGAAGGATAATTGCAAGGGCGATGGTTTGTCACTCAAGAACAAGAGACTGAGCTATGACCATCATCTTGCACGATTATTCTGCTTAATGTAATGTGAGCTACTTACTCTTACGGTTGTTTTTATCATTATCTGAGCTAGTAGTAAATGAAGCTTAAGTTTTTTAACTGTGAAAACTATCCTTAAATTTTGGACTATAGTAAGCAAGTTTCACTTCCATCCAAAACATTATCATGTAGCTATTAGCGTAAAAGCTAATGACGCACATAATATATTGCGTATAGTAACATACATTAAATATGAATGTAAGTGATAGCTCCAGTGTAACAATAAGTATATTAGAGTATGTAGATTTTTTAATATTTTAAAAGTATCGTTTTATAACTGTTCATTGTAATTCGACTTTTTATTAACAACCATATCAATACCAATTAATATACCATTTCTAATTAATGACAACTTATGGTTGGTATAAAGATTACACAAGACTTAATACTCATCTTAACCTTAAGTACAATATATATTAGTATTTAAATACCAACAAGGTATTTATAAGTATTGTTAACTCTTTTAAATTATTTTATATGGGTAACAATTAGAAGGACAAGGTTTTATAAAATTACATTTACTTATTTCCTCCGTTTATTATAGTTGCTTACTCTCAATACTTGGAAATATTTTAAACCATACTGTTTAGGCGACTGACTCGAAAACAATTTTGGCAGTTATCTATCATTGTCATAAAATTGTGTTTTATTTCCTAAATATTTAAATTTAATACATATTTGAAGTGTTTATTTTAATCAGTAAATTGTCTTACAACATTAAAATATAAAATATAGTTACTATATTGCAATGGTTAATCTACAATTACTTAAATACTATTTGTTTTAGTATTTAATTATGAGCGAATAAACTTGGCTAACGAATCAATTTGTAATATGTTCGAAATTTAATCACTAGACATCACTGCCTCAGTGACAAAGGGTATAACAACTCCCAAGTTTTATCAATATGGATTGGTCAGTTTGGATGTTAAAGAACTTTAACTAATGTATTGAAATATAAAATTTTACGATTTACCAACGTGGGTATAAAGAGCTTAGTAGTAATAAAACCATTGGTACGTAATAATATGGTAAAGTTAGTTAAATATAACTATTGTAGCAAATATAAATTTTAGAAATTGTTGACATTGGATTTTAGTTTATTTCATACATAATACAAAATCCATACATTTATTTTACTAATTATATATCAATAAACTACAACCCAAATTATATATCTGAACACATTAGATGATAGTTAATTCATAAATAAATGTTAAGTAAAATTTTATTTAATTTCGACGTTGTTTAAAAAAAAAATGTTGTTTAGTAAAACATAATAAAGAATTTATATTGGTTGTTTCACTTACAGCATGATAGTAGACTTTGCCTTGAGCTAATATACAATGTGTACCAAAAAAGTGAAACCAACAAATAAAATTAAATCTAAAAGTTAAATTTAGTATTAAATTATTTAGGTTTAAAATTTACTAATAATGTTTTTTCCAGATTGAGACAATAAATCACTTAAATTAGTTTCCGCTAAGACACGATAACATCTTTAGTGAAATTCTATTTAGACATTATATTTAGAATAATTTTGTTAATGATATCATTAAATAAAATAAAAGTCGATTATAAATGTACGATAGTCACGGAAAAACATTATCCATAATAAAAAAATTTAATTTTGACGTTCATTAGGGTATTATATTAAATTGTAATATCGGAAGTATTATAATTAAAAACTATTTCAGCTTGGTATAAGAATATTATAAATCAATAAGCGATTAAATATGTGTTTTGATACACAAAAGCAAATATTTAATTAACATAATTATTACATGAACCATTAAAATAACTTCATGTAATCTGTGGTTATTATACTGAAACCTGAACTATGGCGGTCAGTAATCATTATGGAACTTATTAAATAAATAATGGTAATAAACATTAAATATTACATTTTGTTTTTGTAACCTAATAAACAATAATAACTTTAAAATTAGTCTTGTTTTAGATTTAAATTCCTCATTTAAATGTTAATTAAACATTACCTTAAAATAAATACATAATACAGTAAACTAATTGCAAAGTTTACTCATTACCACCTTTGAGATCAAAGGACTAAATAACACACTGTATTACGAATGTGTTTTTAAATTACAAAAAATAACTTAAGTACCCAAAAATTTTAACTGACCTTATGTGGGAGAAAATTACGATATCCAAAAAGTACACCGAACAAACACACAGCTTCAGTCACATGCGCGTAGTGCGAGCGCCCACAGCGAACTGAGCGACTAGCACCCCCACCCCTCACAACCCTGGGGGATTGTGGGAGGGGGTGGGAGCTTCCACTACCCACTGAATGGGAATCCAGTGACGCCACCTGTACGACAATAGTTATCATCGTTTACGATATTTAAGATTTTCAAATAATGTATGTTGTACACATTTAGAACTATACAACAGTTATAAGGCTAAACACAACACAACAGACGAAGAGTTGTTATAAGACGAATAGTACATTTTTTTAAGAAAGAAGTGGTGTTGACTCCAGACCATTTGAAATTTGTTTTATTTATCAAAATCACATAATGATTAGAAGGTGGAATTGTTTTACAGTATACGACAGCAACAGTTTATTGATAGAAACAACTAAGTTTTCAATCAATAACTACATCAAGCTGTTTACCTGTATAAAACGGATAAAAATCGACATTTAGTAACCAAAAAACATAAAATTGTGTCTTAAGTTCTTTTAAAGTATTTCAAACTAATAAAAAAATTTCTGAAAGAACACGGATTGAAAGAAATATTTTATTAGTAAAATCCCTAATCATGCAAACTGCCAAGTTTCTTTAAGTCAATTTACGTTGAAAAATATAATTTAAAATTTTTGTCTGAGAATTTTCTTTTTTATGGTGCTTAAACATATTTTAAATCTAGATTCAAGTCATGAATTGATTATTTTTACGAATAATGGAAATTTACCGAGTGTACGATACAACTGAGCTGAGTACAATAATTTTGTAATATCGCTACGATTGTCCCAGGGTGACCTAGGAACACATCTGATGACTGAGTATCACTTGGCCAAACTACCCAGACATGTACAGGTCCCTGCTAATCAGCCAAGATTAAATCAGCACTAGCATGATGAAGCAGAGTTGCGTAGCAGCAACTTGACAGTTGAATTACTGCGGTAAAACGGATTTGGTTATGCATACAATTAATTCTCTATACTGACTTAGTGGACCAGGAGATGAATCTTTTGAAATATCTTGAAGTTTCGGTGGTAGCTACATTAAGTATTAGTAAGCCGAAGAGTTGTTATTTAAATAATGATGTAATTTAACTTAGGGGAAACATGTACAATGTTACGGTTAGTATTTGTATTTATTTTCCTCAGAGTAAGGTATTTTTTAAGGATTTTTTTAAAATTATAAAATATAAAAATATAAATTAATGTCTACTTATGTTTTGGTGGTTTAATTTTTAATAAATAATGAAAAAAAAAATAAAAAAAACTGTTCTTAGAGTAAAAGTACAGTTGGTTACACAGTGTAATTTAATTCATGCATAATGTTTAATTTTTAGCATCATATAAGTTATGAATTTCAAACGCAGCCATAGAGTATAAGTAAACTTTCTCTTTTCTACAAGGTTAAATCAGTTATAGGGGTATAATGTTTTTACTTTTACCCTTAAACTGTGATCAGGGGATAGTTTTATGCATACAATTAAATTTACGGTGTGTTTAAACTCCCTAATGAGGTTAAAAGCTTTTAGTTTTAAGGTTTTATTTAATTGTAAACATTTGTATTTAGTTTTATATAGATGCTACAGTACTAGTCGTTTAAAACTAATATAGTATTGTTGTGAGCCCCTTAAAAGAGAACTATAATTAAAACATGATGAATGACAAAAATATAAATGCACATCTTGCAGAATTTGTTTAACTAGAATTTAACGTTGACACATTTTTATTTGTTTACTTACATGCACTTTACAAATTCATAGAATACGACTTTCCCTTTGGCGATATTAATTAATATTATTGTTACTGTGCACTAAACTTATGTAAATAGTTTCATGACATTAATATACTATAGGCTTTAAAAATGTATTCAAGGGGTTCGGATTTAAAGCTTTACATTTGTTTTAAGCACAATGGTTAAAATAGCAAAGAGTTTCAAATGTTCAAGGTCTAATTAAACAATATACTTCCGAGTCATATTGTCACAAAACAGTTAACTAACAACACAAATTAACAATTCGGTATTTGATAGAGAGGAAACAGTATTGAAATGCATAATTTTTAATATAATAAATCTAGGGTTTTCAAAGTCATTTCTAAATATGCAGAATATAAAATAAACACAGTTCTAAAAATGTAGTTGTGGATGTTTTATAAATACAATTGTAATTCATAAAAACGTGTTGAATGTTTCACCGCAAAATTAAATAAATGTTTAAAAATAAATCTTAGATGTTAAAATGTTGTCTCTCATTTATCGGATGATTGATTACAATTAATTTTTCATCGAGGATCGCTTTTATAATTCAGATTATTTAAGGACATTGATTTTACTTACATTACCGATATGATTTTAAAAATAGCAATGATGATGATGATGCAGTTTAATATTTCTCAATCTGTTGAAATATTGTGTTTTACAATTTTCACGAATCTATAAGAACTGATTTAATTTACAAAAATATAAATAATCTATATTTTGAGCTTATAATCTATTATTTATAAATTGATCTTTTTCGTTTGAGTTACTTTTTAACAGCTCAAAATCATTGGACTAAATTGTAAATCCCAACACGAAAGAAGTACCAGGACTCACAAACAGAACTTAAAATTAAAGCTACTGAATCACAACACCAATTCACTTCAATTTATTGCGTTAATATAAACTAACCATATTAAATCAATAATAAAGTATGTGTAAGTAAAATTGTAGAATACCAACACAGTATTGTTTTATTTGTTTTTAAAATATTTAGTACAAATCGAGAAGACGGCGAGTTTGTTTATTTTTATTGAATATTGAGGATAGCTATTTCAATAAATTTGATATGTTTTAGTAGGATTTGCTGTTATCACAAAACCTGGTACTTGCTAACAAAATATTATCCTTCATTAATATTATTTTTAAGCTTCTATCCTTTTAAAACCATCCCTACATTAACGATGAGGTATTTTTTATTCACGATAACCAAAACCATCAAAAGTGTACTGCTGTAAAATACAGTTTAGACACATATCGATATTACTTATATAGCTATACATAGTTATACATTTTAAAATAACCATTAAAATTTAAAAATTAAGAGTCGTTTGGTTTGGTTAAATTTATAACATCTTATATATTATAAGAATCGTAATAACTTAAAACGTTTTAAAATTAAAAAGGCTTACCTCTTGAAACGGTTTTGTTTACTAAGCGATATTTAACACTTATTTTACGAACTTTGCTACAAAATAATATGTGATCACAATTGTTGCCATCATAATTTACAAATGTTCCAGATAAAACAAAGTAATCTAGTCATTTCAATTCTGTCAGTAATGCTAATCATAAATATATGTATATTTTAACATGTAACCTTTTTAAATTTTGGCAACACTAAAAGAAACCACATACATTTTCCTAGGGCTAATTTAATCTCAGGCAGCTACCACGAAAACAGTATATCTTGAAAGAAACATTTCACCTAAGAAGGAGAGAATGTTCAGCAACTTGTCTCCCCACAATCGCCATTTACAGCAAACTTTGCCGTCTTGAACAAAAAACACCTGGAGAATTGTTTCTTCTCGGTTAAATTACTTGATAGCTAGAACTATAAATCTTAACAAAAAGTTATTTTACATAATACAGGTTAAGTATCAGTATTTGTTGAAAGCCTTGAGTACGTACCCAAGGATAAAATAATTGCTTCACAAAACTGTATATTTTACCAATATCATAGATTGATTTTAACATTTAAAAGTACAAAAGGATTACAAATTGCTGTTAAATGTACTGTAAATCTGATGGTGTACTCTATAAAAAGATATAAACTATTTACAAAAGTTAGCTAAACCATGCATAATTTAAAACAAGGTAAACAAGTTAAGAAATTTATGATTCTTCGAGAATCCGAAAGAATGATAAACATAAGGTTGTACTATTATTTCAGTTGACGATCACTAACATCAAAAGTGCCCGGCTGGTACAAATACGTCAATAGTATTTTATTTTTATTATTTGGCTATGCACAAATACAATTAAACTATTTTCCGGATTTGTAAGGGTCTTTTTGTTTTAGTCTACGAATTAAAATGTTATTTATTTTGTCACAAAGTCTACAGAAAAAATAATAATTCAGATATAATACCCGAATAATCTATTTGCGTTTACTTTAATGTAATTCGGTACATCACCCTACATCAAATGTACGAGTAGTTATCTTAATCCGAACGACTAGTTTTCATTTGCCAGGACTAGTTTTTTTATGAAGATATATAAAGAAGCTAACTAATAGATTAATGAGTTTATATGGTTTTCTTGTTGGTATGAATCTTTAGTTTGGATAAATAATAATGACAACTTACCTTGAGTTCTCTTCATAATTTTTTTCTAATACTATTCGGATGGACACTAATATGTTTTGTTCATTTTTTTGCCTTAAAACTAACAAATAACACTCCGAAAATCTTTCTTTGATATAATTATTTGTATAGATTTACTTCCTATTGAGGGTTTTACATGTGTTTTAGGGACTATTATTTATTCTATACAAAAAATATTGTAAGACATTATTGACTCCCAAATTTAAAGATAGATGACACCATTCCTTGGGGTTTCTAGGCTAAAGTAGTACTACAAATTGGTTGGCTCATTATTTACAATTGGTTGGTTGCTGCGATTTAAAAATTAACCGTTAAACCATCAAAGTAGTTTTCAGACTACTGCTTGTAAAATTAAAGATTATTATGCTAAATAAAATTATACACTTTTAAATGAGTTTTAAGCTCATTTTAGTATTGAACCTTCCATTTTATGCGTGACCACTGACAGAAACTAAATAAATTGGAAATAATGGCCGAGTAATATTATATTTCAATTATTCATCAGACTTCCAGGAAAGCTGCAATAACAAACATTTGCTTAATATCGCAGCTAGAATATGTTTGCCTTGTGTAAAATGCCACAGGGCAGTGCCAAGTAGACTTTGATAAGTCGCAAATGTATCAAGTTTTTCCCTTTATCTTCATTTTGTATTTTCAAGTTTGCTCTGTACGACTACCCGCATTTTAGAACAAAATCTAGTACAAAACTACCCATAGTCTAAGTGAATTTAACAAGAATAAACGGTATCAGAAAACTGACACATACTTTCTCCCTTTTAGCCCAATTTTAACGAATAAATTACTTTTTATTTACTACATATAGAATACAAAACACGGTCGAATGTACAGAAAATCTTGTAAACAAGTTGTTTTAAAAAACATCCTCCCAAATCCCTGCTTTGGAGCCACTACAGAATCCATTGCTACACTCGTGGTTTTAAGAGGGGAAATGCCCCCTATCCCCCCCAGGGTTATTAAGGGGCAACCTATTTCGAATTTCCTCTGTTGGTGAATGCTAACTTGACAAGCTTATCAAGTTTGAATGAAATTTATCCGTAAATAAGAGAGAAAAATAGTAATTTTTTATTCCCCATAAGAATAACATTGTACAACGTACTGCGTTTACCGCAAAATGAAAATTCAAATTTTCTCCGCAACCAGCAATCATAGCATAGTAATTCAAAATACTAAATTATTTAGTTTTTTGAGCTCTTTTTAATGGTGAATAGTTTTTTTTATGTTTATGTTTTTTTTATGAAAAATCCAAAAAACTTAATTTTTGATGTTTTAAGTCCTGTAATTTCTGAACCCGAATTTTTACAGACATGCGGGTGGTGTCATTTTGTTGGAAAACTAAAGTTCTACAAACGACCAAAGTTTAATAAAAATCGTTAGAGCTATTTTCAAGAAAGTTTGATTTTTCATGATTTTTGGCGGTTTTGGGGGGATAATTACCCTTAAAAATAAAAAAATAAAAAAAATTATTACCTACATCACACACACACACACACACACACACACACACACACACACACACACACACACACACACACACACACACACACAGACTGACATGAGTATCCCTTGTGAGAATACACAGATGTCGGCACCATGTGCCACTTGTGAGAAGTCCCGTGTATTAAAAGGTACAACAACGAAAACGGTTAGAAAATGCTATAAAAAATGATTGGAATCCAGTGGTATCACGCACTTTTCCAATTATGCTTGTTTAAGCTATGTCCCTTGTGAGCATTCAGTGTGAGTTTTTATGAGAATATGTGTGGGTTTTTGTGAGAATATGTGTGGGTTTTTGCGAGAATTTGTGTGGGTTTTAGTGAGAATATGTATGGGTTTTTGTTAGAATATGTGTGGGTTTTTGTGAGAATATGTGTGTAATTTTGTGAGAATATGTGTGGGTTTTTGCGAGAATATGTGTGGGTTTTAGCGAGAATATGTGTGGGTTTTAGCGAGAATATGTATGGGTGTTTTGTTAGAATATGTATGGGTTTTTGTGAGAACATGTGTGATTCTGTGAGAGTATGTGTGATTTTTAATTAGACAGGGTTGCCACCGACCGGGAAAACCTGGAAAACCGGGAATTATGCGTAAACTTTGATGACCAGGAAAAAATGCGTGGATTATGCGGGAATTTTCGGCCGAACCGGGAATTTCAGGTCGCGATCTCGGTAATTGCATAACGCGCTCTGAATAGTAGGCGACGTTAGCGATGCGTTCTCGATTGCCAGCGATTTGTTAGCGATGTGTTCTGTGTTCTCGGTGATCGGTGACGTTAGCGATTCGATCTCGATGGACGGTGACGTTAGCGATGCATTCCCGTTGGTCGGTGACGTTAGCGATACGATCTCGATTGCCAGCGTCATTAGCGATGCGTTCTTGATGATCGGCGACATTACCGATGCGTTACCGATGGTCGGCGACGTTATTCATACGTTCCCGATGGTCGGTGGCGTTAGCGATACGTTCCCGATGGTCTGTGAGGTTATCGATACGTTCTCGATTGTCGGTGACGTTAGCGATTCGATCTTGATGGACGGTGACGTTAGCGATGCGTTCCTGTTAGTCCGCGACGTTAGCGATGGGTTCTCGATTGCCAGCGTCATTAGCGATGCGTTCTCGATGATCGGCGACATTACCGATGCGTTCCCAAAGGTCGGCGACGTTAGTGATGCGTTCCCGATGGTCGGCGACGTTAGCGATGCGTTCCCGTTGGTCGGTGACGTTAGCGATGCGTTCCCGATGGTTGGCGACGTTAGACATACGTTCCCAATGGTCGGAGACGTTAGCGATACGTTCCCGATGGTCGGTGATGTTAGCGATGCGTTCCCGATGGTCGGCGACGTTAGCGATGCGTTCCCGTTGGTCGGTGACGTTAGCGATGCGTTACCGATGGTTGGCGACGTTAGACATAGTTCCCAATGGTCGGAGACGTTAGCGATACGTTCCCGATGGTCGGTGACGTTAGCGATGCGTTCCCGATGGTCGGTGACGTTAGCGATGCGTTACCGATGGTCGGCGACATTAGCGATGCGTTCCCGTTGGTTGGCAATGTTAGCCATGTGAGTCTTTATACAGTGTGTAAAAAAGTCCGTCCCCCCCATTAATTATGTTGTTTGTTATATAGGGTGGATCCCTAAGGGGGTATCAAACAGGAACCTGGCTTTAAATCTTCCCTTTGTTTATTTGAATATCTAGAGAAAATTTGGTTCCAGTCAGAGAACAGATTTGGGAATGCATAGAGGTAAATAATCAAAATACCCCTGTCACAGTAAACCTGCATACTCAGCGAATTTCCAATGGAGATATAAATGTCTTAATACTACATAAAGCCACTAATCAAGTTTCATAAAAATCTATTCACAAATAAGCGATATATGAAATTTTAATTATTCTCTATAAGAATAACATTGGGGCTGAGTACGCAGGTTTGCTGAAACAAGGAACACAAAAAATGGGTTTTTATGCTAATATCAATATAACCTAGGTGAAGTCATATACCAGTTTTTATTCATTTATGTTCATAATTAAGGAAGACAGAGCATTTAATTATCCTCCATAAGAATAACATGGGGGCTGAGTGCTCAGGTCTGCTGCTACGGGAGCCTTCGGCAAAAAATGTTTTTTATCACATATCAATAGACCACAACGAGATGAAGCTGTATACCAAGTTTCGTCAGTATACGTTCATAAATAAGAGAGATATCAACATTTTCTTTTCCTCCATAAGAATAACATTAGACAACGTACTGTGTTTAGCACTTTCAATATCTCGGTAACCAATTGGCGAATGGGGGGAGCAAAACTATAACATCGGGAGGGGGCTAAAAATATAAAATCTGGGCGGGGAATATAAAATCGGGAGGGGGGAGCAAAAATATAAAATTGGGGGGCAAAAAAATCGGGGGGAGGGGAGCAAAAATATAAATCGGGGGAAGAGCAAAAATACATAAGGAAGGGGGACAACATAAAATAAAATATAAAATCGATGAGGGGGGAGCAAAATATAAAATTGGGGGTGGGAAACTTGGTATGTGGCTTTATGTGGTATTAAGATACATATATATGCGTTGAAAATTCGCTGAGTACGCAGGTTTGCTGCTACGGGGGTATTTATAGTTATACATTACAAATCATTGCATTTTTTAGTTCCTTTTAAAGATTTCCTTTTAAGTAGGATAAATTACCTACTATGCTCGAATGTAAAGTGATTTTTAAAACGTTTACGAATGAAAATATTTTTACCTAATCAGAATTAAAGGAAAGCATAAATTATTTAATAACTACTGCAACCACAAACAGAAATACTGTGGACCTCAAACTTTTTTTCTTGTTGAGAAATTATTTCAGGCTGTGACACAACTTTTTGTAGAATAAACAGGAGGCTTTGAAAAGTTCAGCTCAGTAGGCTTCAGCCAGATTAATGGTTTAAACTTATATTTACCTCATTTACATTTTATAGCAAGCCAGAAAGGGTTACTTACTCCAGACACTGTCAACTGATGACTATAGTTTCGACCTCATGGGGTCGTTTTAAAATCAAGAAAAGGTTATTTAAATGGAATATGATCAAATATTGATAAAATAGTTATTCCAGCAATATAAAGTGCGTATAAAATAGCTTTACTAATTTAATTTAGTTAACTGGGTATCCACTGTAGTCATTTTGGATATCCTCGTGTGTCAAAATGAAATACTGCAAAGATCTAAAAGGGAGATAGTAAAAATGTTTTTATGCATTTATCAAAATAACTCAGTAAGGTGAAGCTTCATACCAAGGTTTATTAATTTAGGTTCATAACTTAGGGAGACATCAAACATTAACTATTCTCCATAACAATAACACTAGGGCTGAGTATGCAGGTTTGCTGCTTCGGGGGAAATAAAATAAACTGTTTTTGTTCAAAGAATAAATAGGCCACAACTAGTTGAAGTCACATACCAAAGTTTCGCTAAAATGTGATCACTTTAAAGAAACTGGAAAGAGTATTTAACAAGATTCAGTATAAAATACGATTGTAGCACGGATAAGATACCTGATAACAATGAAGCACAAATATTAAATTTGAAAGAAAGTCTTAGGCATCAGTAAGCCATTGAATAATATTTAAAATTAAATATACAAAGTATTCCTAAAGCCCCGTTTCCATTCTAACAGTTTCTGCTCAAAACATTGCTTTGAACTAAACTCAAAACAAAGTTCAAGTAAAATGTTTAATGGAAACGCTCGCAAACGGTTTTGAACTTTGTTGGCCAACAAAAGTGTTTTGAGCCGATGCAGCTGACAGCAATGTTTTTAGGAGGGCTCAAAACATAATGGAAAAGGTGTCCCTACACCATAGAACTCTATTAATACACCTGGAATGCTAGCTCAGTGGAGTTATTGATGCAAAAAACTGTCCTTCCCCCTCCACTTCTTAGGCAACTTCGTCAACTGAGCGATTTCTGCCGGAAAATATTTTAATGCGCGCACTCATTAACACGCTCCTCCATCGCACAGGGATCACCGGATTGTAAATAAACTTATATATTTATTATCTGGAAGAATTGAGGATTCCATTGGAGTTAACAACGTACAGATTTGTTTGTTAACATATTTATAAAAATACAAAATATAATCAGCTAGTCAAATTGGAACATGAAAAAGTTACTAAGCGTGAACTTTTTTATTTTTGAGATAGAAACTAACTTCAAGCGAGAAAAATGTTGGAAATGAGTTGAATAACAACTTTTATTCATAAATTTTTTTTATACAGTCTGTAGTTTTCTTACATTTAACGGTTAAACGCGCGCTTTAAACATCGCCACCGCCGCCGCACTCCGTCGCCGCGCCGCGCCGTCGGTCGTGTCGCTGTCCCGACGCGGGACAGCGGGACGCGGGCCCTGGGAGGTGGCCGAAATAAAAATCCTAATGTAAAACAATTTCAGTGGGCCGTGAGGAAATTAATGTTTAGGAACGCTGTCACTCCCAGCTCAGGTGCAAATTGTGTAGAATTTGAGCCAACCATACAGGCAGCAGTGCTAAGCAACCACGAAGCACAACGTTGTGCCATGGACAGTGCTGATGATGTTGATGATCCCATGTTAATCTTATACCTAAGTAACATTAGCATTACTTATTACCAGAACAATGTCTTGTATCACATTCCAGGATTTATTGTAAAAAGCTTAGTAACCCGCATATAATGCCATGATTGCTTTTCAGAACTATCTAAACAAACTGCTTTACAAACTACCGGTGTTATGGACTTTTTAAACTAAGTTAATAGTGGTAAGCTATGTAAAGCATCTGATGATGTTTTTAAAGTAGTTGTTTTGTCACAAAACGCTGAAACACTCCAATGAAAGTAAATCGTGCGGCATTCATACATTTGTAAACAGTGCAATAAATTACTTTGGTGGCAACATTTTTGTTCCCATCCGATCACCTCCCCTGACGATGATCGGCATGAGTTACAGCTTGTGAAAAAGATTTGCTATTTGTTTTTCAAAGTGCTATGCCATGATTTAGCTCGGACTCGATCCATGGAAGAAAATAAAGCATCAATGGGCCTAAGGCAGAAATTGAATAAGTTAATTTTATTTAATCACACTTAAGATGTCTAAGAGCAACTGTATAGTCTTATATTGTAATAAAACATCCTTTAAAATTGAGTTTCAAATTAATTTTGAATATTAACCTGTTCCCTGTGTCATTTTACATGCTACCGTATATGTTGGTTCCACTTGTGATTCAGTTTATTTAATGCCAAACAGCGGCAATGAAACAAATATCTACTTCCAAAATAAAAACAAGAGTGGCTACCATAGACCACTTAATGCCTGTAAAATAATAAGTCATAGTTCAGCTTGTTAATACAATCAAATTCGTGTTGTATAGCAAAGTGTTGCGTCAGTTAGCTGGAATGAGTGCGGCGCGAATTGGTTTGAGCGCGGGAAACGTTAATACCTTCTTTACAGAACAAATAAATCAATTTATGAAAAAAAGGTTTGGGATAACAATTATGGATCAACTAATTATCTACAACTTTTCCGCTGGAATTTTCTTTTCAACCCCAAAACAAAAAAAGTTTACGCTTAGAGACTTTTTCGTGTCACACTTTTAAAACACTAAATAGTTTTCATTACTACAAATAAATTAAATTACCAAACTACAAGAAGTTTATACTGTTAGATTCCGTAGTTCATGCAGATCAATAATATATCAACTTTATTGTAATTACATGAATATGGCGAGGCACAAAAGCGTGTAAACGATAGGGCGCACAATGCTGAAATCCACTGAGCGGCCGTGAGTGCCTAAGAAGGGGTGGGGGTAAAGACCGATTTCTTGACACAGCCCGAGCGTGTCAAGCCCCCCAACCCCCAACCCCCAACTTCCCCAAGTGGTCAAACCACTTTCACTCAGCTGGGCTTGCTAGTCGCCCTGCCCTGAACCTTCGTCGGGCAACAAGATTCTGAAATGGCAAATAGCAAGCAGCAGAGCGGGAACTCAAATCAAACAGCCTCTCCGCATGTGTTATAAACATATTTATTTGTTATACAATTTTCAGCGGTTAATATACCATTTAAAAATGTCATATTTAATGAATTAAGTCAAGTCTCTCAAATCTATGATATCGTAGATAAAATTAATTCAAGTTGGAAACGCTCTACTAACATACAAATAACCCCGTCGCAGCAAACCATCGTGCTCAGTGAATTTCCAATGCATGAATATTATCCTCGCTACCACATAAAGCCACTTACCAAGTTACATAACAATACATACGTAAATAAGTGATATATACCATTTTTATTATCGATTTATTTGGACTTTACCTATCACTTCTAGTGTTTAAAACACTAGAAACAAGTTTTTAAACCCTAGAAGCGATAGGTAAAGCCCAAATAAATCAATTATAAAATTCAAATCCATCGCTATTATGAGTTTCAAAAATACAGTATAACATTTTATTTTAGGGCTGAGTACGCAGGTTTTTGCTGAAACAAGGAAGATAAGAAACTTTTTTTATACAATTATCAAAATAACTCAAGAAGGTGAAGCTTCATACCTTTATTAAATTTAATTTAGGTTCATAACTAAGGGAGGTAGGCCATATCAAACATTAACTATTCTTCATAAGAATAACACTAGGGCTAAGTATGCAGGTTTGCTGCTTCGGGGAAAATAAAAAATTGTTTTTAATCAAATATTTGTTTACAAAAATCGAATTGATACATTTCATATGATAACGGGTTTTAACAAGATCCAGTATAAAATACGATTGAATCACGGATAAAATATCTGATAACAAGTAAACACATTAACTTTTAAACAAAGTCTAAGGCATCATTAAACTACTGCTAGTGATCCTAACAACATATTAAAATATCAGAGCTAACCATTTGTTTGCGATTTTAATGTACTATATATATGATTGGCCTAGTAGAGCAATGGTTAAATATTTTTATACTATAGTGAAGTTTGTAAACTTCAGGTGTGCCCAAAAAACGGGTGGCAGTTTGGTAGTACCCAGATAGGGAGGGAGGCAAATGGTTTCCAAAAATATACATTAACACCAAGAGATATCCTGGTAAACCATGTCAGTCAGGTCCCGAATTTTGTATTGCTTGAATTCCTTTACAGCAACTCATGCGGACAGTTAATAAAAAACCAATAGTCACGGTCCGAGACAGTCCGTAGAAACCACAATACACCATGTTTAAGAGTAGGACTGGCTGTCTTTACCCAAAAACAGGCTGTGAGGGTAAGAGTAATTTTGTCTGTTAATGTGCAGTGTAAAAACTTTAAAATGACACATCGATTGTCCAAATCGGTTGAGAAATAACGACGTAGCGGGCCAAAAACGAAATTCCTTAGCGATTTAATATGTAAGACTGGGCCGTATTTAGGACCTCTGGGGCCCCGGGCGAATACGAAAATGGGGCCCCCTAACATAAATACAAGCATGTATGTAGGTATACATACAATAGTTATTTATCTATTCCGTAATATAACCTTATTAATTTTAATTGTCTAGACTGTAATAAATACACCAAATATACAAATAATTAACAAATTTTAATTTGTTGTGAAAACTTTAAAAATTTGCAAAATTAAAATGTTGTATTTAATTTTCTTTACAGGATTTAGTCTGGTTTTAGTTCTCAAGCCTATATCCAACAACAAGCTACTAATATATTAAGTTAATATACAATAAAAACCATTATGACTAGTTAAACCAACAACTTATAAATTTAAAAAGAAATATCTCGTGTAATTGCTTTACCACAAAAATCATTGTACTAACATGAAAACAATTAAAATATAGCACATATGAAATGTTTTGTTATGTTTTGTTATAATAAATGTTATATGTTTGAATTTAATACACATTGATTTGGAACTCTTTAAAGGTCGTAGATCAACATACTGCTGGATAGACTTTATTAAATAGTATTTCACGCAGTATAGACGGTAAAAACTCCTTCTTTCTCGGCATTTCTAGGCTGAAAAATCATAAATTATATGTTCAAGTAACATAGGCAACGCCAACGCAAAATATAAGTTTCTAAACTCTGGTTTAATGCTAATTCAAAGGTAACTTTTTACAAGTTTAAACTTTAAAACATGTTCTTTTTCCGGATGCAGTTGATATTATCGCACATAAAAATATTCTTAAAGAGATTTAAATGTTTGGAAATGTAGTTAAAAGTCAGTTATATTGTAGACGTTTGTACATTATTTTCGAGATAAGTTTGCGTGATGTTGATACAATGAAATATTATCTTTATCATTGGGCCTTGTTTCTTCTTACATTAAACTTGATGTGGAGGGTAATCGGAGGATTCAGTGTTGGCAACAATGATAAGCATACATCCCGTAACACTCACTGATACCGGGGCAGTGCTGATCGTATTGAGTAATATATATTAACTCATAATTTATAATATTGACGTTGACGTTTTTAAATCCCCATGCTTTTCTTATGGGGGATGTTTAACGTTGTTGTTCGTTTGCTGGTAAATATTTAGAAATACTGTTATTTTTCCCGAGTCCCTGGGAACAAGACCTCTCCCATTATCCTGCAATTAGCCAAACTCCCACAATTTTGACTTTAAAATTTCGCTTACAGAATTATATATAAAGAAGATACGAACAAAATAACACCAACAAAAAACAGGCTAAAAGCTACCGTGCCATTATTATTATCATCTTTATTATTAATTGTATATCATATTTAGGATAACCTGAAACACTTACGACTACTCAGTGTCCTACGTTAACTGACTTTCGTAACCAATTATTGTTTTGATACTATTATTTAATTACTTTTGATTTGGCTGTTTGTTCCTAATAATTTATAATATATCATAATGAGTTTTGTGCAACAATAACAACAAACTTAAATCGGCTTGAACGGAATATGCAAGTTCCAAGTACGACAGAGCATGGCTGTTATAATTTATATTAAAAAATACAATACATACAATCTATGCTCAGCAAAATAAGTGCTCTGCAATGCCATCAGTAGTTATGTTTCAAATCTTACCTGGCCAATTTTAGTTACTGGATTTGGGCAAGTTTATCAAGTCCGCATATGGTATTAAAAATAATACAAATTATTGAATGACTTTGGATTTGATACCTAGTTTGAACGTACACCTTTTAAATCTTAAAATTATTTGTATTGTTGTCAGTTGAGAAATAATAAAATTTTTCAGAACAAATTATAAAAACTGCCTCCTTAGTGGTCTGAAGGGTCCCACTTTCGTGGCCTGGGGGCCTCCCTCGGGCCCAGGGCCCTGGGCGCTCGCCCCGTGCGCCCTTACGGCCCTGATATAAGGCTAGTTTTGCCCAACAGCTTCTATTGTTCATCTGAGTTCTGTTTTATAGTAAAATCAAATCACAAAGCTGAACAAATTATAATCCATTGCTCTTTATAATCAAACGTGCAACTGATTTGTATTTTAAAATATGGTTGGCTACTATTTAATGGGAAATTTAATACTCATAAATTATGTTTGATTTACATAGAAAAAGCAAAGAAAACAGTGTATAAACAACTTGATTATTAGCTAAGAAAAACCCTTTTCACTAACAGAAATAAAATGTGGCGGTTTTGTCTTAAGACTAAATTTTTAGGGCCTAATTAACAATTGTAAAAATATATTAAACATCTTTGATGGGCATAAAGAAATCTGACTTCAGGCCTGCATACAACTTAACACAACCTGGCTTTTAGACCTTTGTTTTATTTGCAAGGAAGACACATCCTCTGTCACGGGGTGACGGTGCCGGCTGTCGGCGCGGCGGGCCGATGCGGGGTAGTGAGAGAGAGAGAGATTGAGAGAGAGAGGAGATGTATGAGAGAGTAAAGGGATGTGCGAGTGAGGGAGAAATATGGTGCGCGGGTGCCTGCACGTGCGAGTCGGGGCGATATGGGCGGCTCAGGGGTAGGTAGGTGTCTGGCGCGGGCTAAAATTGAAAAGTTTATTGTACACAACTTTTTTATGAAACTTAATTTTTACATATTGTTGTATAACTGTCTTTGTACACCCTTGGCTTGGGTTAGCTGAAGTTTTAAAACCACTTGAATAAAAAACAACCGAGATACAAACTTTATTTCCTGAAATAATACAAATTTTAATAAAATCCATTTAGGTGACCCTTAAATATATTTTTTGAAAATACGTAAACCAATTTTGAAACATTTGTGATTGGCCGTTTTCAACTGGTGTATAATTCAAAATACCTCTAAAACGGCACTTCAAAGGGTGAAAAAACCAACTTAACGGAAATATATTTCCCCAAAAAATGTGTGTTTACGATTTTTATAATCGTAATAAACAAAAAACAGTGAGAAAAAAAATTAAACTTTTTGACTGCGGCAGACTCCAGACGATATGAGAGGGAAAAGTATCACCTATTACAAGCCAATAGATGTTCAATATGCAGTAAGTGAACACATAAAGTCATTTCTCCTAAAGTCTTCCCATTACAGTGGCAAAACTTCATACTATTTATCACCGGGTATGTGGAAATTGTTTTGTGATGCAAACCCCACCATCAAAGTGAGCAAATCCTTTTACTGGAAATTTTACCGAGACAACTTTAATTACAGATTTGGACGCCCTCAGGTGGATGTCTGTTGCACTTGTGAGGCTTTAAAAAATAAAATAAAATCCCCTCACCTCAACATGGTTGCTAAACGAGCCGCTGAAGCTGAGCTTGCTGTCCATGTCAGAAAGAGCAAGAAGTTTTATAAAGCCCTAAAACATGAGTCATCTGATGAATCTAAAGATGAAACTCATGTTTTTTCTTTGGTATTCGACTACATGAAGACTGTGTCGCTTCCAAAAATGCAAGAGCATATAGCTTCCCTTCCTGTTCAAGAGCTATATTACCTACGACAGCTTTCAGTAAACGTGTTTGGATTGCACAACATTAAAGCCAATACTACTAACATTTATTTATACCACGAAGGAGTAGCAAGAAAGGGGCCCAATGAGGTTTGTTCCTTCTTGTATAAGTATTTAAATACGCTACCTGACGAGAAATACACTGAATTGAGGTTGTTTTGTGATAATTGCAGCGGCCAAAATAAAAATCAGGCGTTATCAAGACTTTGCCTTTTTCTAACTGATTCTGGGAAATTCCAAAAAGTTACTCAATACTTTCCCATGCGGGGGCATAGCTTTATGCCATGCGATCGAGACTTTGGTACCATATCAAAGTGTCTTAAGACACATGACCGCATATACACGTTAAACGAGATCTCTGACCACATAAAATCCAACACATCAAGATTAGATGAGTTTACAATTTGTGAAATCAAATCTTCTGACATTTTGGACTTTAAAACTTGGATGAAAGTGTACTACAAAAAATCATGTATTTCAGAAGACACAAAGGGTAAAAAAGCCAAAATACCCCCGTCGCAGCAAACCTGCAGACTCAGCGAATTTCCAATGCATAATATTTGTCTGAATTCCACATAAAGCCGCAAACCAATTTTCATAAAAATATATTTACATATAAGCCATTTTAATTATTCTCCATAAGAATAACATTGGTTATGAGTATGTAGGTTTGCTGAAACAAGGAACGGAAACTATTGGTTTTTATGCAAATATAAACAGAATTTAACTAGGCGAAGCCACATACTAAGTTTCATCGATATTCAATCATAAATAAGCGATATATGACATTCTAGTTATTCTCCATAAGAATAACATGGGGGCTGAGAAAGCAGGTTTGCTGCAACAAGGAACAGAAAAATGGGTTTTTATATAATTATCAATATAACTCAACCAAGTGAAGCTACATACCAAGTTTTATTAATTTATGTTCATAATTAAGGGAGTCAGTACATTTTACTTATTCTCCATAAGAATAACATGGGGGCTGAGTACGGAGGTTTGCTGCTACGGGAATAATCAAGAAAAAATCAATTTTTTGTGCAAATATCAATATACCAGTACTACTTGAAGCCACATACCAAGTTTCATTAACATACATTAATAAATAATCGAGATATCAAATTTTATTTATTCTCCATAAGGATAACATTGGACAACGTACTGTGTTTAGCACTTTGAATATCTCTGCAACGGCTGGGCGTAGAATCACAATTTAAACAACAAAATGATTGTTTTGTGGAACTGAACAGATTGGTAAAAGCAAATGTGAAGTTTACATTAAAATAAACTGAGGAAAAGCCAAAAACCTTTTTCCCATAAGATTAACATGGGACATTTTATGAGAAGGTTTTTTTGGATTTTCTCCGCAACCACTTAACCTAGATTAATAATTCAAAATACTAAATTATTTGTTTTTTTAAGCTCTATAACATGGTCAAAACCAAAATTAAGTTTTTTAAAAATTTTAGGGTGAAAAGTGCAAAAAACTGATTTTTGGAAAATTTAAAACCCCCATAAACCCCCCTTCCCATGGTCCGATTTTTCTGGTTTTCGAACTTAAAGTCATGAATGTCATTTTACACATTTGAGCCAAATTTCATCAAAATCGGACGTTTTTTACTCAAGTTATCGTGTTAACGGACACATATATATCTATATATATATATGTATATATATATATATATATATATATATATATATATATATATATATACATATATATAAATTTGAACGAATAGTGTTTTTGGCATCTGGGGACCTCAAAACAAAAAGTTATCATGGTCTCGGGCTTAAGTCTTACCATGAGACCTACGGTAATAGCTTCTTCCCTATAGGGGAAATTCCCTAAAAGAAGACAAAGTCTACTTTCAGATATGTACATTATTTCAATTTGTTTATGAGAAACAAAAGAAAGGGCACATTAAAGCTTTCTCTTCAATCAACAGTTTGATGCCTCCTTCCAATTTTGTTATGTCAAAATCTCAGGCAATTGTTCAACCACCCACGGTTCCAGCCTATCCAGCAGGAAAAGTTGAAATAAAAAAGGCTAAAATCCTGGATATTTTGAAGATGAAAGAATACATTCCTGATCAGTACAAAGAGTACGTTGATATCATAACAAACTGGCCTGTAACATATGCTGACTATCCTGACAGTGACTTTCAACCTGAGTCAGACGGCGAAGATTAGCTCATGATGTTCCCATTTTTACCTTTAAGTGTTTTTACATTAAAATATTGTTTTCCCTATCTAAGTATGTAAACTATGTTTATGTTTTACAAATTATTAAAATTGATTTTAAAGCTTTGAAAAAATATGTTTACCATTTTTTTCAAGAGTTTTTCTCGATTACTTTTAGGTTTATGCTAAAAGGGCGTTTTTTAAAAAAATTGAGATTTAATTACATCAAAACGGCTCTTCCAAATTATTTAAAAATGCCACTGTATATGAAACACTAGGTTTAACTAAAACAAAAATTGGCTTTGGAATTTTTTTTAAATATTAGTGAAAATATAAAGTTTTTTTAATTTTCCAAAAGTTCAACTTTCATGACTTGCGCTCTTTTAACGAAAACCGATTCATAATGTTTTGTTTGTCTGGGTGGGAGACGGAATGGGACGGAAGGGGATGTTCGTCGTTCGATGTTCACTGAAGTCGTTGCTCAAGCTACTACTGAAACTATTGAAACTAGTATTCTCGTTCTAAACTTTCATTTTAAAAGTGCATTGCTCTTCACACTTTATTTTGAAAATATATAGCTATATTATTTATAACAGGATTTGTAATTCTGTAGTTAGAAGTGAAAATAAAACATATGTAGTGAGGTATGTTTCATTTTATTTACATTTCATCAGAGGAAACATTGCAAAACTGATGTATTAAATTTGTTCCCGCGACCCACCCAAATAGCTCCCGCGACCCACTAGAGTCTAGAGGGTCGCGACCCAAAGTTTGGGAACCGCTGCACTAGACCGATTATATCGTTTTGGAGTTGAATCAAAGCTCTTGAACCGCCATTGGGTTATCAAGCAATTTCATTTGTTTACATGTGTTTTTCTCAACGCCAGGCGACTTTGCATTTTTTACTCCCATAAGAGCCCATATTAATTTTTCTAAAGAATCTCCCGTGACTCGTCCAACCAAAACTATTGGTCCGATGAATATAATTTTGGTGTTAAATAAAATATCTTGAACCGCCATTGCGCCATCAAGCATTTCCCTTTGCTTAAAAGTGTTTTTCCCAACGTTAGAAGACTTTGCACTTTTTACTGTTGGATTACTCATCCCTAAAATTTTTAAGGACGGATACAATATCTGTCGAATTTCGACGGCCACCCCCTAGTATGTTTTAATTTACCTAGAGAAATTACATCAGTCGAAATCCAGTTGCAAAGCCAGATGTTAGAATTGGTTTATACCTGAAGCGGCACGAACAACTTGGCAACGCTGTACAGGAAGTGAAAACAATGGCACAAAATATTCTCTCAAGTACCCCAATTGCCACACACCGCAACTATCCCCTCAATTTATATATCCTCACAAAGTGTATTCATCCCACACGAAAAATATGCTCGCAAGGGACAAAAATGCCCACATACTTCTATGGATACTGCTTACAGCGCGGCCCTGGCGAACACACTCGGAACTAGGCTCGAGGTGCCTTCCGAGCATATGATCCGATTTGAACGATTCTTGTACTCCCGTGATCGTTATTTTACGGAGATAGGCAAAATCACTGTCTGTACTTCCGAGAATATGCTCGCAAGGGTGCATATGCTCGGAAGTGGTGTGTGGAACCGAAGAATATGCTCATAAGGGCGGTCATGTCAGTTCACACACACACACACACACACACACACACACACACACACACACACACACACACACACACACACACACACACACACACACACACACACACACACACACACACACACACAGACATCACCTAAAAATCACTTTTTTGGGTTCAGGGAGCACCAAAACGAATATTTCCACTAACAACTCAAATTCGAAAATTTTGACGTAAACAATACTTTCTCCATATACTATGTATAGGGGGAGAAAGTAAAAATCTATACCTATATCTAAAACTGTATGAGCAATTAAATCATAAAACCATTTTATGGGTATTTAGATTAAACTATTATCAAATGTTTGGCAGTCTTAAAAAAACAAATATCTTATAGTTTTTGTTCGTAAATATGTTAAGAATTTTTTGTTTTGTTTTCACTATATAGTAGTAAAGGCATTCATTATAAATTTATATTTACAATCGGGAGCCAATGTTCTCTGTGATTACTATGGAGAGTAGAGATCGTTTCGAGTTCCAGTTATTAGTACGATGTTGGAGTTTTTATAATGTCATTTTCTTATATAGGAGGCCTAACGACCAACAACTTCCGAGTGCAGCTTCGCCATATCGTTAGTACTCAAACAATTCCGACGCCGGAGAGGTCTTTAATCTTCTATAGGGGCCTCCTATACTTCGCACTCCGACGTCGACAAGCTTCCTAAATCCTACGCCCATCCACCAAAATCTATCCCAATAAAGATGTTGCTGTGAGCTTATTTCTTTCCGGTATTTTCTGTTTCTACTACCTTTTCTAGGCCGATGAGTTCTTGTCTTTTAAGGTCTGTATAGGCTTCTTAGACTTCGCCCTTCTTAATCTCTACGTGAGCCTGCGAAATTGTAGTTGTGGACTCGTTGTTTCTCATCTGTTATTTGGTAGTTTCCAACGAAGTTCGCTGGTATTGTATAAGTTATCATGTTGCTTGGATAGATTACTGCCAAAGTCAATTCCGTTTCGTCACCGGATTATGATTTTGACAAGTGTCGGAGTACTGTTGTGTCTAATGGTTCCCTGACGGTGGCGGCTGAGTTCCCTCCTCCTTCACAACGCTCAAGTAAATGCTGCTCCCGAATCAAAGCCGTTCCTCCCACGGAACATAAATTGAAACATTAACTATTCACGAGCACTGAACATTATCACATATACAATTTAATGTGAGACAGTAGTACTAGCAAACCTAATCCAGATCGCCACTTAGTATTGCCGAAGAACAGCTGTATTTGGTAAAAAACCGAGCCTAAAATAAATACAAATGAAAATTCTACATGAGCTGAAATGTATAAAAATAATTCATCTACAAAAAATGAGTTGACGAAATTTAACATCAGGTTTTTTTTGTTTACGGAGAAATTATGATAATTTTTTTCTTTGAATTAAAATGTTCTATAAGAAAGGAATAGTTTTAAAAAATAAGTGAATTGTTATAGTTTAGGTTACTTACAAAACTCCAGAGATGTTCTACATTTTTTAGTTGAATAAGGAAATGTGTTTAGAAGATATTACAAAAATAATTCTACTGTCGTTTTCTAGGTTTTAATCGTTTATTATAAAACGGTTTCTATGATTTTTATTTTATGGTGGTATTATTTTAAAACGTCGAGTGTCGAGTGTCAGTCAATGAATATTTCGTCGTGTTAGCAGGAATAATTCCGTTTCACAGACATTTGTGATAAATTGTAATTGTATCGTTTGATTTATACTGTATTCCTCTTAACTCTCTAATACTCAATCAGAATATTCAGAATAATCAGAATAATAATCAATCAACCAGGGGTCTTAATTCGACCGGAAATAATTGTAAGTGTACCATCAGCGGTTCAAACGAACGCTTAGTTTAATTTGACTGAAAATACTGCAACAATAATTTGCAGGATCCTGCATGAGCAGTAAACAAAAGAAAAACATTAGAACCAGTGTCATTGTGCAGAACTTCACAAATCTAATCAATTAGTTTAAAGCAGATAAAAGAGGGGTTGTCATTTCAGTACCGGTGGTCCGTAGTCTTTTTTTATTTACACTAGGGGTACGCTCAAATATTTGCGTAACGAACTCAGAAAAGAATAATGAAAGAGCTGCTGCTGATGTAATTTTTTATCTTAATTTAGTAACTAAGCTTGAAATAAATTGTATTTGCCATCGTTAAATATTATTGTAATTTAATTCGTTTCCAAACAGTATAAGTACTAATTGTTTATTATACCAGCTTCGTTTATTTTACGAAATATGTTTGGATACAGCTATTCTGAGGTTAAACAATTAACGATAAGGATTAAAGCTATCTAAACGCAATCATTTTACATAGTTTTCAATATTAATATATAAATATATATTATTTTTAAAATAAAATTACCATAGTTTACCTCATGATCACATGACACTGTGATCATGGGGTAAACCTCGAAACATGTATCAGTGAGTAAAAGAATGAATTTTGAAGGGTGCTCTGGTAATTTTCTTTTAAAAATAATAATAATAGTAGCCCTATGGAGTGAACTAAATAATATAATATGCATATATATATATATGTACATATCCATAAATTTGTACCTCGATTTTTATTTTATAAATTATTGTTTCCGTCATAGTGTACCTTACAAATATGAGCCGCATTTTGGGATTTTTTAAACCATGACATGAAAATACAAAAATGCGATTTAGAACTATGTCAAGTAGAGTGTGCTAGGAAAATCTAAATAAAAAATGTTTTTCCAAATTATGAATTCTAAAAGATTTATAAAAATAATAAGGTATTAGTTCTCGAAAAAAAAACAAATATTATCAATGACTTAAAATGCCTAAACCTGAACGCCAGCGAGGAGAGCGCTTGCCTCTCCAGGCCTCTCAGAACCTAGCAGGGTATAAATTAAAACCACTACCAGTAAGTAATAAATATGGAATTTGAATTAAAATAATTATCGATATGCCTGTTTTTGTTATAATATCTAACACCTCTAAAAGATCAATGGGACTCTATGAATGCGTAAATGAAATTACCTCTTATATGGAAAATGTTATAAACGTTTCATTATTATCTATCGCGCTCCCTACCGCCATGAATTCGTATCCGAAGCTTTTGTTATAGGGACAAAGTTGGGATTTTAAAACGCTATATCGTGAAAACGGTGTTATGTATGACCTTTATTTTCAATAGCAGCCTAGGTTTCAGCTTAAATAACATACTTGTCAAGTTTTACTCTAATCAGTTGAGTATTTTTGAGTTATCGCACGGAAACACAGAATTGCGAAAGTGAATTCAATTTAGACTATCTTTACATGTTATAGATTCACTTACTCCGCCCGTTCATCAATTATGCCTGAAACATCTGTTTTTGCTGTTTTGCTAGCATTTGTTGTATCAATAGCTGCCAAAAATAAAATTCAATCAATTACTTTTCTTCCACAAGTTTAATATTGAAACTTTGAAATCCTGTAGGCCGTAGCCCTGGGGCCCAATATAAATTATACGGGGTTTCTGCACATCTCTACACGACAATATCTTTATAACGGTATGTGTGAATTCCTACTACGATAATCTCACGCTGAGGAAAAAGGAGACAAAGTTTTTTCCTTGCCTTTGAATATGAATAAGATATAAAGTATGAACAAATATATATCTATCAATCTTATCCTACTTTATATACTATAGTAAATTAATCAGGTTTCATTGTATCCTTTTAACATCGTATTGAAAAACTGTAATTTTCTTAAAACATTTGAATAGTCTGGTATGAAAACAATTTGTCAACAGGTTCTTTTACAGAAAAACGGATAATTTTGATTAAACTTGTATGGGTGATTTCCACTTACATATGTGTCAATATGACACCATTTTCCTGGACATATCAACTATAATCAAAATACAACCTTTAGTCCGGTCGATACTATGCTGAGTCTCTAGTTGACTTTTCTTTGCTTTTTACTTTCTCCCCCTATATGTAGTATAAGGATAAAGTATTGTTTTCGTCAAAATTTTCGAATTTGAGTTGTTAGTGGAAATATTAGTTTTGGTGCTCCCAGAACCCAATAAAGTGATTTTTGCGTGATGTCTGTCTGGATGTGTGTTTGTGTGTTTGTGTCTGAGTGGATGTGTACAGAGCTAGAGCCCTCACCAATGGGCCGATTTTGATGAAATATGGTATGTAGGTACTAATCTACGATACCTCCAGGAGTTTTTTAATTTTTTTTTTTTATTTTTAAGGGTAATTATCCCCCAAAAACCTTCAAAAATCATGAAAAATGATAATTTCCCATAAACAGGTCTAGCGATTTTGGTTAAACTTTAGTGGTTTATAGAACCTTTTGCGTTCAACCAAATTACATCTCCTGCATTTCTGAAAAAAATCGGGTTCAGAAATTAGAGGACTTAAATCACCAAAGATTCAAGTTTTTTTGATTTTCGATAAAAATACATAAACGTTAAGAAAGATTAATCACCACTATTAAAAGGAACTCAAAAAACTAAATAATTCAGTTTCTGGAATTATTATTCTACGATTACTGGTTGTGGATAAAATAGAAATTTCCATTTTGCAGTAAATGCAGTATGTTATCCAATGTTATTCTTACCGGGTATACAAAAATCACTATTTCTCTCTTATTTACTGATAAATTTCGTTGAAACTTGATACACAGGTCAAGTTAGCTTTGACCAACAGAGGATAATCGAAATATTTTGCCACTTGCCCCCGGGGATTGGGGGTTGAGGGGGCATTTCCCCTCTTAAAACCACCGTGTGTAGAAGAGGATTCTGTAGTGCCCCCAAAAGAGATATTTGGATTGATATATTTTAAAACAACTTGTTTAAAAGATTTGCTGTACATTTAAACGTGTTCGATATATTCAATATTTAGTTAATTAAAAGTAATTTATTCATTAAAGTCGGATTAAAAGGGGGAAAGTATGTGTCCGTGTCCTGATACCGTTTATTTTTACTTTGGGTGAATTTCTTGCTGTACGAATTTATTATTGGATACAAAAAAATTCACATTAGTAAATACCTTCCTTGGTAATAGACATTCCAAAAGAAGATAACATTATTAAAATATGCTCAAAACTACTACCCAAAACCTTTTTTTGCGCTGTCATATCCCAACTTTTTTTGTTAAAATAAATGCTGAATACGCAGGTCTGCTGTTAATATGAATGTTAAATCTGCGTATTGTGACTTATAAGCCAAGGATCCTTGCAAAGGCTGAGGTAAAAAGTGTAATGTACCGCCCAAAAAAGTTTCTATTGACATTAAACTACTAGTAATAGAATTATCCAATTAAAAATACATTATTTACATAGTAAATAATTTATGAGTAAATATTAATCCTTAGTAATAAATTAAAGTCATCAATAAATATTGAATAATTGATCTAATGAATAGTATATAAGAAGAACAGTTTAAATTTAATTAGTGGTCAACAAATATTAAGTATAGTTTTTTGTTAAATCAAACCCTTAACTTCAATGGCATGTCGGCTAGATGTTAAGTAAATTGAGTTGACTGAATGGACAAACTCTTTTTTAAACAACGACAGTTTAAATTTAAATTTATGCCTTTAATTAATTCATGCAAACAACAGGGTGGATTCAATTCATGGGACTAGATAGATTTGGCGAAGGTTGGACTCCAAAATTAATAGTTAGAAGTTCATCATGCCACAATATGTGGCCTCATTAGTTTCAGGACCACGATACCTACACCAATAAAACAGTTGAGTTTGCAGTTTATATTACATTTGAATTGTTTTCCTGTTTGATAGATAATTCCAAATATATATGTTTCCAACAATGTTGTGTATTTAAAAAATATTGGTCATTACATATAGAGAGAGTTTGTGTTTCATTTTAATTTGTGTGAACTACCAATGTAAATAAAATTCAGGCAGTTAAGGACAGTACGACATTTTTATAATAATTACTCATATAAACCGTTGTTAGCAACACTAGTGACTTATTCTACTAATAGTACCATCACTTCATGCAAAACTTTAAAACATGCTTACCTTTATGTTCAATCAAGCATCATTATCTGCACTGAACACCCTTACAAAGCCCGATATTTTGGACCATTTCGACTCCGTATCTCCATTGTTCGTAAACTGCGGTCGTTGCCCTCCATGCCAGGTGATCCGTGCGTATGAAACGATCGGATGCTGTACCAAGATGAGTTTTGCCAGACGAGGGCTTCCTAGCTATCTTTTCCACAGCCCCAGTTCCAGGAATGTATAAATGGACTGACGTGGATGTAAGTTCAATATTTATTATAGACTAAACATTTTTAATAATCTTACACATTTTCAGATTGACTTCAGAACTCTGATTATTCCAATTCAGCTAGAACGGAATTAACAGCCCCTATCGTACGTTTTTAATTTTTATCACGCATTAAGCAAAAAAGTCTCTGGATGATTATATGAAGGTTTAATCTTAAAAATTAGGAAACAGAATAGAACATACATTTTGTAAAAGAATTACCGAAACACTTATATAAATATATTTAAACTACTTTGATATGGTTTTTTGCAAATAATTTAATATGGTCACTTTCAAACGGAATAATGTCTACAAGTTCGTTACATTTTTACATAACTTTATGTTGTTTAGAATAATATAACAAAATCGGGTCTATAACACGTATTTAAAACTATTCGCTAAACTGTTCTGGTTATCATGAAAAAAATTGTAGGTGCTCTATGTTGGGTTTTTTGGGATAATGCCAATATATAATTCTGAAAATGGTTAATGTGAATTTATTTAATACCCTTAACAAATAATATATTAAAAAATAATAACATAAACTATGACACAATTAATTATGTGAATTAAAAAGTTAATATTAAAAGATTGATCTTTTTTAGGGTTTTATTTTACAGTACATTTTTAACTATACAGATATTAATTTATACGAGAAGGAAAAATTTTAAAGTTTAGATAATAAATTAAATTATATTTATTGTTTTTATCAACTAACAGCAGTATAATGTGTAATTAAATGTGGTAACTATTTGAAGTAGTTTAATTAGTGACTAGAAATTCTGTATTATATCTGTTAATTTGGTGAAAATCTAAATGTTTGTTAGTATAAATCTGTAGTTGTTTACGTATTTACAATCTAGTCACTTTACCTATCTACACCTAGTGCCATTAACCTAAATATATTTAAATGTTGAGCGCAAGTATTTCCATTACTATAGAGCTTGCAAATAATGAACCTTTATGAACAATTTAAGCTTAGTATCACTGTGAATTCATTTAGATTTTTTCCAATAACGATTTATTATAAACTAGTGGCAACACCAATACTCTGATTCATCTGATGGTTTTTACACTTTACATGCTGAGGAAAGTAAAAAAGAATATTATTAGGAAAAGGCATGTCGGTTTATAAAAAAGTAGACTGATCATAACATATTTTAATGCAAACAAAGCAGACGTTTTTAAATCCCCATGATATTCTTACGGGGGATGTTTTACGTTATTTTTCGTTTGCTAGTTAAATTTTAGAAATACTGCAATTTTTCCGAAGTCCCTGGGATAAATTCCATACATCGTGCACATCTGGGCCGTCTCCCATCATCCTGCAACTAGCCAAACTACCACAATTTTTACTTAACAATTTCGGTTACAGAATTATATATAAAGACTACTGTTACCCATACAAACGCTAAATATTTTAATACGTAAGCAAATAAAATTAAACACATAGTACCGTGGGTTTTATAACTTGAATAATCTTCTACTTAATTGAAACATAAATAATTATGCAATGTAAACTCTGCGATGCACAGTCACATTTCTTCGTCCATATTGCCGTTTCAATTATTAACTATTATCTGAGGGCAGATGTTGCATTTAAATTCATCATTTATAGTGCAAATCAAGGTACCAAATAGCTGTACAACACAATTACGACTTTCTCTTTTATTTTTCATTTAAATGCATTATTCGGTAAAATTGTTCTACAATCACTATTAAATAATAAGGCTCTACTGTGAGCTGTGCATTATTAATTGAATTATTTATTTAAGCCAATTTTAATGTTACATTAACGGAAAAACAACTCTTAAATTACAGATGGTTGCCCTAACATGGGGAAAAATTAAGATTTTCAGTACATTGATACAACGATTACTATGTACCATTTTACATACTCATAAGTAGCAAAATAGTTACCAATAATTAGATAATGCCGTTTTAAAATGAATTTGAGACATTTAAATGTATAACCTATTAAGGAATTGTATGGGTTATAACGCTTTGATACACTACGTTTCATGCGATAATAATATCAGTACCTTGACCAACCTTGACGTCACCTTTTGATCACTTGGCAGAGATAAGGTACACCTATCTATGAACCACAGTACAACAATACCTTTGCACATCCGTTATATCCATAAACTGGTAGTATACTGAATGGTTCAGTATATATTTTGTTGTATTTGCTTTGTTATAAATTACTAGTACACAGAGAGTTACTAAACTCTCTTGACACAATTTGGGAAATTGATTCATATATCCAAACAGTTGAAAATCTATAAATAAGCATATTATGCCTTGCTTTGTTTCCCATCTATCCGTCAATATGTTTATTTTTTACATAATTTTTGTATTAGTAACTACTTAATTTCCAAGTGTTACTACGGGAAACATGGATCAGTGTTATTATTGGTCAATACTTATTTTCTAATAAATTTATGCATCCAGCTTACATTGTTTTAATTGGCGGCTTTTAATTATTTAATGAAACCCATATCTGATTAATTGAATTTGTTTTAACAAATAATCATTTCTTTCAATGGTAACCCAATTTTTAAGATTGCAGTCCTAAAAAATAGGTGTTTGAATTTAAAATGTTAATAATACGGGTTAATAGTAATGGTTTTCCTTATCAAAATCAATTTCAAATAAATAATATATAATAACTTTTCAGTTAGTTTCAAAACATTATAACGCTACTTTTTTATGGATTTGAAAATTTTTCGTAATATTATTCAGTATTATTATCAGTGTATTACATATTATCGATTATTTATTATAGTAAGTTGATTTATTATAGTAAGCCACTATTTCCGTAATTGATCAATCGGCTAATTGTAATTGTCAAACTAAAACTGAAAATAATACCGTTCAAAATAAACATATTTAATTAGCCTTGGATTTTTTTTTTAATTTAGTAAAATATCTCAAACAATAATCACCATACAAATTGATCCAAATAATTGATTATTTCTAACGAAAGCGTTGAACGTTTGGAAGTGTTCCCAATTCACGTGTTCAGCAATATATCGCTTCCTAGCGGCGAACACCGCCAGTATTGCACCTCGTAAACCAGAATTACCACGTAACGCTGTTCACACTGTTCATGAATTACATGTTGTCGTTTGTTTTTGTATTGACACTGCCAAACCAAGATTTAGTAGGATTCTGGTGCACAGAGAGATAGTGGTGAACCTTTCATGTGACAGAATTAATACACCTTGATACCAGATTGTATTCTGTATAGCTAGTATAATGGTTAATAGTATTGTTATATATTAGTTTGAGACAGTTTTACTTCTCTTACTGTTTAGTAACATATATAACCACATCTTTAAAATCTGAAAACTAACTATAGGAAATACACAATCGATGTAAGAAGACTACCAGTTTGTTATCTATAACCATACGCATTTCATACAACTATTTTAATCTAATAGGTCCGTTTGTTTCAATTATAACATGAACAAATCTATAATCGTTTAAACTACGTATCGTAAATCAATAAACCTATTTTAAACATTTTTCAAAGCCACTGAAAGTTACTAGAATTACACTAAATTGTGTGAAATATTATATTTTTCCGCCCGCCTACACCAGACGTAACATATTACTCGATAAATTCAACTATAAACAAACTTTGTTTCGACTTTCTTAGTGTGTTGTGTGTGTTGGTAGTGTGTTAGTGTGGTTGCTTTTAAAGATTGCATAACACGAACAAAATTCGTTTGAAAAAGGCTAACTTGATGTCTAAGTTTGTATTAACTAAGCTAATTTTGAGGGAACACAATTTTATGTAGTTACACGTTTTCCATGTATATTAAGTTTGCAACAATTAGAGTAAAAAGAAAATATATTTGTGGGATTTTCTAAATATAAACAAGTATACATGTATATATATGTGTGTCTGTGTGTGTGTGTGTGTGTGTATATACTATTTTGTTTTCTTTGACCATAATATTACTAAGAAAGCGTAACATCTTTGTAATACAATCTTTGTTTAGCGAGGTTACAGTGGAATCGTAAAAAACTACACTTACTGTTTTTAACTATTTCAAAACAAGGTTTTTAATTTGTATACAAGCGTTTTAACACTTTTATAACTAATAATCTCTTTAATATAAGCAAAAGTAAACGAATCCAAACATTATTTATCTTATTTGCTCTTTCATTAAACCTCAAATAATAGGAACTATGACAAGTATGTGGCAATTTCAAAGCATAATCATACAAAACATTGCATTGTGCTGGCAGAGTTAGATCTTAAGAGGTTTGAGGTTTACTCTTTAAACTGTCTTCTTGCGGTAAGACGTGGCAATTAAATGTATCAAAGTTTCGGTAAAAAATGTCCAAACTACAGAACTTTTTGATCATATGTTCATTCCTTAACTGATCGACAGAAAGGCAAGCAGATAGAAATGTGCAAAATATTTGTGTTATATACAATGCAAAAGTGAATGCTGTATTAGAAATAAACATACAAATCAGATTGCAAATAGTGACCTTAATATGCAAAGTGATTTATTATTATTTACATCTTTCTAGCTGAAAAATATAATCAATAAAATTTATATATTATCTGCATCGCATTTTTATGCTCAATTTTAAAACAAAAAGGATATCACTATTAAAAACAAAGAAGTATAATTAAAAAGTAAAAGGAATATAATATTGCAATAGTACTGAAAAACATTTTAATATTTTCTGTAAAATCGGATGGCGATGAAACAGTCTGGATTTTGATTAAACTTCCAATATAAAGCGTAAAATGTTTCTAATAAACTGAAAATTGATTATTATAAAATGGGAAAAAATCCTCCGTATTGATTTTTGTATTGTTTGACAAAGATTCATTAGTCCATCATCGAAAAATTTGTATATATATATATAGATTATGATCAATATGATAGTTTAAATTATAATATTATAAAAATTGGTAGCCAAGACCTAAGCAGTTAAGTAGTAGTAGTACTTAAGTAGTTTATTTCATCTTCCCTATTTATATTTTCCTTGTGTTTCTTCTAGATTTTATAATATATAGTTTATATTTTTGTTTTTTCCCTAACAATTTGCCTGTAAATCAATACTGTCTACATTAGAATAGCATTAGTTAACTAATACATTAACAGTTTAACTAAAACTAACGATAACTATACGTAATATAAGTATTAGTCATGTTATAGTTTTTCACACGAATGAAAAGATTTGTGCTAGTTGTCTTACCAAATCTTTAAACTGCTGACACGGAAGAAACCGATCTACCGACCGGAACAATCGAATACCTTTTAAGAATTGACGGCCACAAGATATTCTATTTTGTTTATTTGTTATACTACTAGATCTTACAGAGATAAAGTATGTTGGGTCATAACTTCTCCCTTACATATATAAATTATAATCCTTATAACTCAGTGCGTACCAAATAACAAGAGCTGATCAGTGTGGTATTGCGGTAGCAAACAATACACTTAATCAAATTAACTCTTTGGGGCACTCGATTAAACAAATAATCTATAAATAATATTTTTATTTGTTAATGTATAAAATAATTGAGAAACACTATACACTTGAAATAACTGTATATTCTGAATATTTGAATCAGTAAAACAAAACCAAGGTTTCACCTACATTTTTTAGACTGAAACAGCTAATGGAAGCAAGGTTCTCTAAAAGCACCGCGGTAATTTCAACCAACAGGAAAAGAAATGTAATTACTTTGGCCAAATTGGTTCTGCTATGTAACGTATGTGATCTACATATTTTAAAAATACCTTAACGCAGTGTTGGCTTGCAGGTAGGTTTTTTTTAATTAATAACAATTTGATCATGTTTTCTTTGATAATTGTTCTACAAATTATTCACATATACATATTTTCTGTTTGGAAAACACATCTTAATACGTTTAAATTGTTTAACAGTTATATAATGTTATGTACAAATTTTTACTTTTTCGTGTTTTGCTCTCAATAAAATTTACTAGAAGAAAAACAGTTTATACTAAAAACATTTATGAATTGTAGGAAATGGAGGATTGTAAATTCAAATTGGTTATTTTATGTGATACAAATTTATTTTATTTTACTAGAGATATTATAAACCGCACATAATTTCAGATAATATGAAGAAGCCTAGTTTTGTGTTTAGTATTTTGGCAACCCTTTTGCGAATTACTGGGTTCACTGTGTATAATTTGCGAGTATGGCAAGAACTCCAAAACCAGTCGAAAAGTTAAAGATAATAATAAAACAGCTAACTACTCTCAACTGAGTGGGTATGCTCTTTAGCACCGACATAAGATAATGTCATAATGACATAATGGTCAGAAACGTAGCTAACATAAAATACAAAATAACAACTGGAAAATATTAATGATTAAGGGAGTATCATGTATGGTTGCTGACCCCACCTGTATCATGGATTTATGATCAAGAATAAGCATCTGTATCCGTCATTTCGTTTAAAAACACAAAACAGTTTAACAATAATTTTCCATAGTTGAAAATGAAGTACATTTTTTCATGAAAACACCTTATTTGTTGAATGGTGTACACACTATAACCGACCTATTATAACAACCTAACCTAACCTAACCTTATACCTGGACCTATTATAAAATTTTTTAACCGCTAAATTATATGTTTCTCAAACACATATAATGTCCACAACTCCATATACATGTGTCTCATAACATAGAATTAAATTTTGTTGGTTGACTCAAGATGAAGTGACTCACCGTTTATGAGACCAAAAGCTGCATAAAATGTTTTATTGCCCTCAGGGCAAACAATAAAAAATGTGTCCCTCATTACTCAAGATTTTAATTTTGTAGATGGATTTCTCCGCTTACACAAAGCCTAAATTATTAAGAATCATTGTATATTAATACGGACACTGCATTTTTAAATAGGTCACTAAGTAACCTTGATACAAACAAAATATATAAATAATTAAATTGCACAACTACTTATGATAACCGAAAGTCCGGAGGCTTAAACTTATAATGATTGAACGCATTTTACTTAAAAATCAATAAGAAACACCCTCGGGCTAAGTTAGCTTGAGAATAGGAAGTTTCTGCGATTACTGTAAATCTCAAGTGAACCAATTTCAGCTGAGGAGATAATGTTCAGCAACTTGTCTCCCGCAGTCACTATTCACAGCAAACTTTGCCATTAAGGTACAAATAGCACCAGGAGAATCATTCATTATCTTAAATTACACGAATATTGACATTTTTTTGAAAATGCATATATATTAACGCAGTTTAGTTTATAACACCATCAGATGAAAACTTCGTAAAACACGATGACACCCGTCACCCCTAAAGCTGATGTAAGAGGCAATGTCTAATGGTCATAGTCTATTTACATTGTATTAAACTGTTATGATTTTAGTTGGTAATAATTAGGAATACAATGGTATTTTCAATGTCGCAATGTCAAAAGAAGGTAATCTCTCTTAGTCAGTAAAATAATGTTTTCATACATTCTTTTAATATTTTCCAGCTATCTACATCATCAGCTAATACATGCTCCAATTTGCCTTGATCATCACATCGAATTAGGTTTAAGGATATCAAGGATCTAAGTAACAATTTAAGAATATGATGCTAGATTAAAATTTAATGCATGAAGAATTATTTTAAAAATGCTTACCAGTTTCCCTCAACAGACTACTAAAATAAAAATAAAAATACAATAATATAATACATCAACAATAGCCATCAATTTAGATTGTATTTTACCATCAGCAACTCTGAAAGGTGATATTTAGAAAAGTCAAGTTTTAAGTACAGTACAAAAAGTATTTTGTTATAGAGTTACTTAAAAGCTTTAAAGTAAATCGATCAAAACCTGAACTGATGTGAACATCTCTGGAATTAAACCTGTGACCTCTTGAACCGTTGATAAAGTTTATATTATGATTGTTTTAGGGAATGATTCCATTAAATTTACCGCCAATGATATGGTTTTGGCATAAACAAATACAACTAATAATAGGCAATTGATATCGAATGCTGGTGGACTTTTTTATAACTACGGGACATTCTTAAGCATTGAAATATATGTAAACATTAGAAAGTTGTTTAAACCTATACTCAAGCCAACGTGGTTTTCATATATTTATAAGATGATTCAAGGCATACGATTAAGATTGGTCACACAGATCTTGAGAGCCAATGAGAGAATAGGTTGGAAGTGTTACTGAAAGAAATAAATTCATTGTAAAACATACTTGTATATCTACCAGCACCTAGTATGAGTGTTCAGTGAAACATATGCTGAGGTGTTCTAATGTGTATTTAATTCCTTTCCGTCAAGGGATATTTGATTAAATCTACCATTGGTTAATAGGCATGGACATTTTATAATAGCCATTGGTCATTGGGCTATTAATTAATGATCCTAGCTAAAGAATCAGTCGGTCTTAGTCAATAACAAAGCTACACAAGGCATCTCACCCATTCTAAACTCATCATTCATTTATATTCGCCTTAAAATACACCCTAGTTGCGTCGGCGTCTTAGACAATGATTTAATGATTAATAATTTAATGATAAAGAGTGACATTAAACTGTGGGCTGAAACTGTAATATGACAAAAACAATTTAAATAAATTGTACGCTGGAAATATAAGTAAATTTAAGTCTTTTAATTACGATATTTATATCAAACTAGCTCCCGTTTTTGCCCGGAAGTAGAACCTGTAGTGTGTGGTAGTAGTTCCATGGGTTAACCACAGAATGCAGCACACAAGCTGTATCCTGTGGTTAACCCTTGGAACGACTACGAATATGATTAACTGTTTGAATATTTCATCAGCTCAAACTAAAGTAAATGTCGAAAAGATCAACACTGGATTGAAACTTTGACTCCCCGTGGAGTAGAGCCCTAGAGGAATTTATAATAATCCTTTGTTAGCGGTTACCAAGTTGTAGAGAGCATTCGTGCCGAATCTCGTGATTGTGGGTGTATACGTTTGGTTTGGGGAATAGGTTTTTCGTATTCCTTCAAATATACAATATTAAATATTAACGATTGCAAATAAATAAACTCTAATTATAGTCAAGTAACTAATTGAATCTTAATATTTTCATCTTAAAACAATTATCTTAGAGCGAATTTACATAGTGTAATCATGTTTTTTAAACAAACCTGTTATGGTTTCACCAGATGAAAGATAAACACTTCAGCGTCATAGTAAAATATGTTGTGTAAAGTCGTAATTACTGGCCTGTCAGCCGTTTAGAAGTCACAAAAATAAAAGAGTTGGTTTAATATTTTTTCATTATTTCTAGCTAACTACAGTAACATGGCAAAATGATTATACATGTTTTATAAATTTTCCTATCATACTTTTCCAAACACACATTCTTGACTTTCATAAAAACAATGGAAAATAAGGACGATTTATTTCCATGAATGTAAAGAGAAAAAACTATAAAAAGAGAAAGAGGTATGTATGATAAATATTTGTAGTTTTCAGGATCAGTTTTACTGATAAAGAACCCCGCTGTCGTATGTTTTACAATATAATAAGATATCGTATATAAGGCAATATTTTCTAAAATATTGTTCAATTCCAATATGTTTCCTTTATTATAGACAACTAGCTAGCCCGACAGACGTCATCCTGTCCTAATGTCATTGGCTTTGTTTTATGTCAAATATTCGTTCATTTTCAAGATAAGCTCGTTTGTTTCGCTCACTCGCCAGTAAAAAATATCAGTTGCCATTCAAATAGTATTTTTTATTTCCATAATGAGAGTTGTCAATCTAGTAGTTTTTATTTTCATAATGAACATATGTTTATGTCTTTCTTGTTGGTATTACTAAATGAACTTTGAGCAAATAAATGGGAACTTTGAAAGACCAGTGGGACGGAGTCCTTATGTCGGATTAAAAATTGTATTTTATAAGAATCTTCTTCTGATATTAACGAACACAACAATAAAATAATTATTCAGTTTGGTGCACTCATTCTTAAGTTATGGAATGACAAAGGGAAATAGGGATTCAATTTTATATATTAAGATGTTGGAAAAGTATAGATGAACAAGTAATGAACTATCAGCGTGTTCAATTTACATATTCAGGGTGTTTCTAAATTTATGTAGCTCACTTCGGAATATTGTTTCTTTTGTCAAAAGGAACATTAATCTCCATATAACCGGGAGTATATTTCTGTTCGTCTACCATCTGTCTGAATTTCAGTGATTTGTACTATGGAATTTATATTTTTAAAACGGCTCAGCCAAATTCAACAAAACTTAAGTGTTCTTCTTGGTAACTCCTCTTTTTAGAAAAAAAACTTTTGTTATAAAATCTTTCCATTTAAAAATGGCAGCCATCTCTAATATTTAACCTTAAATATATATAAAATACCCCCGTTGCAGCAACCCTGCGTACTCATCGAATTTCCAATGCATAATATATGTCTTAATACCACATAAAGCCGCAAACCAAGTTTCATAAAAATATATTCACATATAAGCGATTTTAATTATTCTCTATAAGAATAACATTGGTAATGAGTACGTAGGTTTGCTGAAACAAGGAACAGAAACAATTGGTTTTTATGGAAATATAAATAAAATTTAACTAGGCGAAGCCACATACTAAGTTTCATCAATATTCAATCATAAATAAGTGCTATATAACATTCTAGTTATTCTCCAAAAGAATAACATGGGGGATGAGAAAGCAGGTTTGCTGCAACAAGGGACAGAAAAATGTGTTTTTATATAATTATCAAATATAACTCAACCAAGTGAAGCTACATACTAAGTTTTATTAATTTATGTCATAATTAAGGGAGTCATTACATTTTACTTATTCTCCATGAGAATAACATGGGGGCTGAGTACGCAGGTTTGCTGCTACGGGAATAATCATTAAAAAATCAAATTTTTGTGCAAATATCAATATACCAGTACTATGTGAAGCCACATACCAAGTTTCATCAACATACATTCATAAACAATCGAGATATCAAATTTTATTTATTCTCCTTAAGGATAGCATTGGATACCGTACTGTGTTTAGCACTTTGAATATCTCTGCAACGGTTGGGCGTAAAATCACAATTTAAACACCAAATTGATTGTTTTGTGGAACTGAACAGATTGGTAAATGCAAATGGGAAGTTTACATTAAAATAAACTGAGGAAAAGCCAAAAACCTTTTTCCCATAAGATTAACATGGGAGATTTTATGAGCAGGTTTTTTTGGATTTTCTCCGCAACCACTTAACCTAGGTTAATAATTCAAGATACTAAATTATTTGTTTTTTTAAGCTCTATAACATGGACAAAACCAAAATTAAGTTTTTTAAAAATTCTAGGGTGAAAGATGCAAAAAACTGATTTTTAGAAAATTTAAAACCCCCATAAACCCCCCTTCCCATTGTCCGATTTTTCTGGTTTTCGAACTTAAATTTATGAATGTCATTTTACACATTTGAGCCAAATTTCATCAAAATCAGACGTTTTTTACTCAAGTTATTGTGTTAACGGACACACACACACATATATATATATATTAAAAATTATATATATATAAAAATTTATATAATATATATATTATATATATATATAAAAATTTGAACGAATAGTGTTTTTGGCATCTGGGGACCTCAAAACAAAAAGTTATCATGGTCTCAGGCTTAAGTGTTACCATGAGACCTACGGTAATAGCTTCTTCCCTATAGGGGAAATTCGCTAAAACAATAAATAAAAAAAAAAAAATCCTTTGGACTATACAATATTCGAAAATTAAGTTACAAATCTATATCAGCTTCAACATAAAAGCGTGTTTAAACTAACTGAACTAAGAATGAAATACGGAACACATAGCTTAATTTTGCTATCATAACTAATACACATTTAATTTTAATATAGTTTATATGCAACATTGGTTTTACTTTTAATATCAAGCAGCTGATTTACTGTTATTACAAAACAGCTGATTTATTGGCTAACAGTTTTAATAAGATGTGCAATTAAACGCTCAAAAACATCACAGTTAAAATATTATTAGTTATGATAGGAAAATGTAGCCATATGTTTCCCTTTTCATTCATATTTCAGTTGATTTTAACCCAATATGTTGAAGCAGATATAGATTTTTAATTAGACTTTGTAATAATATATATACCAAAGGATTTTGTAAAATGTAGGTTTAGCGAATTTCCCCTATAGCGAAGAAGCTATTACCGTAGTCGGCATGGTAAGACCTAGGCCCGGGACCATGATAACTTTTCGTTTTGAGGTCCCCAGATCCCAAAAACACCATTCGTTCGAAACTGTATATATATATCAGCACATGTATGTATATATATATATATATATATATATATATATATGCGTGTGTGCGTGTGTGTGTGTGTGTGTGTGTGTGTGTCCGTGAGCACGATAACTCTCTTAAAAATGATCCAATTTTGATGAAATTTGGTATGGACGTGTAAAGCAACATTTATGACTTTAAGTTAGAAAACCAGCCAGATCGCTCCATCCGAAGGGGTATTTTGTGGGGGTTTTGTACCCCAAAAATGGGTTTTTTGAATTTTTTACATTTAATTTTTGAAAAATTCAAATTAGTTTTTACCATTGGATTAAGCTTAAAAAACACACAATTTGTTATTTTCATCAATCCTCTACGTGAATTGGTAACCGAGATATTGAAAGTGCCAAAAACAGAACGTTGTCTAATGTTATTCTTATGGAAGCAAAGACAAATTTTATAACTCGCTAATTTATGAACGTATACTGACGAAACTTGCTATACAGTTTTGGCAAAAAAGTATTTTTTTGCCAAAGGCTCCCGTAGCATCAAACCTGCGTACTCACCACCCATGTTATTCTTATGGAGAATACTTAAATGCTATGTCCTTCTTAATTATGGATATAAATGAATACAAACTGGTACACGACTTCACCTAGTTAAGTTCTATTTATATTAGCATAAAACCCCGTTTATTGTCTTCCTTGTCGCAGCAAACCTGCCTACTCAGCCCCAATGTTATTCTTATTGAGAATAATTCAAATTGCATATATCGCTTATTTGTGAATATATTTTTATGAAACTTGGTAAGTGGATTTATTTAGTATTAAAACATTTATATCTACATTGGAAATTCGCTGAGTTTGCAGGTTTGCTGTGACGGGGGTATTTTTTATATATGTAAGGTTACAAATTTCTCCATTTTCACCATTTTTAAACGAAAATACTTTATAACGCAACATTCTTTCTAAAAACAGACCTACCAAGAAGAACATTTGACCTAAGTTTGGTTGAATTTAGTCAAGCCGTTTTAAAAATATAAATTTTATAGCAAAAACCACCTACAGACAGACAGACAGTAAAGGAAAATAAATAGACCACTGGTTATATGATAATTTATGTTCCTTTTGACATAAGGAACAAAATCCCGAAGTTAGCAACATTAATTTGGACACACTATGAATATGAACAGGTACACGTGTGTAATACCCTTTAGTTAAGCAGGCACGATCATCCCGCTCGATAATATACCTCACTGACCCGTAGTGAACAGTTTGCCGTTTGATGAGACCGGTTATGCTAACTGATCTGAAGAAAACGCCCACTACAGACTCTGATTTGTGGAGAAAATCATAAAGGCGTGTACATTTTTATTAAATATCAGTCTGAATTAAATAAAAGTAAGGTTATTTATTTGACGATACGTGAAAATGTACTACTAAAATTATTTCACTTTGTGTTTGATTTATTTGTTTTGCAGTAAAAACAATATATGCAAACCTAAATTGTGGGAAACCGTGAACTTGTTTAATAACGCGTAATGTTGTGTGATAGCTGGAAACCTCTACTTTCTACTAGTACGAGTAAACAATTTATAACCCACAACATACTAACGTAATTGTTTAAAGAAAGTAACTGTTCATACTCGATAATGTTTAACAGTTATCTGGCTTTACCACATGAACAACATGGATTTGTGTGTTACAAATCTGCTCATAAACTGTTAATTTTGTATGAAGGTGACATCATTATTAGTATTTGTTTGTTTACCATACGGATTACTAAACTATACGTTGAAATTCGTGCATTATTTACAGTTATTGCTATTGATTTATTTTACTACTCTATATATGTAATCTTCCCTCAAATATTGTAATCTCTGCCCCCAGGAAACCACATGTTAATGATCATAAACATCATGAGTATTACTTTGTCAGTTTATGGATTGATTATAAACAACTGTTACAATTCTTTTGTTTTGATTTTAAACTTCATAAGCCCAATGTAAATTTATTTAACTTTTGATTTTTTTTTATTACATTATTTGATTTTCCTGGGGATGAGACCTGTCTATAAATTATTTTGATCCCAGAAATTAGTTATTTCCAACATTTGAAGAAAATCGTTGGTGCCGTTATTGAGATCAGTGTCACAAGCAAGTACGCAAGCAAGCACGGACGCAAGCAAACCTTACTCATATTAGAGTATAGGATAGGATTCATGCCTATTAACCAATGGAAAGTTTAATCGCGTATTAAATTAACAAAAACTAAAATTTAACGGGTACCAAACCAAGTTTTGGTTACCAAAAACGTAATTCAGAGTACATATTTGTTGCACACAACTTATGTGAGTTGGGCGGCCTCTCACTAGTGGACGACTGGCTCAAAAGCCGATCGACTACAAACTCATATACTCGTATATGACTTAACCCTTTAAACTTAAACAAATATGAGAAGATATAAGTTAATTTTAGTGTTAGTAAACTCATAAATATTCCAAGTATGTAACTTACAATGCATACGATTTCATAACACAAAATTATATGCACGGTTTTCTTACTTTTTAGACTCCACTAATAGAATAATAGTCCATTCCATATTGAATTAACGTAAGTTGAGTTCATACGTACTCGACTCAAGGGTCGTTTTATATAATTACCAAATAAATGATACCCTTCTCCAGGTAAAGCTAACTTGTAAAAAAATCATCATTAGTGTACGTATTTATATTTCTATAATATATTTTTTATTGCCTTGCTAATCTTTACTGCACAAAACATAAAATTGCATAAAAAAACAATCAAAAGAGGTCTTTGACTGAGTTTTATAAGTAAGAATATTAGAAGAAGAGGACGATCCACAACACCAGCGAAGGGATGCTAATACTGTATTGCGAATCCCATTAGGCGGTTCACGGGAATCGTCTTTAGCCTAACTTGGCTTCCTTGTAAAAAACATGCAGTATTTCATCTTCCTTAGCTCTTCTTATTGATTACAAATACATCAATCAAAAGATTTAGTTTTTATTTAAGGTATCATCGGGAACCTGAAGATGATTACTTTGTGATTGGAAGAGCTTGTTCAATTAAAAATTAAAATGATTGATTGATGCATTTAATAATTAAAAAAAATCAAATCTCCTGTAGTATTTAATCATAACAAGTCTATATTAAGAAAGCGGTTTTATAATAGTAATATGTTTATATTCGGAATTTTAAAATGTGTCTTGAGAACTGTGCATGTTCAACAGGGGCATGGAGAGTTCTGAAATTAGTCTCATCTTACTCAAATAGTCACATCACTCTAAGTTTCGTTGATTTGATTTTTTCCTTGATTTTGAGTTTGTACTATATAAATTGTCATATGAAAGGTCTTGGATAATATAAATGTGTTTCATTAATACATTATTATTAGGGGTAAATAAGACAGTGTTTCGATACGATAAGGATTCAAGAGAATATTTGCATTTTAGTTGCCTCTTTACTTGATTATAAATTAAAATAAATTGTCATTATATCAATCAAATAAAATAATTTCATAAAGTGGTATGGTGTTCGTGACAACATATGACATATTTAGAGTTTATTATAAATCAGAACATCTGAATCTGATGAATTGTTGAGCTTTATTTGTGTTTTTGTATGAGCTTAACAATCTAGCATAAAAATCCTTTGTTATGAATTCGTTATCTTAAGTTCATCAATATATTAGTTACAAGTTACAAGTTTAGTATCGATACTACGTTGAATTTAATCGATAGACTTTGCAAATATTGCTGCATATCGCTTTAATAACGCTTTACACGTATCAACGTCAACATTATCTGAACATTCTATTTCTACATATTTTGTTATAAATACAAAAAATACGTTGATATGATTTGTAGACATTTTTATTACAACAAATGCTTTTACTATATACTGAGTTAAAAATATTTAACAATAGACAGATTAAAGTTTTAATTTATTTATATTATGTTATTATTTTTATAATATAAATTTATGATATACACATATATTGTGTACATTCCTCTCTCACATGAAAATCATACTTGTCATGTTTACCAAAGGGACCACTGGTATTGGGAAACTAGAAACATCCACTCACCCACCCACTGGATACGCTTGGTGGTCAAAGCATTCCTAGGATAGGGGAATATGAGAGGGACACCTGCTCGACCTACTTTTGACACACAAGACAACACTAGTTTGTACTCACTTGAAATCTTGTATTTAGTTCTTCTATGATGATTGGTGTCCATAACATTGTGGGTTGGAGGGTTGGAGGGTTGGAGGGTTGGAGGGTTGGAGGGTTGGAGGGCTGGAAGGTTGGAGGGTTGGAGGGTTGGAGGGTTGTAGGGTTGGAGGGTTGGAGGGTTGGAGGGTTGGAGGGTTGGAGGGTTGGAAGGTTGGAAGGTTGGAGGGTTGGAGGGTTGGAAGGTTGGAGGGTTGGAGGGTTGGAGGGTTGGAGGGCTGGAAGGTTGAAGGGTTGGAGGGTTGCAGGGTTGGAGGGTTGGAGGGTTGGAGGGTTGGAGGGTTGGAAGGTTGGAGGGTTGGAGGGTTGGAGGGTTGGAGGGTTGGAGGGTTGGAAGGTTGGAGGGTTGGAGGGTTGGACGGTTGGAGGGTTGGAGGGTTGGACGGTTGGAGGGTTGGAGGGTTGGAAGGTTGGAGGGTTGGAGGGTTGGAGGGTTGGAGGGTTGGAGGGCTGGAAGGTTGGAGGGTTGGAGGGTTGGAGGGTTGGAAGGTTGGAGGGTTGGACGGTTGGAGGGTTGGAGGGTTGGAGGGCTGGAAGGTTAGAGGGTTGGAGGGTTGGAGGGTTGGAGGGTTGGATGGTTGGAGGGTTGGAGGGTTGGAGGGTTGGAGGGTTGGAGGGTTGGAGGGTTGGAGGGTTGGAGGGTTGGAGGGTTGGAGGGTTGGAGGGTTGGAGGGTTGGAGGGTTGGAGGGTTGGAGGGTTGGAGGGTAGGAGGGTTGGAGGGTTGGAGGGTTCTAGTCGTTTGCCAAAATAAAATTAGTAGATTCTGGGTTTTCTTTATCAACATCTAGACACACATTAATACTATCTACAAAATAACTGGCACTTTGGTAAATTTTTAGCATTAAATTATAATAACCCTTTACATACAGTTTTTAATTTGTCGTAGTAAGAGAATTTATAGAAGTATCTTTTATACAGTGAATATTATAAAACATGGTATGAAGTAATTATAATATTACTCTTAATGAGATATGAAACAAAAGCAAGGTAGAATAAGATCATGGGTAAGCTCTATAAAACGGTAAAGAAAGAAAGAAAATCATAGAAACATACGTAGTTAATGATCGTCCGTCTAGTTAATGTAAGCTACGCGATAACATAAATGTATCTGAATTGAAATCAAATTCTTTAAAATTACAATAAAAAGTACAAATAAATAAGAATGCAAAATCATAGAGTGTCTGTCTTAAGAAAAATTTTTACTGAATTGGTTTAGTAATTCAGTAACAATTTTTCTTTTTTAATTGATTCCTTTAAGTAAATATTTAAAACAACATTATTTTAAATTGAATTAGTTTAAAACAATGTTTATTGAAGTTCAGTTATGAGTTAAATATCTTAAACTCTAAAAATATACACTATGCTGTTTGTACAACAATGTTGTACATTAACAAAACGTTATGCGGAAAGTGATGAAACACATATTTCGAATTATGATTGTAGTAGTTAACGATCCCTGTTTTACCAGAGAGCCAAGTTCATTTTCGAAGCTTTATCAATAAAAAGGTAGTATAGTTTTATCGTACATTCTCAATGTCAGTAGTATTTAAGTTTAGCAGATTATATGACAAAAATGTTATTCAACTTCTGTAAGTTTAATTTTATGTGGTTGTGACTCGCGATAAAAATCTATTAATATTGAAGTTATAACTGTTATATGAAGAAGTTGTTTTTTTCCTACTAGCCTGCTATCATGTATGCAATATTATGTTGTATTTAAATGGACATTTATCTTTACATCATGATACTTGTAACATTGTCAACAGGTTTTTCAAACAATTATTTGTATATAAGTTTTGGTACCTAAATGAAAGTCAAATCATTATTTTGTATGATGACGCTTTCTCACCGTACTGTATATTCAACTAGTATATGAATTATACTTTTTTATGTAGGGCCTAGTAGTTATTTCGGACCATATCATGTCTTGTAGATCATTTTCTTAAGCTATAAATAAACAGATCAGGATTTTCAAGCCGTGGTCACGTATCGAAAAAAACAATAAAAGAATTTGACTAAAAAGCATTATAAGATGACTAGTATTACATTCATTGCAAGATACTATGTAAAATAATTTACATAAAAATAGGCTAGCTTTATGAATTTTGCATTTCATAAAACAGTTTTGTTTTAAATCAATCAGCTTCTAATTATAAAAATTCTTAAATCAGAAGTGTTTAATCACGCATTGCAATTAAATATTTGTAATAATATCCAAGTTACTAAAATAACTAACCTGATACTAAATGGTGTGAAATATTATCGTTTTGCACCCGTCTACACCGGGCGAAACATATTGCTCGATAAATCTAACTCTACCCAAACTTTGTTCCGACTTTGCAGGCATAAGTTAGTGTGTCTGACGGTTGTTTTTAGAGATTTTTGTTCAAACACAAAAAAGTCTTTTGTATAGAATGAACAGTCCTCTTTGAGAGTATGTTTTGATAATGAATAATGTCTCAATTTCATGTTAGTGACTTTTATACAAAAAGAATATGACAGATCTATATTACTGAAATTTTTATTTACCGTCACAAATTTATCATTTGTGGTAACTTCAAATTAATTTAGATATGAAAACTAAATTAAAGTTTGCTCAATATGTCGTTTTACCTTAAAAGCCATCGAAATGTATTTAAATTTTTTAAAAACGTTTTCCCAAGGTTAATGAATGAATTTAGATCACTACTATGGCTAAATCCTTAATCTTACCTTATGGTCTTGTTTGACCGTCATTTAATATTTTATATTTAACCGTTATACTACAGCCTTTGGAAGTAAACCACTGCAAGAGAAGTTTTAAAAATATTGTTTGCAAGTGTAGATCAAAAATTACCATCAATATTGTCTTGTATATTGTATTGTATTGTCTTGCATGTATATTGTCTTTGTTAGTAAAACTATTTAAGACCACCACCGATTTCTGAATCGAATATTGTACTCAGTACATTTCATAGAAATTTTAAAAATTCGATGTAGCGAAATTGTAGAATGTATGAATAATACTAAAACCTCCATATGTTGGTTTACTATTACTAATTTTGCCCTTAAGCTGTTCAATGATTTGTCTAATAAAAGTTATTTTCAGGATATAATCTATTATATTTTGGTTTTCATAGGACATAATTTGTATTTTACAAATTTAAAATGCCTAGCGATGAAATTCACTATGAACGCGAAAAAGGGTGTTTGTGGTATTAGTCATACGATTCCTAAGTTCAGCTGAATACATATCAATTAAAGTATAACCGATTCTGACGTCCGATTGGCATCGAAATTCAGCTCTTTGTCTCAATTAAAATTCATAACTTTAAAATAACCATTCTACCAATAATTATTACTATTACTTGAAAATATATTTTTTTAATTAGTTAAAGAGCGTGAGTATACCTTAGTTCAGAATATTTAAAGTCAAAACGTTTTAGGAGTACGCAACTTGTTCTCCTTTAATATCAGATTTTAACTTTGACACTATGGTTTATGTGACCACTGACAAGGTCAGTCTTACGAAGTTGTTCATTGCAGTACGGGGCAGGGTAAAATGAAATCTTAGTTGTCGAGTATTTCTCCTTAAAGTATGTTTAAGGGTAAAACGTATAGCCTAGTGTATCACTGTGTCGGTAAATAGGTTAGAGAAGAATCCCCACAGCCGATAATGTGCATGTTTATCCATTAAAAGTACATTTTTACTTTTTAGTTTTGAAAAAATATAATATCAATACGTAAACCTCATAGCTTCTTTTCTCAGAAACATGATTTATGGGCTTAGTATCTTTTCATGCTAAATATTTAAGTAATTTATTAGTGAAGGTTTTATAAAAAAATATGAAATATGAAACTCCCCCATGGTTCTGAATGAAAGTTTAATATATTGTGTAAAAGCGTATGGCAATCGGGCAGGCCGGATGTTGATTAAACTTCCAATATAAAGCGTAACACGTTTCTGAAAACCTAAAAAGTTTTAAACAACATTTTGAAAAAAAAAATCATATTTTAACCACCCTCTCTCATGCACATTATGTTATTATATTCTTTGAATCAATTAGATCTCTTGAATCTAATTAATGATAAAATGTTTTAGTATGTATTATATAATTTCTTTTGTTTTTCTTAAAGTGGGATCCAAAATATATACTTAGCGAAATTTTCAAAGCGAAATTATACAAAGCGAAATTTTCAGGAAGATAAATTCGTAACGTGATATGTTCGAACTGACAGTGAGCTAAAATGTCTACCGTATGCGTGGTTATCTATGAGTAGTATAATTTGCCTGAACTTTTACTCATGAATCGTGTTTTTGAGGAGTGCAGGCAGGATCGGTGTGTGCAGGCAGTCGTGGGAACCGGTTTCGCTGCAGTTGGGCTCGCGGGCCGCGGACGGCGGTGCGGTGGCTCCGCGTGAATGATTACATCAGAAAGTGCAGGCAGGACCGGTGCGTTGTTGTGGTGGTCAGGGTCGGTCGCTGGCGCGTCGGTGCAACAAATCCCAGGGCCGACTGCATAGTTGCATGAGAGTTACATTGTTGCTTTTTGTGATGAACAGGATATCTGCTCAAGGTAAGAGGATATTTCGGTCTGCAACCGAGGTAAGTGAGTCTATAGCAAAAAGAGAATTTTACTTGTATATAAACTGGTGAAGAATAATGTTTAGTGTATTAGTACGATGTCAGGCATCGAAAATGTAGTGTGTTTTTTAGCTCGCCGAGGAAGTGACCTCAACAATATATTAGATGAGTTAAACGCGATAGTCAATAGGCGGGGGAATTTGTTAGGTTATTGGGAGGTGGGGTTTAGGAACCCGTACGATGGAACAGCAGGTATGTGTTACACTTTATAAAATATTCACCTTTTCTGTTTTAGCTCATGATATACTAGTAATAATACGTATGTGAGATCAGCTAACATTTTTCAGTAATAATAAGTTTTATCTGGGCTTATCAGTGACTTATCACAACATTTAACTGTTTCTCTTTGGCTTTACTACTGATGATAAAGTATTTCGCGGTCTTTAACTACGTAACTTTAAATGCACTTTAAAAATATCACTAATAATATAGTGAACAGAAAATTTAAATAGTACTGATTTACAACAACCAAGTAAAATTTAAATATCTGTTTTGTGAGTACAAGTACTTACCTCGACTTACACTACAATTTATAGTTATATTCAGCTGTAATTATTAGCAGTCACCCATGTGAGGATATTAATAAGAACAATTCAGGATAAACTAATGTTTATTAATATTGATCAGGCCTTACAAATAAATACATTTGGACTGTTGTTGATTTTTTTCCCGTCTGAGCGGGGTCTGTATGTTAGCGGGTTGTTGAGCTCCGCAATTTCCTCGTCAGTCAACGATACGAGAAACCGTTTAGGCAGATAGCAAATCCCTTTTACCTCATCGTCATGCAGTATTTCGACCCGCAGAGCCGGCCCCTTGCTTGTATCGACTTTTTTAGACGATATAATCGGATAACCTTCTGCCTTTGTCAGGGTCGCTAGCTCGAACCGCTGCGGTCCCTGGTACGACGACAGGGTGTTGAGTTTGTGGCTCAGGTCAGACATATCTTGCGCTAAAACACAATTTAGTCAGTATAAATAACTATTCCATTTTGGTTCTAGCGGGTGACTACCTAGAAGACTACGGCCCGATAAGATTCGCCCTCAGAGAGCGACAATTAATGCGGCGCACCAGACCGTCGCCGTACGACAGGCCACGCCCCCCGGGTAGCCGAAACCGGTCGTCCCCACCTCCAACAATGGTGGTGAATCCGTCTACTGAAGGTAAAAAAGGTTTTGCTTATAAGTGTAACAGATCACAGTGGATTCAGCGAATATGTAAAATGGCGATGAAACTTGAAGGTAAAAAAATGTTTTGCTTATATGTGTAACAGAGCACAGAGGATTCAGCGAATATGCAAAATGGTGATGAAACCTGAAGGTAAAAAATGTTTTGCTTATAAGTGTAACAGAGCACAGAGGATTCAGCGAATATGCAAAATGGCGATGAATCCTGAAGGTAAAAAAGGGTTTTGCTTATATGTGCAACAGTCCACAGTGGATCCAGCGAATATGCAAAACGCTGGTGAATCCTGAAGGTAAAAAAGGGTTTTGGCTATGTTTTATGTGCAACAGACTACAGTGGTTCCCACTCAGCGAATATGGAAATATTCCTACATTGCAATTTCCGATGAAATTTACATTAGGACCTATAGCGTTATGAAACTGTTTGTGACCGAGAATCTTAGAAAATTATGAGACTATTGCAATGTAAATACGCAAGCTGTTCGTATACAAACGCTATTCGACCATTGTGTTTCCCCAATAGCTAAATAAAGCTGTAAATATTCGCAAATTGTTCGTAAATTATTAGAAATTGTGCTACCTAAAACTGGGTAGTTAAAAGCTGAGTTGACATAGTGACGAATTGGAAATTTTAATAAAATTTTTTGAAATAAGCTACAACATTTTGAGTGATTTTAATTTCTGATTTCAGAGAGCGAAGAAAGAGCTGCGGAGGAGTAGAAGCCTTCACCGCCTCGCTTCGCCGAGTAGCAAAACCCCTTTAATGTATATATATATATATATATATATATATATATATATAGTAATTAATAAATAATAAGTGTAAATCTGTGTATGAGTTTAATTTATACCTCGGACAAGTAATATAGTAACAGGTCTCTTACCTTGGTTGGACTCCCACGGTGTAGACTTCAGAAGTGAATGGTACTGAAGTCGGCTGTGGGGTTTATATAGGGTGTAGAACCTTGGTAAACAGGATATAGCTGCAAGGTTGCTATAGCGCCTCTTTTTCACAAAAAAATGTCTCGTCCTTCAAAGTGAGGTCGATAAATAAGTCTTTGCTTTTATTTTATAAGTCAAGTCTACACCCTCCAACTGGAGGTCGACAAGTGACTCTTTTTCTAAAAAAGCGCAAAGCTAACCTCCACTTCGAGGTCGTCTCCATCCTGGATAGAAGGGGATAAATATCCTCTTTGTAGAAGGAAACTGATTATTCTGCTGATCACCGTCCGAGCGGCAAGAGGGGACCTATGGAGAAGTCTCTCCTCAAGTGTCCCTCGTGTGAAGAGGCTTTTTTTCTGTCAGAAGATGCGAGAAGTCGACATATTGCAGTCTGCCTGGCTATCACTGGGTTTTCTACCAGACCGTCAAAATCTAGCGAGTCCACCGCAGCACCCCTAGACCTGACCGTCCAGAGCAGGAAACGTCCAGCCAGCAGTGACAGTCCGGCTAAAAAGTCACGTCAAAAGAAGCCGCGACGAGATGAAGCACCTTCTCACGCCGTTCCTGACTACATCCAAGCCGGACCTTCTCGTCCCCACGTCGCTCTTGTCGACACCCAAGCCGGAGCTTCTCGTCCCCACGTCGCTCTTGTCGACACCCAAGCCGGAGCTTCTCGTCCCCGCGTCGGTCCTGTCGACTCCCAAGCCGGACCTTCTCGTCTCCACGCAACCGTCCCTCCTCAGGAGACGTCCAGCGAACTCAGCTACGAGCTGACAAAGTCGTTAAATCACGCAAGGGACTACAAAATAAAAAACACTGCAGGCTTCATTGCGCTTGAACCGTTTATCGAAGCCTCCCTGCCGATCCTGAACGACATATTGCTTAGGGAATTGGACGTCACTGTGTCGCTCAAATATAACATCGTCATGGAAGCGAGGTATCAACATCCTGAGGGGGACATTGAGACGTTCAACTTCAAGACTACCTCACGAGCGATCCTTGGGAAAACGAACGACACTCTGCGGCTTCTAATAAAGCAGACGCAGAAACTCCTAGAAGAAGAGGCTGAACTGCAGACTAAAGAATCCGGATGGAGCTTAGACAGACCGACAAGTATCACTCTCAGGGTGAGTAGGTTGAAGTATAAAAACGTGTCTGAAGGGAGTGGTTTCATAGATTTGCCAAAAAAACTTAAAAACAGGCGGGCTACTATTAATGTCCAAAATGATGACAATAAGTGTTTCCTTTATAGCATGAGTGTAAAACATTTGGCGAACGTTAATTTCAAAACGGTTTTAAATGAAAACTCATTTACGAACTTGGAACATAAGTATAATTTTGAGGGGTTGACATTTCCTGTTAAGATTCATCAAATTAAGAAATTCGAGCAAAATAATCCAAATTGCTCGGTCTCAGTGTTTGAGTGTGATTCAGATGGTTGTATAACACCGTTACGACTAGCGAAAAAAGAATGTTCTGACCATACTGATTTACTCTTATTGGTCGATAACAAAACTGGAAAAAGTCATTACATTTATATTTTGGACTTTAAAACCTTAATCAGACCACAGTTGACAAAGGGCACCAATCAGATAACAGTGTGTAAGCGTTGTTTCAGCTTTAAATAAACTAGGAGATGTAAGCCAGACGGCAAGACTTGGTTAGCTAACCATTTAGAAATTTGTGAAAAATATGCACCTACTCCGATTAAACTACCAGAAGAAGGAAAAAATCAGCTTAAGTTTGAAGAATTCGAAACGCAAATTCCTGTACCTATTATAGTAGCGGCAGATTTTGAAGCATTTTTACATCCGACCGTGAGCACCGACAATGCGACGTATCAAACACATGAGGCGAATTCGTTTTGCGCTTTGGTAAAATCGACCCTCTCCGTCAGTTTGTTAGACGAAGTCGAGATTTCAGCCGAACCTTATGTCTATCAGTCGGCTGAAAACGTAGCCAAAACGTTTTTAATGTATATGAAATCACTCGCGCAAAAAGTTGAAAAACTATATTCCAGACAAGAACCGCTGAAACAAATGTCGGACGAAGAAAAAGCGAGGCACGAGCAAGCTGAGTTTTGTGATCTATGCGAGGTACCTTTTAATAGTCCAAACATGGTAAAAAACCTTGATCATTGTCATTTAACGGGAAACTATAGATTCGCTCTTTGTCAACGTTGTAATCTAAGATGTCAGTTGCCTAACTTTATCCCCGTGTATTTTCACAACTTTTCCTACTACGATCAAAGTTTCATAGTTAGAAACCTGTCAGTGTTTAAAGGTCATGAAATTCGAGCTATTCCGAGTAATAAGGAACATTTCATCTCAGTATCCGTGCGAATAGGAAAAATTTGGTTGAGATTTCTGGACAGCTTCAGACTAATGCCAGCGTCTCTGGCCACACTCGCAGCTACATTAGATGTGTCTGAACTAATTGAAAGTTCAAAACTCGTGCCTTCAGATAACGTAGAGCTTATAACGAGAAAATCTTGCTATCCATATGACTACGTGACGTCAGATGAAGTGTTTAGTGATACCTCCCTGCCACCACGTGAAATGTTCTATAATCGGCTAACCGATGAGGAAATCTCAAACAGTGACTACGAGCACGCGCAAAAAGTTTTTACAGAGGTAGAAATGAAAACATTCAAAGATTACCATATTTTCTACCTTAAATTAGATGTGTGTCTTTTGATGGATGTGCTTGTCTCGTTTCGTAAACGTTGTCTCGAGTCTTATCGCATTGATTGCGCTCATCAATACACGGTACCCGGATTAGCTTTTAGAGCGATGCTTCGAATAACTAGAGTTCAACTTGAGCTAATGACAGAATACGATAGTAGGGGGCATTAGATGGTTCAAAACCAGCAAAGGCGCGGTGTGGACGCGTGGACGCGAGGACCCCCCCCCCCCCCCCCGTGCCCCCCCCCCCGGGTGGCCCCCCCCCCCCGGGTGCCCCCCCCCCCCCCGGTGCCCCCCCCCCCCCCGAGTACACTCGGCGCGAGCGCTTTTGCGTTTATGCCGACTTTGAGTGTGCTCTGCAGCCCGTCGCCGCTGACCCTGCGGAAGCGCCGCCCGGCACGAGGCCTCTGCAACTGCACGTCCCGTACGCCTTTGCCTACCAGATCGTGGACTCGCTCGGCCTGGAGGAGTTCGAGCCCCGCGTCTACTTCGGGGCAGACGCGTCCAAGGTCTTCATGGAGAGGCTCAAGATGGACGTGCTGGCGCTGTGGGAGTTCCTATTCAGCATGAGAGCTCTGCACCCTTCTCTGACCCGGCAGGAGATGAACGAGTACCTGGCAGCGACTCACTGCTACCTCTGCGGGAAGGAGTTCACGGACCAGGACGTCAAGGTGCGGGACCACAATCACGCCCCGCCCTACGAGTTCCGAGGAGCCGCCCACCGCTCGTGCAACCTCAGGTACCGGGAGCAGCGACACATTAACTGCTACTTCCACAACCTGTCCAACTACGACGCCCACTTCGTAGTGCGCGAGCTGGCCATCGACCCCGGCGACGTGGACGTGTTGGCCCACACGGAGGAGCGGTACATCGCTTTTACCAAGCGATTCCACTTTGGTCAGCCCGGGGACAACCAACGTCAGAGCAGTTTCGCGGTGCGCTTCCTGGACACCTACAGGTTTCTGTCCATGAGCCTGGCCAACCTGGCGGCGGGACTTCCCACGGACAGGATGCGCGAGACGAGGAAGCGCTTCCCCGACGACCGGCTGTTCGACCTGGTGCGCAGGAAGGGCGTGTTCCCCTACGACTTCGTTACGTCCTACGATACGCTGTACAGGACCAGGGAGTTGCCGCCCAAGGAGGCGTTCAGGAACTCCATGACCCTGGAGGACATCAAGGACGAGGAGTACGAGCACGCCCTCAACGTGTGGCGAGCCTTCGAGTGTCACAACCTCAAGGACTATGCGGACAAGTACCTGCGATGCGACATCGCCCTACTCACCGATGTCTTTGAGCAGTTCCGCGACACCTCGCTGGCAGAGTACGGGCTGGACCCCGCCCACTACTACACCCTGCCGTCCTACGCGTGGGACGTGATGCTCAAGACCTGCGGTGTGGAGCTGGACACGCTGCAGGACTTTGACATGTACCTGTTTGTGGAGCAGGGGATCCGAGGAGGCATCTCACAGGCCATCACCCGCTACGCCAAGGCCAACCACGACAGGTGCCCGGACTACCGCCCGGACGAGCCCACGCGCTTCCTCCTGTACCTGGACGCCAACAACCTCTACGGCTGGGCCATGTCCCAGCGCCTGCCGACCGGAGACTTCGAGTGGCTCAGCCGAGAGGAAATCCAGGCGTTGGACGTCGCGGCGCTGGACGCGGAGGCCGATCGAGGCTACATCTTGGAGGTGGACCTCCACTACCCCGCGCGCCTACACGACCTGCACAAGGACCTTCCCTACTGCTGCGAGACGAAGCGTCCGCCAACAGGGAAGTTCCCCAAACTGTTGACGACCCTGGACGACAAGACGCACTACATCTGTCACTACAGGGTCTTGCAGCAGGCGCTGCAAAACGGATTGGAGCTGGTCGCGGTGCATCGGGCGATCTCGTTTCGCCAGTCGCGGTGGTTGGAACCGTACATCCTGATGAACACGGAGCTGCGGAAGAGGGCCAGGACGAAGTTCGAACAGGACTTCTTCAAGCTCATGAACAACGCGGTCTTCGGCAAGACCATCGAGAATGTACGGAAGCGCCTCAACGTGAAGCTGGTGTGCACCCCGGAGAAGTTTTCCAAGTACGTCGCCAGATCCAACTTCCTGGACCGGACGTACTACACGGAGGACGTGGCCCTGGTGCATCTGTCCAAGGTCAACATCGTGTTGGACAAGCCCGTCTACGTAGGCATGACAGTCCTGGAGCTGAGCAAGTGGCTCATGTACGAGTTCCTGCGCAAGATGAAGGAGCGCTACGGTGACCGCCTCACCGTGGACTACATGGACACGGACAGCTACGTCTTTGACATCGTGTCCCAGGACGTCTACGCAGAGATGAAGGAACACCTGGACGACTTCGACACCAGCGGCTATCCGAGGTCCCACCCCTGCTACAGCCCCGTCAACGCCAAGGTCATCGGAAAGTTTAAGGACGAGTGCAACGGCCTGTCCTTATTCGAGTACCTCGGCCTGCGGTCCAAATTATACTTTATGGACATCGAGGACGCGGCGACAGGCGGCAGCAAGGCTCTCAAGCGAGCCAAGGGGGTGGCGAAGGGCGTTGTCAAGAACGTCCTCACCCCCGACGACTACAGAGAGTGCCTGTTTGACGGGGTCCAAAAGCGCACCACCAACGTCCGCTTCCAGTCTCACTTGCACCGGGTCTACACCGTGGAAGTGGACAAGCTGAGCCTCAGCCCGACTGACGACAAGCGGTGTGTCCTCCCCGACGGCATCCACACTCTGCCGTGGGGACACAAGGACGTCCCGCCACTACCGCCAGCCAGGAGAGGAGGAGATCGACCTCAGCGGATGGAGGTGGACGGTGAGGAGGAGGAGGAGCGCCAGGACGAAGACGAGGAAGAGGAATTCCCTGTTTAGTTTTAAATATTAATTTTAAGAAAAACTTGTAAATAGTATTTGTAAGAAAATATAATAGCTTTATGTACAGCACGAACCTGAGTTGTTTATTTCCTCCCCTTTGCTCACTCAAAAGCCGTTAGGCTTAAAGTGTGTGAGAAAGGCGTTATGGGCCGTTTGGCCCGAGCCGTGCAGCTTAAAAAGCCCCCGCCAACCGGGAGCGATTGGCGGCGCGTGTCGGGGGACGGCCCTGAAGGAGTTGCCCAGGAAGGAGTTGCTAAGTGGTTTGCTGACGCTCGAGGTTGCACCCTCGAATTGCTCAGCGGTTTGCTGATGTCCGAGGGGTCTCGTGACGCGCCCTCTTTGGCGACCTTCACTGCCGCTTGGCGGGGGCTCAGCCAGTGACACGCGCCGCTGGTATATAAACCTGAGGTCCAGCCCCGCTGCCTCAGTTTTGCTAATTTTTATAAATTTAGTAAGGAGAAAGGAGAAATGAAAACACAAGCTTTATCATTATGAGGCATGTATTGTACAGTAATAAGGTTACATACACATACTACAAAAACCTTACAAATTAGTTTTAAGCGAATATGGAGTGGAAGAGTCTGCGGACGAGAGCGTCGTTGGCGGCGGGAGCGGCAGGGTCGAAGAGCTGGACGTAGTCGCTGAGTGACGTGCGGAGAACAGCCCGGCAGTACAGGTAAGTGAGGCAGTAGTAGCCGCAAACAGAAGTATCGTAGCCCTGGAGCCGATACCTGTTGTAGACGTAGTGGCGGTGATGAGGATTGCGCCTCAGGAACATTTGAAAGTCGGCCTGGTATGGCGGCCTTCCGTAGCTGTCCAGGTACTCGAGTCTGTCCTCTTCCGAGCAGTAAAACGCCACCCAGTGTTCGCCTCCCTCAGTGTGTGCTACCGTGTTGGACACGATGGCGGTGAGAGGCTTGACCGGCACGTCCGGTAGTTGGTCAGAGGCGTAGACCGCAACGTTCCTCAGTCCGGGGATCTTCGCCAGGCATTCTCTGATCTGGACGGTATTCATCGTGGGCGGAAGCAGCACAGGCAGCTCGAGGTGGACGGGTCCAGTGTGTCGTTAGCCACGAGCCAGTCCCGCAATACTATGCAGTTATGAAGGGCGCAACGGTTGTGGGAGCTCTTATGGTGGCGACAGCGCAGGGTCCGGTAGGTGGGCGGACCGTTGAGCGACCCGCAGCCCAGATCCTCCATGTCCTGAGCGGTGGTGGCGGCGGGCTCGGTTATGAGGTGGCGTTGTACAAAGTCCCTCTTCTGCGATCCTTTGACGTAGACCAGGGGGCGGTGGATGAGGCAGGAGCGCAGCTTGTCCAGCAGGGCGACGTACGCGATGTCCCCCTGGTCCCACTCCAAGCCGTGGCAGTGGCGAGTGACCCAGACGCTCTCGCGCTGTTTCTCGGAAGTCAGGAGGTCCTTACTGAAGGGCGGGCGGGCGATGTGATGTAGGAGCAGCGTGCCGGTAGTCACGTCCACCACGCAAACCTCTTTCAGTAGAAAGTCATTATCACTGTCTTTAAAACACTGCATATCCATCACCACGCTTCCGTGATGACAGCGCGCTGGCGGCGGCTCGATGTAGATCGGTGGCGGCACGTCCATCCCGTACGGCTGACTGAACTCGACTGAGCGCTGGCGGGAGCGCGCCTAGCGGGTTAACCTTGGGTGCGCGCGCCGCCATCACCTAACGGTCCGCGGTGACCTTGAGCGCGCGACAACTCGTTTACCCGCCAAAACCTAACGGTGCGCGCGCGCGGTGACCTTGAGCGCGCGGCAACTCGTTTACCCGCCAAAGTCGACTGTGACGTTGCGATGACGGTCCACCTCCACGACGTTGTCCAACTCGGCGTACACTATGCAGTTGAACGCCTCCGCCAAGGCTTCGGAGAACCCAATCTCTATGCGCAGGTTACCGTTGCGCACCAGGTTCCAGTGGCTGGATTGAGAGGCCGCCATATCGGGCGTCAGATCAAACGCCATCAGGCAGTATCCGTAGGGGTACTCGTTGCGACTGACTTCGTTACCGCAGTCTGAGAAATTGATGCCGGTGCCGGTGTACAGCGTGTGGTAGGCGAGCACGCACAACTCCTTACCGAACGTGTAATCCGGTTGAAGCGGCTTACATGGCACTTGCTCACCGTCTATGTACAGCGCGAAGAAGTTCACGTGGCTGTGGGTGAAGTTGAACGGGTTCTTCTTGTAGTCCCCGTTGAACGCTTGATTGCTGACCAGGCCAACTATAACGCGTTTCGGCAGTTGTCCCAGAAACACACTGTCCAGAGTCTTGCTGCTGATACCGGAGGGTAGCGTGAAGGATTTGACTTCCACGCGCGTAATGGGATATTTGGCTGTACCCGACTCCAGCGTCCTGCTGTGAGCCAACAGCACGCTCGGGTTGATCTTACAGCGGCGCATGAACAGGTTGACTTCGGCGATGTCCACTTTGTAGTCTGTCACGGTTTTAGACATGATGGAGAATGAGTTCTTTGACCTGATCAGGCGAAAGCGCATCTCCACGCCGTTTAACATGAACTTCTCCTGATTGCACAGGTCGACGTGCAGATGTCCGACCATGTCCGCGTACCGGCTGGCCTTGACAAACTCCCTCCGGTTCTTGAGCCCGGCATTATCCTCCTCAGTATTGTCCATGTACCCGGCATAGTCCTCGTAGAACAACTCCGCGGTGAGGTGCGATGTCTTGGCATCACCGCCATAGGACAACAGGTTCTCCAGGTAGGCGCGATAGGCGTACGTGTTGTTCTGAGGAGACACCAGTTTGTTGTTCAGGTACAGGTCCACTTGACTGAACAGCGAGTGCAGCCAGTTGTTAATCGGACCCACCTCTTTTATCGCTTGATCACCCATTACAGCGCCTCCGCTAGCCGTTCTAATGGTAGCCTTCACATGCAGTAGCGTCTGTGACAGATCCGTGTACTCGTCCCCGTGGCCCGGAACTATGAACTCCACGGGCGAGTCGTCTGTCAGGGAGGAGATGGGCTTGTAATGCACCCATTTACCGCTCTCTATACTGGTCTGCGTGGGCGGTAGCGAGAACAGGTCCAACTCGGTCTTGACACACTCGCACGACTTCTGATGTAGAAACGCCATTATCCAAAAATGTCCTTCACGGTACTCTCGCTCTTCTTGCTTCTCCTCTTCTTAGCGACACGTTTTGCGGGCTTCCTCTTGGGGGCAGCGCTCTTCTTCCTCGCTCCGAGGAGTTTCGCCAGAGACTGAGGAGTAACCTGCTGTACACGCCTCTTCTTATAGGCGCCACCACCGCTCAGCACGCGATCCAGTTTTTCATCGGCCTTACGTTTCAGCGACCCGGTAAACTGTCTGAGTCGGGCGTTGGCTGCGACTCGGGGGTCGGCTGTGCCCGCTGCCACGTCGCCCAAGAAGCCCACACCGGACCTCAGCGCCTCCTTGCCCAGCGCCGATGCGCCGGATCTGATCAACGGGACCACTGTACGCATCAGCCCGCCTAGGAAACTGCCGATGCCGTGTCCGCGTTGGAAAGCGGCTCCTCTGAATACGGAGGATACGCCATGGCCCGCCTGCTGGTGGCGGTAATACGCCAGATAGGGATCGCTCGGATTCATTGCCGCTGCCTCTCTTTCCTGAAATGAAGCTTCATGCACGTAGTCCCGAAGTGGAATGGCAAGTGTCGCCCTTGGTTATCCCTTAAATCGATTTCCACGCTCTCGAATGAGGTTTTAATCACCGGCACGTAGTGCGGGTCTATTATATACACTGTCGTGTTGGCACCGTACGTGTAATTCCTGATGTCGATGTTGAGGATCTTCAGTAGTGGCGCCACAGCGTCGCCCACCAGTTGGGGTTCCACCAGGTCGCAATACACGTACATGTGTGATGGCAGACCGGCGAAGAGGTTAGCCGGCCTCACGGACCTGTGACGCTTGACGATATCCGTATCCACCTCGTAGCCAAACTGTAGCGCCAAACTGGGGCTCAGTTTGAGGCTCTGAACGGCTGAAGACGTCGACATCAATTCCACCCTGGAGGACCTCTCGTCATACGAGAAGGCGCACAGGTTACTCTTCATTTGAGGGTGGTTGTTGATTGCGTCTACGAGTTCCTCGGTACTACTGTAATTGCCCGGCTCCACTTTGATTAACAACTTGTCCACCACGGCCAACCCGCCTTTCGAGTCCCTCATTCCCAGCACTAGTTTGATGTAGGTTCCCTCACCGACGGTCAGAAAAGAGAAGGGGTAGTGCGCCTCCGCCAGAGCGACCTCCCACTCGCCGTCTGACAGATCAACGGTCGAGGGTAGATGGGTCGTGTAGTTTGTCACCATGTTGTTGGGATAGTAATTCATTGAACTGTTACTGGGCAACGTCAGGTAAAACTGGTCGTGCCTCGTCATCGCAGCTGTTGCACGTCCGCTGCGGGTACCCACGAATTGAAGTCCTCTCCGTAACCGGCCCACTTGACTAGGTAGCACTTACTGGAGCCTCGCCCTTTAGTGTCCAGTATTTTATCTATTTGATACAGGCGATCCGGGGCGATCATCACCTTTTGCATCTCATGCTCGTAGAAGCGCCCTTCCAGCGGCGTCCCGTTCAGGTCGCGCAACACGTACAATGGTAGAGGATGCGACCCGTATACGTGGTCCACCACGAACAGCTCCTTACTCCAGTTGGTCTCGTAACCTTTGGCGAACGTGCCCTTCTCCTTGGCTATGCGCACCGTGTCGCCCGGCTCGAACCTGGGCTTGTGTCGCCGGATCGCCTTTCCATACATGTGACGCCACACCTTGTACACCGTTTGACCATCGCCGCTGTCCGCGTCCACGGGTCGTAGGCCACCCAGGCTCTTGTGCGGGCTGCGGTTGTAGGCGTCCACAAGCCTGTCCAACACGTTCACGTAGCGATACGTGTTCTTGTAGGTCAGGTAGCGCCACATGCGGGTCTTGAGCGTGCGGTTGACTCGCTCCACCACCGCCGCCTTCACGTCGGGGTTCTGCGTGGTGAAGTAGTTTACACCGTGACTCTTGAACACTCGCTTGGTCGCGGCCCCGGTGAACTCCGTCCCCTTGTCGGTCTGTAGGCAGCGAGGAGTCGCCTCAGCGAATATCCTCTCGAACGCAGCAGCCACCTCAGGCCCGCTTTTCCTCTTCAGCGGTACCACGAACAGCCGCTTACTGAATACGTCTATCACAGTCAGCAGGTAGTTGACTCCGTCGTTGTACCGGCTCAGGCCGCGCATGTCGTTCAGGTCCGCCTGCCACAGCTCCCGAGGCCCGAACACGGCGTAGCGGTTGCGGGGAAACCGCTTGCGCGCAGGCTTGTGCAGCGTGTAGGTGTCCTGGGCGCGCAGCCAGTCGGCTACCCGACGTTTCGGTAGGCGCGCGGCTCTGGCCAGGGCGGCCACCCCGCCGAGGGAACCGGGCTGGCTCGGGTCGTAGTACAACTTCTCCATTACGGTGTGAACGGCTCCCAGTTGTCCAATGACGATTCCCGGTCGGGTTCCTCGGTTATTATCCTTCTCCTGGCCGCTGGGGGCCGCGGTCTCAAGCGGTCCAGTATCGGCGTCAACCTCGGTGAGAGGGGTGTTGAGGAGGCCGTTGTGTCTCCCCAGGGGCTCGATGCCGAGTCCAGTCCCACGCCTAGGTAACGCAACGCCGTGGGATTGCTCACGTATTCTTTGGGCACGTTCATGTCCTTCAAGGCGGCCATCACTTGATGCCAGCCAGTAGGCAATCGGTCCGCCCTTCGCGCTCTCACTATGCTGTGCGCGATGTCCACTATATTGGAATCGGGGATCTTCACCTTGTCCACGTACACCGCCCCACTGGCGTCCCAGGAGATGGGGCTGCCTTGACGGGTCATGAATCGCAACAAGTTGCGCGCCACCGACCTGTAGATTTTTGAGAACGATTCCACAATGTCCTCCTCCGCCGAGGCGCTAGACTCGCGCTTCATCTGACTCGGACCTCCCGCCGCTTCCTCCTCCCTCTCCTCACCCTCGATGATTGACAGACCTATGGGTTGACGTTTAGCCGCGGAAAAGTGCAGGAACCGCTGTAACACCTGCTGATATTGTTTCCATTTCTCCGTATCGTCCAGCCGCTTGTCGCTCAATATGCGATGCATCTCAGCGTCCAGGCTGGCTGGCTTATTGGCGCTACCTGCTCCTCCTCTTGGCTCCGGCCCTGGTCCCGGTCCTTCTCGCAATCTCTCGATGAGCTCCTGCGGTACAACCACCATTTTCCTAGCGTACTCCATGTCCGATTAGCTTCTGCGCTAGAACGGGCAGAACAGCGTTCAACAGCAGAGGTAGGAGAATCCCTCCACCCCGTTGGACGAGGTAGTGTCGCTTCTTGGTCCAACCCTCGCCGCGTTTCACCAGCCGTCTGAGCGCCTGTTTGTGTTTGCTCAATTTGCGTTTGAGGCAGGGAGAAAGCGGTACGTTTCCGCGTAGCACGTTATACGCGCACTCGCACAACGACTTGATGCGACTCTTGTCGCACGCTTTTAACAGGGCCTTGCGTTCTTTGGGCGTAGCGTGTATTAGGGCCCTCAGCAGCGCCGCGTCCTTCTTCACGCGGTGTGACATGATGACTGACGCTGGCGCGCGCTCGGCCTATTTATCACTTCTTCTTGGGCAGGTACACGTAGTTCACCGGATCGTCTGGGAAAATGGTTGAACGTACGCGCATCTCTTCTGGCGTGGACTGTTTCAAGTCTATGAGCAGGTAGGCGTGCGGATCACGCGTGGCGTCCGCGTAAGCCTCCTCCACGAATTTGGGGTTTTCCGGGTATACTTGACGGGCCAGGTGTTTGATCTGAGCGCGGTCCCTGGGATTCTTGAAGCACACTATGTAGTGGGCGTTCAGCGATATGTCGCGCTGGCCCCTGCCCTGGTGAAACAGGTTTTGCGTGATGAAGAACACGCTCATGTTGCGGTGGTGCGAGCCCTTGGTGAACAGGTCCGCCACGCCGGAGCCGGCCTCGCGCATCATGTCATCGACGATGACCAGGGCGGGCTCGCTACCGTCATAGTCGTCCAGGTCCGGCAAGCCGGCTACGTAGCGCACGGCAGAGTCCGCACGGCTCTTGCCGCCACCGCTGCCATAGTGCCAAGTGATACGGGCGAACCGCGTATCGCACATGCGGTCGGCGTGCTCTATGAAGCGAGCCACGAAGTGCGACTTGCCGCTGCCCGAAGGCCCGGCCACGATGGCGGTGAACGGGTGTTTCCACCTCAAGTCCATGGCGTCTACTGACCGCCGTGCACCGCCACCTCGGCTCTTGTAACTAAAGGTTCTTTTCTTGCTCTTTTTTATTTGATTTTATTTTTTCAATTTTGGAAGGAAATAAGGGAATAGGAAATACCGTTTATTTTATACAAATTCCAGGAAAGGAGATTTGCTGCCAGGAGGGCCGCTCCTCTTTACAAGGCTCGTCCTCGGCCCCACGCCAACGTTGTACTGGGAGATGGCGTTGTCGTCCAGGACCGTGAGGAACCGTCGAGGCATGTAGATCCGGATCGGGTCGTCGCCGACGAGACCCTCCAAGGTAGCCATCACCGCCTCGCCGTACGGTGTATCCACCCGCTCGAATGAGCGGATCGGGTATACCGCGTTGTCCCGCAGATCCGCGATACGAGTGTAACCCGCGGCCTTGCAGCTATTGAGGGCTGTCCTGAGGTCCATCTTCTGGTCCGTGTTGAGCATGGCGCAGCGGCTGGATGCAGAATGACCGGCTCTCGCCACCGAGTCGCCTTTTATTGGCGGTGTCTACGTGTCGACTCACGCGTATCAACAACATGATGACATAGTTACTCGCTCAATTCCAGGAAGGGTGATGTAATGGAAAGCTTTACTGCGTAAACAAGTGGATTGTTCTAGAAGCGTCTCGGTTATCAACTGCTTAGTGGAAGTTTCCACGCTCAATTCCAGGAAGGCTGACGTAATGGAAAGCTTTACTGCGTAAACAAGTGGATTGTTCTAGAAGCATCTCGGTTATTAACTGCTTAGTGGAATTTTCCACGCTCTCTCGTTTACTGGGTAGCGCGCTTGGAGTGCGCACTCCTCTTGGTTTTCCCTGAGATGATGCAATCGGTCTTTCGCCAAGTGGGTAGAGGAGTAGCGGTCCTAGTGATCCCGTCGTATCTTGACTCTCCCGTCTCGCTATTTGCCAGCCATAGGTTTTGCAATCTGGATATCAGGTCCTCTAGACATATGCAGATTTCATCGTTTCGCTCCTCGTCCAAGTACAAGCCGCAGCTGAACGTGGGGCGACCTCCTTTGAACACATTCATCTTCAACAGTACGTTACCGCTGTTAGTAGGGTTCTTCACAGTGTACTGATATCCGCCAGCGGACCAGCACAGTGCCGGGGAATCGATAGGCACTTCCTTCCTCTTTACAGTCCACCCATCGAGCTTTTTCTTCTTTGACGCACATCCCTGCTGAACTGGCGGTGCGTTGGCGTTCTCATCGTTCATTGCGTTCAGCTCCTCTAGGAAGGAGCGGATCGTTTGGTCCACTTCGGCTGCGCTGACTCCGCTTCCGTTCATGGTGACGTCTCGAACAACACTGAGGTCGCGCGCGCGCGGCTCTGCCTCGGTTTTATAGCAGAGTCGTGCGCTCCAGCGAACCTTCTAGAAGCTTCTTTATAGCCGAGTCGTGCGCTCCAGCGAACCTTCTAGAAGCTTCCAGAAACGTGACGCTCCTCACCTGCATGATGTTCCGGTGAGTCCTCACTCCACCGTTGCTAATTTTATTAGGGTGGGATGGGAATAGGATTATGGGTTGGGATAGGACAGAGGGTCTTGGGTTGGGGTAGGACAGAGGGTCTTAGATGGGGAAGGGAGTATTTTATTTATGGGTTTTTTCCTTTTATTTTTTTATCTTTTATTTTTTCTTTATTGAAAGAAGAAAAAGAATTTAGAGTGACTAGAGCCCTCCCAAACTGTTTTTATGGTCATTGACTTTAAAATCACCAAAGTAGATAGGTAATCATTGTTTTGTGGCCAATCCACTTCCCAAGCACTCTTACCACAGCAAAAACAAGTGTGCTGCAAATTATTAGAGTCTGAAAAGCGATACACTTTAACAATTCTTGCAGGATACAGAACTCTATTACAATAATGCTCAGTGTACTGACAGTAGCGGCATTGATAGACTCTCTTGCCATTGTATCTATTATACAAGTCTAACACTTGAGGATCCGTTTCCGGGTTGTTAAGCACTAACTCATGTTCCCGAACATACCCCTTGAGGCAAGATGCAACGTATCGCTGTATAGGCACTGGCAATTGTGCAATCCCCTGATACAGAATGTATTTATTCTTTCTTATTACAATACACGATTGCTGAGCTAGTGACAGTGGGTTGTATGCTTCCATGACTAACTCAAGATTCAGACTGGTCAAGCACTTAGCTTGCCGTGGAATGTAAGCGGTAAACAGTTCCCGGAACCGCTGATGAGTAAACAGGCTGGAACAGTCACGTAGGCCCTGGCACGCGCCTCGACACGTGACATGCTCATACATAACACTCCAGTCAGGAGGAGGCCTCATGCGACGCACTTGCCGGAACCTTCTAGAACGGAGGGGTCTTGAAGGCCGCTAATGAGTAAACAGGCTGGGACAGTCACGTAGGCCCTAGCACGCGCCTCGACACGTGACTCCACGGAGCCACTCGCAGTTTGGTTTATTCAAGCCGACATACAACGTGTAACGAAGTCACATCAAATTCGGTCAGCAAGCAGCCGAGATCCCATGAGGAAAACGCGTTTGAAAATTAATAGCGGGCCCGTTTAACAGTGGATTTTCAATTTTCTTTAAGCGATGGTTTTCTTAGGTCACGGCCCGACATGTGGTGAGGTTTCGTCAAAATCGGTCGGTAAACAGCTGAGATCCCATAAGGAAAACGCGGTTTTAAATTAATAGCGGCCTTGTTTAATGGTGGATCTATGGGGTTCTTACGTCATTCGCTTCCCTGGGGATAGGCCTACACTCTGGAAAAAGTCCCGTGGGAATCGGTGGATAAATAGGCTAATTATTAATTTTCGAAAGTTTTTTCCTCATGTTCAAGGTCATCACGAAAAGTGCTGCTGGCGGCCGGGGGGGGGGGGGGCACCGGGGGGGGGGGGGCACCCGGGGGGGGGGGCCACCCGGGGGGGGGGGCACGGGGGGGGGGGCACCCGGGGGGGGGGGGGGGTCCTCGCGTCCACGCGTCCACACCGCGCCTTTGCTGGTTTTGAACCATCTAATGCCCCCTACTTACGATCAGATACTGATGGTAGACTCGGCTATACGTGGCGGGTTGGTACAGTCGTGTCTGCGTTATTGTAAGGCGAATAATCAGTTTTTAGAGCGCTCTGACGACTACAAACCGGACGAAGAAACTAGCTATTTAATGTACTTACATTGTACGTCTCTTTATGGTTATTCGATGACCATGCCTCTCCCCTCGGGTAATTTTAAATTTGAAGACGACGTAGAAAACCTCGATTGGTACAGTTTACCCAAAGATGCTCCTAAGGGTTATATTCTAGAATGCACTGTCGAGTATCCCGAAACCACATGTGCCGTTCTCGATCCTCACGACCAAAACGTCGAAAGCATTGATGAAATAAATATGTTGTGTTCCCTACCGCGATCGATACAAAGGGATTTAAGAGTAAAAATAAAACATATTTGGATAAACGAGACAGTAATTCCGGAAAACCCTCTGGATTATGAGTATAAATATTTAGACTTTAATAACTTAGACAAGTTTGAGTTTTTAATGTTAATGTCGCATCCAACCGAAATGTTTCCTGAATTTTGGTCTCCTTACAGAGAAACTGGTCATATTGTTTTTAATTATTATGAATTTCACATAGGAAACGTTAACCCTCATTACAAACTTTGTCGCTTGTGTTTTCTAACAAACTGTAGACCGTCAAATAACGAGAATGATATGGACTATCAGAGCTATTGGGAACAAATGAATTGGCGGTTTTATCAAGTTTCAAAACATGTTGAAACCACTCCCAAGGTTTTTATTTCTACAGTTTTACAATCAGAACAAAACTGGTGTCAATGGTGTATATTACAACCGTTGTTCCAATTGTACGATTGGGAAAGCTGTGGTAATAATACTAGTTTTCATGAAACTGACAGTGATACCGACTTGGAGGAGGTTAACGTAAGTAAAAAAACTGAAGTCTTTGATCCCTATACTTCTAGCGCCTGCAAATTGGGAAAAGCTAACGCCTGTACGTAGCGGGATTGAAGGCGCGCTTTAAAATCCTCATTGCTGTACATTATAATCTTTTGTATAATATGTTTATGTCTGTACGCTTTAATTACATATAATAATTATTTATACACATTGTGTCTGCTTGCGCCTTAAGTATGTAATTATTTTCGCTTGTTCAGTCCTTTTATAATTAGGAAATAATTTTCACTTTGTATGTTCAGTATAATTAACAGCTTTTATATTTATGTAATCTTTTGTATAGTATATACTTGTACTTAAATATTACTTTGTATTCTTCGTGCATTCTTGTTCCATAATCAAACTATTGTTAGAAGTACCGAAAATGTATTGACTTTGCAATTAATCATTTTCACTTGTTCAGTCCTTTTTATAATTATGAAATACTTGTCACTTTGTATGTTCAAAATAATTAACAGCTTTTATATTTATGTAATCTTTTGTATAGTATATACTTGTACTTAAATATTACTTTGTATTCTTCGTGCATTCTTGTTCCATAATCAAACTATTGTTAGAAGTACCGAAAATGTATTGACTTTGCAACTAATCATTTTCACTTGTTCAGTCCTTTTTATAATTATGAAATAGGTACTTGTCACTTTGTATGTTCAAAATAATTAACAGCTTTTATAATTATGTAATCTTTTGTATAATATATACTTGTACTTAATTATTACTTTGTATTTTTCCTGCAGTCCTGTTCCATAAATCAAACTGTTAGAAGTACGTTACCGTACTTTAGTTAAAACTGAAAATGTATTATTTGACTTGCTCTGTAAACCTTACAATTGCATTTCCCCTTAGCAATACATATATATATGTATACCGCTTAGGTATACCATCGCGGTTAGTTTGCGATGGTGTGTGTATATATATATATATATATAATATGAAAATGTATTATTTGTTATATCAATTGCTCTGTAAACCTTACAATTGTATTTTTCTTGTGCAACGAAAGAAAATATACGCTTTAATATGAATAATCTGTGTTTATCCCTTACTACTAATGGGTACGAAGCAAATAGACATAATCTAGCAAATAACGTACAGTTTATTTAAAAAGAAAACATCTGACACTTTCTAGAATAATTACATACTGTTTATTTAAAAAGAAAAAACATCTGAATCATATTTTCTAGAAAAATTACGTACAGTTTATTTAAAAAGAAAAAACATACGACACAATCTTTCTAGAATAATTACATACAGTTTATTTAAAAAGAAAAACATCTGAATCATATTTTCTAGAACAATTACATATAGAAAAAAATAAAAACATCTGACACAATCATACTTTCTAGCAAAATCACAGTTTATTTAAACAAATTAACATCTGACACAATCATATTTCAAGTCCTGAAGTACTGCTTCGCAGATTTTCAAAGAACAAAAACGCCTCACCTCAGCGTCAATCCAGGGTAGAAGTGCTTCTTGTAGCGCTGTTGGCTGAAGCCGTCCATCTTGTGAGTATGGTAGTCGTCTCTCGTTGAAATCCGCCAGAAAAAGTGGCAAGTCCTTAACGATATGACGTTCAATGTCCGATGGTACTTTGAAAGATCCGCTGTCGCTGTTGTGTGCGGCAGCCAACATTACAGACGTCTTGTAATGTTTAGTAAAGTAGTGGCAATAGCGTGTGATAAGGTTTTGCAAAACGGGAGAACACTCAACACAAATCCGGAAATAGTTTTCCATACAATCGAATGTACGTTTCAAAGCATTCCAACCGGATGCCTGCAGCGCCAACGAAGGTGTTGTTTGACGTAAAACATCACTGTCCAATACTTGTCTGTAGGGCGATGGCCGCGTTACTTGATAGTTCGAAAACAAAACTGCACCAACATTGTTCGGTTTGACAAGAACTGTGTCCAAATAAAATGGTGTAAACGTATGACTATTGTCCATAAAGTATTTCTCCAATAAACTAAAAACAGAAACACTACGTACACTCAACAAATCTTGAATGGTAAAGTTTATACTTGTGATACTACTAACCAGATACATAGACGCCTTAAAACCACACGAAGATTCTAGGCCTATTACGACGTCCGCTTGATTGCCCAGTTTATACATTTGTCGGAGTAACAGTTTCGGCTCCATTTTTCGTTGACTAACCTGCTGCTGCTGCTCATGCTGAGGTGTGGGACGACTCGGCTGGATGGTAATTTGCTGAGTCGGTTGATAGGTCACATGACGTTGTGGTGGTACATACGGTTCAAATACAGGTGTTGACAGTTGCTGCTGCTGCTGCTGACGATCGACATAGTAGTAATGGACTTGGGTTACGGGCGTTTCTTGTTGATCTTGTTGCTGTTGATCGTAAGTTGGAGTTTCTAGATCGGCAAGAATCGCTTCTAAATCCGCAACTGCAGTGGTGCAAGACGACTCAGGTGTTGGTTGTGGCGAATCGGTGCGACTTCTTTTTCCAGAAGATGCAACAGACTTTGATCGCTTTCTCTTCATCTTGCTGATCTCCTTTCGAGGTGCTGCAGGCGGTATAGCTGTGTTCACGTCCATGGTAGCACTGCGGCAGTGCGCGGCGGTTGATGCGGTGGAGGGGTAAAGGCAACCTTGGATCGCCGCGCGGTGGGGGGCGCAACCTTCAACAAGTCTAAACAAGTCTCTGTATGCGCGGTTAGTTTGCGATGGTGTGTATTTTACCTGTTGGATCAAAAACCAGTTCTCTACCTTTGTAATCAAATAATGTTCCAAGTTTTTCCGACCACCTTAGTGAATAAGTAGGAACGTATTCCCTGTCTGAGCCGTAAGTCTTTATTATGAAAGCTTTAGATTTATCTGTTCCTCCTGTCAAAACCGGTTCGTTCGCACTGGTTTCTACCAGATTAAAGGTTCGCGTTCCGCATTTGAAATTACCAGCTACCTCGTCGTATTGGCATATCTGAGAAAGTACACTCGCATCATTCGACGATACACCAGCTCCTACGTTGGTTAGTTTGAATCCCCCGGCATCCCAGAACTGGTTTTCAGCATCTAGTTTTAGGCAAACACTTTTCAGTTGAGACAACTGTGAGTCCAAAAGCTTTAGGCGCTCGTCTAAATCACGAAACGACTTGGCTGACACGAAATTAGTTTCCACATAACCTTTGGTTACGCAATCGTGTGACTCTTCAGGTTCAGCAACGTATCTGAGCCTTTTGTAACGCACGTTAAAGTGAGCTCCGCCTGCATCCAAACCCAGCGGTTGATGATGACGATACGATATTCGCTGTGGACCGCAGAGTACACGTCCAAACTTGTCCCTGGGATGACGTTTCATAGCCTATCACTGCCGCCGACTGGTACATTCTCCGTATAGCAGCGCGTTTATATCCATGAATTGTGTTTACTGTCCATTCCCAACCATTTCACGTAAACCTTCTTGCCTTTCCTTTTCAACACCTTTTCCACCAGATATGTGTCTGGAAAAGCAGTTTTTTGCATCTCCGGCTCGTAGAACGCTCCACTAATTACTTCTCCTTCCATGTCACGTAGCGTGTATACCGGCGGGCGGGTTCTGTGAACCTCATGCACTTTGAACAGTTCCGTGGTCCAGCTCGGAAGGTAACCTTTGGAAAAATAGACGTTTTGTACTTGGATATTCTCACAACGTCATTGACTTTAAACCGCGGTCGCATGTTTTTCCTCGTCAAAAGGGGAATGGGAGCCTTGTTCAACTCGTCGGCTAGATCCCTTTCGTGAGAGCGGTTCACATCGATCGGTTTCATACCAATAGATCGATGTACGCGATTGTTGTATGTCGATAACAGTTTAGATAGAAGGTCGTTTGTGGCTTAACGATACGAACCTTGAACACCAAAGGCTTTAAACATCCAATTTTTCAGAGTGCGATTGAAACGTTCCACTACCGAGGCCTTAAGCGAACTGAAAGTGCTGTAATGGTTTATGCCGTGACGTTCCATCAGAGCGGTAAATGTTTTGTTAAAAAATTCTCTTCCATCGTCGGACTGGATATTTCTTGGCAGTTCTGCTGCATTTTCAAATATATCTTCCATACCCTTTGCAACTGTCTTAGCGGTTTTGTCACGTAGCGGTGCGGCGAAACCAAACTTTGATAACACATCGATCCCAGTGAGAATGTATTTGAATCCCGCGTTTTGCCTCGCGTACTTTTTCATGTCAACGAGATCAATCTGCCAAAGGTCATTTAAGCTTTTCACATATACATGGCGTCGTGGATAACGTTTTCTCGCCTGGCTGTGAAGCTCTTCAACTATTTTCTCTTTAGCATCATCTCCCATCTTGTCAGTATCAAACTCACCTCGACAATGAACAATGCCGACTACAATATGATTTTATACAAACGTAAAAGGTTCACTATTTCGTTAAACTCTCTAGAATGTCCGCTTTGGCCAGCGTTCTTGGACATGTACAGCAGTCTAAGTCGATTTACCAAAGCGTTTGCATCAGTGTTACTTAATCCACTGCCCGATGGCGTTGACGGTGCTTTGTGTTTAGGCGTAAAAATACTTTGTATAACAACAGTGTACTTTTTGCCTTTGTTGGCGTTTATCCCGCGTTCCGCTGAGTACATTTGTCTGTGCGCGTTGGTCAAGACTAGTATCTGTTTGTACGCGTTTAAATCAGGAGGAGTAATTTCATCCTTTTTTGGCACTTGCATAAAGAGTAGTTCCATCAGTCCGGGAGTCATTTCAAATCTTTTGTCTTTTACTATAACCTTTGTTCTAGAAAAGGAAATTCCGCTGTCGCCTATCAACGTGCCACCTTTTCCATCGGCTCGGACGCCGTACGTAGAATCGAGTTTGTCACGGTAGGCGGGAGATTGGAGTCTTTTAAAATATCTGTCCACCAAACTGGTCTCCGTTTGAGTCGAAGTGTCTACTGTTTTGTTAAGCTCGTCGTCGTCACTACCTTCACCCTCGCTACGTTTATCCGTTCCTATCGACTTCATTTCCTTTTTAATTTCCTCCTTGATTGGCGGGAGTGGCATCGATTGTTTAATACTTTCAACTACTGTCTTTTGCAATGGGCTGACCATTTTTGGCCGAAGCCTCTAGATACTTTTCAACGTTTTCTACATTCCGTTTCAAAGTCCGGTACTTTTCACGAACGTTTTTTGTAAGCTTAATAATTTCCCGTTTCACAGCCTCTTCTCTACCATAGGATCTCTTTAATCGACGTTTTCTTATCTTCTTGCGTAGTCTGTCCATAGTGTTACAGCGTCTAGGTAATACTAGGGCGGATTTCGTGCTGATATCTTATTTATAAGGGGATTACGACGACGTTTTACCTTACCACCTCCAAACTTGGATTTGGCCTTCATTTCCGTAGTGACGCTCCACGCTGTTGCTTTCTCCCCCGCCAACGTGTCTGATGCTTTCAATATTTGCCAAGCTCTTTCTTCCAGCTCTTTATCGGCCAGCTGTCTTCTTTTAGAGTCTTTAAATTTCGAGTAGGCTATGTCGTGGATCTTGCACGCTTCGTCTAGACGATTGACACCCTTATCGCCTCGTGCTAACCTCTTCTTTAACTTAGTCCCTGGTCCACAAAAGTTGTAACCTGCTATGTGGAGTTCGATGGGTAACGAATCAATCGCTTTGTTAATAGCAGAACTTATAATGCCCCTTCCCCTTCTGCCGCCTCTTCCTCCTCCTTTGCGTTTCGTCATGCTCGTCTGATTGACCAGTTTATCCCGTAGATTCTTTATTTATATCAGTCACGAATGTGTCTAGACCGCATCTATAACGTCCTTTGTTCAACTCATCGTCTTTGCTGATCACCACAAAGGAATGCCGGTCTTTGTTCCAACACTTGATGCAGAGGTCTTTAAATTGGTTAAAACTCATATCGCTATCGCTAACGTGATCGTCGTAGACATGTTTCAAGTTCAACTCGTCTTGTTTGAATAATATTATAAGGTTTGCATTGTCCCGCAGCAGGTGTTTCGGTATGCGTGTGTAGGATTGCGCGAGGTAGAAACAATCTATCGACTTGTGTCTGCCCATGGAGAAGTATGCGCGCATATGGTCTTGTCGGTCGCAGGCTACGTCGTCAAACACAAATACTGAATTTGGTTTCGCTTCGGAAGGACTCTGTACATCCTCGTTGTTTTGGAAAGTATAGTAACCTATTTCAGGAGCTTTACTCATTATTTGCGATAGTATTGAGTATTTGGGCTGGTGTAGTGATTTACTAAATATGTATAAATTTGCGAATCGCAATCCTTGAGGTTCTGTAAGTAGGCTGAACATCAGACAGGTTTTACCGCAGTTTGAAGGTCCACAAATGATGCACCTGATTGAGCTCGGCAACAGAAGACCGTGTTTGGAGGGGCTGTGTTGCGAACTGTGCTGCTCTATAAGTCTCCCCAAATCGGTATTAATGTCAAACGTTTCGCGCTGTTTTTTAAACTTCATGTTGGCTACGCTACTCTACGACTGGTGAGCTACATATATAGCGTCACGTATTTATAAGCTCAGTCCGGAGTCAGTCTTTCGTCGAGATACATTGCTTGCGCGCGATGTTGGAAGGACTATTGTCGGATGGCGGAAAGAGGCGTACCACTCGCCGACCGAAGCGTGCTAAGAGGAGGCGAGGAGGTTCAACAGCTAGTGGAGGAAAGGTCGGTGGTAAAAGGTTTCAACATATGTCATTTCGTGATGTGATCAAGCATGCTAGAGAGGCGATCAGGGGGCAGGGAATTAGATCTTCGAAAAGTTTGGAAGCAGACAGACGTCGCAAGCAGAGTGCAACCATGACGGTGTTGAAGGCGGTTCGAAAGTATAAAAAAGGCAAGTTGGTGAGGGGGCCCGGTCGCCGAGGAGAACGGATCCTACCTTTGCCAAAGACTGGAGGACTGTTACCGCTACTGCCGATTTTCGCGGGCCTAAGCGCGTTGGGCAGTCTCGCCGGCGGTGCTGCCGGAGTGGCAAAGGCGATAAACGAGACTAGGGATGCCAGAAAAAAGTTGGCAGAGTTGCAAAGGCACAACGAGACTATGGAGGCTATTGCGTTGCGCAAAGGCAAAGGTTTGTTTTTGAGACCGCACAAGAAAGGCTTGGGTCTGTACATGACACCGTATACGCAGTATGCAAAAAACTGCTAAGCCTTCTGCCCAAAAGGGCATTGTACGATGTGGATCTTGAGAAGTTGGCACGTGAGCTTCAGATACCACATTTTAGGGGTGTTTTTATGCGTGACAATTTGCCTAAGCGACCGTGGCGACAAGAATCAGCCATTGTTAATTTGGACAATTCCACTGGACAAGGTACACATTGTGTGTGTTTTAGAAAAAGTGGTAATCTTGTAGACTATTTCGACAGCTACGGCGATTTAAGACCTCCGTGTGAAGTTCAACGCTATCTCAAGGGGAATTTTATTTCCCACAATAGGACCGCTTATCAGTTTGTTAATTCCAATAGTGAAACTTGTGGTCAACTTTGTTTGGCGTTTTTATCCATGATGGAATAAAGCTACAAAAGGTGTGTTGCGTTTCATTTCTTTTCACACATGTCTTTGACGTTTACCTTTACGGGCACAGAGTCTACTCTGTCAGCTGACGTTTTCCCAGCTCTGGAACTGGACAGTGACTCGGCTTGGGAAATAGGTCTGCTAAACTTTGAATCTTTCAACTCCATTCCAAACGTAGATGTTGGTAATAACGTGTTTCACTTTAACAACGGTATGAAAGCAGTCATACCGACAGGTTCGTATGAGGTTTTTGATATTGCAGACTTTTTACAGAAACAGCTGTGGAAGGTGGACAAGAAGCTGCATATCGAGTTGACAGCGAACAACAACACTTTGCAGTCTGAAATCAAATGCAACTTTCCAGTAGACCTGACACCCGATGATTCTGTCGGTCGTCTGTTGGGTTTTAGACCCATCAAGCTGGAAGCGGGTCAGGAACTGGGTACTATGGGGGTTACTGACATATTCAGGGTGAATTAAATTCTTTTGAACTGCAGCATCGTCACAGGCTCGTATATAAACGGCCAACCTGCGCACACTATTTACCAGTTTTATCCAAGTGTCGGTCCAGGGTTCAAGTTGATCGAAGAGCCTTCACCTGTGGTTTATCTTCCAATTACCAAGAACACTATAGACAATATTACGATACAGATCGTGGATCAAGACGGACGTTTGGTGAATTTTCGCGGCGAACGAATAACTGTGCGGTTACATTTGAAGCGTAGACCTTAGAATGGGTTTTGTGTACGCCGTACGAAGAGCAGCAGGACCTACCTATTTATTGACCGACACCAGGTCGCGTGTCAGTAGTAGTCGTCAGTCTGTCAGACGATTAACAACAAGAAACAAGAGGTTTTTACGCTCTCTCGGCTTTACCGTGCTGCAATAATGAACGTTCAAGATATCCTTTTGAGTGCTCCCTTTGATTCTACCATAAGTCACGTTGCGTGGCACTCACATCTTCCTTATGCCAGTATGACACTCAACAACAGTGATGAAATACGAATTCCGATACAACAGCAAGATATTTGTGTCATTCCCTCTATGAGCTACCTGTACGTCGAGGGTAAACTTTTAAAACAAGACGGCTCGGCTGCACCAGCCAGAACTAAATTTGTCAACAACGCTTTTGCTCAATTGTTTGACAAAATACGCTATGAAATCAATGGTATCGAGGTGAATCGTGTCAGGAACCCTGGAATCGCTACTACAATTAAGGGATACGCGTCTTTTGACGATGACACGCTCAAGTATATGAACAACTCTGGGTGGGTGAGTTCTTCTGACAAAATAAACTCGTCGCTCGATGCTAATGCGGTCGACAGCAATGGAAATTTCAGTTTTTGTGTACGCTTAGGAAGTCTTCTCGGGTTTGCCGAAGATTATACGAAGATGGTTGTCAACGCACGCCACGAGTTGGTTCTCATTAGGTCGGCCAATGATAAGAATGCTGTTCACTGGACACCCGGGCCGCCTGTTGGAGGAGTCCAAGACACGAACGTTAAGAATATTACAGTCAAGCTACAAAAGCTCTGTTGGCGTATACCCTACGTTACTCTGAGCGATGAGCAAAGGGTCGCGTTGCTTAAACAACTCAGTCGCGGTACCAGTATCCCGGTGGAGTACAGGAGTTGGGAATTGTACGAATATCCCGCGCTTCCTAAAGCTAGCAAGCAGTCGTGGACCGTTAAAACCGCCTCTCAACTGGAAAAGCCACGATACGTCATTGTCGCTTTTCAAACCGACAAGAAGAACAACTTGAAGGCTAATGCTTCTCATTTTGACCACTGCAAATTGACCAATATGAAACTTCATCTCAATTCAATCAGCTATCCTTACGACGATCTCAAGTTGGATTTCTCCAACAACCATTTTGCATTACTCTACGACATGTACTCTAGATTTCAAGAGCCTTATTATGGTACTGCAGCGCGACCCTTGTTGACAAAAAATACATTTAAGAATCACGCACCGATAGTCGTTATCGATTGCTCTAAACAAAATGAATCGATCAAGTCAGCACCTGTAGACATACGTTTAGAGTTTGAGACGTCAGAAGACTTTCCCGAGAATACTTCTGCCTACTGTCTCATTATTCATGACAAGGCGTTCACCTACAACCCGTCAAACAGTTTGGTCAGGTTCAACAACTAAGCCCCGCCCACTCCGTAGCCTATTTAAGGAGGCTCGGTTGCCTTCCCGGTCGTCATTCTCTCTCCAGTATCTGCTCCGTCACAACGCTCCGCCACCATGAACAAAATAGCAGTGATTGATTTTAGTGCTTTTGTAAGCAAGAAGACTAACGACGTTGTGATTAAAGAGTTGACCGTGGTGGACATTTTGACGGGATCTGCTCAGCATTGGATATTCAAACCGCCAAAGGATACACCTCATTATTGGTCAGGTACTTGCCCCGCAGATCGCCGCAACGAATGGCTGAGCAAACATTATCACGGTCTGGACTTTTGGTATGGCTTCAGCGATTATGAGGACTTGCTAAACGGGTTGAACCAGGTTTGTTCAGATATGAAAGTGCTATATGCTCCGGATCTTGAGAAGGCTAGAGTTTTGGAGAAACTATTTGATGCCAGACGATTAGTCTTTAGTCTAGAGGCACTCGGCTGCCCTTCACAAGAAAGAACATTACTTTTTCCAGAGTTAAAACTCATAAGCGTTTGTGATGAAGATGATGAAGACGGGCGGGATGAAGTGGATGGTTGCACAAAGGAGGACTTGCCCAAGCAGTGTCTCTACCATCGGCTATACTCACCAGGATTCGTATGCACTTTTGTCAACGCACAACGTCTTGCTAAATGGTGTGCTGACAACCTCGACCTTCTAGACATAAACGAACCTACTACCAGGGCAAATACCTTCGTCAATTGGAAACAAGAGTCACCCACTGCCGTAGAACTTGCAGATGCCGGTTTCGTACGCGTGCATTCTACATACGATGCTACCAAATGTGTTTACTGCGGTGTAATTTTATGCAAGTGGGAGGAAGGTGACGATCCCTTCGCAGACCATGATTACAATTCAACTTTCTGCATGTTTGTTCGATTCAACATGCAGCTGAAGAGGGATCAACTAATCAAGGATAAAAAGGATAACAAATGTAAACCCACTTGTTGCAAGGGAGACGTACCTGCTTTTAGCGAAGACGATTTTTACCTGCGTTACGGAAATACTCCTGACATTACTGCATCGGATTTAGCTAAGTGTTGCCGTGCATAATCATGTCTCAGTTTTACAGGAATATGACAAGAGTATCTTTTCACGATCCACTTGTCACTGCTTCACTCGACCTGCCAGATGAAGACAGGACATCAACCCTCATCGCGGATCGTGAACAATTCAAACTGACTATTTGGAAATTTGAAGCGATACTCACAGATGCTCTTCAAAGTAGAATTAATCATATACGAACTTGTACACTTTCTGATCATACTACTTGTTCAATAAAAAAATCTAATATTTATTTTTATCTTATTATTGTTGTTTACCCATTACTGAACGAACTGCGGAATGTAACGGAGCCGCCGCCGCCCGCGAGCCCAACTGCAGCGAAACCGGTTCCCACGACTGCCTGCACACACCGATCCTGCCTGCACTCCTCAAAAACACGATTCATGAGTAAAAGTTCAGGCAAATTATACTACTTCTATGGCAAAAATTGCGTATTAAAATACATCTTGTAGTAAGGAGTAAAAATAATAAACGAGTTCGCACGCAGCACGCTGAAGTGAGGGAAGTGAATTTCCACAGAAACATTTTTAAACTCAGAATAAGTGTAAAAACAAACACTTATTAAAATTGTTATTGAACATAGATTTTTTGGCTGTTCTGATGCTCCTGGATTTATTTACCTGCAATGCTGGGAATACAATTTTGCAAATTATAAGGTTAGGACCCTCGTCCAGTCAGACTTGAAAGTAGACGTGAGGTTGCTGGGGATGAGAAAAGTACACCTACACATGAATATCAGGCTTTTTCAATGTAAAACCCCCATAAGACAACGTACTGTGTTTAGTCGATGCACATTTTCTTTAATAACTCTGTAAATATTTATGCTAGAATGACGAGAGAGGGCTTAAAGCTTTTGCCTCACTAATTCCCATGTTTATACATGAATTAACTTTACATATAGGGCTATTCTGACCCTTTTTGGGCCCAAAAAGTCTAAATTTTAAAGATTAATCCCCAAAAAAGGGGTTTAGAGTTTTCCGATTGTTTTGCCCAACGAACTTGTCCAACCGATTATAAAAAGGAACGTTCCTACCAAATTTGAAGTAAATCGGACAAAAAATGCGACCGCTAGAGTGCGAACACACACACACATATATATATATATATATATATATATATATATATATATATATATATACAGGGTGTCACAAAAATGCGTAGCACGCTATGCAGAACCATATTCTACATACTAAAACAAGTTGAAAATATAGAGTAAAATTTGTTCGATTTCGGCTTAGTTTAGGCATAATCCGCCATTTTGCATTTTTTTGAAAATAATTAATAATTCAAAAACCCTTCGAGATTTTTTTTGATACTTGGTATAAACATTGAGTTTCTGGTTTTTAACATTTTCCAAAAATAAATTTTATTAAACTTATCAAATTTCAAAATGGCGGCCATTTAAATATTTCAAAGACAAATTTCATGAAAACTAGCAACTGAAAAAAAATTTTACAAGACATACAATTTAAAGCACTTTGTAATCCAAATCCAATGACATTTTTACTGTAAAAATCGGTTCATAAACAAAAACGTTATGGCAATATTTTATAATAAATTTCAAAATGGTGGCCAAATAACATTTTCAAAGCCAAATTTCCTAGTGCATTTGACCAAGTCCTTTAAATTTGATGTCTTGTAAAATTTTGTTTTAGTTGCTAGTTTTCCAGGAATTTGACTTTGAAATTTGTATATGGCCGCCATTTTGAAATTTATTATAAAAAATCACCATAACTTTTTGTTTATTAACCGATTTTTACAGTAAAAATGTCATTAGATTCGGATTAGAAAGCGCTTTAAATTTTATGTCTTGTGAAATTTTGTTTCAGTTGCTATTTTTCATGGAATTTGACTTTGAAATATTTAAATGGCCGCCATTTTGAAATTTGATAAGTTAAATAAAAATTGTCTTTGGAAAATGTTAAAAACCAGAAACTTAAAGTTTATACCAAGTTTCAAAAAAATATCTCGAAGGGTTTTTGAATTATTAATTATTTTCAAACAAATACAAAATGGCGGATTACGACTAAACTAATCCGAAATCGCAAAAATGTTACTGTACATTTTCGACTTGTTTTTGTATGTAGAATCCGGTTCTGCATAGCACACTTCGCATTTTTGTGACACCCTGTATATATATATATATATATATATATATATATATATATATATATATATATATATATATATATATATATATAATTTTGAACGACCCCCCAAAACGTGTTCAGTTGGTCACGTTAAGAACTTCTATGATGGTCCCGGGCTTAAGTTTCACCGTGCGGGTCATGCTAATAGTTCACTTTCCTAAGGCAATTCACTAATAAATAATACAATAATAGTTAAAAATAATACAAACCATTTAAACACCTATGAGATTTAAAGATTCAATGTGATGTATTATAACTGTCGAATGCTGAAAACTGGACTGGTGTTCCAGACACAGAACGTTACTACTGTACAGATTACAATGTAGTAAACACGTTAAGAAACAGAGTTTAACTTAACAAAACAAAGCGTTTTACTAAAACTGAACAAAGCTGACATGTGTTTTGCTTTACACTATTATTTGAAAGAGTTAATGACAGAAATTTACACTGCTTTTTTCTCGTTTCGTTTGTGTGCAATATACTGCTGAACACAAACTTTATAAGTGCTTTCTTCTTGAATGCTGGAAATTATATAATTGAATCTGTAAGAATAAAAAAGAAGTTATTTTTGTTGAGAACCATGAAGTTAAGCAAACAAGTTCTTCTACTTTACTGGTTTAATAAATTAATTTTTCCATATTTCATCCAAAAATGTATACTTTACAATATATGTTGTTTACACCACAACATATTGTTAATCTGTAGAATTATATAACTATTGAGGGTACTAACTTTTATCCGCTTCTCCTAGTTGATGCAATTCCCACAAACTGCATATTTTCACCTCACTTAGTTTTTAAATAAATAAAATACGCGACTTAAAAAACTGTATAAAAGTATCATATTATAATTTGTATTTCTCTGTCATCTGTATAATTTTCATCTTCCGGTACTTACACAGAATTAATTCTGTATTACTGTAAAAAATAAGAAAATTATTGCTACATCCCCTAATTTATGTGGATGACCAACCTCAAAACCTGTTGTAGATATAGCATTGTTTGTCATTCTATAAATATCTTAATTTACAATCTATCTGAAACGTCTCTTTAAGGTTGTGTTACCATTTTTTACTACGTCAACAGCTGTAAAATATTCAATTTATCCTTTCCTACATTTATTTTTTGATTTTTTTTTTTACGTAGGAGGAACGCTTAATGCGCGAACCCAAAGGAACAGTGTGGGACTCCCTCTTACGAGGTATACCCACTAAACCTCCTACGGAGCCGCGGGGGAAAAACCAGGCCGGTACCCTTATCGGACAACTTCGGCACTGGCCCGCGTGTCTTGCGCCCAGACGGGTCACGTCACCGTTTCGGGAAACTTAGAGGTCACCTAAGCATCCCTCGTCTCGCTTTCCCCGAAGAACGGATTGCACGAAGAGCGCAACCGCTCTCCAGGAGTCTTCATTTCGAAGCATCGCCCCCACCACGACGTCCGGGGACAGATCGCCGACAGCAGAGACGAGCCTCCTCCTGTCTTCAGCGAAACGACTGCACCGGAAGAAAGTATGATGAGCATCATCCACCTCCTCCGGGCAGTAACTACACTGAGGTGACCTCACCTTCCCCATGCGGAAAAGGTATTCCCTGAAGTACCCGTGGCCCGTCAGGAATTGACACAATAAAAAGTCAATTTCCCCAAATGCACGGCTCAACCACGGGCTTATGTCTCTGATGAGACGAAACGTCCATCGCCCTTCCAGTCCACCGTTCCAACGCTCTTGCCAAACTCGCAGAGTTTCGAGTCTGGCTTCCACAGCAGCTTGGTCTCTTCCGAGATCAGGAGCACGGCGAAAGATGTTCTGCCTCTCAGCGGCGAGCAGATCAAGGGGAAACACTCCAGCCACAACCATTGCAGCCAGTCCAGACACAGTGCGATACGCACAGGCAACCCTAAGAGCCGCCCTGCGCTGAACGGAGAGAATTCTCTTGCTGTGTTTTTTGACTCTCATAGCACCCGCCCACACTTCTGCGCCGTACAGGAGAGTGGCGTTGACGGTGGACATGAGAAGTCGCCTCTTGCTGGACCTCGGGCCTCCGACATTCCCCATCAATCTGCTGAGCGACAGAACAACCCTCGTCGCCTTGTTGCAAACCGCCTGGATGTGCTCCCACCATGTGAGGCGGCGGTCAAGCACCACTCCCAGATACTTCGCCGCAGTCTTCGTCTGGACCTCCACGTCACCAACAGTCATAGGGATTACTGTTTGGATCCTCCGTCGCGTGAGCATGACGATCTCGGTCTTGGCGACCGCCAGCTCAAGTCCATGACCGCTCATCCATCTGTTGACCCGAAACATCACCTGGTTGAGGCGAAGCTGGGCTAACTCCGGATTCCGAGCCGTGATGACTGCGGCTACATCATCTGCGTAGCCCACGAGATAGGCTTGTGGTGGCATCTCGAGGCGAAGCACTCCGTCATATGCCACGTTCCAAAGGTCAGGGCCAAGGATCGACCCTTGCGCCGCGCCGGTGGTGACCGCTTTGGAACGGACCCCTGCTTCTGTGCTATATAGCAGCCTGCGCTCCTTCAGGTAGTCCTGTACCTCGACCAAGAGATAGTCGGGTACCCTGAAGTCCCGCTGCATTGCCTCGAGCATGTCCACCCAACGGGCCGAGTTAAAAGCGTTTTTAACGTCCAGGGTGACCAGCAGCACGATCGGCCTGGCCTGATGGCAGGCCGTGTTAGCCCGCTGGACGGCGCCCAGGACTTCAGCCACGGCATTCAAGGTTGAGTGGCCCTTCCGAAAGCCGTGCTGCCGGGGGGACAAGTCCCCAGCGGCTTCGACGGCCAACCTCAACCTGGGTTTCAGTAACCTCTCAAAGAGTTTACCCGCCGTGTCCAACATACAGAGTGGTCTGTATGCCGACGGGGACTCCGGGTCACCTTTCCCTTTGCTGATGAGTGCCAGTCTAGCTGTCTTCCAGCGTGACGGAAACACACCCGCCGCCAAACACGCGTTGAACATGCGCAGCAGCAGATGTGGGTGACTTCCCGCCACAACCTTCAGAGCCTCAACCGGAATGCCATCAGGGCTTGGAGCTCTGTTGTTGTGCATGGCAGACGACGCTGCCACAAGCTCCTGTTCCGTGAACAAAGGAACATCAGGCACCGGCCCCGTTACTCTTTCCTCTCGCCTCACAGGGTGACTTGGGAAGAGAGCATCGACGATGGCCGTGATCGTGCCTGCAGGCATAGAGGCACTGCTGGCCCCCATTCCCCCGAGCTTTCTCGTGACGAGCTTGTACCCTTTTCCCCATGGATCGGAGTCCACGTCCCGGCACAGCTCCTTCCAGCAGCGAGCCTTGCTCAGGCGAATTGCACTGGCAAGAGCTTTTTTCGCAGTCTTGTGCTCTGCCGACCTGGCCAAAGCCTCCGGTCGGTTTCGAGTTCTCTGCGCTCTTCTGCGAAGCATCAGTGCCGTTCTCCTGAGCTCCGCGATTTCGTCCGTCCACCAGTACACGTGGCGACGACCCCGGACAGGTTTTTTCCGAGGCATCGACGAGTCGCATGCACGCTCGATCAGCTGCATTGTGGAACCCACGAGAGCTTCGACCCGAAATCGATCAGCGGAGTCAAAGCGCTCCGTCAAACCGGCCTCGGGGCTACGACTGAGCCGCTCGACGAATTTTCCCCTGTCCAGTTTGGCCTGATTCCAGCCAATTGTGTTTCGGGTACTGCATCGACGAGACAACTCGTTTTCTTCCAGATTGAAGGAGATGAATTCGTGGTCACTGGCCGTGTACACGTCCATCACCCCCCACCCCGCTACCAGAGGAAACAACCCTGCCGATACCAGCGTGACATCTGGTATGGAGTCACCAAAACCAGGTCTTCGGTATGTCGGCATGTCCCCTCTGTTCACCACTTCCAGGTCGAGCCTCGAGGCTATCTCCAAGATTCGTCTCCCCCGGGCGTTAGTGACTGGCATGCCCCACTCAACGGCACGCGCGTTGAAGTCCCCAGCAACTATTACGCCCCCCGAGACACCCTGGAGACTGTCTTCCAGCGCCTCCAGCCTCTCCCGGTACTCCTCGGCGGAATAGTTGGGAGAGAGGTAGACACTGTATACGTTGACTCGCCGAAGTCTCACCCAGACGTAACCGTCACCGGATCCGTGACCCAACACCTGCATCCCCGACTGTCCGAAATCCAGAGAGCCGTGGTGCCAAGCCGGTCATAAAACCAAGATGGACTGGTTTTGATCCGGTAGGGCTCGCTGACGATCACGATCTGGGCTTTGACCTCACAAGCAAGCTGCTCAAGAATGGCGTCAGCTGCTCGACTCCGCTGCAGGTTTGCCTGGACGAAACGGATCATTTTGTGGCAGATCGAGCCCTCTTAGCGTCTAGGGCTTTCCTGAAAGCCCTGCACGCCCCTGAGCCCGGAAAGTGGTCCGCGGACGCTCCAGGTGTACCGGTGCAGAGAACGCAAGAAGCGGCCGCTGTGCAAGCAGTGGCCTTATGTTCGCCGCTACCGCACTTGCAACAATTGTTGCCGCGGTCGGGACCGGAGCAACTCCGACGCGTGTGGCCGTACCCGAGGCACCGAAAACAGCGTTCTACCTCAAGGCGCTTCCGAACTCGGCAGACGACCCAGCCAATCTTGATCTTCCCAGACCGAAGAAAGAGAAGACCGTCTTTCTCTTCCATCTCAACGACAGCCTTTCTCTGCTCCCGCTTGTTTGGCGAGAACAGGGTGACCTTAGGCACACCGGAGATTGTCGGAAGGTCTCTTGTGATAGCCGCAATGACATCGGCCTCCGAAGCCAGGACGTCTAGATCCAAGATCTCTACCCTCAGCTTCGGGATGATGGAGCGGACCTCGCCCTTGTCCCCTATAGCTCTCTGAAGTGCTTCCTGGAGTTTCCCCCGGTCGTCACACTTCGAGAGCTCAAGGAGAACCCCCCCGGCCTCCGTCTTCCGGATCTGCCGAACCACAGTTCCGGAGTTCTCTGGCGTCACCTCACTCTTCAACAATCCGAGGATCTCCGAGTAGGTCTTGCCGGTGGACGGATTGATCAGGACCACCTGGTTCCTGGTCTTCCTAGGCCGAGTCTTCTTTGGCTTCTCCTTCTTTTGGCTGGGTGCTTGGGAAGGCGCGTTTTCCGCCTCTTCCCGATTCTTCTGGGCTTTCGCCTCCGCCCGAAGCTTCCTCCTCTGTTTCTTGGAGAGGACCTGATTAAAACCCGCCCTGTCCGCAGACGCAGTGGTGGCTTCTTCTCCGTTCCTCTCCATGTGGACGGTCCTGTTCTTGACGTCCGGTCTCTTCTCCGTTTGCTGTTCCGCAGGAGGGCTAGTCGCCGATCTCTTGGCACCACCACCAGGCGCCCCAGACTCCGAAGATGGAAGTGGAGCTTGCCCCTGCTCCTCCTCCAGAAGCCTGAGCCGCCTTAGCGATGCCTTCCAGAGACCGAGCATTGAGTCGAAGACATCAAGGGATCAAGGGACATCCAGGGTCACTATCCCGTTCTTGATGCCCATCGACACGGTCTTCTGCTTCGCGACCGCGGCGGACATGTCGAGGAGAGTGTCCCGCATCCTCTGCAGTTCCTCCTCGACCTTTTCCTGAGCAATAGCCACGTTCCTTTCATCCGGCGAAACTACCGGAGACGGAGCTCGAACCGTTCTTGGCTTTGGGGTATTCCTCGAGCTGGCTGAATCCGTGAAAGCCAGCGTGACCACAGGAGAAGAGGCTGGTGGTGGGGACCTCGCTACTAAGCTACTCCTCCGAAAAATGGAGGCAGTACTGGCGCTAGGAGGAGGGAGTTCAGGAAATTCCCTCATATCGTTGCCAATGTTGATGTTGTCGTTGTTTTTAGGGGTTGCCATACTTTAGTTTAACCAGCGCATCGCACGACGAGGGTGAACCCGGAATTGGCCAGGCGAGGGTATACCCAGGGGGACGATGCCCCCACCCCAGTTCCCCGGGGACCCGAACTCCGTTTGCCGGCACCGGATTCCAGACGTTCCGGGGTTTACCGTGGCAGTGCAGAGCCCAACCTCTGCACCCACGCCGCACTCCCTGACCAGGGCCCGAAGGGGCTGGCTCCTGACACCCACTGAAGAGAACCCATCGGCAGTGCAAGCACACATCAGCCCCTGCGACACCAGGGACACTCCCAGGAACCCCCCAGTGGACACCGGTCGAAAGAAGGCGGAAAGACACCCATGATGCGGGGTCGAAGAAAAGAAGAAGATGAGCAAGGCTTGCCCAGGAAAGAAGAAAGAAGGCGAGCCAAGGCCCAAAAGGTGAGAAGAAAGGCCTTGGCCCTGGAAGAAACTGTGAGAAGAAGAGTCTCACAGCCAAGTGGATTTTACCCGCGCTAGCCGTGACGCCACTGGCTTGTGACGCCCCGTTGCCCAGGGTGCGCGACAAGGACGCCGCGGGCGGGATCCACACCCTGCACCCCTTCCTCCATTTATTACTATCGTATCATTAGATTTATATAAAAGGCCTACGGGGTAGAGACCTGAAGACTCTTGTGTAAGAGATTCCTTCATATCTACACAACACCATTCTAACGGTATTCGTGCATATTTCCTACGATGAACTAACACTAATAAAAGCGGTCTTAATCTTTTACACGTGTAGTGTGATATAATTTCATTTATATTGATATAATTAATTAATTAAATTAATTTTCATTAATTAAATGTCTTCCTTTAAAATTGTACGTACCCCTTAGTTTATTTAAAGAAAATTTTGATCATTTCTTTAATTCAATGATGAAACAATAAAAGCTTTAAGAGGGGAACCATTGTTATAGTTATTATTTAATTTAAACCACCATTAAAATTTGTTCCTAGTAGTTTTAAATTGTAATGTATATTCCAATATATTACATATCAAAACATATACTTACTTCAATTACCACAGTATGATTTAAAATGGAATTATTTATTAGAATAAAAGAAAAGTTGTCTTTTACAATTCACATATTTAATATTGCTGTCAAGTGAGGCAATAATATGAAGCAATAATAACGTGCAGCTCTATCTCTTAGTGTGGAGGGTAGATTAAAATGTTTGTTCTCGTATTTTTTTTACTGTTGTTAAAATGTCCGTAGGAGCAAGAAATAATCTTGCAACTTGAGCTTAAATATAAGTTCTTACCATCGAATGAAAAAGTATTTTATCTAATGTTCATAATTATATGCTATGGTGGAGTTAAATATGTATAATACCTCATGCTATATAAACTTTACAGTTTTATCCCGTTTTGTAAAAAAATAATTTCTTCATTATTATGACATTTATGATTAATTTGTTGTATATAGGTAGTGTTTTAGAAAATTGTTGTATTCGGACCCGTAGAAAGAGTATATACTCAATAAGTAAAAAAAAACATGTTTCTTGTAACAAATTAAATTCTCAACAGCTAATGTAACCGGGGTACTCTAAAACCAACGTGGTAATTCTAAATATGACAAAAGAAATGCAATTAGCTGAGCCAAATTGGGTCCCGCTTTGCCCCGCTTTGTCTTTATATATAATGAATGCCTTTAAGGTGGAGCCCTGAGGACTGATGTGTGAGGGATTTCTGCATATCTACACAACATCCTAATAACGGTATGCGTGCATTATCCTACGACGCACTCTCGCTGAGAAAAGCGGACCACACCTGTTCATCTTGTCTACAAATATGATGGTTACGAAATTTTTTAGTTTCATATGTTTAGGCTAATACCTTTATTATCTTTAGTTTCCTTTTGTCTTTAAATTGAGGGATGTATGTTATACAGGGGTAGTTTTCCAAATATGTATGATTCCTTAACAGGTTACCTATAGCTTGAAATGGGTTCTGAAACACCGGGTCCCGTTATTTACAGGTAATAAATAGCTAATAGCAATGGGTGATTTTAGGCGGTCGAACCCGAGACCATGCTGACCAAAGTCTCACATTACATTAACTAATCCAGGCCGCTCCCTATATTTTATTAAATCTGCAATAGAAATCTATTTGCACGTGTTGTGTGATAAATTTTTATTTTGTCTATTTACTTAAAAGTCGTCCTTCTCAATTTTACGTACCATTTAGTTTATTTAAACAAAATTTCAATCACAATGATATAAAAATGATCACATGATGTCCAGTCATGTATATATAAAAGATTTAAGTCTTAAAATAAATATTACTGTTATTATTACTGGTTTAAAACTCCATTCCCAATGTCCCTAATAGTTTTAAATCTGAATTTCTATTCTAATAGATTACATATCAAAAGATATACTTACTTCAATTACAGCAGTATAATTTAAAAAATAATTAATTAAGGCCAGGAACGTGCAGCTCTATCTCTAATGGCCGCTTTCCCCAGCTCAAGTTCAAACTAAACCTAAGGTTATTTAGAACTTGAGATTGGGACACAGCCCAAAAATGTGATCCAGCCTCTTCAGTTTAATTCACAAAATATCAATTTAAAATTTTTGTATTTAATTTCTTGGTTTGTTTACCCTCTACTAAAAAGAAATATGTATCATACAGGATTCAAGCTTATGTCAACACAGAATAAAAAACTAACAGGTTACATCTAAAGGTTTAACATAAACCAGGTTTAAACTACGATTAATACATTGCGATAGAGGAATTTCACATAAACGTGAGTTTAAACCAAAGTTTATGTGAAACTTTACTTGGGGAAAACGGCCCTAAGTGTGGTGGGTCGCTTAGAATATCTGTTCTCATAATCTTTTTAAGGTGTTTTAAATTTTCATAGGAGACATAAATAATCTTGCAACATCAGCCTAAATATAAGTTCTTACAATTGAACGGAAACATATTGCATCCATCGTATGATGGTATTAATACGCTATGGTGGGATTAAATATTTATTATGTGTCATGTGAGATAAACTTTACAGTTTTATTCCGTTTTGTACAAAATTAACGGTATCATTAAACTGACACATACTACCTCCCTTTTAGCCTAATTTTAATGAATAAACTACTTGTTATTTACTGAATATAGAATATAAAGTGTGGTGAAATGTAAAGAAAACCTTCTAAGTTGTATTCAAAATATCCACCCAAGTCTATTTTATGAATGCTTTACCAGAATCCTTTTCTACACGCAGTGGAGGATAAATGCCACCTTATCCCTACCAGGGTTAAATGGTAACATATTTCGAATATCATCTGTTGGACAATATAGTAAGTAAATTTTATATTCCCCTTAAGAATAACATTGTACAACGTACTGCGTTTACAGCAAAATTTTAATTTTAATTTTCTCCGCAACCAGCAATTGTAGAATAATAATTGAAATTACTCAATTATTTAGTTTGTTCAGCTCTTTTTAATGGTGATAAGTAATATTTTTTAACATTTTTTAATTAAATATCCCAAAAAACTGAATGTTGGATGTTTTAAGACTTGTTATTTTTGAACCCGAAATTTTACACAAATGCTTACCCCCGGACATTAATGATGGTTTAATTTGTTTTAGACAAGGAAAAAGATGCTTTATAAATCGTATAAACAGTAAGTAAAAATCCTCAATAAATAAATACCCCCGTCACAGCAAACCTGCGTAAACAGCGAATTTCCAATGCATATATATGTGACTCACTACTACATAGAGCTATTTACCAAGTTTCACAAAAATACATCCCTAAATAAGTGATACATAGCATTTTATTTATTCTCCATAAGAATAACATTAGGGTTGAGGACGCAGGTGCGCTGCAACGAGGAAGATAATTAATTTTGTTTTTGCAATTATCAATATAACTGAACCAGGTGAAGCTACATATCAAGTTCTCTTAATCTAGGTTCATAATTAAGGGATATATACAACTTTACTTATTCTCCATATGAATAACATGGGGGCCGAGTATGCAGGTTTGCTGCTACGGGGACTATCAACAAAAAACTTGTTTTTTGTGCTAATATCAATATACCACTACTAGGTGAAGCCACATACCAAGTTTCATCAATATACATTCATAAATAATCGAGATATAGAATTTTATGTATTCTCCATAAGGATAACATTGGACAACGTACTGTGTTTAGCACTTTGAATATCCCTGCAACGGTTGGACGTAGAACAACGATTAAATTACCATTTTTGTTGTTGTTGAGCTAAACACATTAATAAACAGAAATATGAAGTTTTTAGTAAAACTATCTTAGAAAAATCTAAAAACCTTTTTCCCATAAGATTAACATGGAACACTTTTTTTGGATTTTCTCCGCAACCACTTAACCTAGCTTAATGATCCAAAATACTAAATTATTTGTTTTTTTACGCTCTATAACATGGCTATAACTAAACTTGAGTGTTTTTAACATTTTGGGTCAAATTTGCAAAAAAAACTATTTTTGGAAATATGTAAACCCCCATAAAACCCCCTTTCCATAGTGTGATCGATCTGGTTTTCGAACTTAAAGTCATATATGCTACTCTCCACATTTGTGCTAAATTTCATCAAAATCGGGTGTTTCTTTCAAAAGTTATCGCGGTAGCTGACACACACACACATATATATATATATATATATATATATATATATATATATATATATATAGGTACAGCCCTGGGCCTTAGGGATATCCACCTGTGTAAAAGTTGCGTATTGGAGATATCCGTTGCTCTTTGGGTACTCCAGCCCGTATTAGGGATCTCCGGATATCCCAAAGCTGCATCATTGTAAACATCCTAACCTAACTTCTTATACTTATATAGTCTATTGTTTTTACAATGGTGCACACTTGTCCACTCTCTGTTTAAATAAACATAAATTGCATACAAACTTGAATATTTAAGCAATCCGCTGGAATCCAACCAATAGGAAACAAGAGCGCATTCTCCCCCCCCCCCCTCAGTGGTGAATAAATGTGCTTATTCACTGATATTAAACAACTCGGTGCGTTACATGCTCGGTGTGTTACATGCGATCACAGAAATAAATAAGTATTTTTTTCCATTTTCATTGTATTTATTTATTTAACTTGTGTAGTCTCCTGTTTGTTATTTTCTTTGTAATAAAAAAATTGTCAACATCAAAATAATTAGCCAAACTAATAGTAGCCTATTCTCTTGTTTCATTCTGAAAAAGGCTTAAAGTAGGTTAAATTTCCCAGATGATGTCTATAATTCCCCTTGATCAATTATGGAAGGTTAAGTACAATATATAAAGGGCAGGCTATTAATTTTGAATAAAGTCGGTATAATTACCATCAAAATTATGTTTGCAAGGGATCATGTTAGAAGATTCGATTTTAAAGTTAGTAGCAACGTAACAGTGTTTATCAGTTTGTAATGTTTATGTTTTACAACATTCAGTAGTAAGTTTTGTAAAGGTTTTTATTGTTTATACAACTTAAAATAGGCACCCCTACTGTTTAAGTTAGGCTCTAATGTACAAGTTAGTATTATTTTTAAGTTTCCTATTTTTATTTAAGCTTTTAATTGGGCTATATATTTAAGAAATGAGTCTTAAAACAAATTTGAGTAGGCCTAAACTTAAACCTATATTATAATACAAAACGCATATTAGCATTTGAATAACCGGGTTTCCCCTTACTCCTATAAGTTACATATTTTGTTACTGTTTTAAAAAAACAACACACTGGTTTCAATAATTTGAAGAAAAAACATATATTAGTGACTGAAAGTTGGCATAATCTTATATATTATTTCGCTAAGGAATTTAGTTTTAGGACCACTACGTAGTTATTGCTCAACCGATTTGGACAATCGATGTGTCATTTTAAATTTTGTACACTCCAGATTAACATAAAAATTAAAACTAAAAAATACCGCTTTTTAATATGGAAATAAAAAAATGCTCCATGTTATTCATATGTGAGAATATTTGGAACTTGGCCTTAGTTATTATCAGATTTATATTTTTGTCCTTGTAGGTTTGTTAAATCATACAAAGTATAAGGTCGTAGAATTTCTCCATGTTATTCATATGGAGAATATTTACCAAAAACTCGGCCTTAGTTTGAGAAAACCAGGTAAGGGTGCGTTAACGTAGGACGCTGGTTATAAGCGCCTGGAGCTAAGAGCCGACAAGCGCGAATCAGTGCAAGTAACAGTCTGCGTTGTTTCTAGTGTGTTCTTTCACAGGCAAAGCTTGTCCGGACGTATAAGCGCGAGCTGCAAGCACCGACAGGTGAACAAAAATGTTTGAAACATTATTTCCAGGGCTTATTGCTCTGGAAGATTCCAACTATGTATGAGTGGGGTGCAGTTTTGATGATTTTACTGGTTTTTTCGAGTTTTTGTCAAAATAGTTGATACACAAGAACTGATATATCCCGTTTTTCAAAGACCAGCCATATGGAACAAAATATTTAAACTTCACAGTAACAGATCGCTGTTGAAAAGCTCTGGAAGGAGATATATCCTAAAATGAAAGTTGCGGGTAAGATGTTTGTCTTCTGTTAACATTCATTTAATTGGCAATTGCACCTGTACCCTACTAAATAAATTACATACTGGCCTTCTGATCTGCAAAGGGAAATTACATTTAGATTGTTGTGGAAACTAAAAAAATACTGTGTAGGCAAAAACGCCTGATTTTAATGTTAAAATCCTTTTATAAATTACGTTTATCACTAAACTATTAATTGAATATAGTTTGAGCCTTGTTTACTATTAATTTTAATAACCTTTTATTTCAAACAATTATTTAGTGTTTCTTGCAAAATTGGCCAATTTTATTGTACACAGTAGGCGGATATCCTTAATTAATCCCATGAACTCCTATTCTCTTTCTTGCCAGTCAACTCAACATTCTCTACCAGAAAAATGTCATCGACACTTGAGGAAGACATCTCGACGACTGAGGGCTCGAACTTGTTTCCGGCTTTGTATGTGATAGACCATAAGCATTTGCACGCGCTTGAAGGCGCCTGTGGCAAGCCGCCGGATACTAGTTGCTTGTAAATAGCGTTCTACGTGAACGCACCCTAACGTGTGATGATGGGATTTGTACCAATTCGAAGCTGAAACATTCTGATACTCCCAAATATTTTCAGATTTATAACTTTCTCCTTTTAAATTTGCTTAGTGATACAAAATGTCAATGTCTAAAAACCATTTTGGTGGGATTTATAGTATGTTTTGTTTACAACAATCAGCTAATTATAATCCTTACTCGGTGATTTTCATCAAACAGCTAATGAGCTCATCAAGCTTTTGATTTATTTCGTGTATAGTAAACATCAAATATAATCTTCAAAATTTAATTATTTTTTATTGTTGAGTTTGTGTTTTTGTGACTTTTTAGTTATATTGTGCCACAAGTAAATGTGCTTTATTTTAATTTGTGATATTTTAGATAATTATTTTACCGTCGATGATTGTTCCTATAGGATACCGTCAGATTACTCAAACCTAATTTTTTATCCGTCGAATTTTGACGGGCTCCCACAAGTTAGCCTAACTTTATTTAGAATTTTAAATAAAACACTGTTCAAAAGTATCAGCTAACTACGACAACAAAATTAAGCCTTAACCAAGATGCATGAAGTATGTTAAAATATTTATTGCATTGGGGCTGTTACATTTATAATGATTGTAAGGCCACATCATACGACCGCGGGTGTGGGCGCAGATGAGGCCTTTCACACGAGAAGCTTCGTCCGGGAATTTTCCCGCGTTTTAAAAATAAACCGCAGTTTATAGGGGGCACCAGTAAATCTAGGTAGATTTCTACGCCCATAAGAGCAACGTCATCTTTCAAGTTCCATCGAGCTTAAAACGGTGGTCAGATATTGTTGATTTATGTTTTTTTTATAAAGATAAGGAAATAACAAAGCTATTTCCCTGAGCAAAGTTTCCAATTTGTTTTATAGATAATTTCAGCTAAAAATACGAAAAAAAAATATTTTCTTAATCCCCGTTTCCATTAAACTTTTACTTGGACAATGTTTTGAGCTGAGCTCAAAACATTGTTGGATGTCGTTTACATTCTCCAACTTGTGCCAACATTTCCCGCAAGTATGTTAATGCCATGTAACGCAAAAATTATTACAGCGCTTGTTAAAACTGTTTTACAATATCAAACTATTTCCATACATCGATTTCAAATAAACTATCCTTGTAATTTTTCCTGACAAACCGAATAGAAGTTGTGTATAGGCCCTAATCCTATATATTAAAACACAAAATTAAAAAGTTTCCGGAAGAACGTGTGAGAAATCCACTGAACCGATTTACACGCGGGTGGTATCAAATGAAAGGGAATAACCTCTATATTTGCACACTTTACCTTACATTTTTTCACCTGGTCAATAATTATTTAAAAATTAAATTGCAAGTTTTCTTATAGAAATTTAACATGGGGTAAAATTTCAACGTTGCAATCTTTGGTAAGTTCACTTAGGTTTCCACTGAACCGTTTTACATGCGGGTTTTTTTAATGAAAGATCAATCCCTCTATATTTGCACAATCTACTTACATTTTTTAAATAATTTAATTTGGAATACAACAAAATAACTTTTTAAAACAGATTTTATCACTATTTTAACTTTCTCTAACCAGCTGATTATTGAAATATGTAAATTGTGTATCTAAGAACAGACAAGTATCAAATGGAATTATCAGGCTTATAGAAAATCATTAGTGACCAGTATATTTCAACGATACATATATTGTAATTACTGAAGGCGATTCAGGCTGGCCCAAAGAAGAAGATTTTTTTGTAATGTTGCAATTATTATGGTATTAATTGATACAATCTACAATGTATACATAACCCTTTAATTAGTAAATACCTTCTTAATCATTTTTAGTTTCCGTCCTTGAGCTGAGAGTAAAACATAGCACTGATATTCGTAGGCCTATTGTTTCTCCTTGGCTCCATGAGGGGCTTCATTCAACCCATCAAATGTTAATACAACGTTTGTTTTGCAAATAATACATGAAAAACAAATCCAACAATTGGCAAAGGTTTCAGACCAAGTGACTGGATTTAATATGCCTGTAAAGGCTATACAACGATAAAATAAGCGTGATTACATCGAATCGTGGCTCTATCATGTTCGGGGTGTGCAAAGAAAACACCTTTAACTTTGGCACGTGGATTTTTCATCTGATTACACGTATACAAAAATTAGCTTTTCAATTATAGAACAGCAAATCTAGCTGCTCAAATTCGAGCAAATTTTATTTCCATTTTGGTAATATCCAGCTCATACAGTCTTATTATTTTACATTGAGATACCATTCCAGACATGAAATCAGCTGATCTTTTTTCCGTTCTGTTTCTTAGTATCAACAGCTGTTAAAGGTTAAATTATATTTATTTCTATTCTTACATAAGATTAACATTGGAACTTTGGGTGCCCAGGGGTCAAAGGCCTGAAGGCTGAAGGTTGATGTCATCCAAACCCCCAAAAGGCACATATAGATGCCAAGGACATTCAAATAACACATCAGCCATAATTTTAAACCTATATAATAGTTTCGCCGGTAGCCCGTTCACGTAAATGCCTTATTTTTATTAGATTTCTTAAATTGATTTTTTACAAAGGATGAAAAATTCCATATGCTGGAATGCTGCAATCTATGACGATAATCATGAACTACACTAGTGTCCGCACAAAAACTGTGGATACTCGAGTTTCCGGTATGACACCTCCGAAACGGCCAAAGTGCAATTTTAACGAGAGACCTATCAAATTAACGGAAATATTGTCAAATTTATATTACGGATTTTCAAAACTTTAAATCACTTGTTGTAATTTATATTACAAAAAAAGTAGAAAATATCGGTCTTATTTTACAATGTTTAAGTAAATTAAAATTTTGACGATTATTACAAAATATCTAGTAAATCAATACAATATATATTGGTGTACTGTGCTTAACTTTTTTTAAATACATATGCAGAACGATTTAATTATTTCCAAAATAAATGTCCAACTACTATCTAACAGGCTGAAGGACAATACGGAAAGGACGCGGCGACAAAAGGCGTGACGGTGCGGGGTCCGTGGCGTTGACTGCTACCGGTCACTGCGCATGCGTGAACTCGTTCACAACAGTGTTGGGTGTTGGGACACCGTTTTCATTATGTTTTGAGTTCTTCTAAAACATTTGTTGTCAGCTGCATCAGCTCAAAACACATTTTGTTGGCCAACAATGTTCAAAACAGTTTGCGAGCGTTTCCATCAAACATTTTACTTGAACTTTTTTTGTTTTGAGTTTAGGTTAAAACAATGTTTTGAGCAGAAACAGTTAGAAAGGAAACGGGGCTTTATCGATTTTTAAAATAAATCGAAAAGGGTTTCTCTGAATTCGCTAGATAATCAGCAGTACAACATTCCTAACAAACTTTGAAACTATACATTTACAATTAACTAATGGACGGAAAGTTAAGATTGACCTTATGGGGGAAGCAGGTAATTGAAAAAACAAGTCTATTGAAATATTAACCAAATTTAAGGCGTAGAAGAGTGCAATAGGCCTATTTGTACCTTATATAAAAATACGTGAAGTTAATTTTTATTAAAAGGACTCCTCCGTTATTTCCAAGCCGATTTTAACTTCTTAAAGTTCAGAAGAAGAAAATATATTTTAATCTTGTTTACCCCAGGCATAGGAGGAAGAAAAACGTCAAAAGCGTTTTTGGATACATGAAATAAACAAGGAACGACAACAATATGGAGAATTCCATCATTTGTTTAGTGACTTGTTAATTCATGAAAGAAAGTCTGTTCAGTATTTTAATATGAAAGCAAATTTGATATGCCTATGTGTTACTCAGGCCTATCATGTACCTCTCTGCCAAATTTAAGCTCAATCAGTCCAGTGATTAGAGCGTGATTGAGCCACGAACATAGAAACAAACTTACAACCTTTAACATCATACTTCCTAATAATACTCGTTTGTTTGTAGGTTAGATATTTTTGGCTCAATCACGCTCTAACCACTGGACTGATTGATTTGAAATTCGGTAGAGAGGTACTTGATAGGCCTGAGCATAACATATAGTTATATTAAAGTTACGAGAAAAAATCAAAAGATAACCAAGCAACAACAAAAACAACTGTACAGTGTATAGACCATGTGTTCCAACGGAACCGATACAAGAGCATACGTGAGTTTCCAAAAACACCCGAAGGGCACAGTCGTCGCCGTTTCCGCGGCTGTACGCTGCGCACACCTGAAGGCGGTCCCATACTTCTAGCGAACAGGCCTGAACATTCCCGAATGTTCACTGAACGTTCCGCCCTGTATATTTCCGCATGTATTCAAACGTTCCTGCAGCTCCCACACATTATCGCGTATACTCCGAATATTCGGAGTTTGGCCGAATGTTCGGGCGTGTTGGCGAGAAGTGTGGGACCGCATTAAAGCCTCGTTCTTACGACGCGACGTGTGGCTTGTCGAGTTACCGATGGCCTTGATCTGCCGATTGTCGAGTATCACGTCGTGAGAACAGCTCGTCTGTGACTTTTCCAGCTAGCTCGAGATGGCGTGTTAAGTCTTGAGCCGTTCCCGCCCGAGTCGGTAAACTCATGAAACATCAAAGGCCTGTGGATAGTCAGACTTCCAGCCTTGGTTTGGCTCGATACACTGTTCTCACGGCCTGTTCAGTCGTCGAGCCGAGCGCTGGAGTACATTTGGTGTCACTTTCTGTTTATTTGTTTATTGATATATGTATATTTTAACCAAAACATATAAATCAGGCAATATACTTTTAATCAAACCACGCAACGCGTCAATGCCTATACTAGGACTGTAAATACATTTAAACCGGTTGCTTTTATAACTCTTAGAAAACTAAAGTGTACAAAGTCCAAGATATGTATCAAGTCTTTGAAATAGTTTCTTTGATAAAATACTAGATCTTATAACCAATAAAAATCACGGGTAGAAAAAACAATTAAGTTATGAAATAAATTTCAATCAGCTTAAAAATTGCTATTTATAAATGTACATTTCAAAAGCTAATTTTGAATCGCTTGTATAAAATGGGAATCTTCCGTACAACATTTAAAACTAGTTACATTTCATTAGGCCTAAATGTTTAAAAGTTTTTTCATCGGGCTCAAACTACTTTCGGTACATTTAAAACCAAAAGATAAATATAACTGTAGACTACATATTTAAAGAGAGACCAAGAAAAATACATTATTATCGAATATATGTATGACAATATTTGTATTCAATGCTAGTAGGATAGGTCCTTAGTTTTCTCATCTCTTTTGTAACAATTTTTCTCCAAGCTCGATTTTCTCCAATATTTTTTCTGGCTCGGTCTTTTTCTCCAAGCCCGTCGGTGGCTTTTCAAATCAACAGGCTGCCACACGCCGTGAGAACAGTAAGGCTTGAATATACTCAGACGACTCGACAACCGTTGACAGATCAAGGCCATCTGTGACTGGACAAGCCACGCGTCGTGAGAACAAGGCTTAAGCCTATGATACACGGCCCGTGATCTGTCAGGCCAGGCCATAAAACCTGCTGCACAACAGGCCGTGTATCAGTTCGGCCCGACGAGGCCCGCGGTCCATCAGGCGCGTCCGGGCTGGCGCGGGCTTTCCCGTGGAAAGTCGGTAACATCAAAGGCCTGTCTCGGCGCGGCCGTATTCCTCCACCCCCTGAGCTCATTTGGCCATCGGCTACCAGTGAATAAGGTCATATTTATGTTCTTTGGTTACCAGTGCCTTTTTAAATCACATGTTTTTAATGGTTCACACTTTCTTGAAAGTCAGGGAGAGGCAGAGAGTACTGAAAAAGGTCAGGGAAAATTTGTGGAAAAATGAAAAAAGTCAGGGAAAATTACAAATATTTTATTGGGAAAACTTTAGCATACTTTTTGATAAAGTAATATAATTATCATATAATTATTGTCATTAATTAATTCAGTCATTGTTGTTAAATTAGGAAACCCCAGCTTAGTGCCGGCTGGTAGAGTATAGTTATTGTGTGTCAATCATTTTATTGCTCCTGATTTTTTTTTTTCATTTTTAAGTTTGATACAATAAAACTTATAAGATTGCATGTAGACTTAATAAATAAGATAGTATTTTTTGAGATATTATCAAAAGTTAATGTTTTACTTTAAAATATGATTATTATTTCACTTTCATGAATTTAATTTGGTTTATCACTTCTTTTTACTGTGTTCACTACGAATCTAGATTGGTGTTATTATTATGTATTTCCAGTAAGTTTTACCTTTTTATTTATTGAAGGCGGTTCTCCTAGGAATGTGAAAAGTTTCTACAGAGTGGCAGACAGTATTTACTTTTAAGTAAATTTGTACAACGCACATACATATGAAACTAATTATTAATACAGTCAAGACAATAGAAAAAAACACAAATATCAAAAACATTAATGAGCTACAACACTACTGCAATTGTAAATTGTTTATAAATAGATTCACACAGTCACGCCTTAGGGTACTCCGGTTGTGCAAGATTCACACAGTCACACCTTAGGGTACTCCGGTTGCGCAGAAGCTAGGCCACGCCTCCATATTTAACTGAGGAAGAAGGAGTACCCTAACAGGCGTATTTGTAAAGTTTTATATAAGCTCGCCATTTTGTGGAGTACTCAAAGTATCGTCTATGTAAAAAACTATATAAAACCGTAAATTTATTTTCAAAGCCATTGATTATGAAATTATGGTATATATAGGCTAGAATATTACCATATAAGCTATATAAGTAATAGAAATATGACGAATTCATCCCATATTTAAAGTATAACACTAACAAATGGACATCCCAAATGTCATTTGTACACGGAATACCCAAAGGCCCAAGGCTAGGAATATATATTTATATTTATATACATATATATAAATTTGAACGAATAGTGTCTTTGGCATCTGGGGACCTCAAAACGAAAAGTTATCATGGCCTCGGGCTTATGTCTTACCATGCCACCTACAGTAATAGCTTCTTCCCTATAGGGGAAATTCGCTAAAATAAAACAAAACCAGGTAATTTAACAAATAAAATACGCATCAGATAATGTAAGTGGGGTACTATAAAACCAACGTGGTAATTCCAACTATCATAAAAGAAATGTAATTAGCTGGGCCAAATTGGGTCCGGCTTTGCCCCGCTTTTTGTTTACATATAAATATTGCCTTAACACTGTTCTGGCCTCAAGTGACCTTAAATTACTAATTACGTTCTTTTCTAGTATATTTTTCTACGTGTCCTTTATATGTTTGATTTACGATGCCTAATAAAAACAAAAATTAAACATGGCGGGACTTCTGTATTGGTCATAAAAACGGAAATATAATAGGGTTTAAACAATTACTTGATCGGAGTGTGGAGGCAAACGAGAAGGAAGTTTTAAGTAATTACGTATACTATGGATATCGCTTAGGTTTGGTGGTGTTCACGGCTGTTATTAGCTACGTGGCTGTTGTGAAGCATCAGGTGGCATTTGATATAGAAATTGGGATACAGCTTATTCTAAGCTCTCCCTAAGAGCCCGTGTTCATCAACACTCTCACTTACATACTCACATTTAAATAACGAGCTAAGTTTCTACTCAATATAGTCTTTTTCTGAGCGTCATATTTACTTATGTAAATCATGGTTTAGAATAGTTGGGACTATTTAATCGTTGTTCAATACAAAGTTTAATAACAAAATTATTTACGAATTAACAGGATTGGAGGGTCTACAAATAATGTGAGTATTATAAGTACAAGTTGTAATAAAAATTTGTATTTAAACATAATAAATTTATGTATAATGTTTATTATAAATATTAACGTTAATATTAGTTATTTGCTTAGTTTGGTAAGTGTTTATTTATCTATTTAACGATTGATAAATGAATCGTGGTAAAGTAAAATTAAAATAAAAATAACTAGTAATCTAAAAGTGTTATAGATTATTCAATATTCACATTGATTTGTTTATATCTATCTATGCATGTTCTAAAATGAACGTTGAGTATGTCCATCATTTTTGATGTTCCGTTTACACGAAAAATCTTCTGAACCGATATATCTAAAAATTTTCACTAATATGAAATATAAATATATGAACTAAGTATAGTCATATTCGCTTTTAAAATTGAATTTAGACCTCCAACCAACTGAGTTACAAATTCTTGTGTCATTTGTGTATACCAAATTAATAATGGTTTTTATATTTGTTGTTGCATATTCAATGTATACCTTTTCATATATTTCGCCATAAGCTCAAGGCTCCCTTAATACCTTATCAAAACCAATAATTATGCAATCGTTTTTTATACTACCTTCACCGCAAAATACGAAAAATAAACAAACATTTTAAAACCATAAATATAAAAATTTAGGGGAATCTTACAGGGTCAAGTTCAACAATCTAAAATAAGTAGTTTAAAGCGCAGGCTGTGCATGGGCCAATCTAGTTAACATTATTGTTATATATTTGGGCCTTGCTACTAGCGCTTAGTGTTACGTTGAATCTGGCGATGATTCAGTCCTTGTTTTGAGTGGTCGGGAGCATGTTAACGAGTTTGGCAGAACTAGCTGGGGAGACCAAAAACCAACCCGCCCTCAAAGCCAACATTATTTGCTTGTGTTTTGAAGTTTTTATAACATTTTATAGGTTTAAAAGTAATTTACCATTACATTGGAATTCATGATTGGGATCACGCCCAAGGCATGTGAAATCGCCACCTGCGGCGACAGGCATTTGGAATAGCAACTACAGCCAAACTATCATTGCCCCTCCCGATTGAAGACCTTTTAAGTCATTTTTAAGAATAAATACCTGCTACTCTGGAAATTCAATTCAATCATAAAAAATAAAAATAAATTATCTAACATACATTACATTTTTGGGTAAAACTATCTAAAAATCAAAAGTTAACAAACAAATTTTTTATATACATTTGTATGAGATAAAAGTCATAAAATGTAAGGTTATTTAGTGACAGACTATAAACTAGATAACCTAGATAACTATGAGAAACTAAATGAACTATTAACTAAATTTAAGTGGTCCGGAGGATTGCACGTTAGCCCTCATATGTTGTAGCGAATATCACATCTCAAAACGGTTAAATGTTGCCAAAAACATGTTACCTATAAGTGAATTTTGTTTATAAATATAATAAACTCTTAGTAATATGTAATATAATAATTAGCCTAAACAAAATGGCTACAAATATCCTCATGGTAAAACGTAAACTCTTCGTAAATTGTAACTGATATTACATCGTTCAGTTAAAAGGCCTGTAGTTTTCGTCAATTGTGTAACCACTAGAAAACATAACTGTTGAGTGAAGGTATATAAACTTATACTTTATAGTCCAACAACAATTGAGAAAACGTTCACAATCAATAAACCGTTAAGTTTGATGCAGCTTAAACCATTTCCCTTATATAAATTAAATAAAGCAGACCAATACAGATATCCAATCAATTGTATAGTTAAGTGATCCATAGAATGACTGTTACGTCCAAGCAATATGTTTCACATGAAAGCATTGATTGGTTATTGTACACGTGAATAATATTTATTTGCTCAACGTTTCGTTTGTATCTGTAAAATTACATTAGTGTAATGGAAACTTGAATAAACTAAAATATAAACTTAATCTTATATTAAGACTTTAATTCTAATCTTACGTGTGGGTTTAACGAGATCCGATGATCCCGGTTACACCAGAAAGTTAAAGCTCATGTCCTTCACTTCATGTTCAGGAACATTTAAATTTCTTTAGAATATCTAAACATAAACCTACTAACTAAACTGTTTAGTATTAGTACTACAAAACAGCAATAAATTGTGAAGAAATCTTTACTGCCGGAGAGAAAGTTTGGGTACAAAATACGCTAAACTGGGATGATAGTTAAAACACTAAATCAACCAAAATCGTATTTATTGTTTATAAAAGACAAGGGTGTAAAGAAGAGGAATGAATGACAAATTAAAAAAAGAAGACAATTGCTTTTATCAGAAAAGAATGAGGGATTCAAGAGGGAGATGATGTGTAACATATATTTTATTTCAAATTATTATCACATGTTTAAGGTTTATTATTTAATTTCTGTATAGTGTTTGTTTTCAAGTTAGTTGTACTCTTAATAGAATAAAATATATTGTTTTTGTTAGACAGTTTTATTTAAAGTAGTAATATACAATTGTCCTGCAGTTATAAGATTTTATAACTCACAAAGATGATTAGACTTATCAGACGTACAACTTTCCAGTTAAAGAAAAGAATGTTTTGCTACATTCTGGCTTGAAACCTTTCAGTTTACTACACATTAAATATGCGAGTATTTGTTTTATAGCTGTCTTTAATTCATATTATTTAAGAATATTTCACTATTCGTAGTTTTGTCTAAAATAGTAACAACAATGTTATTTCATACTAAATAAAAATCACATTTACAATTGGAAGTGATGTCAATTTTCTACAGCGTCATTTTAGTAACAGGTTATTAATTAGTGCAAAGTGTGAGTCAATTAAGATTTTTTACATGTAATAAAGTTTAACATACAAATTTTAAATAATTTAATTACATAAGAGACTTCCATAACGTGTGGTGGAATACAAATTTGTAATATGTAATATTCATTAGTGAGAGCGGGTGAGCCTCATATTAGAGGGTCGCTTTCCAATGTCATTAGTGAGAGCGGGTGAGCCTCATATTAGAGGGTCGCTTTCCAATGTCATTAGTGAGAGCGGGTGAGCCTCATATTAGAGGGTCGCTTTCCAATGTCATTAGTGAGAGCGGGTGAGCCTCATATTAGAGGGTCGCTTTCCAATGTCATTGGTGAGAGCGGGTGAGCCTCATATTAGAGGGTCGCTTTTCAATGTCATTGGTGAGAGCGGGTGAGCCTCATATTAGAGGGTCGCTTTCCAATGGCATTAGTGAGAGCGGGTAAGCCTCATATTAGAGGGTCGCTTTCCAATGTCATTAGTGAGAGCGGGTGAGCCTCATATTAGAGGTTCGCTTTCCAATGTCATTAGTTGCAGTCTGAAACTAAGCTGAACTGAACAGAATCTTCTCTCCCTTCGACGTTTGTACTGGATGCAATAAAACTTTGCAGTTCCATTAAGTGAAAAAAATTGTTTTATTGCAATTGATTTTAACGAATTTCCCCTATAGGGAAGAAGCTATTACCGTAGGTCTCATTTTAGGACTTAAGCCCGAGACCATGATAACTTTTGTTTTGAGGTCCCCAGATGCCAAAAACACTATTCGTTCAAATGTATATATATGTGTAAATATATATGTTGTGTGTGTGTGTGTGTGTGTGTGTGTGTGTGTGTGTGTGTGTGTGTGTGTGTGTGTGTGTGTGTGTGTGTGTGTGTGTGTGTGTGTGTGTGTGTGTGTGTGTGTGTGTGTGACTGTGAATGCGATAACTTGAGTAAAAAAGGTCTGATTTCAATGAAATAGGACTCACCAAGTGTGAAGTAACATTCATGACTTTAAGTTCGAAAACCAGGAAAATCGGACCATGGGAAACGGGGTATATGGGGGTTTTAACTTTCCAAAAATCAGTTTTTTGCATTATTTGACCCTAAAATTGTTTAAAAACTTAATTTTGGTTTTGACCATGTTATAGAGATTACAATAATAAATGATATAGTATCTTGAATTATTACCTAAGTTAAGTGGTTGCGGAGAAAATCCAAAAACCTACTCATAAAATCTCCCATGTAAATCTTATAGGAAAAAGATTTTTGGCTTTTCCTCAGTTCATTTTAATGTAATCTTCTTATTTGCTTTTACCAATCAGTTCATCTCCACAAAACAATCATTTTGGTGTTTAATTTGTGATTCTACACCCAACCATTGCAGAGATATTCAAAGTGCTAAACACAGTTCGTTGTTCAATGTTATCCTTATGGAGAATAAATAACATTTGATATCTCGATTATTTATGAATTTATATTGATGAAACTTCGTATGTGGCTTCACATAGTACTGGTATATTGATATTTGCAAAACAAATTTATTTTGTTGATTATCCCCGTAGCAGCAAACCTGCGTACTCATCCCCCATGTTATTAATATGGAGAATAAGTAAAATGTATTTCTTGATTTATTTGGACTTTACCTATCGCTTCTAGTGTTTAAAACTACACTACGTTTCGGGAGGTAAGGAAACTCCTCCCGTTATCAAGTGAACCCTACTTGATACTTGATACTACCCTACTTGATACTACTTGATCAAGTTGGGTTCACTTGATAACGGGAGGAGTTTCCTTAACTCCCGAAACGTAGTGTAGTTTTAAACACTAGAAGCGATAGGTAAAGTACAAATAAATTAAGAAATAAATTCAAATCCATCGCTATCATGAGTTTCAAAAATGCAAGTAAAATTTAATGACTCCCTTAATTATGGACATAAATTAACAAAACTTGATATGTGGCTTCACCTTATGGAGTTATATTGATATTTGCATAAAATCCCATTTTTTTGTTCCTTGTTGCAGCAAACCTACTTACTCAGCCCCATCTTATACTTATGGAGAATAATTAAAGTGTTATATAGCGTTAATTTATGACTGAATATTGATAAATCTTGGAATGTGGCTTTGTCTAGTTAAATTCTATTTATATTTGCATAAAACCAATTGTTTGTATTCCTCGTTTCAGCAAACCTACGTACTCATCACCAATGTTATTCTTATGGAGAATAATTTAAATTGTATATATAGCTTATATGTGAATATATTTTTTATGAAATTTTGCATGCGGCTTTAAGAAATATATTACTCATTGGAAATTCCCTGAGTACGCAGGTTTTCTGTGACGGGTTTATTTATCTTACCTTTTTAACAAGTGCGGAGTCCTACCAGGATTGTAACTCTACCTGGTAATGCAAGTTACAGTCATATACATCCAATGTTCAGATTTATATACAGCCTGCGATTGTTTGATCGTGTGTCCTCCTCTCAAGAGGCTTCTAAATTGATCCCAGGGAACTGACAGATGAGTAAGTGCTCAAAGCACTTATGCTAGGCGAGCCTCTCTATCTGTGTGAGAGACTCCAAACGGGAAAATGCCCAAGCCAGAACAAAGCTAGAAATTGGATTTCGGGGTCCTCCCACTTCAACCCGTGGTTATACAACGGCTTCCCCCAGGAACTAAGGGGTTGTTTGTCCTACAATTGTTTAGGGCCGTAATAAGAAAGATTAGTAGAGGGAAACTGGCAAAGAGAAGCCACTTTCGGCACTTTTTTCCCATGTTATTCTTATGGGGATCAGTTTTTGGACACTTACCCGTTCCTACCCTACACAAAATTCCTTTTTTGCCTATACTAGTACCCAACCCTTGCCTATATTAAATACATTTTCTCAATCCCCATCTCTCATCTATATTTTTTTTAAATTAATTTTCAAAATCATGCTAAGAAACTAACTTTGGTGTTTATGGTCCGATTTGTCTGCAATTTGGATATGTTATTGTCCTAAGCTTTTGGCATTAATAAATTACACCTACAATTCCCAAATTCACTATTTCAGTCAAATTAAAAAAATAGTTTTTCTTAAATACTATAGTGCCCATTGCCAACTTCTTTATTTACTGTCCGATTTCATTGATTTTTGGATATGTTTAGCCTCTAACTATCATATGTATAATTACCATATATAAGTTACAAATTTGATACTTTGTTTAGTTTATAAGTATATATATATATATATATATATATACCATACAAAATTAAATTTGGTGTTTATTGTCCGATTTGCCTGCACTTTGGATATGTTATTGTCCTAAGCTAACGCATTAAAAAAATTCCACCTACAAATTTCCAGACTCAATATTACTGTCAATTTATAAAATATTTTGATAATAACACTACCAATTGCCAACTTAATTATTTATTGTCCGATTTTATTTATTTTTGGATATGTTATAGCCCCCAACTAATATATCTAAAATTACCATATATTGGTTCCATTAACATTATAATACAGTAGATATGTTTTTTTTTGCCGCAATCAACCTAAAAACTAACTTTGGTATTTGTGGCCCGATTTGTTTGCAACTTAAATATATTACTGGTTTAGTACATAAGTAAATACAAACTATAATTTAGAAATTTAATTTAAACGATATTTTGTAAATTTCTGCCAATTTCCAACTCCTTTATTTACTGTTCGAATTGTTATAACCCCCAACTCTTATATGTAAAATGACCAAATACTATGTCCAATGGTTTGTACGATATATAATGTATCCAGAAAAACTAACTTTTGTGATTATGGTCCGATTTGTCTACAATTTGGTTACTGTCCTAAGCTAATGCATACGTCAACACAATCCCAAAATTTAAACATAATTTTGTAAATTATAGTGCCAATTGAAGACTTCTTAATTTACCATTTAACTTATTTTCGGATATGTTATAGCCCCAACTATGTAAAATTTACCATATATAATTTCCGATACTTTGTATAATTTATATGCAACATATCCACAAAAACTAATTTTGGTGTTTTTGGATTTGTTTGTAACTTGGTTACTGTCTTAAGTTAATGCTTAAGTAATTTTCACCTACAATCACCAAAATTCAATTTAAACAATATTTGTAAATTACTATAGTACCGTCCGATTTTCGAATATGTTAAAGCCCATGTTTTATCCCCATATTATGTAACTGTACTTTTGAAAAATACTACTAACTTTGGACGATTTAATTGATTATTGCACATGTTGTTGTCTTAGGCTAAATCACATAATTATCTCCCAAACCAGTTATCTTAATTTAAATTGACCAGCTTCTTTATTTTATCGATTCTCATGTATGTTATAGCCCACAACTATTGTATAATTAGAATATATTCCTAATATACCGATTTTAGTGTTTATTGATCGATATCATGTTGTATTATTCTAGTTTATGTATAAATAGTACATACAACAACAAATCATAGTACAGATTACCAGATCCTTATTGGATAACAGACTTTTATGATAATATGCCAACAACTTTTAACAACTTTTAAACTTTGCAGAGTTAAAACTTATTGCATACAATTTTTCAACTGTCAACTTTTTAGTGTCAGATAAATCACCCAAAGGCATGCACTATCACCATCAAAACTTGTTGCCTAAGACGATATTTAAACACCATAATTGTGATATTTGATAACTTCTTTATTTACAAGTCCAAACGGGTGTTATTGTCCAAAATGTTATCCTACTTTAATTGTGAAACTTTGTTGTTGGTTATGGCCCACTATTAGTAAATATAAGAATACCAAATTAAGAGTTTTATTTGATTACACAATGTTATCTCAAATTTGTGACTCTTAGACCTCTTAAAATACCTTAGAAATGTTGATTTGCTTAATTTTTGTATGTGTTATAGAACTTGGACATTTTATTAGTTATCCAACTGATTCTGTCTATAAAATGAAAACAGTTGTTCTTGACCAAGTCTAGTGCATAGGAGGATAGTCTATAAAAAATTCCAATTATTTGCTGCGCCATGTCTCTTATTTACAATCCGAATGTTGATTTTGTCCAAACATTCTGGTATATTTACTAATTCTACATGTATAACATATAAGAATAAACTGTCTTGGATATATTATGTTTACAGATTATTAGACAAGGTGTATATTTTTTTAGGTTTTCTGTCCCATATGTGTGCAAATATGTTATACAATGATGGAATGCCCATATAAACTATTAATAATTCCAAATCGGACTAAATAAGTCTACTACTGTAGTCTCAATATAATTAAAATTTTATATTATAAACTAACGGTGCAATCCCCCATTTGTACCTAAAATTTCCAAATTCTATAATATTTTACTGTCATTTCTTCCTTAGTCCTTTTATAGTTTCGGGTTTTGTAATAATAATTAAATCCTGCATTCTTATATGTATCCGGTGCGGTAGAGTAATTTATGAATGTATTATAATATAAACTGTTATAAATAGTGCTAATATAGGAGTCTTATAATGAAATGGGCAACTTATAGTCGGTCTACAGATACGTCCATGCTATTCTACAATACACATAATCTGTTGTATAATTACCAGAAGTGTCAGAATATGTAATTTTTATATTAAATGTGTTGTAAAGTAATGACCAATCCTACATCTTATAACACGCACCTTTATGTTATTAAATACAAATATGCATATTCTACAAGACCTTAACACAGATCTAATTCTAGAATAGGCGTTGACTTGTTAAATGTGTGCTGTAAAGTAAAACATAAATGCCAAATGTCCAATTGTGGACTTTATTGGAATATAGCTGTTACATAATTTTTAAATGGCATAATTTTTAATTGTGAATGAAATACTGCCATTATTATTGTTTTTGTATAGTTAGTTTTGTTGGCTGTACCTTGTATTCTTTGTTTTGCTTATGTGATATGTGGTTTTTAGTTAAAACCTGTATCTGTCATGTATTAAGATAAATAACTAAATTTATTAATTAATGCCGGTATTTCAGATATATAAGAGTATAGAATTATAGAATACACCTATAAAAAGAGTATTAAAAAAATTTGAAATTGAGTTAAACTAACACGTCTATAAATCCCAGTACTCAACTATTATATTATTCTACTATGCTACTCAAATATTGTAGACAAATTTGTTTAATTTTCTCTTTAGATAACATGCTCAAAGCTGGATCTATGTAGATGCAAAATATATAACAAATGATTTCTTCATACTGTACACATCAACACGGTGCGCAAAACATCAGATATAATTTCATTTGTGACCAAACATAATCGCTTGTTATATGTTGCATCACGCTTAGCCTCTTGAATCAGATTGGCCAACGTTAATTATTTTTTACTCTTTGGATTGTACCTGCCTTTATTTAATAACAGATGAACAGGATAAATAAAATACGTCTTACAACACTATAAAGTATATTTATACTTATACTGTACTTACATACAAGACGGTAAAATATACACAAAATATGGTACAAGGCCTTGGGATGCCTTGTACCATCTTTTGTGTATATTTTACCTTCTGGTATGTAAGTACAGTATAAGTGTTAATATACTTTAAAGTGTTGTAAGACGTATTTTATTTATCCTGTTTAGTTGTAACAACAAGTATCATGCTAATAAAGAAATTATTTAATATAAGATAAAAACTATTTTTAAAAATTTTACAGGATGGCTATTTGCATTATAAATATATAATGGTTTACAAAAGTAATTTTGTTTTGCGTAATTTTTCTCAACTAAGTTAAAATTGTTTGTGTATTTTTATTAAACAAATATTAATGGTTTTAAATTACTAGATTTAAAAATACTTACATTAAAATTCTCTATCGATCATGTAAATTTACACCCACACTTTTCAGGCAAAAACTCTAAAATACCAATAATTAAAACTTATGAAATTAAAATCAGAATTAATTTATAATTTGCATATTTATACACAAGGAAAATAATATATCTACTTTTACAAATAAAATACCAAATAAAATTGATAAGAAAACTGTGTTGTTTAGAGTAAAATGCGTCACAGAAGATAAGCTCTTGGAGAGAGTCAGACGGATTTCAGAGGAAATAATGTCATTACAATCTGCAATTAAAAGAACACGAACTCAGATTGTGAACGAAATCTGGGCTTTAAATCACCGTTAAAAAATTTTATTAACTTTTCTTTTACAAACTTTATTACTTTTCAGGTTTCATTTTTTTGAGCTGGCAGGACATTTGTACAGACTTCGCAATTGCTGGAAAAACGACAAAATTTGCCATTATAAGTAGTGGCTTATAAGTAAAGGTTATGCTTTAAGATTTTTTATAAATAATAACGAGTTAAATATTAAGTATATTTTTAACATATTTTTCCCTGGCTTTGTCATTAATTTTAGTTTGTCGGTGAAAAAACTAAATGTAAGAAGAATTGATTTTCATTATAATTAATAGCTGTTACTGCTTAACTACACTTAAACTACTGCGCCGAATAAGATTAAATTTAGTTGGAAAATAGGTAATTCAACCAAAGAATATTCCGGTTTCAAAAATATTGTCTGGAAAACTTACAAATCGGAAATGTATATTTGATCTGCAAATGCTATAAAAATTTTAAATACACATAACACGGTATTACTGTTGAATAAATTATTTATTAATCGATGCATATGCAGTCCAATACACACTTTGAGTAGCGTATTATTTTGGACACTCGACAATCATAAGTACCAGTACTGAGCTTGATTGAATGATTGTAATTTTTAGGGAAGGGTGAAACGCCTGAGTACTTGTGAGATTAACTGTTTCAAGCATCGATGAACATATCTTGAACCCCCTTTAAAGTATTATAAACTATAGTAAATATGCAGCTTATTACCATAAAGTAAATAATAATGTGAAATTAATCCGTTTATAAATACAGGTTGGTCAATATATCGCGATATGCTTCCATACCTTAAAATCTTTTTCCCTACATTTCATTTGGGAATTATACTTTTAACTATTTAGAATTAATTCAACATAACGCTTATTGGTTTATTTTAATTAAATTTTCTATTCAACACAAAAATATGAAATTAAAGTAGTTAATATATGCCACAAAATTGACTATTCCCTGAAAATGGTAGTATATGTTTTACATATTATTTTTAGTTTACTATTAGTTTGTTTCGAATCTCTAAACACCAAACATTTACGAATCTATAGCGGCTGGGGTAGATTTAGAGGTTTTTTCGTTGACTTTTTAAGTATAACTAAATATTCAGTTTCAATAGAGTGGCATATTTTATAAAATAGAAGCAATGTATTTTATGGCGTGAATACAATTATGTGGATACCGTAATGGGATTTTTGTAGAAAGCAAACTCTGTAGGATTATTTATATTATAAACAATAGCTTTTCCGGAGATTGTTAAAAAAAGTACTACTTTATGTAGTAAATTAAATTACCATAAACGCAGATTTTCTTTTTCACTGCCATCTACAAGATTGTCTTGAATGCTTTTAAAGATCTAATTACATTCCAAAACAAAATGGCGGACCTAGACCCATTATATCCTGTACAAACCTTTTTTACCATGCAAGTAAATAATATACTTTAACTGAAAATATTATAAAATAATCTTTAATTTCATGATAAACGAGTGAAGCCTGAAAAGCTAACATCACCCCTTTATAATATATTTGTCATTATATAAAAAAAATACTCCATATAACTGTTTGTAACTAAACTACATAATCTTTAGAACTGATCTTCAAATACTTAAAAGCTTATGATTGATATTACAAATGGTGTTTTGACTTCCAAACCTGAACATTTAGTTGTTTTAATTCATAATAATAAAACAACTCTCCTAAACAAAAAAGGTTAAAGCGGATTAGTACTAGCTACCCTAAACTGAGAGTATTATATTGAAGATTAGGAGGGGAAATACACCTTTTCATTTACATTCCCACCCTGAATCCAGGAAAGCAACTAGTTCAACTGTCAGAAGTAATAGTCCAAACCTTCCCTTAGAGCTAGGTCGTTCCATTACTATTACATTTAGCAGAAAATAAATAGAGTTGGCCTGAGTCGACTTTGTCCTGATGCAAGCTTGGCCTTAACGAATACATTGATGTAAGATATTAGCTCTTATTACTTCTGTTTAGAAAATGCATAGTTATTTTGCTATATGACTGGTGGAGCGGCCACACGGAACCGAACATTATATTTCACAACCTCGTGGAAACGTAAAACACGTGGGTAGAAATTTTCAATAAACGTTATTTAAATAGTCAGTTAAACACGTTCATAGCACATTTTTCAAATACTTTGTGTTAATCCAATGAGTTTATATTGGTAGTTATATATTTTTTTAAACATTAATTACAATTAAAAATTTCCCAATTTGTGTTTTTAACAGTATAACTATAAATATAAAATAATTTGAATAAGATTAAAAGTATTTGAAAAATGTGCTATAAACGTGTTTAACTGACTATTTAAATCACGTTTATTGGAAATTTATAACCATGTGTTTTACGTTTCCACGAGATTATGAAAAAATAGATTGTTCTTTCCCCGAGCGGCCACTCCGCCAGTCACTTTCATCCGATGATTGGACTATGCAATTTTTTTATATTATTACGTACCATACATAAAATGTGAACAATAGGAACACAAGACTTATTCAATGCTATACGACTACGGTAACCAATTCCTTAAAGTGATCCGATAATTTTTTTAATTTTCTTGAGTTACAAAAATCGATCAAGTGAGGGATTGCATGACTCCTTGGACCTATATTATATTCTTTTTTAAAACAAAAACCCCAAGCAAAATAACTAGGTTTAAATATAAATATACAGTTAATTGATGTATTCAAACATAAACCATGAAATAATGGCAAATCCTTCAAATAAATAACACATAAGGTGTAATAACTAGATGTGTTGAGAATAGTAATATTACAAAATGAACACCTGGGGAAGTATTTTGATGAATATTCATTAGGTAACATATACATTAGTGTACCTCAAACTCATTGACTTTAGGGTAATTTATGGCTTACAGGGAGTTGTGTTTTATTAAGACCTGTTCTAACGATTAGAATTTTGTACTTTCTTCCCGCTACGTAGTATACGAACAAATATATCGTTTTTAGTTAAGTATATGATTTTTAATATTAATATATTATGACTATTTTAATTTTCATGACCCTGATATATTTATTTTATCAAAGGATGTCAATAAACTACAACAATAATTATATATTTATAAACAATTAACATTTTTTTGGTCATACTGATAACAACTTTCAGGATTTTGGTGAAATGTAATGAACGAAATTAGCTGTTAAAAATTAGAGCCAAAAGTAATGAGCCCTAATAGAGTTTACTTTTGTTGTTTGTAAGCACTAGTGGGTATAAACAATATAAATAAAAAAAATGCAGTAAAAATATAATAAAAATATTTAAACATATTTTTCAGGATCAATTAAAACCTTGATCAATTCCAAACATATGATAATTACATTTTACCAAACCTTCAGAAAGCGAGGAAATTCTCCTCATAAACAATGACACACCCAATGGCTCTTTACCACAAACTGAATTAGGATAATGGTTCGTTAAGGCTTACAAAGGAGTAGACTTTGGGTAAAGGTCACTTACTTTACTTACCTAAAACGCAGACAATTTCCTACCATATTACTAAAGAAAACTAGCCCAAGCATTAGAGGGGTTTTGACCTGGAAAGTTGTGGTCGTGCTGATTTTTGTTTATGTTGATTAGTTTGGTAGTGGCATAAAAATAACCCCGTCACAGCAAACATGCGTACTCAGTGAATTTTCAATGCGTATATATGTGTCTAACTTCTACATAGAGCCACTTACCAATTTCCACAAAAATACATTCATAAATAAGTGAATATAGCATTTGTTTTATTCTCCATAAGTATAACTTTAGGGCTGAGTACGCAGGTTTTCTGCAACGAGGAAGATAAGCAATGTTTTTTTTATTATCAATACAACTGAACCAGGTGAAGCTTTAAACCAAGTTTTAATATTATATGTTCATAATTAAGGGAGATATAAAACTTTAATAATACTAAATACGAATAACATTATGGCTGAGTATGCATGTTTCCTGCTACGGGATAATCAACAAAAAATAATTTTGTTGTGCAAATATCAATACACCAATATTAGTTAAACCCACATACCATGTTTCATCAATATACATTCATAAATAATAGACGTATCAAATTTTATTTATTCTCCGTAACATTGGACAACGTACTGTGTTTAGCTCTTTGAATATCTCTGCAACGGTTGAACGTAGAACAGCAATGAAAACACTAAAATGATTGTTTTTTATAGCTAAACTTATTGGTTAAAATAAATGTGAAGTGTTTAATAAAGTCATCTGAGGAAAATCCAAAAACCTTTTTCCCATGAGATTAACAGGGAAACTTTAAGGACGCGTTATTTTACTTTTCTCCACAACCACTTAACCGAGGCTATTGATTCAAGATACTAAATTATTTGTTTTTTAAGCTCTATAAAATGCCTATAACCAAAATTGAGTGTGTTTAAAATTGTAGGGTAAAAATTCAAAATACCGATTTTTGAAAAATGTAAAAACCCCATAAAACCACCTTCTGGTTTTCGAACATAAAGTCATAAACGTTACTCTCCACATTTTTTTCCAAATGTCATCAGAATCGGGACCGTCTAGCGAAAGTTATCGAGGTAACGAACACACACACACACACACACACACACACACACACACACACACACACACACACACACACACACACATATATATATATATATATATATATATAAAAGATTGAACAAATAGTGTTTTTGGCATCTTGGGACGTCAAAACAAAAGTTATCATGGTCTCGGATTTAAGTCTTACCATGCCATACCATGGTAATAGCTTCTTCCCAATAGGGGAAATTCGCTAAAATAAAACTAGTTTCTGTCACTCCACACCCAGCGTTCCCACCGGCATCTTGGGAAAACTAACGAAAATAGGCTCATTCTTCAGTTTTTAATATCACGGCTAAACTGTTATGTTTAGGAAATAAATATCAAGAATAAACTACTTTAAGATTACATTATCCACCTCATAAAACAAAAACATTAAAGACACCCTAATTTCAAAATATTTCCCGCAATATCTGCAGTATGGGAGGCCAGATAAATTTGACTTATGAAAATGTCCTAATTTTAATCTTGGATTAGGTAGATAATTTAATTTTAAAATGTTTTAATATGTATTTCTTAAATCTAACTGTATAACCATGTTATTACATTGTAAAATCAAAGCAAACAGAAAATTAAAAAAATTACGACTTTTGTCGTTTTCAAAGGATCATAACTGTGTCGATACTTACAGTTGAAATAGTTTTTATGTACGAAAACTGTAGGAAAATTCGTGCACAACTATATTTGTAATGACGTGGTTTGTGATAAAACGTTCAGTATCGGATAAACACCTAAATAGCGGGAAAATGTGCTACATTTCGGTAGTTTTTCCAAGATGGCTGCGGGGGCACAGTGTGGAGTGACATAAACTTGTTTTTTTAATGTCACTACCAAACTAAACAACATGCTACAAATTCAGCACTACCACACCTTTTGAAAGGTAACCCAAATTTGTGTGGCCTTTATTGATTGGACTATTTGGTCGAGGGACAGTTACTTAACGTATTGTTACTCCCTTACTATTCATGACATTTCCTTTAAGATAATATATCAGACAGGCGAATTAGTAAATATAGCGTTAGCATAAATTGTATAAAAATCCCACCTTAACTGTGTTATGTTAAAAGTTTAATTAGGAGATAATATGTAATTTGCATTTGTATTTTTACTAAATATAAGATGATTTAATTTGTTAGTTGAACGTGTTTAGATCGACCGGGTCAAATTATTGTTCCCCTCCATCATATACATAATAATGGTTTATAATGATTTTAGAGGTAAATATTACGCAAGTACAACTTGATATTTATAGCTTTTAAAAGTTTTAATTCATCGACTTATATTAACAATTCAAATACACTTAAATCAAAAATACTTTTTTTACCTTTTTATAGCTTTAGTCAAAATCAGTTAGTTATTCTAGTTTGGACAAACCATGAATAACAATAAAATTAGGAAAGTGAAAAACAATAATTCTAAGTAGGTTACAGTGATACCGAGGCAAGATATTTTCTTAAATAACATGTCTTGAATTTGTCCATGAATGACTGAATTACTTTCTTACTTAAGCACTTGCCACAGAATTCAATTTCAGAATTTAATGGAAATCCATTAAAGCAAGTAAAGACAAACTCTTATGTAATTCAGAAGGTTTCAGTACACCAAGAAATTTATACTGCTATGACGTATAAGGACTCACTTCGTTTCGTCCAAAAAAGTTAAAAGTAATATATTTCTAAAGTATACATAAATAATAAAAGAAAGGTATAAAAGGAAGGTCATTACTGCAGTAGCCAGTGGATGAAAAATGATCCGACTTATCTCATGATGAATGATACCACATTACAGGAAGGTAGGGAGATATATCTTGATTGTGCTTAGCCCGTAGCAAGTGTGTGCTGGGATCTTTGTTTATTATATTATAAGCATAGAAAAGAGGTTATAATAAGGTCATAGATACGAATGTTAAATTATGGTATTTATATCTAAAATACGTTATCCAACGCACAGAATAAATATAGTGCACTAATTATTCATAAAATAAATGCAATTATATTTATAGCCTACGTCTTGATATTCATTTAGCTAAAATTTCCCATAGTAGAGACAATTTTACAATTTTCTCAAGTTAAAAACTAGGCCAGTGACTATGGTAAATTTTGGTTTTCAGGTACCTATAAAAAATCATTGATTTGTATAGAAATCATACTTGATTTAGTAATTGTATACTGTGCAACACTATACACATATTAAAGGTTCTATAATCATGAAGATATATTAAGGAAAGAGTGGATTTATAGCGGTAGATTTGTTTAGATAGTAATAAGTTTTCATTTTTTACTAAATTTATTTTCGTAAGTTCAGCTAAGACAGTTTTCTAATACAAAATAAGCAAATAATTTTGATTGGAATAATATTCTGTGCGAAATTCTGCATTGCGAAACAAATCTTGTCAGCTGATCAGATGATCTTTTGTTTACATTTTTCGCTCCTATCAAAACAAACTATTCCCTTTATTTATCTTTCATATAATTCAAATTTCCGAGAAGCGGTACATTTTTAAACCTTGGGTCTATTTTTCGTCAATAGCCGGCACGATAAGCTTTAAAATGAGGGGTAAATCTTGGAATTTGATAAATAAATAAGGAATATCTCGCGGACTGACAGAAAAAACAGGCTAGAGAAATAATGTATAAGATTGTGATTTAAATCCTTGAATACATTTATTTGATTGTTTAAATATTGAAACTAACTGTATGATTGTACTCAGCGAAGATTAAAAGTTATATAGATACTTGTTTAACAGAACTTTGTAAAAACTTGTGAATATAATTTATAGTTATGAAAACTAAACTCTTAATTGCAAACAACTTTTGCGTCTTTTAAACTTCATTGCGTCTTAGTATTTCAATTATTTACTACAGTTGTATTCAATCATTTGTGAAATAGGTTAACAATGATTTGCTTTTAGTAGAATTTTTTATATATTATGTATATTAAGCAAACAAAAATTGTTTATAACCAAAAACTCCCACCCTTTTTGGGTGAAAATTATATCTATGATATTTTATCAAATGTCAAAAATAATCAAGATTAGTATATATAGGGCCTATTCCTCTGCGTATGAATACTCCTTACATTTGTTATAATCTTGTAGGCTAGGCCCAGGGGATGATATACATCAGGAAGCGCAGAGAAGTTGTCAGGATCTGGATTTATTGAGTGACTTTGGAATTCATAAATTTATCTTGAATAACAAGTTCTCTTGGGATATACAATCTCCTTACTTTCAGTTGTTTTAATTATAACTTAATAAACATTAAATGTCAGCTAGGATCATATTTATTGTATACTGTGTATGTAATCAGAGATTCAAAATTATTTGTTTAAGACTTTTTTATTAATTTACATATTCCTAATGTGTATAAATTGTAAACACAAAATAAAAACGTATTACTTTAGGTGTTTTGTTATCAATAAAGCTAACAATATTGATTTGTGTATGCAGTTCTCTTGGTACTAGTCGAGTTTGGCAAAGAGAATGCCACTGCTCCCCGTCTTCTGCAGGCCTTCTTCTGGGTTAGTTTCATTCACACTCCCCTGCCTATTAGGGAGTCTACCACATTATCATGCCATTTGCACTAGGTCTGCCTTGAGGGCAACCACCCTCGGGCCGTTCCTCTCTAGACAGCCATGAATATCTTACGCCCGGTGTTCTAATAACATGTGCCGGTAGAAAAATAAACAGTACACTGTGAACAGATTGTCTTTTGTGATCAGAGATTGGATACAAAGGGATGCTCTTATATTTTGATTGCGGATACGGTCTCTTCTGGGTTTCTCGTACATTCTTCTAAAATACTTCATCCCCATTCAAGAACTATTATAGAGGCTTACAAGACGGCTAATTATTCATTATAAGTTAATTATAAAATTAAAAATAAACTGTTTCGAAAGCCACTGAAGCTTTATAAAAACAATTGTATATAGCTACTTAGAAAACAAAATACTTAGTGATAAAAGCTATATGCTAAATGTATTTAAAAAAAAACTATCAGCGTGTTGCATCCCATTCGCAAATTTAATTTTATGTTTTTTTTCTCAATTGAATAAAAAACCTACTTAATTATGAAATGCTGTTTAAATTATTGCAACTATATGAAATTTGTTTACACTCAACTTAAGTAGGCCTACAATTTTGTTACACCTATGTTCATACTTGCTTATCAAATACTTAGGTTATCAGTAAACCTCAAATAAATCAAAAGTTATTATTTATCTCATTAAAAATAATTCTCTCTGAAATAACACTCTGATAAATAATTCAAAGTGGTCTGTCTATAAGTTTATTTAAGATAATAACAAATATATATTTAATTATTAAGGTAAATTAACGACTAAAAACATCGTTGATAAAACATTGTAATACAAATATAAAGATGTTGCAGCGTGGTTATACGTCAAGTTTTTATATGGAGTACTTTAGTCAGAAAAGTTATAAACCCCAAAAAAGTGAGAAGTGATGTTAAAAGACCGTTTGGTTCTGCGCCAGACTGGATTTACGGCCAGGTCCCACCCGGCTATTGCCACCTGGCTACCCCACAACTCACCGTGTTGGCGAAGATACATTTTTATACCGTGAGTTAGGTCGGTATTTCTTTAGATAAATTCCCCTGTACTATAGTATATGCTCCCTTCCCTCAAATATTGCTTTATTCATTTTTAAATAACAGCCTCAAACAGTTATGCTTTTCCTTTTTAAGACACCTATTTTAGGACGGCAATGCAAAATGGGTTTTTTATTTGAGAAAAAAATTGCCTGTAATTTTAATCATATTTTTTTCAATTAAAGCTTTTAAACAAAGTGTTATAGGTCTTAGCAAATAGGAAAATATAAAATGTTGGGTATAATAACATATGCATTTAAAAGCATGTAGTCGATTTTTAAAGTATTTTCTGTCTGTTAGGTATCATTCCAGGGCTTAAACAAACTTTTTCTGTTTATCTTAAACCTTCAAACCCACATTAGTAACATTTTGCTTGATATTTAAACATTTTAATGTTATAGTCTAGTGATAGTGATAAGTAATTGCGAAACCAACAACTTTTCCCTATTGTTTATTAGTATTGACGGTTGTGTGGTTGCATAACACATATTTAAATCACGGATTATCTATAAATATATCCAAAAATAGTACGATGCTTTCCCATATTTTATGTATGAAGCTTTGGTGTCTATTTAGATTTATACAAATTGGAGAACATTTTGGCCTTTATGCTTCTTAAGGTTTTAGGAAATAGCTATTAATAAAAAATAAAAACGAGTTCGCATGCAGCACGCTGTCGTGAGGGAAGTGAATTTCCACATAAAAACTTTTCAAACTCAAAATCAGTGTAAAAACATACATTTATTCCAATTTTTATTGAAAACTGAAAATATTGATTTTTGGCTGTGCTGATGCTCCTGGTTTCATTTACCTGCAATGCTGGGAATAACGTTTTGCACATTATAAGGTTAGGAGAAGGTCCAGTCAGGCTTGAAAGTAGGAATGAGGTTGCTGGGGATGACAAAGTACACCAACAAATGAATAACAGGCATTTCTAATCTAAAACCCCTATAACGCACCGTACTGTGTTTAGTCGATACACATTTTCTTTAATAACTCAGTAAATATTTACGCTAGAATGACGAGAGAGGGCTTACAACTTTTTCCTCACTAATTCCCATTTTTTTACATGCATTAATCTTACATCCGGGGCTTCTATGACCCTTTTTGGTCACAAAAGCTCAAAATTTGAAAGATTGATTCCCAAAAAAAAAGGTTTTAGTGTTTTCCGATTCTTTTGTCCAACGAACTTGTTCAACTGATTATAGAAAGGAACGTCAAGTAAATCGGAAAAAATGCAACCGATAGTAGTGGCTGTAGATTGTCAAAATACCCGATCTAACAAATATAGGTTTACAGACAATCAGTAAAGGAGAACAGTCTATCTAACAGCGCGTTTCTGTAGACGCAAAATTTACTCGGCACCTTGAGCATGTCCCCAGAGCAGCAGACCTTAGCTCACATGACAGTGAAACATGGAGTGGTAGACAGTTATAAGATAATGTTCAGGAACTAGATGGTGTATTTGAAGCAGCAGATAGCAAACCTGTGACAGTGGTTTTTTGACTGACCTGGCCAATATGGTCTTTTCATGCAAGTTTCCTATATAAAAAAAGCCGAGCAGCTTTACCGGTCCATTGAGGGGGGCGTTCCTCACAAGACGAAGGACTGAGTTTTGGCTTGGTTTAGTTGAATACCATTGGCCTCAAACCAATGGGATTCAGCCTGAAGGTGTCACTCAGCACCCGTAACAGCTTGATCAACCTGTGAACCTCTGGAAATCAAGGTGGTGCCATCGGCAAACAGGACGAAATTTCCGCCCCTGTCCAAGATAGTTTATCGTTATTAGAAAAAGTAATGGGCCAACAACCAATCCCGGAGATCCGAAGTTCACAAACATATGCTTGGAGTTGCCCCCTTCCACAGACACTTCTTGTTGCCTCCTATTGAGATAGGATATGATGGTGTCCAATACCACGCCACCAACACTATAACTCTCAAGGTTCTTGATGAGTATATTTTGGTTAACACAATCGAGAGCTTGACTAAGGTCACACATCGTGAGGGCCAAGGCGTCACCCTTTTCGAAAGCCTCGCTGACAAGATCAATCAGAGCCCTCACAGCCCCTGTTGTAGATCTACCCTTGCGGAAGCCATATTGCCCGTCAGAGATTAAGCTATTTAGCTTCAGATGTTTATAGAACTGTTTAAGCATAAGGAACTCGGTTACTTTCCCAATAACTGGCTCAATGGAGATAGGCCTATAGCTGGCAACGTTGTTTCGGTCACATTTCTTGAAAATGGGCACAGTCCTCGCAATTTTCATGCATTGAGGGAAAATTCCCCTATTCAGGCAATTATTAATAACGGCTGCAAGTTATACAAAACCACGTCCACCACTTTCTTCAACCATGATGTGGACATTCCGTAAAAATCGGGACTGTTGGAGTTCTTAAATTCCTTCATAATTTGCCAATCTCTGCTGGAGAAGTTGGACGCCAAGATAGAAGGGGCATCTTCACAGTAATCAACTGCAACTGATCATCATTGATTTCCTCTAAAGCACCAACTATTTAGCTTACAGATTAGATTTAAAAAACCGTTAAATACTAATAGTAAAGTTAAATAGTGATAAAATTATAGGGGACAAACTCCAATATATTGTTTAAACAGAAAAGACAACAATTTAATAATCATGTGAAAATCAACCAAAATAACTATAATTAACTATATTAAAATAGCAACAAAATAGCCAGCCTATTGGTATTGCTATATTTATTGAATTTTTTAGTTAGTTTAATTAGCTAAACAGATGTGTAAAATGAACAGAGATACCATCTAAATAAATACATGTTTATATTAGTCTTTTAATTGGTTTTGAATTTATCAATTGTTTATAAAACTACAAATTATTTTTGAGCTGTTGCAAACTCGACACCCACTTAAACCACACTCGAAAAATTATTAATATTTTCACGTTTGTTCAGGCTACACAAAGCACATGCAAACATTTATTGTTTGAGTTTATGAGTTTTTATTAATATTTGAAGTGTTTCTGTGATATTATAAAATAAAGGACAACAAGCCAATAGTATAGATACTGGGTTGATTTGAAAACAGAAACCACTTATTTTACAATAAGATTTATGTGCAAACAGAACATAGCGTTATGATTATGAAAACCCTTTAAGGACAATGGTGTTTTACTATATCATAAATCATAACCCTTTTTTTTAGACAGTGTATTTATATGTGTTAGATGTAAATGTAGTTGCAATCCTCTTCTAATCCTCTATCTTCCTCTCTCTCTCTATCTTCCTCTTCATCCTATTAGCGTTTTTTCTCTTTTTATAAGAGCAAAAACAAATAAATAACTAGGTAGAGTCAGGAGAGCTTATAAAGCGGATGGAAACATCTTCACATAGCATTTTATCGTGTATTTATTTTGACAATCAGTTTAAATCAAGTATATTTTAAAATTGAAAAAAAGTTTCCAACTCGATAATTTAAACCAGTTTTGAACAAAAAATCTAAATAATTACTATGAACAAACGAAAGCATTATTTTTACTATATTAATTATTGGATTATACATATAAAGTATAGTTAATTACTTTAAATTACTCTGCTAAATATATAGATATTTGTCGATAAATTTCTCAATAACACAACCATATAATTTGTCTTTAATGCTTTGTAAAAGCTGCAAACACTTTCAACGACCTTAACATATTTTATATCAAGACACCAATGACAAGAGGTTAAATTATATGGTTGTATTTTTGAAGAATATTTATCCACATTTATAGCCATAATTATCCATATGAAATCAAACAAAATGACCGACAGCGTAAAGGAAAGGATATGAGAGAAGAAAACACACCGATTATTCAGAGCCTCCTTGGAATTCTAACACATTAAACTGGTGAACATGGTATGCGGCATTTTTAGATCAAAGCACGGCTTCTTGGTTCTCCAGATCATGACAGTCTTTAATGTCCTCTCAAAAGCCCGCGGAAGCCGTAAAACGTAAAACCAAAGACTATCGAGTGAAACCTCACAAGACTGAATATGCTTCGGTAGAGGGTGCTTCGTAATATTTAATGGCTTGAAGATTAGTGAAGTACACTCACAAAGTGATCGTAATAACAATATTTTTATTGTTTTTTAATAATTGTTAAATAATGCGTTATGGGTTCACGTGATTGAGATTTCTGACCATAGAACAATGTTAATATTAAATATCGGGGTTCTTATCGGGTTAAAATGTTTGATTGCAAGTGGGAAAACTCACGCTTTTGTTGTAATATGTTAATTTATTTTGTTGTTGTATTTAATTAAAGATACAGGTTAATAGCGTTTTTATTTTTTTTTTCGTGGGATATTGTATAAAATCTTCACATAGAGCTACGGCTTCAAAACCTTTCGTATGGAAAGTTAACAAAATTGTGTTTGACATTTAAATCATCCTCTTGTTCCATTTAAAGGCGATAGTTTCCTTAATTTAACTAACTCTTTATATTGTACTCGCAAAACAATCCCAAATCCCTACGTCCTACCAACCTCAATACACGTTGGCGTGGGTGCATTATCATGGCATCGCCTTGCTAGCCTGCCGTTTAGTGTTTTGTTTTTGTGACGGGTTTGATATCCAGGTTGTCCACGTGGCTTTGATAGGTTTGGACAACAGACAATTTTTAAATATGCTTGACTTAAAATAATTGGCAAAAGGAATTCACGATCAACGGTTCTTTAATAATGTTAGATGGATTCAGTATGTCATTGGCGTGAACAATGAAAACAACATATCGGCTGACAAAATGTGTTAAAGATACTTTTACAAGTAAACGGTTACACAAAGTACTAAAGAACAATTATTACACCATTTTCTTTGGAAACAACTGAATAGTACATAAACATTTTGCCCAAAGAAATCATTTGTAAAATGATTTCCGGTCAAGATGTTGCATAAATCAGTTCATAAGCCGTGCAGGTCGTGTAATGAAATCGCAAAAAAACCAATTCGGGTATTCAATGTGAAGGATTGTGTGACAAACTGTTTCATATTTCGTGTGTGGGACTGGAAAGTGATAATTTTCAAGCTATTCTGGATCCAGGAAGACTAACGATATGGATTTGTCATGAGTGCATCGGGAGGTTAGATGAACTTAAAACCTATAGTGTGAATATATATGACTACTGTAACCTTCATGAATCAGTTGGTAAACTTTTGTCGATTGTTGAACCGATGGAAAATTATAATTTGAAAATAAATAATAAATTAAATTACGTTTTTGACAAAAGTTTAGGTTAAAAAATAATATGACCCATGACAAGCCGGAAGTTGACGTCACTGGGAAGCAAATGAAAGTTAACAAGGAGTTATCTTACGAAAAAGTGGATTTCCAATAAAGACAATCAAATCCCATGCTATTTACCGAAACCAATTAGTAATACTGACACAAATTTGGCAAGAGAGGTTGGCCCGCCTGCAAGCAGCCATGACATCAGCCAACATGGTGAAGATTTTTTTATGACGGACAATAACACACAAGTACCAGTTAGCCAAATTTCATTGAGTTATGCCGAGGTCACCTCAAGTAAACATTTTAAAGCTATAAATGTGAATAATAGTAATACAAATGATGGGTTTATTGCCGACCATAACAGGAATCATCGAAGAGAACACAAGAGGTAGAAAAACAAACCTTTAATCGGTATGGGGAAATCGGATGGCAACACGTTGAGCGTCGTTGCAAAAACTAAGTGGTCTTTTGTATCATATTTCGATACTAACTCTAGCAAGGTAGCAATCGAAAACTATGTCAGCTATATGTGTGAAGAAAAAGCTGTAATATGTGAGGAGCTACCGACCAGGTATCCAAGGTACCAAGGTCATTCAAGGTAGTTCTGTTATACACTATTCTGTACTGTTCAGTACTACACTATTCAGTTCTGTAGTACTGTTAAGGATTGTGAGCAATGGAAGGGGTGCTAATTAATGATTTCAATCCAAAATGAAATTCCTCACTGAATAATAGGCCTAGAGCCAACATTAATAGGCCCATCGACAACATTAATAGGCCCGGATCAAACTCAGCTGAAAAAATCATTGTTTAGGCATTGATCATAGGGGAGTAGAGTCTACCACAAATAACTCTAATAGGCCCAATAACCTGAAGATTATGTGTCTTAATGTTAGATCTGTATTTAATAAAGTAGAATTATTAGAGTCACAGTTATACAATTATCAACCTAAACTTCTTTGTTTGGCTCAGACGTGGTTACATGAAGAAAAACAAAATTTAAATATTAAGCTATTGTAAAGTTTCCAATAATTACAGAGAAAGTAAATCAGGAGGGTGCGTAGCAATTTACAAGTCCATGAACAATGCAGTTAAGGCTAGTCCCTTAAATATACTTGAGTCTTTATCTGTTGAAGATGTATATAAATGCTGTGGAGCAATTGTAACTTATAATAAGTTTAGGTTTATATTACTGAATATTTAGAGGCCACCATGTAAGGCAAATGTTTTGCTGTTCATGGAAGTACTAGAGGACTAAGTACTATTAAGAGTAAACATGGTGTCTTACCACTGGCTATTTGTGGGGACTTCAACTTTGATAATCTTGAGGTTTCTTGGGATAAAGAGTGTTAAGAATGACATATTAAATCAAATAACCTTCATGTTACATTTGAACAGTACACAAGAATCGATGGGAACTCTAGTAGGTTGGATTATTTAATAACAGACATTAAGAAAACTTCTTATTCTGCTACTCACTCTCCTTTCAGGTCATAGTATATTATTTTTTTGTTTAAATGTACAAATGTCTCATATTCGTAGGACTGCTGAAAAGAGGGAAAAAATCAATCTACTCTAGACCTATTCAAAGGCCTACTGTCGGCTCAATGTTAGCCTGAGAGTGATTTTACAAATAAATGTGGATTAAGGTTTTAATTATTTCTATTCCACTTTTCTGTACATATTTCAAGTCTGCTCCCCAAAGCCAGTTTTTAATATTTAGGACAATTCACGTGTTAAATGGATAAATTAAGAAGTGATTGATTCTGAAGTAAGATTAAAGGAGTTGTATTGGCATTCCAGAAATTCATCAAATGAAATCACTAAACGTGAATATGCTACCGCAAAAAGTCAGCATGCTTCTTTACTCAATAGCACAAAGAAGCAGTTTTATAAGACCAAAATCGATAACGCTAAAAATATTAGCGATGAGTCTTGGACAATAGTTAATAGCTTAACACGTGATGATGATGTGAATAGTTTTAATATAAGTTTAATGAATAATGGCGAGCTCACTTCTCACCCAGGTAGCGTAGCGAATATTTTCAATGATTATTTCGTTTCTGAAATACAGTAATAAAACTAACAGAACATTTTACTCAAGCAGGTATTGATGTAGGTGTAGAGTTTGATAGCAACACTTTATGTTACAAAAGTTATATTTTATTGAATTCATAATGAAAAATACAACACCATTTCTTTACTCCTAAACATCAACTCAAAATCAAAAACATTATCATCTGTTTTATAAAATAAATATTGCCAAAATATTATTTTAGTTCACTACATCTTTCCCCCACTTATTACAAAACGTAGTCGTTAAACTTCTGTGGTGCTTTTCTAACTCTCTGTGCTCTTTTTAGTGAATTTCCTTTGGAAAGTGAACTATTAGCATGACCCGCACAGTGAAACTTCAGCCCGGGACTACCATAGAAATTCCTAACGTGACCCCCTGATCAAGGTTTGGGGGGTCGTTCAAAATTTGATATATATATATATATGTGTGTGTGTGCACTCTACCGGTCGCATTTTTGTCCGATTTACTTAAAATTTGGTAGGGACGTTTCTTTCTGTAATCAGTTGGACAAGTTCGTTGGACAAAACAATCGGAGAACTTTAAACCCCTTTATTGGGTGATTAATATTTCAAATTTCGGGTTTTTGGGCCGAAAAAGGGTCAGAAAAGCCTCAGATAATCAAAGCATAGAAAAAGATGGGAATTAGAGAGGCGAAAGTTTTAAGCCCTCGCTCGTCATTATAGCATAAATATTTACCAAGTTATTAAAGAAAATGTGTATCGACCAAACACAGTACGTTGTCTTATGGGGATTTTACACTAGAAAAGCCTGTTATTCTTTTGTTAGAGTACTTTTACCATCCCCAGCAACCTCACGTCTACTTTCAAGCCTGTCTGGTCAACTGCCTTCAGATGAGAAATCAAACCAAAAGAATTTAAATTCATTCAAATTGAACTGAAATTTACCATCATTTAAGATTAGACCTTTATCTTGAAACCTTTTTAATTACTGATTTAAAGCCTGATCATGCTCTTCTATATCACGAGAATGCCATCACTTATATTTAGGACATTTTCTATATTGCATATGTTGAATAGTATCCTGAAACAGTTCAGAAGCGGAAGATATTCCAAAACTAAGTCGTTTGTACCTTCTGAGACCCAAATGTGTAGAAAGTGTTGTGATATTTCTGCATTATTCGTCCAGTTCCAGTTGGTGATAACCAAAATGTAAATCAAGTTTTGAAAATATCTTTGCACCATTTAGTTTATATAGTACATCGTCCAGCGTAACCTTTCTCTCAAAATAGCTTTTTTTGGTTCCCGCATGTCTATACACATTCTTAAAACATTTGGGTTACTTACCTTTGAGACTAAAACAACAGGAGACACCCAGAGAATAGGTCCGTCTACCTTTTCTATGATATAATTATCTTCTAAGCGTTTCACTTCGGTTGCAAATTCATTTCGTAAATGCACAGGTATTCTTTGATGTTGATTAGCCACTGGACGTACAGAAGGATCTATGTGGAGATTAACTTTTTGTCTTTTAAATTTTCAACACCGTCAAACAATCTTGGATAGTTATTCTTAACTGTGGTTTCTTGCACTGTGTATAAGAATTGTATCAAATCTAAGTCCTTCAACGTCTTATAACCAAGGAGAGAAGCATCTTTGCTATTAACCACATATACTTCTGCATTTACAGAGTGGTCTTTATAATGCAGTGGTACATCCAAAAATCCTATAACATCTATGCATTTCTCAGCTTGGTAAGGACATAGCTTGGTTGAAGGTGATTTTAGCTGAGTCTTTACATTAAGATTCTAATAGGGTTGTTTGTCTATTATATTAACAGCACTACCTGCATCCAAATAAAATTGAAATTCTGAATTACATAACTGAATGTTAACTCTTGGGAGCGATACTTTACTTTTTTCAAGGGAAATATAGATTCTCCTTTATCATAAGAACTTACTTGAAGGTCATCACAATTATAAATTAAAAAATCAGCTAAATTATTTGTAAGAATAGGGCCGGAGAGGATGAAATCCTTTGCGATATGTTAAAAGTTTGTAAAGAAATAATTTCAGTACCACTAGTAATGATTATCAAATTAGTCTTTTGATCAGGCCATATTCCCAAGTAAAATTAAAGTGTCCAAAGTAGTTCCCGTGCATAAAAATATCGAGAAGGATCTTGCTATAAACTAAAGACCAGTAGCAGTACAAAGTGGATTTTATAAAATATTTGAAATATTTTTTAAAGAGCCTAATCCCCAATCTAGACAACAAGAACCTGCTAAATAGTCATCAGTATGGGTTTCGTAAATACAGGTCAGCGGCTGATACATTATTTGACGTCTTGGACAACTTGTACGATAATCCCGATGAGTTGGGCGAGCAGTTGTGTATTTTCTATGATATCACAAAAGCATTCGATCTACTGTCCCATGCAACGCTACTTGACAAGTTAATGTCAAAGGGTATTAGTAGAAAACCCCTGAGTTGGATAGCTACTTACCTAAAAGATAAAAACCATGTTGTAAGTTTTCGGCACTCAAGTCTAGATGGACAAACTCGACACAATCGCTCGTCAATTTCTACTCCTATTAACACCGGTGTGCCCCAGGGTTCAAACCTAGGCACTGTATTGTTTATCCTCTACGTGAATGATTTACCTGAATCTATAACCGACGGTAATATCTGGCTGTTTGATGACGTTAGCCACTGGTTTCATGATGAGAACAAACATCTACTCAGCAAGAAAACACAAGAAGGACTGAATGAGATAGAGCGGCTGATGCCAGGAAAATAAACTACTATTAAATAAAGTTAAAACCAAGGCTCTCACATTCTACAACCGAAAAAAGCCAGTTAGTTCCCCCTTACTTTGTCTTGAAGGCACGAGCATAAGAGTTATATCTAAGTGAATCAGTTCTTATTTAGTTACATATTTATTTAATCATCTGTTTAAAAATGCAACTTTGTTTTTGTTTACATTTTTAATTAATACAAAAATCATCTATTTCACTGGTTCATCAATCTAATATATTTATTACAATTTCTTTAATATATCTGAATTATTTATAAAATGAAATATACTTATTTGTTTCAAGAAGTATAATTCTTATATCATGTATAAAACAAATTTCTACTGTGGATTGAAGTATAAAATATAATAATTTGGTTTTCAGGGAAAAATGTTTTAAGAGACTAGTACATACACAAAATACCCCCGTCACAGCAAACATGCATGCTCAGCGAATTTCCAATGAATATATAAAATAACACATTAAAACACTTAACAGGATTCATAAGAAATGTATTCACAAACAAGCGATATTTAAAATATTAATTATTCTCCTTAAGAATAACATTGGGGATGAGTACGCAGGTTTCCTGCAAAAAGGCACACAAAATAATGGTTTTTATGCAAATATCAATTGAACTCATCTTAGTGAAGTAACATACCAAGTTTCATCCATATACATTCATAAATAAGCGATATATAACATTTTAAGTATTTTCCATAAGAATAACATGGGGACCAAGTACCTAGGTTTGCTGCTACAGGAAACAGTGGCGAAAAATAGTTTTTTTGTGCAAACAACAATAAACCACAACCAGATCAAGCCATATAACAAATTTCGCCGGTTTTTGTTCATAAATAAGCGAGATATACAATTTTTCTTTGTCTCCTTAACAATAACATTAGACAACGTACTAGGTTTAGCACTTTCAATATCTTGGTAACAAATTTACGTAGAGCAATGATCAAAATACCAAATTGTTTGTTTTTTTTAAGCTAAATTTAATTGTATAAATTAAAATTACATGTGAAAACCCAAAAAAAACACATTTTTGGGGTACAAAACCCCCCAAAACCCCCCTTCGGATGGTGCGATTCATCTGGTTTTCGAACTTAATCAAATAAATGATACTTTACACATTTGTACCAAATGTCATTAAGATCGGACCTTTTTTACGAGAGTTATCGTGCTTACGGACACACACACACACACACATATATATATATATATATAAATTAATATACATATATAAATATACATATATACAAATTTGAACGAATGGTGTTTTTGGCATCTGGGGACCTCAAAATGAAAAGTTATCATGGTCTCGGGCTTAAGTCTTACCATGAGACCTACGGTAATAGCTTCTTCCCTATAGGGGAAATTCGCTAAAAACATGCAAAATGTTTTTTAACACAATAAAACAGTTCTGGGAGCTCTAAAAGCTCAAAATGCTGCTCTTTCTCAACTTGTACATGTTGTATTACATAATCCAGAGCACAGTCCAGAAAACACTAATATTTACACTAATAACACAGGATAACCTAATATTAATCCTGCAATAACTCTTGAATCTTTCGATGAAGAAAAATAAACATTAAAGTCTCATAAGGAACGTCTAGAAAACTTCTTCGAACATAAAATATTACAAGAAGATTCATAGGAAATTAAAAGCATCAAGGCTAGAATCTTAATCAATGCTCTCGGTGCTAATAATTACTCACTTCTATTAAGCTTAACTGCACCTGATCTCCCATCGACAAAAGGTTATGAAACCTTAATAAAACTACTAGAAGAACAACTTTGCCCTCACATAAATGTCCACACTGAACGACACACATTTTTATCGAGGGAACAAGCGATAGACGAAACATTCGCACAGTATATTGCTGCTTTAAAACAGCTGTCATTAACTTCAAAATGGAACTATCAAGAATGTAGTTGTGGAAAACCTGTAAAAAGCATTATACATCACAATTTGTTCGTGGATTACGTGATGTTGACATACGGGTACAAATTCTACTACAAGGAGATGACAACACTTTTGAAAAATCAGTTTAAATTTACCTTGCAATTGAAACTGCTAGGAAATGGAATAAATTATGTGTTGTTACAGATGTGCAAAAGTTTCAAAATCAAGCACATTTAAAAATATTTTAAGTTCCGGATCTACTTATAACTAATTTAAAACTGTTCCCCAAAATACATAAGAATAAATACATAATTGAACAACTTGGTTTAGGAAACATGTGTCTACGCTGCGGGAAAAATAATCATAGGCAACAGAATATAGATCCAAGAATTTTCACTACAGGGCATGTAAAATACCGGGTCATAATTGATAAAGTCTGCATCTTGTCACATCTCAGACAGTCAATCAATCAGGTCCAGGGATCTGATTTGGAGACAAGAAGTGATATTGAATCCAAATGTGAGTGAAACCAGGTAAAAACTATACCAATTAATTGTAATTTAGGTGACCCTAGGGATAATCCTTTTGTAGACAGTGTCAAAATTGAGGGGATCAAAAGACGATTTTAAATAGATTCTGGTAGTCAAGTTACCATCATATCACTTTCTGATTTTCAGAGCTTGAAGCATTGGATATTGGTATAAAACCCTCAAAAGTTAAGTTCCGGTCTTACACTAATGCAACTTTCACACCTTTAGGTGAAGCCAGGGTACCAATCAAATACAAACAGTATAAAACTATTGGCAATTTATATGTCGTTAAAGGGAACTACACTCCTATATTAAGTAAGAACTGGATTAGGAAACTAAATATAGAATTAACAGACGTTCATTTAATCACAAGTACCAAAGTGGATCCGGACAAGAATCAAATTGACTCCATCGAAGCCGATTTATTCAAAATAAAAAAGTACTTATCGTTGTTTGGATAAGTACAACGATTTATTTCAATAAAATATGGGTGTTATTCCAAATTTTACGTGTTCTTTGAAACTCAAGGAAAATGCAAAACTCATATTCATGAAACCCAGACCTATGCATTGATGCATAACACTAAAAGAGAAATCGAGTCTTTAGTTGAACAGGGAGTCCTATAGAAAGTTGTTTATTCGGTGTGGGGAACCCCTTTAGCCATTTTTCCTAAACAGGACCAATCCATAAGAATTTGTGCAGATTACAAAATTACTTTAAACCCCCAACTTATCGGTACTAATTATCATATTCCCATAATTGAAGACCTTTTAAATGAACTAAATGGAGGGAAATACTACTGTGTTCTTGATCTCCACAAGGCTTATTCAAAACTGGAAGAAGAAATTCAAATGTATGCTGCGGATTTCACTCCGTGGGAACCTATAAGGCAAAACGTCTCTTTATGGGAATTTCTAACGCACCCAAAGAATTTCACAAAGTTATTGACAGGGTAGTAGCTGATTTGGAGGGAAATAATGCATATTTTGATGATTTTCTTATCCAGGGTCACTCTTTTGAAGAGTTCTATCAAAGGCTTGACAAATATCTACAGAAATGGCTTACATGTAAACACGTCAAAGCGTAAATTGTTTAAAACCGAAAAACCTACCTAGGCCATCGTATTACAAGTCAAGGTGTATCTAAATGTCCAGATAAAATATAAACTGTTACTAAAGCACCTCGTCCTAAAAATGTCGAGGAAGTTAGATCGTTTCTTGGTTTGGCGCTTTACTATGCCAAGTTTATTACAAACGCATCTGCAATAAATACTAAATCCTTAAACTCAGATTATCAAGGAAGACGTGATATTCAATTGGAACAACAAATGTGAAGCATCATTTAAACGAATCAAATATGAAATCACTAGTGAACGAGTTTTAACTCCATTCAATCCAGATTACAAACCCCTCTGTTACAAATTGCCTGTTACTTTGGCTACGGATGCAGGGTCTGTTGGTCTTTCTGCTGTTCTATCACATATAATAAATGGTGAAGAAAAACGAATTGCATTTGCATCCAGATCCTTGACTAAGAGTGAATTAGGATTCAGTCAACTTGATAAGGAGGCTACTGCTGTTTACTGGGGGATTAAGAGGTTTTATCAATACCTTTATGGCAGATCATTTCAATTGATTGTAGTTAACAAGCCACTTGAACAAATATTCAATCGAATAAAACCAGTGCCAGTGATCTCAGCTCATAGACTATTCTGATATGCTCAGTGTTTTAGTGCGTTTGATTATGATATAACATAAAGTCCATCGAAAGAACATACAAATGCAGACTACTTTTCTCGTAACCCAATTCCTCTTGCCGTAAAGATGGCAAATTTCCTTGAAGAGTCTTATATGATCAATCAGATAACCCTAGATACGATTACAGACACTACCGTAATCACAGCTTGTACAATTACGAGATTAGAAACCGATCATACCGATAAGGAATTGCTTAGTTTAAAAAAGAAGCTTCTTACAGGAGAAGTAAAAAACCCAGAGTTAACACTTCATTCTGGAATTGTAATGCGAAAATCAAGAGTTTTTATTCCTGATAAACTTGACCAGCTTCGTTGAAAGAGTGCATTCATCACATATAGTATAGTAAAAATTAAAAACATTGCAATATCATTGTGCTACTGGCCTGGAATATATGCTGCTACTGAAATCATTGTTAAATCTTGTAAAAACTGTTCAGAAGTAAAGAAAAATCCAGTAAAGGCCCCACTTCACATTTGGGAAGAGCCACAAGAAAAAAGGCTAAGAATTCATATTGATTACGCCGGTCCTTTCAAAGATCAGTATTTCTTTGCTTTTCTGGGCACTGATGCCAAAACTAACTGACTGGAAGTCACTATGTCGTCTAAGGACTCGACATCAATATCTGCAATTCACACACTTGAAGATCTTTTCTCTAGGCACGGACTACCATACACAGTTGTTTCAGACAATGCCTCTATAATTAAGTCAGAAGAGTTCAATAAATTTTGCCGTAATAATGGAATGATCCACATTTTTGTGCACCATCCCACTACCAATGGTCTTGCTGAACGATCGGTACAAAACTTGAAACAAAAACTAAAACAGAAGATAAAGGAAGCCTCAAAGATATACTTAACATTTTCTTATTTAAATATCGATCATGCCCTCTTGGTAATGGAAAACACCTGCATAGCTATTTATGAACAGAACTCTTCAAACGACTCTACATTTCATTCGTCCAATAGAAAGAACCATGAAATCAATGCCAAATGATCATCTACCCCAAGTAAGAATCCTAAAATAAGGCGATAGAGTACAAGCCAGGAATTATGTGGGCCCGTCCCTATGGAAATTTGGTAATGTTATTAAACGTTTGGGCAAACTTCACTACATCATTCAGTTAGACAATTAACAACAGATTAAGAGACATAATAATCAGCTCAGAAAAACAGAGGCTTCTGAAGTGTCAAAGATTCCAAGTCGATTTCCAAGACTGGTTCAGAAATATACAGAAGTTCAGCCAGCCCCAAGAGAATTATCATCACCATCATATTATGTCCCTAGTTTTCCAGGAAATGTTACATTCCCAACTTCCTCTGCCTCTCCAGAAACTGTTATATCTAACCCTTCAGTTAGATATCTTGGGCAAAAAGTGGCCCAAGATATCTATATACAAAAATCTTTAACACAATTCCAAATGAAATAGGAAGTATCAATGACTTAAACCTACTTAAGGTTAGATTAAAGTAATTTTTAGTCAAGAGGCCTTATATTATTATCCTGTGGAAGAATGTTTTAATGAATAGGCCACTATACAAAAAATGACGACCTCGGCTTATCAGTGCTTCCAGTGGGATAACAAAAATATAAAAAAATATATACACGAGTATAAATAACATTACAAAGATCGTACCTACAACAAACTTTAAAATTACACGGAAACATGGATAAACGAATAACTTAAAATAGAAATTAAATCAATTAAATTCAAATTTATTGCAAAGAAACTAATAGTTGCCATAGCTACAAGTTAATCATCCTGCGGTACTCTATAACTATGTTTAAAATGTGTCACATTGTATACTCTAAAATATATATCTAAAATTTCGCTTATGCCTTGTCTGCAGACTATATAATTTCTGATACGTTATATTTTTTCTGGTGTTAAAATAAAAAAAAAACAATTTGTGTTTAAGTGAAAGGTAATCCTAATTAACGCTAGGTAGAGTTATTGCTTCCAGGCACTAGTTATATTAAAATGAGAAAGTTTTGACAGAACGCTTTTATCATCTGAATCTGTAACTCGTTACTTCAAAGAAGCCTTGTCAGAGTTCGAGCTTGTTTAAAGAAATATTTAATTAATAACTTCTATTTATAAACTGTAGAATTTTTGCTTTTTTACAGTTGATATAATTTACAATTATTGATTTGTTATCTGATTAAAATATATATAACATAATTAATCTGAATAATTCCAAAGGATACTTAGTATGGTACAATGTCTTTACAGCGAATTTCTTCTGTAGAGAATAAGTTATTACCGTACCAGATAACCATGATAACTTTTTGTTTTGAGGTTCCCAGATGCCAAAAATACCATTCGTTTAAGCATCAGTAAGCACTATAACTCTTGTAAAAAATTACGATTTTAATGACATTTTGTACAAATGTGTAAAGTACCATTTATTTGAACGAGTTCGAAAAATATAAGAATTGTACTATCCTAAGGGGGGTTTTGTGAGGGTTTTGTATCCCAAAAAATATTGTTTGGGTTTTCACATGTAGTTTTATTCAAATAAATTTGTAATTTTCACCATTAAATTCAGCTTAAAAAACAAACGTATTTTGATCACGTTAATTGTTTTCTGAGATATTGAAAGTACTAAACATAGTACGTTGTCTAATATCATTCTAATGGAGAAAAAGAAAACAGTTATATCTAGTTTATATATGAACATAAATTGACGAAAATTGTTAAAGGTTTTATATGGTTGTGATTTATTGTTCTTTGCACAAAGAATCTTACATTTGCACATGGTTTCCGTGAGTGCAAACCTAGGTACTTGGTCTCCATTTTATTCCTATAGAGAATAATAAAAATGTTATATATCGCTTGAACATGGATGAAACTTGGTATATGACTTTACTTTGATAAGTTCTATTAATATTTGCGGAAAAACCCTTTTTTGTGTTCCTTGTTGCAGCAAACCTACGTACCCATCTCCAAAGTTATTCTCATGGAGAATAATTAATATTTTAAATATCGCTTATCTGAGAATATATTTCTTATGAATCATGATAAGTGTCTTAATGTGTTATTAAGACATATATATTTATTGTAAATTCGCTGACTATGCAGGTTTGCTGCGACAGGGGTATTTATAATATTGTATGATTATGTATTAAGAAAAAGTATAAGTGTAAACTGATACAAATTGTACCCAAATGTTTTAATTATGGTATAATTATGGTTATTTAGAAATATTTAATACATACCAGTATAACAAAATTAACGAAATTTCCCATTATTTTATATTCCATAGTCAGTAGTTGTTTATTGTGGCGATGATACTTATTCCTAATTTACGACTAATTCGTGTTGTAGTGTGAAAGACCGTGATTGCCGTAATGTTTCATCTACTGAATTCGCCAGCTTTTTTAATACAAATTTTATATTTACATGTGTGAAAATATAATAATTGGTTAAATTTGTCCTATTCTTTAATATGTTTCTTTTTTAGACGTATCCTTATCTAAAAAATCATGAACTTTGGCGAGTAACAGGAACTTTGTTTGGTAAATAAAAATAACGCAACACTCCCTTCATTTATGCAACTGTCTGAAAACATAGCTGTGATCCCCAACAGTGATCCTTTAAATCAAATGGTCTATAAAGGAACATCTGACCCAAGTAATAAACAAAAGCGTGGATTAAAAGCTCGCACATAGAGCCACGGCTTAAAAACCTTAGGTATGGAAAGTTAACAAAATTGTGTTTGACATTTAATACACCCTCAATTACTGCCCAACCTCTTTACACTACATATCACAGCAAGGTAATTATTACTAAAACCAATACTAATAATTTTATTAGCATGGTTTCTCAGTTATTTAGTTTTTCTAAATGTTTTGTATGTTATATGTAATGCGTGATGTGATGTGAGGTATACCACCACTAGATTAAGGATAAGTGTGGAAATGCACTATATTACCTATAATGCAAAAGTTAACTTGATCTGTACAAAGCTTTTATCTTAAGATGTTAAAGAGTGTATTGGGTTAAAATTCCTACATCTTTTTTCTGCAGCAAACCACTTTCAACGTATCTTCAATAAGTACCTGAAACCTCAGAACTTCAGCAGAGGCGTTCTTTTTAGAATTCTGATATTTTATTTTATATAATTATGACTTAAGTTTTTGGACTCCATAACTCAACAAGTAAATATCGGTAACTAACCGTTTTGACGTCACTCACAATTACGGATTAGTTTATATTTTGACATTGAATCTTAAGGAGGCAGAATTGAATGGTTGTGTATCGTGGTTTTGGATGTCTTATTCATTCTTTCGTCAATTTTTCGGTTAGTTAATGTATAATTCGATTGTATAATAATACTCGCTTTGCTCGCTGGGGGCTCCACCCCCAGACCCCCGCTTGGGGTCGCTCCAGTTGTTATTATTGGTCAATGACCCTTCAAGTATTTTTTATATAGTATAATATTTTGATTCATTATGGTTAAATCCATTCTAGATGTTTTCATTTTTCAATATTTCTATAATTTGTTTATACTCTACCATGTGAAAGTTGTTTTGACAGTTTACTGGATATTTGTTTACAGCTGTTACGATTTCTTTTGTTTTTATTTGAAACTCCATAAGCCCAATGTTAAAATATCCAATTTTCAAGATAAAAATTAGTGGTTTTAAAATAAAAAAAATTGTATATTTTGGCAATTTTACCGGGGGTTTCAAGGTACAAGCTACCTGCATGCTAAATATCACGTTTCTAGTTCGTCTGGAAATGGTCTAGAATTCATATGTCTGGTGTGTTACACATTGGGCTGTATATGTAATAGAATTGTTGTACAAAACTGAAATTTGTAGCTGAGTTTATTATTTTTAATTGTATACTTTTGATTATTTGTTTGCCGTGGGTCGACACTATTTATTGATGAAAATTTATAAGTTATAGTATGACATTTGTCTTCTATATATAACGTATTTACTTTATATATATATGTATAATTTGTATTGTATACAATTTATATACTAGCCATACATTTTTTACACAGGTAACTTCAATCATGTCTTAAATCAAAAACAATATTGCTTGTTTTCACTCTCCTAACGTCATTCAAAACATTTAAATGTTTTAAATGTTATATGGTTCTTAAAGCGCATATACCGGAAACCATATATTATAAAATTATACTCTTATCTTCTAGGCATTTGTGTTTTGTGGTGTGTTGTTAAAATTAAAAGTAGTGCTTTCTAAATGTATACATTCGATCAGATTCCATAACCTTTGTTATTACTTAGTATTTTTCCGAACATTAAAACTGCATATCTAAAAACTAATGACACTTTTCTAAGAGTTGATAATCAGATAACTACTAAAAGTATATTTTCTAAAATTATTAATATCGAAATCACCTCTTCTTTTCCTCTCAGATAATCTGTTCATAATTGTACATAATATTTTTCTCTTGAAATGTTATTTATATTCCTTTTAGTTTAACACTAAAGATAAAACTAAACTATTTTTTAGAGTACATGAAAGCGTAAATCTTTACTACTGCAGACTGAGTTAAGAAAGAATAGACCAATATTATTTTTTTCCCACAATGTTATTTAAAGCTGCAACAATCGGTATAAACTGAAGTCTTAGTTGTTTACTAGTTATCGAACTAAAAATAAATAAAATTAGCTTTGAAAATATCTGGCTAGAATATTTATAAAGTGTCAAATGTGCTGAACTTATTAGCGGGTGATAAACGAAATTAATTTGCGCTCCTATTCTAGTTTTGTTTTCTTTTTCCGTTGCTTTTACAAATTAATGATATATATTAATTATTTTTGTTTCATAAATATCTTAGAATTTTGTTTATGAAATTGTTGGGGATTTCTAGAAAAAAAAACGCAAAATAGCTTTCATAATTATGTTTTATTATGTTTTTTAATATATTTTTACTATGTTTTACTTGTTTTTGAGGTCTTAGAAGCGTAATTGATAACCGACGATTAGTATTAGGTTTCGTTTACCCATACTTTTGAAATATATGGAAATATTTCGGAGATTTAAACTTTACAAAGATATTCAAGGCTTTAAAGTTATAAACAAGGAGTCCCGCAACCATTTGATCAAATTTTACCAAGTTTTTCAGAGGGCAAAATCAACCTTAAAATTAGGTATAACATATATGTCCTTTCTCTTTTCGTTTTTCATATGTTGTTCTGTATATGTTTTTTTTAACCGTGATATCGTTGAAATGGTTTTAGATAAAACCATAAAGTTTAGTATGAATACTACTCTAGGTATTTTACAGATTCCGTAACATTTTAATTTTAATACAAATTTCCGTTTCAAAATGGCGGCAGATTCAGATTTTCAAAGTTAGATCTCTAAAAAACTTAATTTGTAGACATAAATACTAAACACATTCTAGAGATGTATTAATTTAACGTAATTACTAACTTAGCAGATATTACATGAAGGAAGAAAGTTTAACATTCAAGTTTAACTTAACAGTCAGATAGTGTCACACGTAGGCTCTTAATGAGCCACGTCTCTAGTTCTCAATTGCGTCTCCAGGTGGTGCTAAAAGTTCTTGCAAACTGTGCGACGAAGAAAACTCTAATAACTTTAGTCATAAAATACAATTTTTATGCATTTTCCACAGGAGACAAAGATATGAATAGAAAAGGAAAGGTATAGATCTTAAGAAACTGTGATAAGATTCAAATCTTAATGTTTTAGTGTTTGTCTTTGTTGAAGTACGAAGAAGCACTACAAATTGTACACCTATAATAACATGCAATTATTGTTTTTTTTTTATATACAATTTATATGTACTACGTTGTTTTTAGTTTCATATTCATATTCATATAATACTAAGGGCTTAAACATTAAAAAATTATACAGTTTATTTAATATTTACCAAGAGTTATAAACGAATTCTGATTGTAACAAGAAAGAGAATTTTTACCTCTTTCATGGGTTATAATAGTATCACTAAACGAGTATTTATTAATACCAGAAGATTAGATTAGCATGAGATTCCAGCAAAATCCCATTTCATATATTTTATTGACAAATATATTGAAAACGTGCAAACTTGACGTCAAGGGACTTGTTTCATCCCAAAATGCTCATGTTGTTTTATATTATGAGTTAAAATGTTCTTCTCCTGACTATATTGAAAATGTTTGTGCTGTTTTTCAAAGACCTGTAGGCTTTAAAGCAAATCATATTGTTGCCAATAATCAATACGTGACTTACTTGTTTACGTTGGAACCCACACAACAATTGGCATAAAAGGGTGTGTATAATGGAAACCCATAACAAAAGTTATCTAAACTACAAAATATTTCGTTATAATACGGTATTTACAGATTTAGGATAATTAACACCTTAACTTAACCTTAACGCCAGGCATGGGACTTTGGTAAAGTTTTATTTAATTGAAGTTTTTTTTAGATTTTAAAGAAGAAGAAAAATGAGTTGTTTTGATAATACAGATATAACGTTACGCTGAAAATAATGTTACAGTTATTATGTATGTATAGATTAATTTACATTTAATGTTTCCATTTACATTCTGCAGTAAGCTTTTTTTTATATTGAGTATTTAAAATATTCCGTCAGCAGTTCCAATGCTTCCAAATTTGTTACATGTGTTTCGGCTTTACACCATGGGAGGAAAAAAAACATATCCGCTTGCTTTGCTTCGTTAATATTGCTTGCTGATATCTACACTGCACACATCATTACTATTATAAAAATAAGGTGGTGTCTGTCTGTATGTCTATTGTACCATCACGCCAAAACAAATAGAACAACTCTGATGAAGTTTTGTACAAATACAGTCGATATACCCAGGAATGTCATAGGCCTATTGCCGGAGGAAACGTTCATAGGACTCTGCCCCACGGGACTTCCAAGTCCCCATGTTATTCATATGGGAGAGAGTTGTATTTGATTTATGTCATATGTGTTTTTGTTAGTTAAATTCATTTAAATAATAGATTTAATAAGGATTATATCTAACTAAAAATTGTCATTATTCTGTTTACAATTAAACAACTTTTTGATTAGCATATTACGTATTGTTATTACCTACGGGATGTCCTATGTGATGGCACATTTAGGAACTTGTATCCGGAACTTCCGGTAACCAATAGGATATAAGCGGGGACGCCATTTTGATTCTGTCAGCTATCTCATTGGCCTGGTGATGACTGGTGTGACTGGTCGAAATTGATAGCCTTGTACCATCTATTATATATGTTTACCGTCTGTATGTGAATCAGGATAAGTGTAAATATATTCTTAAGTGTTGTAAGACGTCTTTTATTACATCTCGTATGTTTACAATTGTCTACTCAAAATTGCTATTCCGTTGCGAAGCACGGTCATAGCAGCTACTAGGCTAGTTCATTTAAACACAGATGCCACGGACAGTACACCACGAAAACACAATTAATAATTCGTGGTTTCGGGGCGAAGACATACATTTTTAATAGTTTGTAATATAAGAATTGAACTATAATACAGACAGAACAGTCTTTGATTCATGAGTATGCATTAGTAAGATGATATGAAAAAATATATAATAATAGTAAACTATTAAAACAATAAGTCTGATTTAAAAACTTATATCAAACTTACGTATAAGTGAATTACTAAGAAAATCTATCAGATCAGTTTTTCAAAATAACGATCCATGCATAGCTTACCTTTCTGTTTTAGTTTTCTGTTGGGAAATGTTATTTATTAAATGTGCCTCTGTAAAATACCATGACGAGAACATTACGGCGGTCGTTCAGACGACCATTTGTAAATACTAATGCTCAGACATTATCTCCTGCAAGAAATATATGCACATTTGTAATAATTATTATAGTACAAACAATTATCCGTGTGATATAAGGATCCCTAATAATGGAATTAATTCGATTGTACACGGCGTACAACAAAAGAGCGCCACCGTGACGTAGGCACAACCGTGCATTAAACAAACAGGCAGAAACCTGCCGGTGGCGATCCTTTGAAATTGGCCCTTCCCAAGAACGTCCGACATAGATAACTACAGTCAACATGGACCGTCCAGATTATAAGTAAAACTTCCTCAAAATGTTAATAGTATAAATTATACACTAAAACTCAGCTTCATATTAGGAGATTTTATAGTAACATAAAATTCGGTACCTCATGTTTTACCACTTGTAACTATATTTGACCTTTACGTAATGTTATAAAGTATATTTAGACGTATGTATATGTTGGTCTTTTGAGACTTTTAAAATGAAAATGCCTCAAAGCCCCACCATAAATGCTTATAAATATTATTCTTTTGAAAAGTCCTTAGTTATTCAGATTACTAATCAACGCTACGTTCTACTTGGAATACATCTGATGTTCACCAGATCGATTCTGAGAAAAATTATGAAGGTTCATACTGGATCCAGCTGCTATTAGTCATTGGGTTATTAATTAATGATCCTGGCTAAAGAATTAGTCAGTCTTAGTCAGTAAGAATGCTTCACAAGGCATCCCACTCATTCTACACTCATCATTCATTCATACTAACCTTAAAATAAGCCTTAGTTGCGTCGGCGTGTTAGAAAGGTATTAAATAATATAATATGTGCTATCGGAATACATTCAAAATACAACTAACCAATTAATATAGTTTCTAGTAGTTGTTCTTAGGGGCGCTCAGGTGTCGTCTTAGCGTCTTAAAAATGTACACACATTTCATAATAGTTAGTTTACCGTTAATCCAACAGATTTCGTTAATATCGCTAATACACAGTCTTTAATCTTACCGTTTGTCAGATACGATGTGCAGACAAAATACGCACAGTTTGTTACTAGATATGAATATTTATTTTGGGTTTTTGTCGCTGATAAAGAAATGTGTGGGGCTTTAACATCTGTTGCTATTTATAACTTAGCAGGTCGTGTACGTCTGTTAGAGGCGGTATCATGGGTGATATTCCAGTGGTGAAGATCGGGAACTCAACCTCATAGGCATTGGTTGCTGACAAAACAGCTATACAATACGTACATTTTATTGTCTTCCAAAGTAAATGGAATTATGATTTAATTTGTTTATATTACAGTATAATTTACCTATTTGCATGCTGGTTCTAAAGACAATTTGGGTTCAATTATAATTTAAAACACCAGAATCCCACAGCTGGTTGTAATAGAAGTAACGTTGCGGCTTCGGTTGTGGCGCGCAATATCCAATTTCTTTTTAAGATAAAACATGGTTTATTTTAGAAAGTTCATTTAAAGTATTAGATTCCTTGGAAATATATCTTAATCTAAATTAGTATAAGGTTTGAACTGATTTCAATATTAACAATCGCTCAAAGCGAGACATAATTAAATAAAACCTGCTCATAAAATCTCCCATGTTAATCTTATGGGAAAAAGGTTTTTGGCTTTTCCTCAGTTCATTTTAATGTAATCTTCACATTTGCTATTACCAATCAGTTCAGCTCTACAAAACAGAAATTTTGGTGTTTAAATTGTGATTCTACGTCCATCCGATGGAGAGATATTTAAAGTGCTAAACATAGTACGTTGTCAAATTTATCCTTAGGGAGAATAAATAAAATTTGATATCTCGATTATTTATGAACGTATTTATGAAACCTGGTATGTGGCTTCACTTAGTACAAGTATATTGATATTTTCACAATAAATTTATTTTTGTTGATTAAATGTGTTGAATATTTAAATTTAAACTATTAAAACAATATCTTAAGAGGACAACCTTATAACCTTATGTTAATTTGTAATGTTCTCAAGGAGAACGAAAATGTCAGGGAGATGATAAATGTGCTGTCCGAGAAAGATAAGTTTGATGAATAATGTATCTGTAAAACCGGGTGGTTTAAGATATTTGTATTATACTATTATATATATTATTAAGGTGGATTAAGTTATTATACACCGGTATTATTCATTAGGTAGTTATTATCTCAATAGTTTATTTTTACATTTGCAGCATTATATTCGAATGCTAACCTTCAACACTGGTTTGAAATTTTTCTGTTTATTGTTTTTACTTTAACTATTTCTTCTGAAAACACAATTGGTGAACACTACAACAATTAAAATATAAATAAGTGATTCCCGCAAAATAATTCCCGATGCTGTGGTGGTGAGATGAGGCTTTTACAAGTAAAAGAGCATAATAGATTGTGTGGCTGCAAGGCACACGCGAAACCACGTCCGTGGTCCCGGAGACTGTGAATAAATGCAATTTTTATTTTACCGCACTTTAAAAACACTTTTATATTCAAATTTCGTTGAATAATTACTTTCATATTGACTTGTACTTTCTCGATAAGATGCAGTTTGGATAAATATAAATCGTAAGTTACCAAAAAAGTAAAGAAAGTACTAACCAACAACTTTTAAAAGTTAGTCTTTAATTAGGGATGATATTATAATAATGGTTTAATCCACGGGGGTTTCAAGGTGACGGATGAAATGCATATACTGTCAGAATAAGGTATTTTAAAATTCTTAAATTAAATCCACATCTGTAACCAAGCCACAGTTATAACCAAATCTGTGTTTTACTATTTTAAATTGTAATAATATAGTGAAACTGTCACAATCCTAAAAGTGGAGCTGATTAATATTTTTAACGTTTGGGCAACTCATTTTAAAGATACCACACTGTATTATGGTCTTTATTTACAATTTGTGTTTTTATCACACAACCAATTCATTCTGCACTGTTTAAAGGCTAAGAAACTAATAACATATTAACGTATAACATAAAAAATAGTGCTCTAACCACTGTCCTAGTGTTAACATTTCTTTGATTTCAAATTAATTTTTCTTTATCATCAAAACAACATAAACATAAACAAACAAAAAAACTAAGTAACTGAAATAATAAAATAAATATAGTTCGTATAAATCTGTGTCACAATTAACTTGCATCACTTGGTGACTAGGTTAGCAGCTTTAATTGGTAATTTAGACAGAACGGGAATCTGCATCACTTGATGACTAGGTTAGCAGCTTTAACTGGTAATTTAGAGAGAACGGGAATCTGCATCACTTGATGACTAGGTTAGCAGCTTTGACTGGTAATTTAGAGAGAACGGGAATCTGCATCACTTGATGACTAGGTTAGCAGCTTTAACTGGTAATTTAGAGAGAACGGGAATCTGCATCACTTGATGACTAGGTTAGCAGCTTTAACTGGTAATTTAGAGAGAACGGGAATCTGCATCACTTGATGACTAGGTTAGCAGATTTAAATGGTAATTTAGAGAGAAGAGGAATCTGCATCACTTGGTGACTAGGTTAGCAGCTTTAACTGGTCATTTAGAGAGAACGGGAATCTGCATCACTTGATGAGTAGGTTAGCAGCTATAACTGGTAACTAAGCGAGAACGGGAATCTGCATCACTTGATGACTAGGTTAGCAGCTTTAACTGGTAATTTAGAGAGAACGGGAATCTGCTTCACTTGATGACTAGGTTAGCAGCTTTAACTGGTAATTTAGAGAGAACACGAATCTGCATCACTTGATGACTAGGTTAGCAGATTTAAATGGTAATTTAGAGAGAAGAGGAATCTGCATCACTTGGTGACTAGGTTAGCAGCTTTAACTGGTAATTTAGAGAGAACGGGAATCTGCATCACTTGATGACTAGGTTAGCAGATTTAAATGGTAATTTAGAGAGAAGAGGAATCTGCATCACTTGGTGACTAGGTTAGCAGCTTTAACTGGTAATTTAGAGAGAACGGGAATCTGCATCACTTGATGACTAGGTTAGCAGCTTTAAATGGTAATTTAGAGAGAACGGGAATCTGCATCACTTGATTACTAGGTCAGCAGCTTTAACTGGTAATTTAGAGAGAACGGGAATCTGCATAACCTGGTGACTAGGTTATCAGCTTTAACTGGTAATTTAGAGAGAACGGGAATCTGCATCACTTGATGACTAGGTTAGCAGCTTTAACTGGTAATTAAGAGAGAACGGGAATCTGCATCACTTGATGACTAGGTTAGCAGCTTTAACTGGTAATTTAGAGAGAACGGGAATCTGCATCACTTGATGACTAGGTTAGCAGCTTTAACTGGTAATTTAGAGAGTACGGGAATCTGCATCACTTGATGACTAGGTTAGGAGCTTTAAATGGTAATTTAGAGAGAAGGGGAATCTGCATCACTTGGTGACTAGGTTAGCAGCTTTAACTGGTAATTTAGAGAGAACGGGAATCTGAATAACTTGGTGACTAAGTTATCAGCTTTAACTGGTAATTTAGAGAGAACGGGAATCTGCATCACTTGATGACTAGGTTAGCAGCTTTAACTGGTAATTTAGAGAGAACGGGAATCTGCATCACTTAATGACTAGGTTAGCAGCTTTAACTGGTAATTTAGAGAGAACGGGAATCTGCATCACTTGATGACTAGGATAGCAGCTTTAACTGGTAATTTAGAGAGAACGGGAATCTGCATCACGTGATGACTAGGATAGCAGCTTTAACTGGTAATTTAGAGAGAACGGGAATCTGCATCACTTGATGACAAGGTTTGCAGCTTTAACTGGTAATTTAGAGAGAACGGGAATCCCTGATTTTTAATAACACAATTACACGATGTGTTTTTATTTGATTCTGTTGACGACCGAACTTCATTAGAATGATTCCTACGATGAGAACAGAATAATTTAGAAATTAAATCATGATATATGAATACATTTTATTTTCGATTTGGTGGATTCCCCATATAAACACGCGTCCTACCAAATTATACATTTTATTACAGATAAAATTAAAATTAATGTGTCTACACAAGGAATTAAGGGTCTTAATTAACATACTTAGTTAGCAGTGACCAAAAAAAAACTACAAAATGTATACTTTAATTTGTTCCAATTGTTCATTACAAGTGTTTAATAATACCAGCCTTGTTAATAATATTATTGTATGTGTTTTATTAGTGGTATATATTAGTTTTGTTAAAGATGGCGTATTATCGTTTAATAGTTTTATCTAAAAACAATTAATCGTTTTGTTTAAATTATTGTATACAGCAATTAGTTAATAGTATTTAATGCTATTTACTGAGGTGTCATCGGTAAAATAAAATAAAATATCGTTCTTGTACTGTGATATGTTGTTTAATCAAGTATCTAAACTAAGATTACGACGGTATAACAACACAGTAGGTGATATTATGGAGGGCGAGTGTTGTCAGGATTATGGTAATAATTATCAAACCACCATGAGGTATTATAAATACTACGAGTATTATAAATGAAGACTTGACGAAATTTATTATTTTAAACTGACCTTCATATGTGTTTGAAGGTTTTATTGTAAATTAAATGTATCTGTTTCAAGCCGCTATCATAATTCATGTACGTAATAAGCAAGACAATTTGTAAATCTTATAATCAATAATTATTCTTTATTCTTGACGTAAACTTATGTACGATGGTGAGCTATATTAAAAAAAACTAACTCATTTAAATTATTACTACAGAAATTATGTAAATTAATTTCTCGATGTATAAACAAATAAATATGATTTATTATGTAGTTATTTCACAGTTTCGCTGATCAGAAACTAACTTATGCGCCAAAAGTTTCAAATTTGTCTCATATTTTGAAAATGTCCAGCGGAACTGGAAAGTATCTCTTAAAATATTATGAGTACAAAAATGCAAATTAACATTTAGTCACTTTTTCAACAGTTTTGAAAAACACTCGTGTTAGTTTTTTGCTTGAAAAGCACTGTTAAGCTAAGTAGAATATTTTACAGAGCTTAATGATATTTATGAGGCTTTTAAGATAAAAAAATATTCCAAACGATAAAATTAAAATATCACTGTGATAGGTATGTACCCCTTTGTGTAGGCAATAAGTTTGTCTCCGCTAAATGAAATATCCACAAGTTATGAAAATTCAAATTATTTTAGATTAATATGATGGTTTTAATTTTTTACAATTGATCGTAAACTAATGTATTGTTGTATTAAAATATGTACTTACGTTAGAGTTTGTTTTACATTTTGGAATAAATATTCCAACCGTTCAGTCAATAGATCTTAGTCTATTTTAGAAAACGCTGAATTGAAAAAGAGTAATTGTTTGAGAGGAAAATTACTGGAAATATCCTGATTCAGGGATATTCATTTAGTTAGTTACCTCTAGAGTCTTTATATTCGTCGATTAATTTATGTATATCTTAGCAGTTTTCTTATTTAATAATCCTTGTATTTGCCAAACAAAATTTGTATATTCCCTACACGCTTCAAACTTTGCACCTAACAGTTTGCACTACTAATTTTATTTTAAACTTGGTTAAAGGGAACTATCCCAAAATAATAAATTAGTTTATCCTTTAAATTTTTTAAAAGTTATTATATCTATGCACACTAATAATTACTTATAGTATGAGGTGGCGTAATAACTCTATTTAAAAAATATTAATTTTGATATATAAAATCATAACAGTGCCATTATCTGAAATGGCATAAGACACAAAATTATTAGAAAATGTAACCAAGAGTGCAATTTATCATTAAATAAATCCGTATTTAGATTGTGGTAATGTTTACGTAGAATCAATGCTCTTATAATAAAATGTCTCAAAATATTACATATACAGACCTACAAACTTCTACAACAATTAAAAATAATGGTAATCGAATACTAAACTTATACTAGCAATTGAATATGTTTATATGCTTGGAACAATTGGGTGAAAATTAAATGACCGACTATTATTATACTCTAGGTTGAATGAATTAATATTATCTGATTAAGAAGATTATCTTGAAGATTACGACCATTCGCCCAGAAATAGTTCCATTCAAGCGCTCATTATTCTTGTGACTCTGTGAATATGTTTGGTGTTTTGTTTATTTGTTCAGTGACATTTATATTTGGCGAAACTTCCATTTTGCATAATGGAACACGTGCTGTTCCATCGATTGAGTTTCTTATCGTGGTAGGTTGTAGTTATATATAGTTTTCGTTGTAATATTTTACTGATAGTTGTTGCTAGAAATCAGACTAATTAATTAAATAACTTTATAATGAAATCAATACTTTGCAAAGTGATTTTGATAGTAACAGATCGATATACGATATTTGCCCACTACTTACAAAAGAAATAGCTACTAATATAATATATAAAACAAGTTGTAAAAACGGAAAAAATAGATGAACTAGAAGAACCTATGGAAGCCGAAGTAAATACATACACATTGATAATTTTGTTTTCCTGAAGAAAAGATTATTAGGGTTTTACTATTTATCAGTCTCTTTTATATACACAATACGTAACTTTATTACATTGCCAAATATTGTTTGTAAGGCATACTATTAAAACTGATTAACTTTACTCAATCACAGGGTGTTTTTGCAGACAAAGTTGGTACAAGATGCTGAAGCCAAGCATCAACAAAAACCGAAGCATCTCAGAAACTTCCTACAAAGCCCTAAAACAAACTCGCTCCAATCTTCTACATAGTATAATTAAAGATTTTTGTGTTTTAAGGTTTGGAAAATACGATTTGTATTGCATTTTTATCAAAACACACAGTTGATGCCACCCAAAATTAACATTTGCTTAACTACCAAAAGTAATTTGTTATTTATTTTAAGCAGAGAGTAAATATTTATTTTTTTCAAACAACAGTTCACGTTGATTTATTAAACGATTCTGCTTTTAAACAGATAAATAATTTATCAGTAATTTATTTTAGTAGTGTGGGAAGGGGACTTCTGGGCCAAGTGATTGACAGCTTCCGGTCACGTGACCGGAAGCGCTGAGTCATTAAATACGTCATCTGAGGCTGAGCCAGTGACGTAGGCGGTTTTGTGACGTAATGAGTGAAAGGTTAAAGTTCAAGGTCACGGGGAGGTAATTTTAAAAAAGTACTACCTCGCACGCATAAAATCCCAATGTGATTCGATAGTTTTAATTCGATAAAAATATCGAATGAAAAAATCGAATGAAGCAATCGAATGATACGAGTGCGAGGTAGTACTATTACAAATATTACTTTATTTTATTTACAATAATTCATGTTTACAATAGTTCCCCGTTGTTGGTTGTCATCGATGTTGTTGATCCGGACGAGTTGCGGCCATCACTTTGCTTTCTGATGAAAGACGGTAGATACTTCGACACCTATCTGTTCTGTTAGGTGTTTGCATTTCATTGCTGTCAGGTGGAAATAATACGTGACGGCAATGAAATAGAAACATCCATCAGATCTTGAGTGAAATGATATTGTTAGTTTGTGAAGAGCGTCTCGGAGAGCTCGATGTTCACCGGTCGAGAGCCGGAGGTGTACTGACTATTCGCTAGCTAGCGTTTTGGTATCAAACAAAATGGTGGGGGTAAATGTGTAGTAGAACGAAGCAGATGGTGGACGGCAGATGGGTGGCGGCAGGTGGCAGGCGGCAGGTGGCAAGTGTGCGGCAGATGGTAGTCCCCCACTACACCAGTCCCCCCACTACACCAGTCTCCCCACCAAGTTTTACATCGCACAATAACTCGTTTACATGTGTTAGTTAGGGTTTAGCTCTTAGACTGACAAGACCTTACCTCCGTAACTAAAAACTTCAATAACGTTTGCGCTTCAACGCTGTATAAGTATAACAGCTACTATGATCTAAACCGGTGCATGTATTCATATGGTTCTTTTTGCGTAGCAAACAACTGGTTAAAAGTGTTTCAACCTCGATTATTCTTCGACGAAACCTCTCATTGTCCACTAAAAGTGTAGACCTTCTGTCTTCATTGTCAGGGAAGTAGAAAGTAGTGTCAAGGGGACTACTGAAGGTCACCTTCCTCATGTTCCTGTAAAACTGCGACATTTTTCAGTCCCTCTAGGTAGATGTTCATCCGTCAAGAGCTGGAAGAATAATGATGTAGCGTTATCGTGTATGATAGACACCTAACCCCCACCACAACGTTACCTTGTCCCTCAAACCATCGTTTTTACGCTACGGATGCTATACTGTTGGTTAGATTTACATTTAGATTGCACCTTCTGGTTTGGCTTGTCAAGCCGCTTAATTGAAGTACCCACATGTTATACTTTGAACCAAAACAAAGAAGTTATTTAGGTTTGTCCTTGAAAATAGTTGTTTTTTCGCTGTTGCTGCTATACCCTTTGTCGGATCTAAATTCTGTTTGCACCAACTTGTTCGTCTGATCAATCCGCGTAATTTGAGTACCCACTTAATATATTTTAAACCGTAAATAAAGAAGTTATTTAGGTTAGACCCTCTAAATAGTTGTTTTTAGCTATTACCGCTATACCCTTGGTCGGATCTGAATTCTGTTTGCACCAATTTGTTCGTCTGATCAATCCGCGTAATTTGAGTACCCACATGACATACTTTGCACAAACTTTATAACCCCCCCCCTTTTTTTGGTCATGTTCAAGGTCATGGTCAAGGTCAAGGACCTTGGGACTTAGAAATTTTTACAAAGTGGGCTGCACACAAACATAAGACTAACAGTCTCCTGCCTATGTACAGGCCAAGTCCCTAACTTGAAATGCTTAGGGTGGTCCTGAAAAGGACCGTTTTTGGTGCCATGAAGAGGAGTCCTGAAGGAGTTGCGGTTAGTCGAGGTGGAGGAAATGGACAAGGGATGTGTCAATTTATTTAATTAGCCAATGCGCCTTGCCCTCTTGTCTGACGAAAAACAGTTCCTTTTCGGATGGGATTCTAGGCGGTTGCGGCAGGGAATGAGGCAGTTGGACCTTGAAGTGAAAATCTTCATGTTGCAAAATATAGCTGTTTCCGCTGAGCCTTGCCACAAACTTATATTCGATATTTGTTTTTAGCTTTCTAAATTTAAGTGATGTGAAGTTTAGAGGAGTGACTAATTCTTCTTCCTTCAACACCCTCGTCCGCTCCATCACCTCATCCACGGTGAGAGGTGGAGTTGAAGGCCGAGGCTGACTTGTAGTCGAAGTCGAAGGTCGATGCTCAGATGACGGATGTTGGTTGAAGTAGAGCGGATGGTTCTTAAAATTTCTTCTTATTGTGGCCTTGAAAGAAGTTGGTCTCTTAAAACCACTTCTTCTCTCAACCGTCTCCTTCAGGGACTCCTTCAGACGTCGCAGTTTCTCGAGGCTCACAGGGGAAGTCATCGTAGCGCTGCTGATCGGCACGTAGTTCCAGTTCGAGAGACAAAGCTGGAATAAGGTTGCAGACGGCGGAGCAAAGCGGCTCGCCAAGTGTAACCTTGACATTTCCATATACGGGTAGAAAGCTAAGAACCGGTCTACATCCGGTTCCCCTTCCCTTCATGACGACACATCCCCCCCCGATTTGGGTCATGTTCAAGGTGCCCCCCCCCCCGACGTCACGGGGCGGAGTCACCTCCCACCACTGACCGCCGCCTTTATAAGCGGGAGCAGTCCGCAGTCTCTTCGCAGTAGGCTGCCGCCCGTTCGTGATCTACGTCCGTCCGGGTTGCATTCTGCTGCAGCGTAGGTCTTTTAAGTGTGCGTTGGGCCCGACGCGCAATTAAGAGATCCGCGCCTTTGCATGTGCATGGTAGTTTGTTAAGCATGGTAGTTTGTTTCTTAGATTATCGCTTGTAGATTGCTAATAATTAATGTAGTTAGTTTAATGAATGTTGGTGTTGGTTTCAAGTGTTTTATTTAATGATGAAATATGTACCTTCCTTACACATCCTTATCCCTGGGTAAAGTCTTTATATCCGTGGGGTTTGTTATCAAAGTAATTTAAATGTCGGTCTTTGTAAACTACCTTGGTCAAAACACTGGTTCGCAGTAGCCTGACGCCCGTTCGCTGATCTACGTCCGACTGGGTTTCAGTGTTGCTGTTGTGACCTTTGTTAAACTGACCGCAGTATCCTGACGCCCGTTCGCTGATATACGTCCGACTGGGTTTCAGTGATACTGATTGTTCTTTGTAAAATTAACTTTAACTCTAACTGACCAGTTTGTTTCAAAGTAATGTAATTTGTTTCTCATCCTTTTACTAACCCCCTGACAATAAGGTTCGGCCCTGAAAACCGGACTTGTCAATACGGCCATGTAAACCGGTTGACATTACCTTTCTTAGCCTGAGAAACTGTTGTGATTTTTCTTTTTTAGGGGTTTTTTCTTTATTTTTCGTTATTAAAATCATTGCTTGTAATTACCTGTCCCCTAATACAGAGCGGGGAATAGAGCACCAATTTGTGCTCTATTCCCCGCTTTGGCAACAAGTTCAGATGACCTTGACCCACTGACAGGACTTATAAACTTTTGTCTGGTCACATATAGAAAGATTAATATTTTAAACCATAGCCTATCTCCATCCCCCCCCATCCCCCCTCCACGCCAAAGAACTTACCAAACAGGACTATTTAATTCGAAATGATTCAGGTTTCACTGTGTGGAAAACATTAAAATAAAAAAGATCAAAAAAGTGTATTCCAAATTAAAATAGTTTTTTCCAAATTAAAAAAAAAAGTGTGGACAACCTATTTACAATCTGTAGCATATGCTGCAGAGTGTAAATAGGTTGTCCACACTTTTTTTACAATGTTACAACGACCTTGACCTAGATAACGGACTTAGATATTTTACACTAAGACAAAGATAAACGTAAAAGGAAAAAGGAGAAATATTATACTAAAGATATTATTCAACAGTGAAGAAGGGAGGGGGTAAGCGGGTATTTAAGCAAGCGATTCGGAATATAACTATTAGTTGTATCGTCATGAGCGTCAACAGCAACACATGGGGAAAGCAAATTAGCGAAGAGGAGTTGTACACGATTGCTGAGGCTGCTGAAATGACTGAGGTTTATAAGATTAATAAGGTTGCAGAGAATGGTGCTCAGTCTCAACCGCAACAAACTACATCATCGATGCAGTCTACAACGCAACAACCAAGACCCTATCATGTTATCCTGGAGGAGTATAATGAGGCGATGAGGTACGCCTTTACTAAGTGGTGTGGTCAACCGCGTTCTCCTGAACAATGGGAGGAGCATGATGCAGACTTTCGCCTGGTTGCAGACTTAGAACTTGAGCTTCAAAGAACAAAGGCTGCTCAATAGTGAGAAGAGTTATTGTTTACTTTAAAATACAGAGCGGGGAATAGATCAGTTTGCGGTCCAAGTGAGAACCACTTACTGCTCTATTCCCCGTTTTGGCAACTTGTTTAGATGACCTTGGGACTTAGACAATTTTCGTTTGGTAAAAAACAACATTGAAATACTTGTCCAGGCTATGATTCTATCCAACATTTTTCCAGAGACTAGTAATACTTCGCCAAACTTAAACTCGAGATCTCTCAAAACCGAGAGAAACAATGCTAGTTCTCGGAAAATGAGAACAAAGATCGCTGACCGTTATAAAGTATTAAGAAGCATATTACCATCCTCCAATCCGTATGATTCTAAATTAACCACTATACAAAAGACAATAAAATACATTGCAAACCTACAATCGCAGCTTCAAGAACCGTCCTCAATTCACAAAGAAGTTTTACACAACCCTCCACCTTTTGAATCCGTTTTTCTTAAAGAGGATGAGTTAGCGGACCAACATTTTTTCGCTGAAGAACCTTCAGCTTACAAACAAATCTTCCTTATGGATGAAGATCAGGACGAGTAACTATCTTAAAACTAAAGTCCTTTGAAATACAAAGCGGGGAATAGATCAGTTTGAGGTCAAAGTGAGAACCTCTTACTGCTCTATTCCCCGTTTTGGCAATATGTTCAGACGACCTTGACCCACTCACAGACTTAGAAAATCTGCGGATAGGATAGAAAAATAAAACTGTTAAATAAAACTTTCCTTCTCTACTACCTACCCCCACTCTACTACCTACCCCCCACTCTACTACCTACCCCCACTCTAATGGTATAGGTAAGCGGGGTATTTAAGCGGCCGCTCCAGAACTTAGTAATTAGTCAGCTATGGACAGTCAAGCTGGATCATCCAACTTACATAGAGAGCCTAGAAATGTTCGAGAGCAGAAAAGGGTGCTAAAAGTAAATAAAGCATACAAGATACTACAATCAAAATTACCATTTGCTAGTTTAAAAATGTCAAGATTATCAATTATACAACACGCGACAAAATACATTAAAACTTTACAAATGGAGTTGGAAAAACCATTGACTTCGCCTCAACTGCCTGATCAACCAATCTCCAACTCAACTCTTAAAGAAGTTTTTCTTGATGATGGTGATGTTGCAATAGAAAAAATTCTTAATGAAATTGTAACATTCGAAATTGATCAATTTGTTTCAACTGACTAAAGATGGTTTGGAAATACTGAACGGAAGAATACAGAACGGGGAATAGATCAGTTTGCGGTCAAAGTAAGAACCACTTACTGCTCTATTCCCCGTTCTGGCAACTGGTGTAAACGACCTTGTGACTTAGAAAATATTCGTTTGATAAAAAATAATGAAAGATCTTCTTATTTCTTACAACAACAATATCTTTTCCTAACCCCCACCACCACCTAAACTAAGTATAAAGGAGGTTCTCCATCGTTGGTAAAAATTAGTACTCTGCTGAAAATGAGTGCATCCACTCCTTCTATCTCTGCAGCAACTATAATAGTTAGCAGACGGGTCGAAAACATTGATCAGTTGCTTGCTGTAAGGAGATTACTGCTACGGTATCTTGATATAGAGGTTAGTTGTCAATTGTACATGTGGAGACCAACAAGTGAAGTTTATAGTAGCGAAAATGAAGCATTTGAAACAAACTATAGTAGAAAGTTATATAAAATCTTTGGCAATATGGTAAGGTTAGTCGATAATGGATGGAAGATTAACATAAAATTTTATATTGTTCCAAACCTGTAACTAAAGCAAAAAAAAAACAAAAAAAAAACGATGGGTATATAAGCCCGATGTTGCAGAGACAATTATCACTTTGGTTCTGAATTGCATCAAGAGAGCATCTACCATGGTATACCTCCACTATATTGACTCTACTGCTAAAGCGGATACTTTTATCCAGCGTGTTTACCAACTGCTAATGGAGTATCAACATGTTCAGATCAAAGGATTGGGTATTCGTGGAACAGAAGAAGTAAAAATAGATGTGAAACCAATTCCTTTAAAGAACAAAATTTACCAATTATTACAAGAAGGCTACATCCTATGTCTTTATTACACAACCTCATAAACTACATACAAGGCCAACAATACCCCTTCCCTATCACTTATTACCCCCACCACTTAAATCGGGGCGTATAAAAAGAGGTTTTTCATCAGTGCTTATCTCATTCTGCTACTTGTGTTAGCACTAGGATATATAGCAGCTATGTCACCAAAGGATAATATATTTCCTTCTGCAAAATCAATCGTGGGAAATATAAAACATATTGTGATTGAAAGTGAGGATGAAAATGAAGACGAATTGGGAGATGTTGAATTATTAAGTAATATGGATGCAATGGAAGATCTTGAATTATTAAGTGATATGGACAGTGATGATCTTGAAGCAGGATATATGGAACAAATTGAACCGTTAAGTGACGTGGAATCTGAAACCTATAGAATCTATCAGCATCTTCTCTGTTCTGAAGAAATACATGATGAAACTCCAACCACTAGTAGTAGTAGTTTGGATGGGTTATTTTTAGATAGCGCACGAGGGGTATATCATATTCGTCGACGACTATTTCTTTCCGATGATTCTGATACAACTGATTCCGATTCATCAAATGAGTCTGATTAAGTGTTGTTTTTTTTTCTTGTCAACTGTCAAACTTTAAATACAGAGCGGGGAATAGATCAGTTTGTAGTCAAAGTGAGAACTACTTACTGCTCTATTCCCCGTTTTGGTAATATCGTTGTATAACCTTGACCCAGTTACAAGACAGAAAATATTTACCAGTTTAAAAATATATTAAATTTTCCTGTTGGAGAAAATTGTCCTTGTTAAATACAAAGCGGGGAATAGATCAGTTTATGGTTTAAAATGAAATCATTTACTGCTCTATTCCCCGTTTTGGCAAATATGCTCAATGTCCTTGACCCAAATACAGAATTTTGTAGCCTCCAGCTACAAACTTAAACTTAACCTAAAACGTACCCCCACCACTTTTCTAGGGTATAAATAGGGGTGCATTTGCAGTGTTTTTCATTATTACGTTGACCCTTGTGAAGAGCACGCCTACATTATGATTCGCTGCGATATTTGTAAAGCTTCTTTCAGAGATGAATGGCTTTTAACCATTCATAAAGAATTGAAACATAACATCAATACAAATACAGAAGAACCAAATGAAGAAGAATTAGATTCAATCGACCAACAATTAGCAAAACATCAAGAAGAACAAAATGAAGAAGAGCACAACGAAGAAAAAGAAGAAAATGAAGAAAAAGAAGAAAATGAAGTTTCAAGACCAAGTGTCATTCATTATGCGCCTGGACCATCAGTAAATGTGGAACTACACGCCCGAGCACTTCCGGGTAATGTTGTAACCCACTTTAAAATTGACAATACAAAATTGAAACTTGAAGAATTTTTAAATAACGCAAAAGGATTGGTTAGCAAAACTCTGAAAAATGAATTAAAAAGATTAAATTTTATTAAATTTGGACTATTACTGGATGCTTTATTTTCAAACATTCAAAATGAAACCTCACCGAGAGGTTTCTTAACAAAAAACCGAACTATTATGTTTTCGTCAGATATTGATTCAATCGTATCTGAATGTTTTGAAGAGCTAATGACAAAAATACAAGAACACGAAGGAAGAGGATCTGGATGGAGTTTGTTAAGCATCACAGGGCTAGACTTAAGAGTGCACAAACACGGTTATGGAATTCGTGGCAGTAGCTATATCCCTTTACCAAAAAAGATTAGTGATACCAAATCCTGTATTAATGTGCAAAATGAAGATAATGAATGTTTTAAATACGTTATGTTGGCTAAATATGTAAAAAACCATCCTGAAAGACCAAGTCAAGCATATGAAGAAGTTCAACATAAGTATAATTTTCAGGGAATGACTTACCCTGTTGCAATTACTGATATATCAAAATTTGAAAAGCGAAATCCTTCAGCTTCTGTCAACATTTTCGGCTTAGATTCGTCAAACAATGCGTACCCCTTGCGCATAACACCTATTGAGTGCAGAGATCATACGGATTTGCTATTGATCACTAAAGGGGACATATCCCACTATGTCTATATAAAAAACTTTGGAGCTCTTGTATCTAAACAAATATCAAAAAAACACGGAGAGAAAACCATTTGTAAAAGATGTTTTTGTCATGTAGGCAAACCATTAAGAAGGGGAGGTTCAGAATGGTTAGTAGAACATCAAAGGTTATGTAATGGAAACTATGAGGTTAGAATTAAATTGCCACATTCCAGCAAGGCGCAGATAAAATTTGACAAAGTAATACAACAATACCGTGTACCTGTTGCTGTTTACGCTGATTTCGAGTCTTCTTTACATCCGCTTGAACAACAAGAAGAGGACGTTACAAGAAGAAGCAAATACCAACTTCATTCACCAAACAGTTATTGCATACTAATTAAATCCACGCTGACTGAAGACCATCTTCAAAAATATGGACTATCATCTTCTCCAAAGATTTATCGCGGTGAAGAAGCAGCCAAATACTTTGTCGATGATCTGTATGACATAGCTGCAAAGGTAGAAGAACTGTATGGAACAAAGGTGCCCATGTCACCTATGGAAGAAGAAGAGCTTCAACATTATGATTCAACAACAACGTGTTATCTGTGTAATAACACCTTTACACCGGATAACGTTAAAGTTCGTGACCACGATCATCTTACGGGAGCGTACAGAGGTGCAGCCTGTAACGCTTGCAACTTGAACTACAAACTACCATATTTCATCCCCGTAGTTCTGCACAATCTGAGTGGTTATGATTCGCACTTCATAATCCCCGAACTAGGAAGAGATAATGGAGCAATAGACGTTTTGGCTACTACAATGGAAAAATTTATAAGCTTTTCAAAAAAGGTGGGTAGAATTAAATTAAGGTTTGTTGATTCATTTAGATTTATGCCTTCAAGCCTCATGAAATTATCTGAAAATCTAAGAAGAACAGATTTGATAGAAACAAGCAAAATTGTACCTAATAGTAAAATGGATTTGGTTCTTCGAAAAGGAGTCTTCCCCTATGATTACATCGATGGACTGCATAGATTTGATGAAACATCACTACCTCCACCAGAACACTTCAGAAACAAACTTAATGATTCGGAAATATCACTTGAGGACTATCAACACGCACGTCGAGTATGGAACGAGTTAGATATGAAGACCTTAGGAGATTACTCGGACTTTTATGTCAAACTAGATGTAACTCTTCTTTGTGATGTAATGGAAGAATTCCGAAACACCTGTTTTGCTGCATACGGTTTGGACCCTCTACATTCGTATACTTCACCAGGATTAGCTTGGCAAGCCATGTTAAAAGAAACAAAATGCAAACTCCAACTTTTAACAGACATTGACATGGTTTTAATGGTTGAAGCTGGAGTAAGAGGCGGATTGACCCAAAGTGTTACCAGACATGTCAAAGCCAACAACAAATACCTTCCCGATTACGATGAAACCAAACCGTCGACCTATTTAGGATATTTCGATGCAAATAACCTGTACGGATGGGCTATGTCAATCCCACTTCCTTTTGATAACTTTAAATGGATTAATCCCGACTCTATTGACGATATTTTACAAATTCCGAAACATGGTGACACTGGATATATTTTGGATTGCGATTTTGAATACCCTGAAAATTTACATGATCTTCATTATGACCTTCCACTTCTTGCTAAAACAGAGATTTCACCAATTGGAAAACACCCCAAATTAATGATGACATTAAATAATAAACAACGCTACGTGGCTCACTTTTGGGTAGTTCAACAAGCTATCGAATTAGGACTACGTCTAACAAAAATTAATAGAGTTTTGGAATTTTCTCAATCATGCTGGTTGAAACCCTACATTGATTCAAATACCATCAGAAGAGCAGCAGCTACATCAGACTTTCAAAAAGATTTCTTTAAATTAATGAATAATGCGATATTTGGAAAAACATTGGAAAACAAAAGAAGACACAAAAATGTTAAACTTGTTACCGACGCAAAAAAATTACAAAAACTAGTACAGCAGCCAAATTATGGAACATCTATAATTATTAATGAAAAACTTGTAGCAGTGTCCATGAAGAAGACGAGTGTGAAGATGGATCGTCCTTTGTATATAGGCATGTCAATCTTGGACATCTCAAAAACACACATGTACGATTTTCACTACAACAAAATGGTGGCGTTCTACGGAAGAGAAAATATATCTATTACATATATGGACACTGACGCTTTCATATATCGCATAGTAACATTGGACATGTATAAAGATTTACGTACATTTATTTACAAGAACGACTTTGATTTCTCCGATTATCCAAAAGATCATCCAAACTACGATAATGGCAGACACAAAAAAGTACTAGGCAAATTCAAGGATGAGGCTAATGGTGTTCTACTTGAAGAGATTGTTGCACTGATGTCTAAACTATATTCTTTGAAACTCTATAATGAAAAAGAAGAAGAAGAAGAAGAAGAAAAGAAGAATAGCTATATTAAGAAAGCTAAAGGTGTAAAGAGTTTATATTTAAAGAAGAAAGTGCATTTTGAACACTACAAGCAATGCTTATTTGAGGATAACATCATTACAGCTAAATTCAACACCATCAGAAGTTTTAACCATCAGCTGTACAGCGTGACTGAAGTTAAAAAGGCGCTATCCTGTAATGACGACAAAAGACAAACCCTTCCAGACAACATCCACACTTTACCATTCGGTCACTATTCCCTCAACCCTATTGACTAATAACCCTTTCATCGTCCTAGATCCTCTATCCTTTTCCTTTCCGTAAAAAAAGGGGAAACACAGCAATGTTAGGCTGTGTTTCCCCTTTTTTTACACAAGTTTTGAATGACCTTGAACTATATGTATATATAAGCAGATTTATACAAAAGAATATTTAATACCATATCAGCTGCCTTCGTGAAACCATCATGTCAGACCTGAAGGAGAAGATTATTAATGAACTACACAAACCTGCAAGAATAAAGTTTCCAAGAAGAAATACTGTTATAAAAGGGATAAATGATCTATATCAAGCGGATTTAATTGAAATGCGACCGCATAGCAGGATAAACAAAGGATTTAAATATATACTCACAATTATTAATTGTTTTACAAAAGTTGCAGACGCTTTGCCTCTAAAGGACAAGACTGGTAAAAGCGTAACAGAAGCCATGGAAATAGCCATAAAAAGAGATAAAAACAAAATTAAACATTTACAAACTGATGATGGAACAGAATACTTTAATACAAACTTTGCACAGTTAATGAATAAATATAAAATAAATCATTATTCTACAAATTCAGAGAAAAAAGCAGCTATTGTAGAAAGATTCAATAGAACCTTAAAAGGAGCACTGTATAAACAATTTTCAAAAAGAGGTTCTTATGTATGGTATGATGTTTTACCACAATTAATAAATGATTATAACAACAGGTTTCATAGAACTATCGGTATGAAACCTAACAAAGTAAATAGAAGAAATGCAAAAGATGTATTAAAACGCATAAAGAAAAATACAAAGCCTAAAGTAGAAAAAATGCAGCCAAGAAAATTTAATGTAAGTGATAAAGTACGGATTAGTAAATATAAGGGAGTGTTTACCAAGAAATACCTTCCCAATTGGACGAATGAAGTTTTTACAGTGTATAAAGTGCAACCGACTGTACCTGAAACGTATATCTTAAAAGATAACAAAGGAGATTTGTTGGAAGGTGCTTTTTATGGACATGAAATGTTAAAGTCAACAGTAGGTGATGTATATCTTGTTAAAAAAGTGTTACAAAGAAAAAAGGACGCAGTTAATGTGCGGTGGTTAGGGTTTAACAAAACTGAGGATTCATGGATACCTATAAAGGACTTGGTTTAATGCAAGCAACTCATTTCATCGTTAACCTTTGAGCAGGATGGAGATTATTCACCATAAAGATCGATTCAATATTAATAACATAGATGATTTAACTGTGGATAACGTTAAAATCAACAATGGTAAACACGGTAGTTTACTTCCAAACACTGTTCGATGTATAGTAAGTGGTCCCTCAAACTGTGGAAAGACCAATGTTGTCTTTAATTTGATCACTAATCCGCAGGGATTAAGGTTTAATAACCTATATATTTTTTCAAAGTCTCTACATCAACCAAAGTATAAATTGCTGGATAAAATCCTATCTGATGTGACTGATGTTAATTTTTACGAATTTAACGCTAGTGATAGCATTATGCAACCAAACGAAGCGAAACCGTATTCTGTATTTATATTTGACGATGTATCTTGTGAAAATCAGGATACTATTAGAAACTACTTTGCCATGGGAAGACATAATAACATCGACAGCATATATATAGGACAAACTTATAGCAAAATCCCAAAACAACTTATCAGGGATAATGCAAATATTCTAATTGTATTCAAACAAGATGATACTAACCTAAAACATATATATAGCGATCATGTGAATGCGGATATGTCATTTGAAAAGTTTAAAGAGCTTTGCGGAAAAGCATGGGCGGAAAAGTATGGATTTTTGGTTATTATGAAAGATCAAGCTATAAAAGATGGTCGTTATAGAATAGGTTTTGATAAATTCGTTTTAATACACTGATTAGCGGTATTACTGTACAAGTCGTCAAGGTGTGAAGATGGTTAACCAGGAAAAGCTATTAAAGGAAATAAAATCACTTAGTGATTCTATTAGACAAAAAACCCGAGCTTTAAAATCAGGTATAAATGAAAGAGAGCAATTTTTAGAAACAACATTCAAACCTGTTACTGAACCTTTAAAGCGATTAGCACAAAATATGGAAAAACCTTCAATTCGCTTCGAAGGAGACAAAATGCTACCAATTTCCAAATATGAAGAAGAATTTCAAAATGATGAAAGTTTTGGCCAGTTACAAACATCTGAAGAAAGCGACGAGTATGAAGAAAGCGGGGATATAGAGGATTTAAAGGAAAAGGACATTGCAGAAGATACAAGTACAGAAGATACAAGTGTAGAAGATACAAGAGCAGAAGAAGAGGATATTAACCCATCCAACTTAAGCAAATTAGGCACGGATATTATGTTTAAAGGAACACTTGGAAGAACATATACGTTAAAAATGTTACACGCCGCACATGCTAATCGAAATTATCATACCTATGGAGCTAGAATAGAGGATAAAGGATTAATGATTGGAGATAGCAAGTTAGATATAAACGAAAATGATGATATAGTTATTGGAGATAAGAAATATAAAGGTACAAAAGGTTTGTTTGAACTCATCTTTAAAAATAATCCTGGTAAATACACTAAAAGGGATTTACAATTGTTTAAAAATATATTAGAGTATACAAATGCACATAGAAAAAAGTATTCCAAAGGTCTACCTATTCATAGAAATCGGTCAATAAAATATACAAGTATTATATCCAGTCTTTTCCCCTCGAAATCAAAAAAAGCTCCAATTAAAAGAAGAGCTTTATCTTCTGCTGAATTAAATGTTTTGCATAAAAAGAGAAAAACAACTGATCCTACCACATCTGGAAAGGGATTATTGAAAAACTTGTATAAAACTAATATAATATATTACAACGATATAAATAAGTTAGTTGATCGAATGAGGTTATTACATGAAGCTATGGAAGCCGGGCACACTGGTTTAGAAAACGAATGGGTAGCTTTGGTTGATGAACTGCGAAAACAAGGAATAATTGATCAGTAGACGTATATATATAAGAACCTAAACGATAGCGATTCAGTTACATCATGAGTGTGGACAAGTTTGGACGGTATTCGAAATTATCATACCTATGGAGCTAGAATAGAGGATAAAGGATTAATGATTGGAGATAGCAAGTTAGATATAAACGAAAATGATGATATAGTTATTGGAGATAAGAAATATAAAGGTACAAAAGGTTTGTTTGAACTCATCTTTAAAAATAATCCTGGTAAATACACTAAAAGGGATTTACAATTGTTTAAAAATATATTAGAGTATACAAATGCACATAGAAAAAAGTATTCCAAAGGTCTACCTATTCATAGAAATCGGTCAATAAAATATACAAGTATTATATCCAGTCTTTTCCCCTCGAAATCAAAAAAAGCTCCAATTAAAAGAAGAGCTTTATCTTCTGCTGAATTAAATGTTTTGCATAAAAAGAGAAAAACAACTGATCCTACCACATCTGGAAAGGGATTATTGAAAAACTTGTATAAAACTAATATAATATATTACAACGATATAAATAAGTTAGTTGATCGAATGAGGTTATTACATGAAGCTATGGAAGCCGGGCACACTGGTTTAGAAAACGAATGGGTAGCTTTGGTTGATGAACTGCGAAAACAAGGAATAATTGATCAGTAGACGTATATATATAAGAACCTAAACGATAGCGATTCAGTTACATCATGAGTGTGGACAAGTTTGGACGGTATTCCGAGTTTGGAGTAAAATCTGGATATATTGAAAAAAGAGCTGGGTTTCCGTTAACACCTGACGGCAACTATAATTTTGAAGGAAAAGTAATTCAAAATGTTGGTGATCCGCTTATGTCGTCTGATGCGGTTACAGTACAGTACATGAAAAAAAGAACCCCAACTGTACACGAAGATCATTGGGGGTTTTCCGGTAAAAGGTTAAGCGATATACAATATCCCATTTATGATGGTGAAGCAGTAAATTTAGCTACTCTAAAATTGTTAACGATTTACAAAAGGAATAAGACTGATACAAGCTATGATGTAAAAAATTAAAATTATCAAATGTAGGTGATTGTGAGCAGGATGGAGACGCTGTAAATAAGAAAATGTTTGATATTGTACACAAGAAATGGACTACGGAATATGAAAAACATTTGGAAAGGTTTGGTGCAGCTCTATTCCATTATATCCATCGGGCTTCAGGAAGAGATGCAGCTTCAGATGTTGACAGTCACAATTATTTAGACTGGAAAAATATACACAATCCAGAGAAACCTAATCAACGAGATAAACCGTCTGAGCCTTCTAAAGTCAAGACATTAGGAAAGGAGGATAAAGTGAATGTGATTAATGAACCAACAGAAAACAATGAAGATTACATAAGAGAAAAAAGAATTTAAAATACCCATGATAAGGGATAAAGCATCAGTCATATTCGAGAGACGATACAGAGAGGATGATGGAATCCAATATTACTGCGTGGAGTTTAATATCTCAAGAGCCGAGATTTCCCCAAGGAGTGTTGACAGATGGATTTGTTCAACGGTTTGATAGATATATGGATTGGGAACAACTTTCCATACACTACCTCTTTACAATGACTATGTTAAGAATTTATTTTCACAGAGTTAACTGGATCCATATTTTACAAAGACAACAGTTTTCAGAAGACTTCCTCGTAGAGATGACATCAAATTTTAATAACTGTTGGGAAGTAATAAGTAAATATCAAAATCTCTCTGAGAATTACATTGACAATTTTAAAGATAAACTAGACTGGGATGTGTTATTCAATTACCAACGATTAAGTGGCAAGTTTCTAAGGGAACATGACAACTATTTAAAGCTTATTCATTTTACCGAAGACAACGATACCATCACCAGCGGAGAAACATCTGGAACATCTTCAATTACACCTTATTTCTATTTTTACTTCTTTTATTTAATATGTCTACATTTAATTAATAAATCCATTTCTATATAATAAATGGATTTTAAACAGTATATAATACAAGAAACCAAAACTGATATTACATTCATTGTAAAACATTTATAGAGTGCACCTACTGATTGTAGGTTTTGCTATAAATAGTCATGTCGAGGGTTAAACGCATCAGTCATAATCGAGAGAGATTACAGAGAGGAAGGGGAATAGCATCAACAGCATTTTCTCTATTAAGTAAACCGGTTGGAGCTATAGTTAACAAGGCGATTGATTTATTACCTGTGGAATTACATTTACCTGGGGGATATCAATATTGTGGTCCTGGAACCAAATTAGAGAAACGTCTTGCTAGAGGAGATCCTGGAATAAATAAGCTCGATCAGGCTTGTAAACAGCACGATATAGCGTATTCCAAATTTGGTGATACTAAAAATAGATCAATAGCAGATAGAGCACTTGCTGAGAAAGCTTGGCAAAGAGTAAAATCTAGTGACGCGAGTATTGGTGAAAAAGCAGCGTCTTTAGCAGTAACAGCAGCAATGAAAGCAAAAACTACGTTTGGAGGAGGAAAGAGAAGAAGGCGTGGGAAAAAACCCGCTAAGAAACAAGGAGGTAATATCAGAAGAAAACGTCGATCTACCAATGGTAAAGCTAAAAAGAAACCAACAATATGGTCAATGATAAAAAAGGGAGGAGGATTATACCTAAGACCGTATCGTGTGTATTAAATAAGAAAGAGCAATTAATAATTAAAAACAAAGAATTAACCAATGAAGAACTGATTACATATGCTTCTTGTTTGAAAATCCCATTTTTTAGAGGAGTATTTATGAAAGATGAATTACCGGTTAAAATGTGGAAAAATGAGACTAGTATTGTAAATTTGGATAATAGTGAAGGATTAGGCACTCATTGGGTGTGTTACAAGAAACTTGGTAAAACCATTTATTATTTCGACAGTTTTGGAGACCTTCCACCACCGAAAGAACTTCAACGATACTTTCGTGCGGCAGAAAATGTTTTTTACAATCATACAAGAAAACAACTTGATGATACATCCATTTGCGGTCATTTATGTTTAGACTTTTTAGCTAAAAGTGTTAGTCAACTTTAAGATGTCCTCGTATACAGTGTCATTAACCGGTAACTCATGTACTTTGCGCAGTATTCTGTTTCCAGCGCTACGTTTGCAAAAAGGAAGACTATGGGAAGCCGCATTATTGGATTTAACAACATATAACTCTATTCCAAACGTTAGTGAAGGAGTTAATAACAAAATACATTATTACAAGGCAAAAGATGATAAAGGAAAGTATTCAGCTTTGGAAGAATTCAGTTTACCAACAGGAGCTTATGAAATTGATAATATAAATGAAGTTATACAAAAACATATGGGAAAAGAAAATATAACGATAAAAGGCAATAACAATACAATGAAAGCCGAAATTACTTCTAAGTATTATATTGATTTTAGTCAAGAACATTCAATTGGTAGTTTATTGGGGTTTTCTAAGGAAACAAAAGTATTAGAACCTAATAAAACTCATTCTGGGAATAAAACTGTGACGATCATCAAAGTTAACAGCATAGATATTACATGTAACATTATACAAGGATCCTACAGAGATGGAGAAAATCGTCATATATTACACACATTCTACCCATCAGTTGCACCGGGTTTCAAGATAGTAGAAAAGCCTCAAAACCTTGTGTACCTACCGTTAAACACCAGTTTCATTTCAGACATCGTGCTGAACATAGTGGATCAAGACGGAAACCTTATTGACTTTAGAGGAGAAGCTATTACTGTAAGAATACATATAAAATCATCCGCTTAGACAATGGGGTTATCATTTAAAAAGAGAGAGCCAACCAGCAAAGAGGTCAGTAGCTCATCAGCTGTAGAAGGATTAACAAGTGACAACATTCGTTTTCTAGAAGAAATTGGATTAAAGGTCATTAACAATGGATATACTGGATATAGCGCAGGGTCCAACATTCGACGAGACCTTATGGGAAAAGGAATATCACACGCACAACCCTTACGCTTCGTCCAAATTAAACAATAACGATGAAATTAGGATTCCTATACAACAACAAGACATTTATACTCTTCCATGCGAAAGTTATTTATATATTGAAGGAAAAGTAACAAAAAATGATGGTACTGCTGGAACCACTGTTCCGTTCATAAATAATCCTATGGCATTTTTGTTTGACGAGATTAGATATGAAATTTCAGGAGTTACAGTCGATTCAACAAAAAAGGTTGGAATTTCCAGTACATTGAAAGGATTAGCGTCTTTAACACCAAAAGAGAAGAATCTGTTAGCTGTTGCAGGATGGGTTGCACCAGACAAAAGTACAATCGCTCCTGACTCTTCGGGAAACTTTGATTTCTACGTACCTTTAAGATTACTCCTAGGATTTGCTGAAGACTACAGAAGAATAATAATAAATGTAAAACAAGAACTAGTTTTATTAAGATCATCAAACGATAAAGATATTATTAAAGCAGCTACTGGAACAACTGATGCCAATTTAGACTGGAAATTAACATTAGACAAGATTGTTTGGAGAGTACCACATGTGCGACTAAATGATGAACACAGGATTACATTATTAAGAAAGTTAAAATCAGATCGAGACATTGTAATGCCATTCAGAAGCTGGGAGTTTCATGAATACCCCGTTTTACCTACAACACAACGGCATACATGGACTGTAAAAACTTCTACTCATTTGGAAAAAGCGAGATATGTAATATTTGGATTACAAACGAAGAAGAAAAGTATAATAACTGAAAATGCTGGTGAATTTGACCATTGTAAATTAACAAACTGTAAAGTGTTCCTGAATTCACAATTCTTTCCCTACGACAACTTTAATATTTCTTTTGATAAGAAAAGATACAGTGTTTTATACGACATGTACGCTAGGTTCCAAAATTCATATTACGGCAAAACAAATACACCTCTACTATCTCCCGTTCAGTTTGAATCGAAAGCTCCGATTGTTGTAATTGATTGTTCCAAACAAAATGAATCTGTAAAATCGTCTAGTGTTGATATAAAAATAGAAATGGAATTTCAAGAAAACGTACCTGCGAATACATCTGCGTATTGTTTAATTTTGCACGATAAAATTGTTACATACACACCGTTGACCGGTATTGTAAAGACAGTATTGTAAATCGTTGTACCACCACCGACACCGCCACTGTCGCTAACCTATAAATAGCGGAGCAACAATGCAGGTCTTCAGTTGATCGTCTATCGTCGCATGGGTAACATCTTCTACAAAATGAGTTCTCCATCTGTTGTACAAGGTGATGCAGAGGTAGCACCGTTATTGGAACGTGATAATACTAGTGAAGCAGAAATCATCAAGGAAATAACTGCATTTTTAAAGTTTGGTAAAAGAGATAGAGAGGAGGAAAGTAATGCAGACCCATCAAAGGTAGTGCCAAAGAGGAAGAAGAAAGTTGAAGAAAATATTCCTCCTCACATTTTAACTGAAGTTTTTTTGCGAATCTTTTACCCCATCTCAGCATGCATCAGTAAAAGTGTATCAGTTGGATTGATGAAGTCATTGGATTATTCCCCTACAGTAATACTACACCATGGAACAAAAAAGGTTTTATTTTCGCAAAATGCTTGGGAGTCATTTTTGAAACATGTACATTTAATAGAATGTTATTTAACTAACAGTTTGTGTGGAAGGAAAACACATATTCGACTTTTGGATTGTGACAATGAAATCGATATTGTTAAACATCGCGGACAACTACAAGTGCGAATTAGAGACTTGACTCAACATGAAAATAAGATTCTACTGTCACGTGAAGAATTCTACGTTTTAAACTATGCAACAGAACCTATTACAAGGTACATGAGACAGTTGGTATTTGCAAGCGCTATTATTAAAGAATATTTGGTCGATACTTTGGAAAAACAACCTGATAGCACCATCGTGTACGGACCTGTGGATACATCTATTTTTAATAGAATACCTCATGAAGTTTGCATGTGAAGAAAGTTAAAGGATTTTGAACCACTTGTAGAAATCGCTACAGAAGCTACAGAAGAAACAATACAGGAAGAAGAAGAAACGGAGAAACAAGAAGAAGAAGAAAACGAAACACAAGAAGAAGAAGTTAAAAAAGACTAAAGTTTGACTTAGTAAAGAAGAACACACGTGGGGTAGGCCTATTGGGGACGGTGCCCACGTTAAATATACACCAACGTGCCTGCAACTGTACGGCCTGGTATTTAACCTACCGTGGTGTGGAAAACAGTTTAGTTGATCGCTAGGTGCCATGATGAGCGGAGGGGATGAAGAAGTGAGTGTAAAGCCTTGTGTAATAGAATTTCAAGCATTTCGAAATAATGAAGATAGGTTTATTATCAAGGAGTTAGTAATTTTAGACTTGCTTACATTTGTAGCCTATCCATTCACGTTTGAAGCTCCTTTTTCTTTTAACAAACTTAACACCAAAGCAAAAAGTACAAACAAATGGATAACATACTACTTTCATCACATACATTGGTATGAAGGATTTATAAGCTACAGTAATCTGCACAGTATTATGTTTAACTTTTGCAAACAATATTCACATATATACACAAGAGGATTAGAAAAAAAGAACTGGATACAAAAGTACACGCACGGTGATGTTTTCGATATAACTATCAGTAAAGACTTTAACATTAATCTCGGTAATATTTGCGTCGCTGCAAAAGATCTTAAACACGGCCAAACAAACTGTGCATTGTACAACGCATATCGTTTGGCTGCTTACTTGAAACAAACGCAGGAATGTGGTGGGGGTAGCGGAGAACAGAAATGTGGTGGGGGTAGCGGGGCCTATAAATACGAGGAGACAGCACCGCTCCAGCACGAGTATTATTCGAGACTCCGAAGAGGCAACATCACAGAAGACACCACAACCACCACTGACGAAGATGGCATCACAACAGTTTCTACAAACACTGGTTGATCAATTCAACACTCATTCAAAATCCGACCTTCTGCTAACTAAAAAGTGTTCAGAACTAAAAGAACAAAAACACTACATTATTCATAACATCAAGAAAGTGGAAACCACACATGGAGAAGCAATTCTAGTTTCATTGAGCGAAGGACCTTTCACTCCAGGAGATGAGCCGAAGTTTCAAGTATTTCTTCCAAAACGATTTGTTCAACTCCTACAAAATGAAGATTTGCGAGATATTCAACCGGGGACGTTGTATTTGGTATCACACGGTGTAAGCGGCAACAACTCTACGGAACTCACTCTGCACATCACGCATATTTGTACATAATGTCTCTGTTTGTATTTCTCTGTTTGTATTTCTAGTCATTAATGTTAGACTTAAGCTTATTGTATTGTAAGATGTTTGTTTAATAAAGAAAAGAAAAAAAAAAAAAAAGAAAAAAGAAAAACAGCAACACAGCAGTATATTATTTTATATACTGCTGTGTTGCTTTTTTTTAAAATTCAAATGGGTGACCTTGAACTTTCATTCAGGGTTAACTTATGCAGAGGTATAAAAGAGAGGGAGCAGTGAAGTTAGTCTCAGTCTTGTCTAACACACGCTGCAGCTAACATGTCGGTGCCACCTATGAACAATTTATTTTTCGATAACAATTTGAAGACATATTGTTGCGAGTTACAATGTTTTAAAATACCAGGCGATCAAGTTGACGGGAAAGCTTGTCGTAAGTGCAAGTGTTTCAGCTATTGCATATGTAGATGTAAAACGTATCAAATGAACCGACAAGATAAAATACAAGAATTACGCCGACGGCTTGCATTACTTTGGCGGCGAATGGAGTAGCAACCATCTGCCGCGCACCTGCCGCCTACCATCTGCCGCCTGCCATCTGCCGTCCGCCATCTGCTCCGCCCCACCACACTTTTACCCCCACCATTTTGTTTGATACCAAAACGCTAGCTAGCGAATAGTCAGTACACCTCCGGCTCTTGACCAGTGTACATCGAGCTCTCTGTTGAAATGTCCATCAAAATTAGGTGTATTCATTATGACTCTATTCATCTGGCGACTTTCCAAGACCTCGAGGTTTTTAATGAAGAGTTAAGACTTCTCATTGCGTCCGGTTACGATTTATCTTTGGAACTTTACGCATCAAAAAACAACATGGACTCTGCGCAGGAATCGAAGTATCTACCGTCTTTCATCAGAAAGCAAAGTGATGGCCGCAACTCGTCCGGATCAACAACATCGATGACAACCAACAACGGGGAACTATTGTAAACATGAATTATTGTAAATAAAATAAAGTAATATTTGTAATAGTACTACCTCGCACTCGTATCATTCGATTGCTTCATTCGATTTTTTCATTCGATATTTTTATCGAATTAAAAATATCGAATCACAATCGGATTTTACGCGTGCGAGGTAGTACTTTTTTTAAATTACCTCCCCGTGACCTTGAACTTTAACCTTTCACTCATTACGTCACAAAACCGCCTACGTCACTGGCTCAGCCTCAGATGACGTATTTAATGACTCAGCGCTTCCGGTCACGTGACCGGAAGCTGTCAATCACTTGGCCCAGAAGTCCCCTTCCCACACTACTTATTTTGTTTTCACTAATAAGGTTTATTACTATTGAAGTTAATATTACAGTACTTGTACCTAAAACATATCTGCCACTAGGTTAGCAAGCACGGTGCTCGTAGCCCTACCCACAGCTATCCGACTGACCCTTACAGGAACATCTCGATGTGGCCTGACGGCAAAGGGCAAGTGACTAGGGTGAGCTACTGGACACAAGCAATAACAGTTTCAATGATAATGATACTAGAGAATGTTAGCTATAATTTATACAATTTTAACAAAACATCTATATTACAGGAGCCCTGCATACTGAAACATTTCTAATATACTTACACATCACCAAAACGTTAAATCACATGACAAGTTTCAACCATGTATATACAAAAATAAGAGATATTTATATGAAATAATATTTATTCGTTACAAGAAACAATTGGTTGACGCGGCGTCTATATTATTAAGAAGAATTGAGTGTGCAGGTCTCCTGCTACGCTGGTATGTTCTGCAAATATTAGCAGAAAGTTAGATATATACACATCGTTCTTATATAAAATGTTTACAAATAAGCTGAATATGCAATTTTACTAATTATTATAACAATAGCTTTCAACAACGAACTTTTTTAGCAATTTAAATATATCTGTAACCAATATTGACACTGAGCAAGAATAACAAATACTAATAATGGTATTATTCACGCTGAATTCAATAGTGTTAGTTAAAACTGGAAATTTTGAAAATATTTTTTTATAATAAAAATTTTATTTGATACAACCCGCACGAACAAAACACATTTGCAATAGTGTTATCTATTGTTGAACTAAAAAGTCATAAATGATTTTCACGTCTATAATTAATTAAATTATGATCAAAAACCTTATTTACAAAAGCTATCACACCCAATATCTATCATTTATCACGCAATTTAATTACTAAATGTTGAGTGAATAATCATCACTAGTTATTTTATTTCTTAATTACTCCTCTTTAATACAGATCAGCATCATTATTGGACTATATTTAAATGTGGGAAGCACCTCCCTTCAACACTCCCTGGGATTCTCCTTTACTCCACAAAAATACTGGTAGTGTCATATAGTCTAGTAAAATTAACTCATGAAAATTAATCATAAAAGAAAACACTTAAATGAAAACTTTAGGAAGTAAAAACTTTAACTTGAATGACACTTGAATTCTCAGAAAATCAATAAGTTGAGCTTTCCCAAAATATTTAATTTTCCTGCTGCTTGGATTTGGAAAAACAAACCTTGCTACGTAAAGAAAAGGTTGTCACCTGTCGTACATTACAAATATAAACCAAATTATCACAGTCGTACCATCCATTACAGATTTAAACCAAATTACCACTGCTGAATTAACTGCTGTCTTGTACAAGGTAGGCAAGCAACAGATGTACCAGGTGGGTCGGAGACTGCGCCACCTCTACAACGGGTTCCTGAGTCACGTGTACCACGCGTCCCAGCTGATGGCACAGGCCACGTTGGTGGACAGGTTAGACGGCAAACACATATCAATACATCGGATAAATCGTTATTTGTATTACCTTAATCCCAATGTTTTACCTAAAAAGTTGTTTTTATTTCCAAATGGTAATGTTCTGACACATTTATATAATTATTTTATTAATAGAGCTTAGTTTGGATATTTAGTAAATCAGTTTTAATATTCTAATACATATGATTTTGACAGTTTTGTACAACTTATATAACAGTGTAGCTAGTGTAAAAAAAACTTTAGATATCACTCAATTCTGTGTACTTATTCAACAATGCTAGTGAACTTTGTAATAACGAAAAACTTCAACATATTGGGTTTCTTATATTTTATAAAATGTTACTGAAATATTTCGGTATTTAAATTTTGTTTGCAACGTTTAAACTGCAACAATTTATTTATCCCTTTGATCAATATAATGTGGCCATGTCTATTGGCAGGACGATGATCAGTGCTGCCACCCTGCTAGCGGGACTTTTCCCTCCCCAGGGTCATCAGCGGTGGCACCCCAATATCACCTGGCTGCCTGTTCCGGTATACCCTAATCTACTTGATAAGACTTTGGTAAGCTAGTCCTAAAAATGCGATATGGAGGATAAGTTACTGGTTAAGTGTAGGATGATAACAATTGACTCGTTGGTGTAGTTATCAAGAGGATGTAATCCAAAATTGGAGTACCAACTCTATTAGTTCGTGTCCTATTTTTGTCATTAAAAGTTTATCGAGTTATGAAAACGTCAGAAACAAGTGGGCCTAAGTTATCTTACGTACAAGTAGATAACATTTATTGTACAAACAAAAATTTAAAACAATATTGACATTTTCCAATATCAGCATATATTTACCAATATAATCATCATTCATAAAATGTTTCTGGAAACGATTACACAAACATTATAGTAGCAACAAGAAAGTCAATCGCATGTTAGTGCAAAATTAAAACAAACCAACAATTGAGCAACAATCTGTTGATGGCGACTGTACAACATCGGTTAACAAAGTACCGAGGCTGGACATTGCTCCTATGGAAATAATAATTCATAGTATCAAATAGAAATTTATCTCCCTTTGCTACAGATAGTGACCGTATAGTTTTAAGATATTGGACCGTACTGACCAATAGATTACAATTAATTAGTTCTTCTTATTTAGCAGATCTAGCATTACCTCTCTTTAGTACGTCTCAGAGCTGTACAAATATTAACATAATTTCGTACTACTTCATCCTGATTAAGAATACATGTTATAGTATAAACATACCATACCACACATATAAACATAAAACGTTTAACCTGTAATAACAGGTAAACAGGTATTTATGCATAACTATAGTTGATCTGTAAGACTAATTTAAAAACCAATGTGGTTTTGAATGATATTCGTTTTTACATGACATTTGACGGGTTATGCTAGATAAGCCTGGACGCACGGCAGTGCCCGCGCTACTGGGTGGAGCAGAACCGCTCTCTGGCAGATCTGGCCGGCAACTACAGCCAACACTCGGAGCTCTACCGTGTAGTCAGTGAGGGGAGCGGCACCAACATCTCATCCTGCTCCGCGCTCTACCTGCTCTCACAGAACTTTGCTTGCATGGTTGGTACACCTAGTAATCTACATTGGTAACTAAGCGAAGAGACTTACAAATATAATGTGTTAACACGAAATCGTATACTTCATAATCGGCCGTAATAAATATTGTTAATAATATAGAATGATACTTTATCAATTTGTAAATTCTTAGTACTACGATTTTCTTACTTTTCTTCCATTCCTTTCCGTTTTCTCTTAGCTTGTTATTAAATTAATTTGTCTGTTATTGTTTTCCTGGTATATTTTGTCCTTAACTTTTTTTAAAACTCATTTATATGTTTTATAATTACATTATCAAATTTATCAACTCTTTTTGCTATCAAAATTTAAAATAAGGAAACATTAACTAAATCTGTATTTGTGTTAGTCACTTACACCATTATATATATTACATTCACTTGTAATCAAAACATATTTTCTTTAAGGAAAACTACCTTTTAATGACTGATAACGATGGCAAATTACAGAATTTATATGCAAAGTAAGAAAATATGTTTAAAGAGTCAATATTATCTGTTAAGGTAGACAACGGGCTCTCCTTGCCTAGCTGGGCGGAAGAGGTTTTCTTGCCACGTATGTTGCCTATAGTCAGCGGGATGGTCCGTGACACTACCTTCAGGAACACGAAAATGTTGAGAATCCTAAGCGGTAAGCATTTTAGTAGCACTTTACGTAAAAGATCCTAAATTAAACTTCGTGTTTCAATTTGTTGACTCTGCAAATTTTAAGTGAACAGAAAAATATTTTAAATAATTCTCAATCAGTTAAAACATACATAACAATTAGTTTGTAATATCAAGTTGTAATTTAAATTTATTATATTTCACAGGCATGTTTCTTGGTAAGACAGTGGAGCTGTTACAACGCAAGACGCGTACCGACAACGCCCAGACTGACACGTTGCGCGCCTTCCTGCACGTCGGGAACGACCTGACGCTCATGTGTATGTTGGCCGCGCTCGGACTGAGGGACCAGCTGATGCCCTGGTCCGCTACATCGCTGCTGATAGAGCTGCACCACAACCCACAACTGGTCTCGGGATATCAGGTGGAGGTGGGTGATACCAGGGTATCCATTGGCTGGGGGAATTCGCTGGAAGGTCTTTTTATTTTCAATACCCATATATATAATGTGGTATAGCTACATGAAACAAAAGCACGACAACCAGAAATGACCTTGGATGACATAATAAACTGTTTTGATGAAAACTTACAAATCCAGTTTTCACTGCGTTGGAAATAAGTAGATCTGGTGCCCTATCTATTTATCTTAATGAACACTACATATATACATAGTATTTTAGGTTAGCATACTCAAATTATTCACAAATTAATTGCATTTGACCATTAAATCTCTGGGTTATCTTTATTTGTAGCTGAAACTAACTTTATGACCAGCCAATCAACTGGCAGATGTATTTTGGTTTCAGAAATTAAAATGTATATGTCATCATAAGAGGCATTGAACGTAAGTCATATTAATTTAATGGTTGCATCTAAAGACATTTTACATCTCAAAACAACTTATTCAATATGGTTTGTATTAAACATCAAATGGGTAATGTTTCTCCTAGGTGCTGAAGATCGACGGGAGAGTGCACAGCTACAGCACTCCTGAGTTGGTGGAGATGCCTGCGTGTCCCTCCCCCTGTGACAGGGATGTGTTTGCTGCCCACCTTAGCAAGTACACCGTAGCGATGACGGACTGGAGACGAGAGTGCCTGGACCTAGCTTCTCCTAGTGACTGAATAACAACAATTCACTTTAGGGTTTAGACTTTGATTTAAGTTTACAATTTTAAGTTTAGAATTGGGTTTCTCTTCAAGATACGAATTTTAATCCGGAATTTGGCCCAAGTCGAATTCTAAATATAATCTCGATACCAAATAAATACCTAAATGAGAACCAGAATGAGAATTTGTAATTACTTTTTTATTTCAAAAGCTACCCTTATAAAAATAATATTATACTTTTATGATTTTATCTGACATTATTGATATGAGTATACATTTAATGTAATATAAGCTCTAGGCAAAAACAAACAAAAAACACTACAGTTGTTTTACTATTTAAAATTAGTTACTCGTAAAGATTAAAGGAGATGGTTTAAAGTGGCTCATTCATTAGCCATCTCCACAGCAAGTGTCTTACTTTGGTTCTTTATAAAAAGTGATAAATGAGCTCAAAGGTCAGCCAGATCAAATAGCTTTAGATTACTCTCGGCGTGTTTAATGCAACAGTTGACTTGTGACTAAAACATTCCTAAAGAAATTTCTTTGGATTCAATATGGAGTCAATTCAATATATTTAAATAACAATTACTGTGTTAATTTGTCGTTTCCTTGAATGTAATTAATAAAATCAAATATTGACCTAACTGTTGTTTTAAATTATTAACCTTGCTGTAAATCTACTGTATTTAGTCATTAAAGTAGATAAAACCATCCATAGCATTAGTTATACTAGGCGGGAAGGCTATGCTCATTTACCTCATATCAGCTTTAAAACCATCATCATGGTCGTTTGGCCGGTGGCTGTTATAAAAAATTGCCAGAGGCAATGTAATACGACAAAATAAGCCAACAAATTACCAAATTGCATTTTCAATGCTGTGGGAATAAACAATTTATAGTATCACCCTTTACAATTTATTCAGTCAAGAGAATTTTTATTACTCATTTTATCCTGATAAAAAAACTAATATTTCATATACCAAATTTTTATGGGTACTTTGGTTGATATGTGACTAACTTACGGTTTTCTAAAACATGCCAGGTTCCGGTGACAATACATTAATATCAAAAGATTGTCAAGAAAGATAAAAAACCTGAACATCAGGACTACATTTGTAGGAAAGTATTGGATACACATTGGAGCCAGTTACCCTCAATAGCAGTCTCGTTAGTAACATTTGGTCAAGTGTCTAAGCGAAAGTCACATGTATTCTATTTTATAAATAGATCTCTAGACTCGATTCCAAAGAATACTTGAATATTTTTCTGTGACTGTTACAACAATATTCAGTCCATTACAGTATTATGATTTTTGTATTTTATATAAAAAACAAATATACAAAATTTGCGCATTATAAAAAATATATACTAGGGTACAAGTATGTTCTGATGTACTTGATGTCATTCATCCCACACGTTAGGTGACACCAATCACCAGTCAGCGAGGTAATCAAGGTATTAGTTTTTTGTTGTTTTAAACGTTAGCGTGTTTGACGCATGTTGTATTTTTAACGTTTTGATAGGAAACGGTCGAAATAATGTTCTTGAGTTACCTTTAACCCCCTATCTCTTAATCAACCCAATTTTTACGATACTTAATATAACATTCCCTTATCAAATATGTACTTCATACAAATTTAATAAAGTTTTCCAGTAAACCGGTTCAAATTGTTTTATTTACTCAAAGTTGATTATTTGTTAAGTTTACGCTAAAACCAAATTAGAGTCTCCTTTCACTGATGGCAATACTTTAATTTAAACAATCACTTAAATTTGATTGAAAGATTCTAAGTATGATTTTAAGGGAAATATTTGGTGTCTAATAAAAGTGTTAGTTAATGTTTGTACGAATTAAAATATAAATATAATATTCGCAGAAAAAACAAGCAGAATAAAAAACTGACCAATACATCATATTAGGCTCACTAATACAGTAGATTGCATTCAGACCTAAGCAAAAAGAAGCATGGAACAACAATTTTTAAAATGTTATCTCTTTAAGAATAAGAATAAGAATCTTTATTTCCTTTAAAAATGTACATGCAATATGATTCGTCAGTTGTGTGCGGCAGTATTATAAAATACACAAAGATCCATACAAATTTACGAATAAAATTATTCAAAAACATATCACAGACCATCAGCTTACATCTAATCAATAGTGTCACTTAAGCCTAAAAATCACAGAATTTTGTAAAGAAAAATGTCAAAAATAGCTACTTACGGATGCTGCTGCTGGTATTTCAAGGAACTCATTCCATATGTATAAAGGATAAGCCAATCAAAATCTCCGGACTTTAATTTTGAAGGTATTATAGTAAGGAGTAATGCCAATTTACCAATAACACAACAAGTCAATAGCAATGTATTCGTAATATGTTTCACAGGTCTAGAGTTTTATATAATTCTCCTATTTTACTATTCCATTTATTAACCATAAACTGGACAAAAATGGTAATAATGTATTCAAATATCGGAAGCTTGTTCAAGAATTCGCACCAAAAGGTCATTTTGCCACAAACCACTTAATTATATTGGTAAAACCTCTAATTTAATTGTTCGCGCATCGCGTTCTTCCCTGTCTTGCCCTCATTAAACAGGAGTGCTACATGGTTAATCACCTCCAGCCACCGCACGCCGCCATATTGTTGTGGCTCCGTCACTCAAAACTGGATTCATCTCCCGCAATGCATCCTTATCAGCTGTACTCAATCTTTTGGTCTCATGTATTCGTTGACTCCGAGTTTAACCTAACTTACACCTGATCAGTAGCACCTGTGTCTCCAACGTCCTCTTAAAGTGTGTTTACCACTCACCATACTTAATATCCGTAAATTGGATGTTAAATTGATATTTTTGCTTTAATGAATTAAATCTGAAACTAACCTCTAGTAACGTTAAAAGTGAACAAGTTTGTTTCCTGCAAAATATAAGTAATTTCTAACAATGCATATATATTTCTTTTTGACTCCAGGCGGGTAACAGAAATCAATAATTAATTTTAGTCTATTTAGAGTTTATTACATCATTTTACAACGTTATCCAATCATTATATCAATTATTAATTATAAAAATTTCCAAAAGAGCAGTTCTAAACGTCCCAGAGGTCTTTTAGAAAAATTATTCTATCCAAAGCCTTTCAGTTACTATGCAAGTATATATATACCTAAGATGCAGAGAGAGAGATAGAGGAAAATAAACTATTTAACTTCATAAATACTTTTCTATGCCTGAGTCTATAAGCATATAAGTTTTTTGTAAATGAATATAAAATGTTAATATTATTATAATCACTAATTACCTAGATTCTGTTGCACGCCATGTCTGAATGATATTCTCCTATTGATTGACTACGTTAAAATGTCTTGCTTTGAATTTCATAACAAACTTCCTATTCATTCTTGTCAAAAACAAGTAATACCAATAATTACATTATATTATGAACTACTAAAAGTGTAAAACATAGTTCACATGCTTTTTACATTCGGTAACGAACTATTAATAAGAACTAAAATTTTGTATTCAATTATTTTAAGTGGCATAGGGGTAGTGCAACTGTAATTGAAGTGTCAAATAATACACCATTACCATAGTTCGTATGGTTTATTTTAAAAGTCTTAGGACTTAATTCGTTATGGTTTTGGACTTAAAAATTTCGTTTGAATTATTCCGGGGCATTAAAAGAGTCGAAGGGTTTTATGGTGTTGAGGTAATCCCATCATAGTTAATAGATGTAGTTAATATATTTTCCATTAGACATTCTTTCAAGATAATGATGTTTAGTTTCTCTACGCAGGACGCATTTTGTATAAAACGTTGTTAGAGCGTACGTGTACACCATGAGTTGATCCCGTAAGCTATTTCACCGAAATCCCAGCCGCTAACCATTAGGCGGCTAGTGACGATGCGACGAATCAAATCATACAGGAATCTCAAGGTATAAAGCTCTGACGTCCTACTTACAGTATGAAATTGTACTATGTAATTCATTTCATATTAATGCCTCCACACTCATTCCGAGTGTTTTAATCGTAATACAAATATTCTGTTACATATCATATTGAATACCATGAAAACCAAATTATGTCGTTTGCAATTAGCAAACAAACGTATAATGTGATCCGTTGTTTGTTAAATATCTCTGCTGCATTCACATTAAATTCGACAGCAAAAGTAGTTTTTTTTTTTTTAATTAGTGGATCCATATTAAATCCTACATTGTTTTAAAGATTTTCCGGTTCTAAAAGCAGTAACTTAGAGATGTTTATAAACATCACATTTTAGCTATAATTATAAGGATTTAGTTATGTGGCTTTTACCTAAATAACCATGGAATGGACTATTAGTGAAACAGTTTGCACAATGCATTATGATGCAAATGAATTGGAGTGCGGTGTGTTCAGAAAATTACTTTGTAAACCAAACAGACTGTCTCATGACCATGTTTCAACTGAGCAACACTGTATTGTAGGTGTAAGAAAAACAGGAATAAAATATATTGCACATCAAAATTAATCCAATTTATTACAACTATTTTCAGTAAACATAAACAAACCCAATAATAAACATGACATAATCATATGATTCAACACCTCATATGACATTCCCTCCACTTTCAACCAGCCAAATCTTTTTGGCTTCACAATTATCCTCCCAGACCTTGTCTTGTAGCTTTCTGTTTCATTTGAGTCTCTAGAAGGAGGCTGGGGATGGAAATGTTCCGGACGTCCAACTTCTGATTGCCTACGTTCAACTTCTTGTCTACGTTCAACTTTCCTGCCCTCTTCCTTGCCTTTCACTATTCAACCTCTAACTGTCTCTTCTCTCCTCTTGACTGTCTTCTTTCTTCGCAATGAGGAACTCCTCTTAGATCTGGTTGAATGTTATTTGGTGTATCAGCGTCAGAGTCCAAAAGTGGAGCAGGCTGCAAAAAACACTCTGTTTTGCCTAAAAACTTTACCAAGGACGTCAATAAGGTATTCTCTACTTTTCACTCCTGCTGATAAAACATATCCATACTTCTTCAAGTCATTTATGAATACCCTTTCATCTTTCATTAGTCTGCGCAGTTCCCGAGCGTTATGTCTCCGGTCAAAATAAAACTTCTGGTTGAACTTATTTTTCTCCCAAAATTTATTCTAATCATCAGCTCTTCTCTGATTTGGTTTTAACATTCTTTTGCCAATTGGGATGATTGTTCTGATACGTCTCCCAAATAAAAGTTCTGCAGGAGACACCCCACTGTCTAATGGAGTCGATCTGTGAGAGCAGCAGACCACCGCTCAAATCCTTGTTTTTCTTTAAACACTTCTTGACAATCTTTACAGCAGACTCTGCCTGCCCATTAGACTGAGCATGCTTTGGACTTGAGGTAACAACTGAAAAATTGTATTTTTCAGCAAAGTTTAAAAAACTCTTCAGATTTTAACTGCGTTCCATTGTCAGAACGTAACATAAAAAAACACCATGTCGAGCAAATATTCCCTTAACACCCCGGATTACAGTATTACTTCGCATATTTGCCAGAGGAACGGCTTCAATGTACTTTGAAAAATAATCTTGGAGCACAAGGTAGTTTCAACCTTCAAACTCTCCAATATCCACTGAAACCTCTTGCCAAGGGCCTTCTGGTAAATTGGTCGGTCTCAAAGGTTCTGAAACTTTATCACGGTGTTCTAAACACATATGACTTTCCTTTTAATGTCAACTGTTATTCCAGGCCACCACACGAACAATGTCGCCCTCGAGATACATTTGACGACACCTAAGTGACCACTATGAATATGAGCCATCATTTCAGAAAAAGCACGTTTAGGAACAAAAACTCGATGAGCCTTCAATAAAAGCACATTATGAAATAAAATTGTAATCATAATTATATTAAATAAAGGCACATCCCAATGAGGCTTATATTATATAAAACCAATGGTTCACTTACTGCACTGGTTACTAAGGTTACTGGTGCATTAACCAACTGTTTATAAGGGTGTAAAAAATCATATATTTTTAGCTACACCAATACAATAATGGTAATAAACTATGTTGGAATTAAATACTAACAAAATATTTATTGCATTATGCAATATTCATGTTTTCCATATAAAAAAGAGTTGTGCAAAACATAGTTTATTGCCATAAACGAAAACAAACCTTTGTGCGACCTTTTACGATAATGTCATCTGTTATATTCAATATTTAAATACCGGTAGCTAAAATAATGTTTGTAACGAGAACCCATTATTTTATGTTGATACTATAAGGCAACTAGTTTAAGAGGATTCTAACGTTATTCCTGGACCGATTTAAACGATTCTACTATAACAAGTTCACCCTGAATCGTAGTTGCGTCCATAAAGAGATTTTTTATTTGTGCTTATTTTCATTCTGATGGGCTCAAGCCGCCTTCAAAGATGAGATTTTCATAAGTTAGGCATGTACCGGATATTCCACATACACATGAGCATAAGATAAGCATTTATACTGACCTATTTTGTGGAATTTTCTGTATATTGTTATTATATGGTAATGTTGTGATTCTTCTCTTAAAAGTAGTTAAATTGTTAAGTTTCAAATATTTATTCATGATGATTTAATGCAGAAATTATTAGTGTCACAGGTTTCTTAGAGATCGGCTGCTGTGCGGAATTTTCTGATATAAGTAAACTGTCATTTCTAATTCTTTAATGTCATAATGCCAGTTTTTCAATGCTCCGTAACATTCACTTCTACTAGTGCTTATGAATAATGATTCTATTTGTAAAATGGTGTTTGCCGCATATGAATAAAATGAAATGAAATGAAAGATAAAAAAGTGTTTATGAACTACAGCTGATGATAACACTTAAATACGGCCGTCGCAGCAAACCTGCAAAATCAGCGAATTTCCAATGCATTGTATGTTTCTCACTACCACATAAAGCCACATACCAAGTTTCATAAAATACATTTATAAATAAGTGATAAATAGCAATTTATTTATTCTCCATAAGAATAACATTAGGGTTGAGTACGCAGGTTTGCTGCAACAAGAAATATAAGAAATTTCTTTTATGAAATTATCAATATAACTCAACTAAGTAAAGCTACATACCAGTTTTTTATAACATATGTTCATAATTAAGGGAGATAAAAACTTTACTTACTGTGCAGAAGAATAACATTAGGGCTGAGTATGCAGGTTTGCTGCTACGGGGACAGTCAACAAACATTTTTTTTGTACAAATATCAATATATTCGTACTAGTTGAAGCCACATACAAAGTTTCATCAATATACATTCATAAATAATCGAGATATCAAATTTTATTTACTGTCCATAAGGATAACATTGGACAACGTACTGTGTTTAGCACTTTGAATATCTCTGCAACGGTTGGGCGTAGAATCACAACTTAAACACCAAAATGATTCTTTAGTAGAACTGAACCTATTGGTAAAAAGCAATGTGTAGTTTGCAGTATAATTAACTGAGGAAAACCTAAAAACCATTTTCCCATAAGATTAACATGGGAAATTTTATGAACAAGTTTTTTTGGATTTTATCCGCAACCACTTAACCTAGGTTAATGTTTAAACTACCATATTATTTGTTTTTTTAAGCTCTACAAAATGGTAAAAACCAAAATTGAGTGTTTTAAAAATTGTAGGGTTAAAATGCAAACAACTGATTTTTGGACAATTTTGAACCCCCATAAAACCCCCTTCTTATGGTCCGATCTTTCTAGTTTTAAAACTTAAAGTCATGAATGTTCCTTTACACATTTGAGCCAAATTTCATCGAAATCGAACCATTTTTTCTCAGGTTACCGAGTTAACGGAAACACATATAGCTCTCTCTCTTTTTATATATGAGTAAGAGATAAAGTCTCTTTCCTTTTAATAAGAAATAAAGGAATAAACCTTGAGTACCCTTTTTTTATTTTTTATTTTATACGACACGAGTTTCGACTTTCAAGTCATCTTCACAGTGTAAGTACGTTAACCTAATATATAAATAAACAAAGACAATCAGATCTAATTAAAATAGTGTAACTATCATATGTTATCTTTTCTTAGTTTATAATTAATTGTTGGTGAAGTTGTTTCTTTGATCGTCTAATTTCATTAATTTTGTCAAATAGTGGGTTTCGTGTATTTCTTTGCACTGCGTTGAGTAAATTTACTTTGTCATTTTGGAAATTTTTATAAATGTGGAGTTATTCTTTGGTATTCATTTTTGTCCTTTCTTTTCGTATTCCAATATTTTCAGGTTTTCATTAATATTTTTATAGTTATGATCTGTTTTCAAAATGTGTTCTGCAAATGATGATTTTTGTTACGTCATGTTGTTAGATCGTATAACCTGTATCTGTTCATTGAATCTGGATTTGAAACTTCTCCCTGTTTGGCCGATATAATAACTGTTACAGTCACTACACGTTAATTTATAAATACCTGATTTTTCAAATTCATTCTTTTGAAGATTTCTTTTGTTGGGTAATTTATTGATTAGATGGAATAAGTTATTTATTGTTTTGTAACTTAATTTATTCCTTTATTTCTTAGTAATATTATATTAGTAGCCCTAATTTGTGAATCAAACATATTTTTACTGTATATTTATATAAAAATTTGAACTAATAGTGTTTTTTGCTTTTGGGGGCCTCCAAAATAAAAGTTATCATGGTCTCGGGCTTAAGTGTTACCATGAGACCTACGGTAGTAGCTTCTTCCCTATAGGGGAAATTTGCCAAAAGATCATTATTACCACAAAACATGTGTTAAATACAGAATATGGATTATTAAACAAATAGTATAGATCATTAAATAGTAGAATTGGATACCAAGGTCATGTCCGTTGATTGTGAATAATGCTTAGATACATAGAACATGAATATAATGTCACGATTCATAGCTTTGTTTAGGTTCGAATAATGATACTCCTCATTAACTTAATTATTGGAATTAAAAACAATAGATAGATTCACGTATTATTGTTTATTTGATAGTATTTTCACATTGATTATTCATTTACTTTAGGAAACGTTTAACTCGTCACTCAAAACCACTAATTAATCGTGGTAAATGCTTTTATCTCTTAAAGTAATTTACAATGCAGATAACATCACAACGCATTATCCTGGGACTTGTTTTGCGCTGTTTTGATATGCGCGTGTATCGTGTTTAATTTTATAAAACATTCAACGCAGCAAATTAACATGCGCTTTTACGAATAAATAAAGAATCGCAGCGTTTTACAGCCCTGGTTTGCTACTCATAATTATTTTGACAGTTAAATTTTGAAAGCCTCTTATCCAACTAAGAGAAAGTTTTCATCATCTCTTGTATGATTGTTATTGCTTCATAGATTGATCTGGGTTACGGAATTGCCACACAGCAAGTAGTAAGGGCATTGAGCAAGTGATGTTGGTCTAGGGCAAAGACAAGCACTTAGACACGCGTTTGTTTCAATCTACAAAGTCACACCACAACTCGCGAGGGTCACCTCATAAAGAAGCAATTACTTTGATTTCTCATCTGTTCGTCATTCAATGCGTCCTCATTGAACACGTTTAATTTGTGTTTTACACTATTAAAATTTATTTACAACGAGATGCTCCCCCGCAAAGCTTTGCTGTTAAAAACAGCTGTTAATTTTAATGAATTGAACTAAGAAAAAACACAAGTGACATAAACCAAATAAAACTCTCATATATATATTAATTACATGGGAAATTTGAAATCCCGTAAATCGAAATGATGGCTCCGTTACTACTTTCTACGTAAAATCACCTTCGTATCAAAAAAAGAATCATCAAATACCCCCGCCGCAGCAAACCTGCGTACTCAGCGAATTTCCAATGCATAATATATGTCTTAATACTACAAAAAGCCGCAAACCAAGTTTCATAAAAATATATTCACATATAAGCGATTTTAATTATTCTCCATAAGAATAACATTGGTAATGAGTATGTAGGTTTGCTGAAAGAAGGAACAGAAACAATTGGTTTTTATGCAAATATAAATATAATTTAACTAGACGAAGCCACATACTAAGTTTCATCAATATTCAATCATAAATAAGCGCTATATAACATTATAGTTATTCTCCATAAGAATAACATGGGGCTGAGAAAGCAGGTTTGCTGCAACAAGGAACAGAAAAATGGGTTTTTATAAAATTATCAATATCACTCAACCAAGTGAAGCTAAATACCAAGTTTTATTAATTTATGTTCATAATTAAGGGAGACATTACATTTTACTTATTCTCCATAAGAATAACATGGGGGCTGAGTACGCAGGTTTGCTGCTATGGGAATAATCAACAAAAATAAATTTTTTGTGCAAATATCAATGTACCAGTACTACGTGAAGCCACATACCAAGTTTCATCAACATACATTCATAAATAATCCAGATATCAAATTTTATTTATTCTCCATAAGGATAACATTGGACAACGTACTGTGTTTAGCACTTTGAATATCTCTGCAACGGTTAGGCGTAGAATCACAATTTAAACACCAAAATGATTGTTTTGTGAAACTGAAAAGATTGGTAAAAGCAAATGTGAAGTTTACATTAAAATAAACTGAGGAAAAGCCAAACACGTTTTTCCCATAAGATTAACATGGGAGATTTTATGAGCAGGTTTTTTTGGATTTTCTCCGCAACCACTTAACCTAGGTTAATAATTCAAAATACTAAATTATTTGTTTTTTTAAGTTCTATAACATGGTCAAAACCAAAATTAAGTTTTATAAAAATTGTAGGGTGAAAAATGCAAAAAACTGATTTTTTGAAAATGTAAAACCCTTATAAACCCCCCTTCCCATAGTCCGATTTTTCTGGTTTTCGAACTTAAAGTCATGAATGTCATTTTACACATTTGAGCCAAATTTCATCAAAATCGGACGTTTTTTACTCAAGTTATCGTGTTAACGGACACATATATAGATATATATATATATATATATAGATATATATAGATATATATATATATATATATATACATATATATAAATTTGAACGAATATTGTTTTTGGCATCTGGGGACCTCAAAACAAAAAGTTATCATGGTCTCGGGCTTAAGTCTTACGATGAGACCTACGGTAATAGCTTCTTCCCTATAGGGGAAATTCGCTAAAACCGATAATTGGTTTCCTCGCAATCTACGTGAACTAAATGACTGATTATTAGTGAATTTCCTATGGAAAGTGAACTATTAGCATGACCGCACGGTGAAACTTAAGCATGGGACCGCCATAGAAGTTCCTAACGTGACCCCCTGAGCACGTTTTGGGGGTCGTTCAAAATGATATATATGAATTTGAACGAATGGTGTTTTTGGCATCTGGGAGCCTACAAATGAAAAGTTATCATGGTCCCGGGCCTAGGTCTTACGATGCCGACTACGGTAATAGTTTCATCCCGATAGGGGAAACTCGCTAAAATTCCAAAATGCAGATTTTACAACAATTCTTCAGTGGTTGAGACCGCGTAGTGAATTATGAACTACTGTCCTTTGTGTGCTTTCTTGGGAGATAAAACAGAACTAGAAATAATCTGAAAATCAGTTATTATCATTATGAAACATCACAAAAAAGTAATTTTAATATATTTATAAAATTAAATAGATAGACCCCTAATTCATATGCTTCGTACTTAGTGACAGCAGTAGGAATGAGTGCAGCAGAATTATACTTTTCTACCGGAGTCGTCACTTTATTATGTGTGAAATTTAAAAGAACAAATTTAATTTCACAAAGATGAAATGGGTTATATTGCTCTTGTTAATTTCAGTTTCAGTTGGTTTATTGGTACAGTATTTAAATGTAAAGAGGAAGTTAATTATTAAATGATGTAAAACGGTTATTGCTCTTCAACAAAATTCCTTAAAAAACCTTATAATAAATTCATTAAAAGTGAAGATAAATGCGTGTAGAAATAGCGAAATAGCTGCTATCTGATTTCTAAAGCGGTTTAACTCAGTTTTTCCAAATAAACATAGTATATTTTAATTTTAATAAAATTATTGTTTATTTATTTCACACAATATAGTGTTGCTATATTGCAGCAAGGTCTCGCTGAGATGATCGGAGAAAAATATTAATATTATGAAAAAGCCTTTTTTAAGGCCTTAAATTAAAAAAGAGAGTCAAGTTAAAACAAAATTCCGGTCAGCATTTTTTTAAATATTACATTCAAGATACAATTTATTTGGCATTAGCCTAAAACAACAAATGAAACGTATTTCATATCTAAGTTATTACAAATTAAAACTAATTCCAATGTATAATGATTATATTTGACTATAACACCAACCTAGTAGAGCTATTGATTAAAACTTGTAGTCTATTATATTTTAAGCCTGTTATACACAAATTTATATATATTATTTTAAAATAAAAATAAAAACTACTCAATAAGAGTCAGTTTTTTATTTTACGATCAAAAGACGTGATCAATAATATATAATTTCAACTTTAGTGTTATGATCTGTTTTTCATGAAGTATATTACAAACGAAGAAGATAACACTCTAGTTATCTACTTTGAACCATCAACTTAAGCAGGTTGTGATTAAATGAAACAAGGAGGGGCTGAGCAGATTAAGTTTTGAGGAAATTAAAAAAGCAACTCTGTAATGAGCATTCATCACTCAGCAAAATGTGTTATGAAACGTTTATAATGGCTTGGAAATTCTTAGATAAATGTTGTTGAGCCTTTTATTATCACTTTACATCATTCTTTTTAAGTAAGTGTTGATCAATAAGTATAAGTATAGTTTATCTCATCCAAAAAACAAAATAACTTTACTTTTACATTTGAAGGGAAGATATTTGTTTACTATCTGTATTTATATTTTATGTCTGGAAACTTTGGGAGAGAAGTATGTATAGTTTTATATTTTAATCTCATAATAAAGTTAAGTCTAATACATCATTTGTTATAAGACTTATTAAATTTAGTATTATTGATTTCATATTTAGTAAAGGTTTTTGCAGTGTAACAGTTCCACGTGTGTTATAGAAATAAAAAAAATTAAGGTAGGCCTATAATAACTCTTACCCAGAAATTAAAAATTACTGAAAATAACAATTAACCCATGTTAAATATCACAAAACTCCTTTAAAAACAGTTATCAGAGGTTAGTGAACCAAAAACACCTCTTACAACTGCTTGAAGACTATATTGACTCAGATTGTTTAGATGATGCCACGAAAATAACTTATTAACATTTTATTTTATGTTGAATTATTTAATTTACATTTAATATTTGTAAACTAGTGGCTTGAAGGGGCCATAGCCCCAAACCTTAATCCAGTACTCTGCCTTATTTTATTTTTTCACTTTTCAAATGCTGAGGTAACTTAAACAATATAAGTAGGATCATATTTCAGTTCGTAAACAAAGGAGACAAGTAATCACATGTTTTAATGTAAATAAATCAGACCCTTTTAAATCTCTATGCTTTACATTATTTCTCGTTTGCGGGTAACTTTGTAGAAATACCGCAATTGTTTCGAGTCCCGATCTAGACCTTTTATTGGAGCCATTTCCCATCATCCTCCGCTTTCCCAAACTTCCAAAATTTGACTTAAAAATTTCGCTTACGGAATTATTAAATAAAGATAGAGCTACATAATTTGCAGTAGATAACGAAGAATAGAAAATAAGTGTTAGTCAACATTTGTATTTATGTTATTTCTATGACTTAGAGGTTGGCACAAATATGTTATAGAAGTTATATTTCATTTATATTACTGTTTTCTGGCAGAATTTGAAAGTTACTTAGATAAGTAGATGGATTTATTTTGATCATGGAACCAGGTACAGGTCCATGTACCTATGTACCTATGTGTCCATGTACCTTCAGAAGTACATTTAATTTAGGGTTACAGCTATATTTATCAATACCCCTATGGTAATGGACAGCCCTAAATAATCTTATAATAGATGTTCAACATTCAGTTATAGAGATTCAATAGATTGACTATTATATTCAAAGAACTTGTTCAAATTATAAATTAGTTTTCGATAACCATAAATGTTCACCTTTAAAGCAGAGCCAGTTAAATGTTGTGCTTAAAGTGTTAGCCTATTAAACAACTTAACTCCGAATACTGCTGGTTGTTGCATAGTTGTTAAATTGTTCATATGGAGGTCCAAAGGTTATATTTGTAATTTATATTATTACAATTTCTTAGTTTAGCATGTAGCAACAACTAAAACTATTTCTTTCTTGCACTGGAATGTGATTATTTTTAAATATTCAACTTTTGGTGATAATCTTGGAAGCAATGCCTTCAATTGTAAAAATGTTGTAACCGTTGGACTGAATAAATAAATCACCAATACAATTTATAATAAAAAAATAGTGATATTTTGCATTGACGACATTTTTATTACAGTTAAGTATACAAATAAGTAAATAGACTGATTGTAGCGACAGGCTTTTAGAAATCTGAATTCTTGATTAAACTTTAACAAATCAAACTCAGACAGTGCAATAATTCAAGGAATGCATTTCGAGCTATGTGAAATGTAATGAGATTTTCGCAGCAGATAGAACAGATTCATTATTGTTCTGATTTAAGGTTCTTTTGTTCATCTTATCTGAACAAAGTAAGTTTATGTTGTTTTTTTTGTCATCAGTTATAAAATTGTAAAGGTTTGTTAAATTCATTGCAATGCTTCTTAGCTACTACTTAAGCACATACAAATATTGTGTTGTCAACCAACGTTTCACTTCTTTCACTTCAACGCTTTTCGTTTAGTTAAAACATGTGGTGGTTTCTTTTCACCTATTTTGAAACTGTACACATGTATTTCAGATATATGCGTGGAATGTATTGAGCAAAACAAGAGAGTGAGCCGTTATAGTTTAAGTCAGAACTGATAACATTGTCATAAAAATAAATCATTGACTATACCAATTATTCATTGGCTGAGCTTAAAAACAATTATTGATTAAGCAGAAATTTCAACCTTCGTCCTGTAACTACCTTCTAGTATAAGCGGAAGCAAACGGGAGGAACGAATTTTTAAGTGTTTTATACGCTACGTATGCTTTTTCAAGGGGATTTGGAATGGTAATTTTTACTTTTTCATAGTATGATCTTTTTATATACTTTTTATTGTTACCAACTAAATCGTTTCGTAACGTCATGGATTGAGAATAATATTAAACTAAAGTAGTAATCGCAGTTTGTTGTTTAATACTATGTACATATTTTATACATACATGATTTATACCTTCTTGATTTATACCTTCATATATTACCTTGTGCTTTAATTATTTATTTATTTATTTGCAATTGGAATCTGGTAAAATACAAATATTATATAAATATAAATATTAATAAATAAACCAATTATAAATAAAATGTTGGTCCAGAAATCCTATTGATATTAATTTTATTATTTTAATAACTCTGCACAAATAAATTAGTTACTGATTTACAATAAGCTGATATACAAACTTATATACGTATGTACGTAAGCTGATATACGTATGTACGTATTAAGCTGATATACGTATGTACGTATTAAACTGAATTTAGGCCTTTGTCAGGATTATAAGAATATTGATGAAATTGCCTTCTTCACTTTGTGATCAGTGGTAATAAAGCTTTTTATTTCTTACAATTGTTTATCATGGTATGCAGTGATTGAATAATACGTTATAGCGTGAGTTATTATTAGTATTAATCATAATGACTCCGTAACATGATACGTGATGTTGTTGTTACAATTAAACAGGATATAACAAAATACGCTCGCAAGTAGGGATAAATGGGGGTTCCTGGACCAGGAGGAGCCCCCCCCCTAAATGGTATGCAAATTTTTTTTTGCGAATTTTATTTGCGAATTTTTTTTTGCAAATTTTTAATTACCTTAATTACCCTAATTACCCTAATTACCCTAATTACCCTAATTAATATGCAAATTGTTTTTCCCATTTCAGGAGGAGCCATCCACCCCAACATCATCCAAAGTGTACGATGTGGGTACTCAAATGACTCGGCTCGACTAGACGAACAAGAATCTGCAATCATAATTCAGATCCAACCTATGGTAACCAATTTCCCCCCCCAACATCATCCAAAGTGTGCGATGTGGGTACTCAAATGACTCGCCTTGACGAGACGAACAAGAATCTGCAATAAGAATTCAGATCCGACCTATGGTAACCGATATCCCCCCCCAACGTCATCCAAAGAGTGCGATGTGGGTACTCAAATAACTCGGCTCGACTAGACGAACAAGAATCTGCAAGCAGAATTCAGATCCGACCTATGGTAACCGATATCCCCCCCCGGTACATCAATCAGGAGGAGCCATCCCCCCCCGGTACATCATTCAGGAGGAGCCATCCCCCCCCGAGTTTTCGGCTGTGACGCTTTTGCCTAGGTGCCTGCACCAACACTTAAAAGAAAATCCTCCTACATTAGGAGGATTTCCTTCTGTTCCCTAACATAAAAAGCTTTTGTGGCCTTGAAAAAGGCCGATTATGATGGTGGGATCAGGTGGAGGCTAAGGTGTTGGGAAATATTTATTTTTTAATGATGAAAAACTTTGTTATTTCATTCGGGTGGAGTTCATCCGTTCGTCGATTCCACCACATTTCGACAAGCATCATGTACTTCTGCTCATGTTCAATGGCGTAGATGTGCTCCTCTTCAACAGGGTAGAAATTCATCTTGTAGTCCATGTCCCGCTGCCAATATTCCCACTCCAAGTCGTCCAGCGGGCAATGGTTCCACATGCTGTTGATTCCCCGTGGTTTGGAGTACAGAACGTCGTCAAGATCTTGGATAGTTGAACACACTTTTGGCTCATGAACGTACTTGAACTGTTTGTCAATGCGCCATAGCCTCTTCTCATGGAAATGCTTCAAGGTGCAATCATCGTCGTCTTTTCTATTGTAGAACTCATCACCTTCGAAGTAATCATCTTCATCGTCAAACGGCCTCTTCTTATTATTGATATTCATTGACGTTTCCGCCGCAACACATACATCCTCCAACTCGACGTCTGTGATGCTACTATCCCACTCGATGTTGTCCATGATCTCTTCGTAGCTGTCGCCGCTTCGAAACTCAAGACTAAACTAAACTTTACTGCTAGGGGCGGGCTGTGCGTCGTGGGATGATGAGCGCAGGTGTACAGAGAAAAAAAAACGACGCGTCGCCCTCCTGTCTGGGAATGCGGATGCTGTAATTTGATACCTCGACGGGAGGGCGCAGGTGTTCACACAAAAAACCGACGAGTCGAGACCTGTCTGAGAATGCGGATGCTGTAATTTGATACCCCGACAGGAGGGCAACCGACCCTTGCAGGAACCCATAATTATAGACCACCCGCGTCGAATTCCGAGCAATAGTACACCAGCTGTCAAACACCCACGGTCTCATTCTTGTTCTAGTCTTCAACAATTCCTGACGTATGGGGGAGCGAAAATCTCCCCCTAAGCCATTATGTGTTAGGGGGAGCGAAAATCTCCCCCTAGTAATTAAATAAACAGAACACCAGATGTCAAACACCCACGGTCTCATTCTTGTTCTAGTCTTCAACAATTCCTGACGTATGGGGGAGCGAAAATCTCCCCCTAAGCCATTATGTGTTAGGGGAGCGAAAATCTCCCCCTAGTAATTAAATCAACAGAACACCAGTTGTCAAACACCCACGGTCTCATTCTTGTTCTAGTCTTCAACAATTCCTGACGTATGGGGGAGCGAAAATCTCCCCCTAAACCATTATGTGTTAGGGGGAGCGAAAATCTCCCCCTAGTAATTAAATCAACAGAACACCAGTTATCAAACACCCACGGTCTCATTCTTGTTCGGGAGTTTGAAGTGTGTGGCTGTGTAATAGTGTTGCTGTGTGACGTTCTGTCAGAGTGATCACCCGACGTTTTGACCTAACCTACAAAATGAACTACTTAACCGCCTATGTGTTTAATGATCGGCCTTTGTTTGTACAGTTTGACAGCAGCGATAAATTATGGTTCAAAGCTAAGGATGTAGCTACAATATTGGGATACGCTAACCCTAAAGAAGCAATCTGAGTACATTTTAGAGAAAAATATCGCAAAACAATTCCTGAAGTATGGGGGAGCGAAAATCTCCCCCTAACCTATAACGAGAAACATTCAATCTTTCTTAACGAGCCGGGATTATATTCGTTACTTATGAAAACTAAAATACCCATCGCCGAGAAGTTTCAAGATTGGATCTTTAAATAAGTTTTGCCATCCATTAGAAAAAATGGTCAGTACAGACTTATAAACGAGAACCAACGGCTGCTACAATCACTTACAAAGTTGCTAACAAATAACCGAAAGGTAGATCAAACAAATTCCGAGTTTAAAACTACAAATGATATATTGTGTATGGAAAACCAATCCATGAATCAAACGCTGATCGAACAGACACCTAAAGTGGCAGTGTTGCCTGAAGATGTAAATCTGAAGCATATATTTTGTGTGATGATTAGGGAAACCCTTCTAGAGCAGTACGGAGTTTGTGAATACAAGTGCATTCGAACACAGAAGAGGAATTTCAAACAAGCCTTGAAAAAAGCAAAGGAAGAAGGATTTACAATGTGCTACTGTAGAGAAAATGTCCCCAACGGCATAAACATAGTGAATAAGGCTAAAGAAGTGATGAAGAGTTACGGCATGCACATTGACTGCAGATACAACAACATCCTAACCACGCACAATTTCATTAATATCGTTGAACATATCTTCGACAATGCATAGGTCTGCGCTTGTGGACTCGTTCCAGAACCTTCGACGCTAGTCAGGTAGCAACAGTCGATACGTGCTCCAAAGATGACCAGTGTGGATGACGCAAGAAAAGTAATCACCATATCAATGAACAAAATACGTTATAAACGTAACAACATCCGAGAAAGGCTCGCAATCAAGTTAGTGTTGGATAGAGCGAGAGATGTGTTTGAGAGAAAATATCATATGAAACAGCATACTTATGAAGAAAACAAAAATATTGAATATCATGTGAAAGAATATAACTATGAAGAAAACAAAACAGACTGTTAAATTTAACGAGGAGCTAAATACACAGTACACTTACGAGCCCTGTGAGGATGTACAACAATTAACGTGGACTCAAATCGCAATAGATGAAATGAGATTCCGCAGACCGTTGGAACTGATGTTGAGTGAAAAAATCAAACATCTAACCTATTGCAACAAGATGTGTCACAGCGAGTGCATACAGTTTACTTCAAGGGTGAGCAGACGCACCACCAGTCCGTAGTACGGTTGAAGTCACACGGTAAGGACGTGAACATGGACGCTTACGCTTCTGCGGACGACTATATCAAATCGTTTATTCAGGAGATTGAGGTTATGAACAATAATGCTAGTGATCAGACATTGGCATCACCTCAGACGTCATCTGTAAAACCGATCACTACCTGCAAGAGACAAAGGAGGCCAACTCCCATCGAAGTGTAAACCAAGAAACCAGGATGGGTGCCAAAACCAACAGATGATTGCTCCATAGCGTCATGGATGGAGGATGGGAATACTTTTGCTGTTCAAAACCCGGGAAACAAAGGACAATTTTTATTGAAAATGGAAATGTACGATGGTACAGATATGGTGTTCATGTGCGGTTTATTTTTGGACAAAGATGGTGAAATGCACCAAAGTATTAAACAAGTAGTTGATAAAGTGGAAAACATGTGGATCGATAAATCAACAGGAGTACCGAAAATTACAGGCTTAACTCAAACTGTTACACAACGCAGTGCAGTTTCGCAACAAACGTCGAAGAAGCGAGCTGTGAGGAAGAAACAACGAGTGTCGCAAGCAGTCAATTAGAGCATCCGCATTCCCAGACAGGAGGGCGACGCGTCGGTTTTTTGTGTGTGTGTGAACAACTGCGCCCGCCAACTACTACTAGAAATGTCGAGCAGAAGCACTTTCATGCCACCGAGCGTGAACGGCACTGCAGCAACCGCGGACCTGAGAGCTACCCTCAACAACTGCAAGTCCGACTCTCCGCTCTAAACCAGGATAGCCGATCTCCGAGAGGAATGCGGCTATCTCATCACTGCGATGGAGCGAGCCACCACACCCTTTGGCGAGACGATCATCAAGATCCTGGAGGGGCAGGTCGCGGACGACTTCTTTCTACGAATCTACCTGCCTAGGCACTTCAACGAGGTCCTGAGCAACACCGACATCGAGCACTACAACGGCGGGTTTGGAGAACGCCTTCGCTTGGTGAAGCGCAGCCCGAGAGGTTCCAATAGCAGATTCACACCTTTGGAGTTTATGTAAAGCAAAACTTGAAGATTATGTAAATACATTTGTAAATTAGTTTTCGTAGTCAATACTTATAGCCACGTTTAGAACATAACCACTGTGTTATTTATTTCACTTAACCCCAAAAATGTCCTTTAGTAGTAAGTTTAAGAGCATGAGTATGGTAACTGTGGGGTGTTTAGCTCATCAGCGTCATCATCAAAATCATCGATATTTGTACATAGATGTAACCAACCGCGTAATGCGATACAATTGGTTAGAGCACATCGTGTGTGAGCTGTCTTGTGATGGCGACATCGCACTGCGTTTGTTGATAGTAGACTGTTGATTGACGATAGTGATCCGCAACCAATATCGCTGATATCAATGACATTAGTAGTACAGTGATCCGTGATGAAATTGCATCGTACAAACTCTATTTTCTCAGTACCTTTGACATAGACAATCGGTCGTTTGACGATACATGCACTAACTTTTCCTCTAGCTCATGATACCAGATATCACCTTGAGCCCATTCCAATCCGTGACAGTGTTTTGTGAGCCAATAGCTTTCACGTAGTTTCTCTTGTGATAGGAAATCTCGACTGAATGGTGATTTGGCGATATGATGCATTAGCAGTGTTCCACTGGCCAATTCCAAGACACACACTTCCTTCAGAATATAATCGTTATTGCTGTCCTTAAAACATTGAAAATCCAAAATAATGGGAGATGCTACATTTTTACGAGGCACTCTGCGTAAACATTCCATCTTGTATGAGTGTTGGTTGCCGACTGATTATGATTTAACCGACAAAGTCCACATTTAGATCGCGATTTTGATTAATTTAGATGACGTTGGTAAATCCACATATACCAAACAGTTGCCAATCTCTGTGAGTGCAGGCATGCATTATACCACATCGATATCGATAGTAGCAACAGTAGTACTAGTAGTAGTAGTGGTCATCGACACATCGATCACTCTTCTTTTTTCTTCCGCAATGTGCATTATCTTGTACGTGACAACTGGTACTAACAGCGACCTTCATCGCCTATGTATTTAATAACCAGATAGGAGCTGCTCTGTATGACAGTAGTAACAACCCTAGGTTCAAAGTTACAGAGGTTGCTCAAATCTTGAGCTACGTTAATCATAAAAAAAGCTCTTATAGCACAAGTTAGTGAACAATACAAGTCAACAAACTTAAAAACGAGAAACTTCAGTCTTTGCAATCCTTTACAAAGTCACTAACAAATACCAGAAACTAAATCAAATTATCTCGGAGTTTAAAACTAGAAAATTATATGTATATATATATATATATATTGTGTAAGGAGACCCAGACCATGATTCAAATGTTGTCTGAACAGACCTCTAAAGAAGCAGTGTTGCCTGAATAACTTGACTTCGAGCCTTTATCGTATGTTAGTTCGTTAACAAAATAACTTTTACATTAACACGACGATCACTTTTCTTGCTTAAGTCACGATGTGCATTATGGCGTACGGGACGATTGGTAATAACAGCGTTTAAAGTAAACTGTGCACAGACGTTGTGATACGTCTTGTCACAGCAGGTTAGATTTCACATTCTCACATTCAACATCAATTACAATTGTAGACGTAATCTCATTTCATCTGTTGTGATTTAAGTCCACGTTAACCGTTGCACATCCTCACGCGGCTCGTAAGTGTAATGAGTATTTAGTATGACAATAAACTTCTCGAATGTAAGTACGTTAAATCGTAGCTTGTTCATTGACGCATCGATCCCTATTCTTGTTTCAGTCTCAATATGCATTATGGTGGACGTACCAGATGGTACTAACAACGCTTGGAATAAACTGCACACATGTGTTGTGATACATCCAAACACAACAAGTTAGATGCACCATTCTAACATTCAGCATCAATTGAAATGTTATGTGTGGTATCATTTCATCTGGTGTAATTTGAGGGAATAACTCGACTACGAACCTTTATCGTATGTTAGTTCGTTAACAACGTAACTTGTACATTGACGCATTGATCACTTTTCATGCTTAAGTCACAATGCGCATTATGATGTATGTGACGACTGGTAATAGCAATGCTTGAATTAAACTGAGCACATGTGTTGCGATACGTCTTGTCACAGCAGGTTATATTGCTCATTTCCCCATTCAACATCAATTACAATTGTATGCGTAATCTCATTTCATCGGTTGTAATTCAAGTCCGCGTTAACTGTTGTACATCCTCACGCGGTTCGTAAGTGTAACGAGTATTTAGTTTTACATTAAACTTCTCGTATGTCAATCCCAAGTATTCGGTGTTTCAAGAAGTTTGCCTTTCCCTCAAGAATTGTCACTAGCATTATAACATACGCGTTTAATAACCAGATCGCACTTGTAATATTTTTGTATACCGATAAAAATTCCAAGTAATTGAGGTTTGAAGAAGTTCGCACATTGATAAAAAAAAATCCAAGTAAACGATGTTTGAAGACGTTTGAGTTTTCGCCATCACACAAGTTCCAATCTTGAGTAATGTCAACCCAAGTAAATGAAAGCTAACAGCATCACGTAGTTGTGTTAAGTTACGATAGGTATAGTTAGGTTTATTAAGACTGTTTCCAGTTAGAAAGGGGAAACATGGAGAGACTTATCTCATCGTTAGGTTACGATATCCAGTGTAAAGTTAGGTCCCTGCATAGAAATAGGAAACTTAGGCAGTTGCATCTCATCCTTAGGTTATGTTACGCTCTGTTAAGTTAGGTTTGTGCTTATAGATAGGAAATATTGTCAGTAGTATCTCGTCGTTAGGTTAAGTCATGCTCTGTTAAGTTAGGTTTGTTGTTGATTATAAAAAAAAAATCTGTACCTTAATGTCGGCGCGCGCATTATGATTATACCCTTTTTAAATTGCGCGCGCCGACATTAAGGTACAGATTTTTTTTTTTATAATCAACAACAAACCTAACTTAACAGAGCATGACTTAACCTAACGACGAGATAATACTGACAATATCTCCTATCTATAAGCACAAACCTAACTTAACAGAGCATAACATAACCTAAGTATGAGATACAACTGCCTAAGTTTCCTATTTCTATGCAGGGACCTAACTTTACACTGGATATCGTAACCTAACGATGAGATAAGTCTCTCCATGTTTCCCCTTTCTAACTGGAAACAGTCTTAATAAACCTAACTATACCTATCGTAACTTAACACAACTACGTGATGCTGTTAGCTTTCATTTTCTTGGGTTGACATTACTCAAGATTGGAACTTGTGTGATGGCGAAAACTCAAACGTCTTCAAACATCGTTTACTTGGATTTTTTTTTATCAATGTGCGAACTTCTTCAAACCTCGATTACTTGGAATTTTTATCGGTATACAAAAATATTACAAGTGCGATCTGGTTATTAAACGCGTATGTTATAATGCTAGTGACAATTCTTGAGGGAAAGGCAAACTTCTTCAAACACCGATTACTTGGGATTGACATACGAGAAGTTTAATGTAAAACTAAATACTCGTTACACTTACGAACCGCGTGAGGATGTACAACAGTTAACGCGGACTTGAATTACAACCGATGAAATGAGATTACGCATACAATTGTAATTGATGTTGAATGGGGAAATGAGCAATATAACCTGCTGTGACAAGACGTATCGCAACACATGTGCTCAGTTTAATTCAAGCATTGCTATTACCAGTCGTCACATACATCATAATGCGCATTGTGACTTAAGCATGAAAAGTGATCAATGCATCAATGTACAAGTTACGTTGTTAACGAACTAACATACGATAAAGGTTCGTAGTCGAGTTATTCCCTCAAATCACACCAGATGAAATGATACTACGCATAACATTTCAATTGATGCTGAATGTTAGAATTATGCATCTAACTTGTTGTGTTTGGATGTATCACAACACATGTGTGCAGTTTATTTCAAGCGTTGTTAGTACCATCTGGCACGTACACCATAATGCATATTAGGACTGAAACAAGAATAGGGATCGATGCGTCAATGGACAAGCTACGATTTAACGTACTAACATTCGAGAAGTTTATTGTCATACTAAATACTCATTACACTTACGAGCCGCGTGAGGATGTGCAACGGTTAACGTGGACTTAAATCACAACAGATGAAATGAGATTACGTCTACAATTGTAATTGATGTTGAATGTGAGAATGTGAAATCTAACCTGCTGTGACAAGACGTATCACAACGTCTGTGCACAGTTTACTTTAAACGCTGTTATTACCAATCGTCCCGTACGCCATAATGCACATCGTGACTTAAGCAAGAAAAGTGATCGTCGTGTTAATGTAAAAGTTATTTTGTTAACGAACTAACATACGATAAAGGCTCGAAGTCAAGTTATTCAGGCAACACTGCTTCTTTAGAGGTCTGTTCAGACAACATTTGAATCATGGTCTGGGTCTCCTTACACAATATATATATATATATATATATACATATAATTTTCTAGTTTTAAACTCCGAGATAATTTGATCTAGTTTCTGGTATTTGTTAGTGACTTTGTAAAGGATTGCAAAGACTGAAGTTTCTCGTTTTTAAGTTTGTTGACTTGTATTGTTCACTAACTTGTGCTATAAGAGCTTTTTTTATGATTAACGTAGCTCAAGATTTGAGCAACCTCTGTAACTTTGAACCTAGGGTTGTTACTACTGTCATACAGAGCAGCTCCTATCTGGTTATTAAATACATAGGCGATGAAGATCGCTGTTAGTACCAGTTGTCACGTACAAGTTAATGCACATTGCGGAAGAATAAAGAAGAGTGATCGATGTGTCGATGACCACTACTACTACTAGTACTACTGTTGCTACTATCGATATCGATGTGGTATAATGCATGCCTGCACTCACAGAGATTGGCAACTGTTTGGTATATGTGGATTTACCAACGTCATCTAAATTAATCAACATCGCGATCTAAATGTGGACTTTGTCGGTTAAATCATAATCAGTCGGCAACCAACACTCATACAAGATGGAATGTTTACGCAGAGTGCCTCGTAAAAATGTAGCATCTCCCATTATTTTGGATTTTCAATGTTTTAAGGACAGCAATAACGATTATATTCTGAAGGAAGTGTGTGTCTTGGAATTGGCCAGTGGAACAGTGCTAATGCATCATATCGCCAAATCACCATTCAGTCGAGATTTCCTTTCACAAGAGAAACTACGTGAAAGCTATTGGCTCACAAAACACTGTCACGGATTGGAATGGGCTCAAGGTGATATCTGGTATCATGAGCTAGAGGAAAAGTTAGTGCATGTATCGTCAAACGACCGATTGTCTATGTCAAAGGTACTGAGAAAATAGAGTTTGTACGATGCAATTTCATCACGGATCACTGTACTACTAATGTCATTGATATCAGCGATATTGGTTGCGGATCACTATCGTCAATCAACAGTCTACTATCAACAAACGCAGTGCGATGTCGCCATCACAAGACAGCTCACACACGATGTGCTCTAACCAATTGTATCGCATTACGCGGTTGGTTACATCTATGTACAAATATCGATGATTCTGATAATGACGATGATGAGCTAAACACCCCACAGTTACCATACTCACGCTCTTAAACTTACTACTAAAGGACATTTTTGGGGTTAAGTGAAATAAATAACACAGTGGTTATGTTCTGAACGTGGCTATAAGTATTGACTACGAAAACTAATTTACAAATGGAATTACATAATTTTCAAGTTTTGCTTTACATAAACTCCAAAGGTGTGAATCTGCTATTGGAACCTCTCGGGCTGCGCTTTACCAAGCGAAGGCGTTCTCCAAACCCGCCGTTGTAGCGCTCGATGTCGGTGTTGCTCAGGACCTCGTTGAAGCACCTAGGCAGGTAGACTCGTAGAAAGAAGTCGTCCCCGACCTGCCCCTCCAGGATCACGATGATCGTCTCGCCAAAGGGTGTGGTGGCTCGCTCCATCGCAGTGATGAGATAGCCGCATTCCTCTCGGAGATCGGATATCCTGGTGCAGAGCGGAGAGTCGGACTTGCAGTTGTTGAGGGTAGCTCTCAGGTCCGCGGTTGCTGCAGTGCCGTTCACGCTCGGTGGCATGAAAGTGCTTCTGCTCGACATTTCTAGTAGTAGTTGGCCGGGCGCAGGTGTTCACACACACACAAAAAACCGACGCGTCGCCCTCCTGTCTGGGAATGCGGATGCTCTAATTGACTGCTTGCGACACTCGTTGTTTCTTCCTCACAGCTCGCTTCTTCGACGTTGGTTGCGAAACTGCACTGCGTTGTGTAACAGTTTGAGTTAAGCCTGTAATTTTCGGTACTCCTGTTGATTTATCGAACCACATGTTTTCCACTTTATCAACTACTTGTTTAACACTTTTATGCATTTCACCATCTTTGTCCAAAAATAAACCGCACATGAACACCATATCTGTACCATCGTACATTTCCATTTTCAATAAAAATTGTCCTTTGTTTCCCGGGTTTTGAACAGCAAAAGTATTCCCATCCTCCATCCATGACGCTATGGAGCAATCATCTGTTGGTTTTGGCACCCATCCTGGTTTCTTGGTTTACACTTCGATGGGAGTTGGCCTCCTTTGTCTCTTGCAGGTAGTGATCGGTTTTACAGATGACGTCTGAGGTGATGCCAATGTCTGATCACTAGCATTATTGTTCATAACCTCAATCTCCTGAATAAACGATTTGATATAGTCGTCCGCAGAAGCGTAAGCGTCCATGTTCACGTCCTTACCGTGTGACTTCAACCGTACTACGGACTGGTGGTGCGTCTGCTCACCCTTGAAGTAAACTGTATGCACTCGCTGTGACACATCTTGTTGCAATAGGTTAGATGTTTGATTTTTTCACTCAACATCAGTTCCAACGGTCTGCGGAATCTCATTTCATCTATTGCGATTTGAGTCCACGTTAATTGTTGTACATCCTCACAGGGCTCGTAAGTGTACTGTGTATTTAGCTCCTCGTTAAATTTAACAGTCTGTTTTGTTTTCTTCATAGTTATATTCTTTCACATGATATTCAATATTTTTGTTTTCTTCATAAGTATGCTGTTTCATATGATATTTTCTCTCAAACACATCTCTCGCTCTATCCAACACTAACTTGATTGCGAGCCTTTCTCGGATGTTGTTACGTTTATAACGTATTTTGTTCATTGATATGGTGATTACTTTTCTTGCGTCATCCACACTGGTCATCTTTGGAGCACGTATCGACTGTTGCTACCTGACTAGCGTCGAAGGTTCTGGAACGAGTCCACAAGCGCAGACCTATGCATTGTCGAAGATATGTTCAACGATATTAATGAAATTGTGCGAGGTTAGGATGTTGTTGTATCTGCATGTAATGTGCATGCCGTAACTCTTCATCACTTCTTTAGCCTTATTCACTATGTTTATGCCGTTGGGGACATTTTCTCTACAGTAGCACATTGTAAATCCTTCTTCCTTTGCTTTTTTCAAAGCTTGTTTGAAATTCCTCTTCTGTGTTCGAATGCACTTGTATTCACAAACTCCGTACTGCTCTAGAAGGGTTTCCCTAATCATCACACAAAATATATGCTTCAGATTTACATCTTCAGGCAACACTGCCACTTTAGGTGTCTGTTCGATCAGCGTTTGATTCATGGATTGGTTTTCCATACACAATATATCATTTGTAGTTTTAAACTCGGAATTTGTTTGATCTACCTTTCGGTTATTTGTTAGCGACTTTGTAAGTGATTGTAGCAGCCGTTGGTTCTCGTTTATAAGTCTGTACTGACCATTTTTTCTAATGGATGGCAAAACTTCTTCAAAGATCCAATCTTGAAACTTCTCGGCGATGGGTATTTTAGATTTCATAAGTAACGAATATAATCCCGGCTCGTTAAGAAAGATTGAATGTTTCTCGTTATAGGTTAGGGGGAGATTTTCGCTCCCCCATACTTCAGGAATTGTTTTGCGATATTTTTCTCTAACATGTACTCTGATTGCTTCTTTAGGGTTAGCGTATCCCAACATTGTAGCTACATCCTTAGCTTTGAACCATGGATTATCGCTGCTGTCAAACAGTACAGACAAAGGCCGATCATTAAACACATAGGCGGTTAAGTGGTTCATTTTGTAGGTTAGGTCAAAACGTCGGGTGATCACTCTGACAGAACGTCACACAGCAACACTATTACACAGCCACACACTTCAAACTCCCGAACAAGAATGAGACCGTGGGTGTTTGACAACTGGTGTTCTGTTGATTTAATTACTAGGGGGAGATTTTCGCTCCCCCTAACACATAATGGTTTAGGGGGAGATTTTCGCTCCCCCATACGTCAGGAATTGTTGAAGACTAGAACAAGAATGAGACCGTGGGTGTTTGACAACTGGTGTTCTGTTGATTTAATTACTAGGGGGAGATTTTCGCTCCCCCTAACACATAATGGCATAGGGGGAGATTTTCGCTCCCCCATACGTCAGGAATTGTTGAAGACTAGAACAAGAATGAGACCGTGGGTGTTTGACATCTGGTGTTCTGTTTATTTAATTACTAGGGGGAGATTTTCGCTCCCCCTAACACATAATGTCTTAGGGGGAGATTTTCGCTCCCCCATACGTCAGGAATTGTTGAAGACTAGAACAAGAATGAGACCGTGGGTGTTTGACAGCTGGTGTACTATTGCTCGGAATTCGACGCGGGTGGTCTATAATTATGGGTTCCTGCAAGGGTCGGTCGCCCTCCTGTCGGGGTATCAAATTACAGCATCCGCATTCCCAGACAGGTCTCGACTCGTCGGTTTTTTGTGTGAACACCTGCGCCCTCCCGTCGAGGTATCAAATTACAGCATCCGCATTCCCAGACAGGAGGGCGACGCGTCGGTTTTTTTTCTCTGTACACCTGTGCTCATCATCCCACGACGCACAGCCCGCCCCTAGCAGTAAAGTTTAGTTTAGTCTTGAGTTTCGAAGCGGCGACAGCTACGAAGAGATCATGGACAACATCGAGTGGGATTGTAGCATCACAGACGTCGAGTTGGAGGATGTATGTGTTGCGGCGGAAACGTCAATGAATATCAATAATAAGAAGAGGCCGTTTGACGATGAAGATGATTACTTCGAAGGTGATGAGTTCTACAATAGAAAAGACGACGATGATTGCACCTTGAAGCATTTCCATAAGAAGAGGCTATGGCGCATTGACAAACAGTTCAAGTACGTTCATGAGCCAAAAGTGTGTTCAACTATCCAAGATCTTGACGACGCTCTGTACTCCAAACAACGGGTAATCAACAGCATGTGGAACCATTGCCCGCTGGACGACTTGGAGTGGGAATATTGGCAGCGGGACATGGACTACAAGATGAATTTCTACCCTATTGAAGAGAAGCACATCTACGCCATTGAACATGAGCAGAAGTACATGATGCTTGTCGAAATGTGGTGGAATCGACGAACGGATGAACTCCACTCGAATGAAATAACAAAGTTTTTCATCATTAAAAAATAAATATTTCCCAACACCTTAGCCTCCACCTGATCCCACCATCATAATCGGCCTTTTTCAAGGCCACAAAAGCTTTTCATGTTAGGGAACAGAAGGAAATCCTTCTAATGTAGGAGGATTTTCTTCTAAGTGTTGGTGCAGGCACCTAGGCAAAAGCGTCACAGCCGAAAACTCGGGGGGGGGGTGGCTCCTCCTGAATGATGTACCGGGGGGATGGCTCCTCCTGATTGATGTACCGGGGGGGGGGATATCGGTTACCATAGGTCGGATCTGAATTCTGCTTGCAGATTCTTGTTCGTCTCGTCAAGGCGAGTCATTTGAGTACCCACATCGCACACTTTGGATGATGTTGGGGGGGATATCGGTTACCATAGGTCGGATCTGAATTCTGATTGCAGATTCTTGTTCGTCTAGTCGAGCCGAGTCATTTGAGTACCCACATCGTACACTTTGGATGATGTTGGGGGGGGGATGGCTCCTCCTGAATGATGTACCGGGGGTGATGGCTCCTCCTGATTGATGTACCGGGGGGGGGGATGGCTCCTCCTGAAATGGGGAAAAAAATTTGCATATTAATTAGGGTAATTAGGGTAATTAAAAATTTTCAAAAAAAAAATTCGCAAAAAAAAAATTCGCAAAAAAATTTGCATACCAATTAGGGGGGGGGCTCCTCCTGGCTCCTCCTGGTCCAGGAACCCCCATTTATCCCTACTCTCGCAATACTACAAATTATATTTACACTTATACTGTACTTACATACAAGATAGTAAATAAAGGATGGAACAAGACAATCGGTTTTAACCAGTTACACCGGTCACTATCAGACTCAATCAGAGAATTAGAGTATCAAAATGACGTGCATCTTGGCTTCCGGCAATAACAGAAGACGAAGTTCCGGAAGTTGGAAGTTCCGAAAACAAGTTGTGATAAGTACCGCCAGAGTCAAAGTTGACATGTTCATTAATCAATTTAACCTTATCTTCTCATTTTTGTTTGGAAAAATAAACAACTCTTCCCATGCAAGTAGTGGGATTTTGCGGCTTTTGGCTCACTTGATTGACAGCTTCCGGTCACGTGACTTTGATGACGTAGGAATGACGTAGTTGGCGACGTATTAATGACGTCATGGATGTTTGGAGTAGGTCAAGGTCGTCTGAAGTAGTTTTTAAAAAGCTATCTTGCACAAGTTTTGATTCGATGGTTTCAAACTATCAAAATTATTTGTTGCTAAACGTTTTACCCAAAGTATGGCATGTGGGTAGTCTGCTGACGCGTCTCAACAAGACGAAGAAGTTGGTTCATTCATAATTCAGATCCGACTAAGGGTATAGCAGTAATAGCGAAAAAACAATATTTTGAAGGTTTTCCGCTATTGCTCCTAATTCCCTCGTCGGATCTAAATTCTGAATGCACCATCTTGTTCGTATTGTTGAGCCGCAGCCAGCAGAGTACTCACATGCCATACTTTGGCTAAAAAGTTTAGCATCAAATAATTTTGATAGTTTAAAACTATCGAATCAAACTTGTGCAAGATAGATATATTTATGGAATGAAAACAATCAAATGAAACCTGTGCAAGATTTCTAACTTTTATTTTTATTTCTTTATTTACAATAATACAAATCGAATAATGTGTTATTCGCTGTGAAACCTGGGCAAGATAGTTGGGTTTAACTTTTATGTATTACTCATTTCATTTACAATATTTTAATTCTGTGTAGTTTTTGAAGTTTCCTTAAATGACGTTTGCTCAGAGTTCTTGGTGTTTGCTGTGTAACTTAAAATATAGTGCACAATATCTGGATCGGGTGTTTCCAAGTTAATTTTTTAAGTCAGTGAAACAGTAGTTATAATAGCAAAAGTTCCCTTCACCGTTAATGCGCTCCTCCATGATTGTGTACGAAAATTACCATTAATTAAAACCTATCAAGGATAGCATTATTGCTTCCGCATCAGAAGTTGTTTAATATAAGAAGATGTGGAAGAAACAGTAGTGTCTTGGATTGGTGAGTCCATGTGTACTAGGCACGAGCTGGAGGTCTAATGATGTGATACAATCATGTAGTATAGGTACCAGTCCTTCCCCCCACCAAGTTTTTACATCGCACAATAACCTCAGTATATGCGTTAGTAATGGTTTAGCTCTTAAACTGTGAGGATCGTAGCTCCGATTTAAAATGTTTTAAAATACCTCAGGATCAAGTTGATGTCTTGGATTGGCGAGTTCATGTGTACTAGGCAAGAGCTGGAGGTTTAATAACGTGTCAACAAGCATGTAGGATGCCTAACCGCCCTTCCCCCACCAAGTTTATACATCGCACAATAACCTCAATATATGTGTTAGTTAGGGTTTAGCTCTTAGACTGTGTGGATCGTAGCTGAAAACCTCGGATGAAAATGTCACAGTTTTACAGGAATATGAGAAAGGTGTCCTTTAGTAGTCCGATAGCAACTACCTACTACTTTTTGGACTATGAAGATAGAAGGTCCACGCTTTCAGCTGATTGTCAGCGGTTCCGTCGTAGAATAATTGTCGTTGAAACACTCTTAGCTAGTTGTTTGCTACGTAAGGTGCATCACATAAATACATGTATTAGTTTAAATCACAGTGACTGTTATGCTTATTTGTTGAGCAAAAATCATTGTTAAGAGCTGGATGTCCCCCTACAGACTAAAAAACAAAATTTGACGATGGTTCAACGCGTGCTAGACACGGCGACAGCTTGCTCTTGGAATGTCCCCCGCACACTGCAAAAAATAAATTGATGGCTGCGCATCGCGCGTACCAGAGCTGCCTCTTGAAATGTCCCCCGCAGACTGCAAAAAATAAATTGTCGGCTGCGCATCGCGCGTACAAGATTGTCGGACTAGTCATTCAGGTTTATTTTATGCACACATCTGCTATATAACGCAGGAAAAACATGCATCGATACCAGTCTCCTCCTGCATCGAATGAGAACCTGGTCTAAGGCTTACCTCTGCAGCTCCTGTCAAGATTGAGTCTAGTGTTTTACTGTGTATCTTTGTATCTGTTTAACCAATTGCAATCCCTCTTTAGCTTAGAACTACAAGTGTTATCATCATATAACTAACTTTGGATCCATCAAGTCTCCGTGTATTTTTGTATCTCCAAGTGTTATTTATCGTTATAATATAACTAACTTTCAATCTCTTTTAGCAGACTGTTCAAAGGAGTATTCGAGGAATCTTGCATCAAAGTGTTGTTTAATTTAACTGATTCTTCCTTCTAATATCTTCGTTAAAAACTCTGTCTTCTAGTGATACCGTTACATTCTATTTCAAATATCCAAATTAATATGGCGTCGGCATCAGTATCAGTTTGTGAACGCAAACCCACTAAACCCTCCATCATCGCACCTTTGCCACGTCCGGTGACCATCGAAGTTGGAGCGACAGGTTCGCGGAAATTGCCGCCGTTACCCGTGACGGCAGTTGTAGGCGATGTTGTAAAGAGAAACATCCTCTTGGAAATGGGTCTGGAGCTCTCAGATGATGATTCTGAAGTGAAAGTTCCCTCTCCCAAAATACAGAAAACCACAATTCTTATATCCCCACATCAGGAACAACATATTGGACGCTGTAAACACCGTTTTATAAAAGGAAGTAGTAAAGGTCTCATGTGTAACAAACGGTGTTTGAAAGGGCGCGACCAGTGCGGTATCCACTTTGGTCAAACAGTAAAAAAATTGAAAACATCAGTTGCAGGTCCGGTTACCGTTAATAGTAAGGTGAAACCATCCGCTTCTCAAGAAGTAACTACACCGTCTGTGAACCCTTCTGGGCCACAAGAAGTAAGTTCCCAGTGTGTATCCACATTGGGTAAAACCCTTGACGAAACAAAAGCAAAATTAGCAACTCTTGAAAACATTCTGCTAAACCTATTGAAGGATCCGCCTAAACCAGTTACCCAAACAGAAGCTCGCAAAACTAAACCATGTAAAAACCAAAAACCTGCAAACATCCAAAAAATTCGCATATATAAATTGAAACCTACGGCCATGTATAAATTACTACGATATGAAGACAATATGCCGATTGTAGAAAGTAAGGGAAAACTATATAAAGTCCCATTACCTGGCTACATGACACGACCAAGTCCTAACGGGAAATGGAGCCTTGTTTGTGATTACGTCACAGCGCGTATGGAATGGAAAGAAGTATAAAAAATGTTACTGAAGCGGTATATATTTATTATTTGTAACAGTTGTGTTTGTGTTTAAACTATTGACCTTTAGCATCTAAAACCAAAACTTTAAACAATAGATTAGACCAAACAAACCGTTATGAATGATTTATATACTGTTATCAATCCATTTGACCTAAAACTATCCATTATATAATTTTGTTAAGATATTTTCAAAAATATTTGTTTACCCAAACCCTAATTATTAAAGTACAGCTGCACCTGAAGGGCGAGGGGGTATTAACTAATAAAGATATTACCTGTACTAAGGTTTAGGTCTTTATTAGTTAATACTTAAGCCCGGAAAATATTGATCTAAAACATATCAAATGCAAAGATATGATTTTAGTTCATATTTTGTCATTCCCAACTGTGACAATGGTGTGTTTTTTAACAATTTTCATAATTATTTAAACAAAACAAAATCTAACATACTTTGAAACTATATATTCATTATTTGTTACAGGATTGTTTAAGATTAAACTATTGATTTTTAATATTTAAAGTATCAGTTTGAAACAATCTCTCAATCTCTCAATCTCTTTAGATTAGTCGTTTCAATCTCTCTCTCTCTCTTTCTATATATATAGACTATATATATATATATATATATATATATATATATATATATATATATATTCTAAAACTGTTAATCGCTATATATTTGTTTAAAACAAACTTCCAAAATATATCATATCAACTGATTAGGAGTATGCTGAAACTGAATAATGTTGCAAAAATTTAAACCATCACTTCAAAACAATAATGTTAATGATAAGTGAATTTTGCCTCGTAGATGTCACTACCATATATTTTACAAATGTCTGTATTAAAACAATCCACAAGTTATAACATATAACGCTTTAATAGGACTTAAGGCGACGGTGTATAAGTTTAGTGCACCACATTAAAACTAGGCATACAATGCAGTTGTCTGCTTGCAATATTGAGTGGAGCGAGTATTTATTTTGCATTTTTGATACGCGAGGGCTTCCAAATTATGCCTAAACTCATGTGCAGTCTCCTGTCGATGGTACCGGGATGCATTTACGGTGCGTCGACCGAGATTTGCACCTCCTCTCCGTAAACGTGGCATTTCATTCACGTACAATGGTAAACAAACCACTAAAATAAACAAAACAACAATTTCACAGAAAGCTAATGTATTTACAAACAGCTGATAACAGTCTGCATTTAAATTTGATCCTTATAATAAAGAGACTGTAAAGATATGATTTTAGTTTATATTTTGTTATTCACAACTGTGAAAAAGGTGTCTTTTAATAATTTTCATAATTATTTTTTAAACCCTATGAGTGTCATAGCGTCGCTCACAGCGACGCGATGCATTTACGCATAAATTGCCGAACCATCTATATATATATATTCCTAAACTGTTAATCGCGATATATTTGTTTAAAACATACTTCCAAAAAATTTCATTTCACCCAAACACCTAATTATTAAGTTTAGCTGAAACTAAAGGATGTTGCAATCATTTAAACCATCACTTAAAAACAATAATGTTAATGAGAAGTGAATTTTGCCTGCTGGATGTCACTATAATATATTTTACAAATTTCTGTATTAAAACAATCCGCAAGTTATAATATAACGCTTTAATAGGAGTTAAGGCGTGTCGAAGAATAATCTGTCGTGAGCGCGCCAATGCAGTAAATGTTAGCTATTAATAGCATTTATCGAGGAGGGGAGGCGGCTGTAGCGCGCCGGTAATCCACACTGTCACTCTCAATGAAACCTCAGTCAGAGCTCGTTCGTTGCGCGGTTCTCAAAACTAATATTAACTAAATAATTGGTTTGAAACTTCCGAGGTATATTGAACAAATTATTAATCTCTTGTAGAACCTCAGTTTTGAATTATATCGCGTTGACTGAAGCTTATCACGCGTTAAATGCACACTTGCAACAGAAGTAATTTTTAAGTTTGCAGCGTTGTTTTCCCCCACCACAATCCCCGTCTATAAAAGGAAAAATCACTCCAACACCTTCGCATTTGCTCGTGGGCATCAGTAGAGAGTGCATGGCATGTATGCGTTACTTATGATTATTAACATAGCATGATATGTTTGCATTATTTTATTTAGCTACTAATCAACTAATATTAAACACCTAGCTCGATTGAAACCCTTTGGTGAGGTAAAAAATATCGAAGCTATTCTTAAACATATTTAGTGTACAACCCATTGAGGTCAATGTCACTAAAACGCTTGAGTCCCTTAAGTGAGGCCTATAAAGCAAAACAACGCTTGAAACCCTTAAGTGAGGTCTATAAAGCAAAACACGTCCAGGTATCAGCCGCAGGAGGAGTACGAGTGGGGAGTTCTACAATCAGATGACCCGATGGTCCAGGGAGATGACTCGATGGTCCAGGGAGATGACTCGATGGTCCAGGGAGATGACTCGATCGTTCAGGGAGTCCAACAGATGATCCGATGTCCAGGAAAACATCACCACAATCCACGTGGATGGGAATCTACTGATAGCTCGATTGAATCCCTTTAGTGAGGTCTAAAATATCGAAGCTATATACTTAGTGTACAACCCTTTATTGAGGTTAATGTCACTAAAATGCTTATATCCCTTAAGTGAGGTAAATAAAGCAAAACACGTTTGAAACCGTCCAGGTATATATAACGTGTATCCCCGCCGGAAACTGTTAAAAGTATTGAAAGCGGGGAAAAATACCTTGTTGAACCCCTTTATTGAGGTATATATACAAGGTATTTTGTTGGTAATAACCATTAAGTTAGGTTTTTGTTACCAACATATAACGTGTATTTCGTTAAAACTCATGCGCTTACCCCGCCGGAAACTGTTAAAATTATTGAAGCCGGCTCTTAATTATTTAAAATGTTTCTATATTGTTTTCTACCATACATATAGTGGCCATATTATGTCATAGTAAGACAATATAGAAATATATTTTGTTCATAAAAATATTAAATATTTTGGAAAAAGTAGAGATTAATTGGGAGTGATGTTAGATTTTTGTTAAAAAATTAAATTTTTGTTTTGTTTTAGTACCAATCTTCACCTAAGGGGGTTAAGTATTTGAAAAATTAAACATAAGTAGGGAGTTATTGAGAGTGATGTTAGATTTTGCTAAAAATTAAATTCCTGTTTGTTTAATACTAACCTTCACCTAAAGGGGGAGGGGGTGTTATTTGCGTATGTGTTTCTTTCCTTTAACGAGGACTGAAATCACTTGTAAATATCACCTAACCCCGGAAAATATGTTCGAAGAGTGTTTAGTAAAACAACATGCTTTGAAGATATTTTAGCCATTCCCAAGCCATGGCAGGGTGATTAAGCGAAGTTCAAAATTAAGTTTAAAAATAAAAAAAGTGTGCGCAACCTATTGAAATTTTACAGCATATGCTGCAGAATGAAAATAGGTGGTCCACACTTTTTTTAACATATTACAATGACCTTGACCTAAATATTTAAACTTTGAAATGTTACATTAAGTCAATCATTTGATTCAAATGGTGGAGGTAAGCGGGTATATAAGTGATGCTTCGGAACATAGTTACTAGTCATTACATCACATAATAAGTCATTAATAAAACAAGAAATACTCATCACTAAAACTAATCACGATAACTTGTTAAATATAAATACAACTTGTTAATTCTTTTACCGCTGGAAAAGGCAATTGGAAAGTATAAATATCAAACTGTTGCATCTATTTATTAGTTAAACATTATTCTACTACATAGATTTTCTAAAAGGATGAAAGCTAATAAGGGAATTCATTAATCATGTTTATAGCCTGTGTTTCGAGTTTCTTTATTAGTTAAATTTAAGTAATTCACTAAATACATTTGTTATTACAGAAAATTATTTAAAAGAAAAAAAAATGATAATAAGGAAATTCGATGATCTGGTTTATAGCCTATGTTCAGAGGTTTTTTACTGGCAGTTAAACTTAACAAATTCGTTACAAATAAAATATTATTATTACCAAAACAAGAAGGGGGTCAATGCAAGCTGTGGATAAGATTGAATCCACTTTCTGTGTTGTTCCCCCTCTTGACAAATAATTAGTTCGACCTTGACCTAAATCAAGCATTAAAAAAATATTATACTAAGGAAAGGTTCAACAGAACTTTAAAAGGAACGAAGCGTAACTCTGAAGACGCCATATTAATTTGGATATTTGAAATAGAATGTAACAGCTCAAACAAAAATGAATGTCCATAATGAATACATGGGAACTTTGAATCCCCGTGGGGCATAGCCCTATAGTATTTTCACAACATTAATATGTCTATATGTTACTCAGGGCTAGAAAGTACCTCTTTGCAAAATTTTAGCAGTCATCAGTATCAGTTTGTGAACAGCACACAAAACTATCATAGTTTTTATAAATAATACGCGTGGCGAAGCCTGCGGGTAACATTAGAAATAAAATATTTAAATAACATAAGACAATTAAAAAAAAATTAAAACAATACCTTATCGTTAAATGTTCATACAAAATGAAGATAATTAAATGAAAATATAATATAAATTTAAAATCAAAATGCTGTGGCTTCAAGATTGGATGAAGATTATTTTGTAAGATTCAAGGAATTAAATAATCTAAATTCTATGAGTTATTATTAGCATTACATACTCTATCAATTTAATTATGGCAATTAAGATGTTTACCAATAAAGAAATAAATGTAAGATATAGTTTTTTTTTACATAACAGTGGTTACAGCGATAACCCAAGCCCAACAATTGACTAGAGCACCTTATCGTTAATCCTATACTCTAATATGAGTAAGGTTTGCATGCTGGCTTGATTGCCACTCTGATCTCAAAAACGGCTAGCAATTTTTAATTTGAATATCATCCAGAGATTCTGTTAAACTAATATAACAAAAATTTTAATCTCCAGCATATATAATTTTTTTTAGAGAAAGTTAGTTGAATGGAAAGGGAAGTTAAAATCGTTGGGGTCGAATCTAGGATGTGAAAAACCATTTTCTTATTATTTTCTTTTGTCCTCATATAATCGTGCTCTCAGATTTTTTCTTCAATGATTGTCATATTGCATGTCTTACTGTTAAAATACTGCCATTACTTGTCATTCCATCCTTTTGTTGGTTGGTTGTTTAAACCACATATCAGTAACACCATATTGATCACTATACTCTTGGCAACAATATTTTCAAAATATGCATCATATTTTTCCACACTTGCCACATCAAATCAATATTATATTGCATTCATTCCATCATCGTATTAGCACATTATTGTTACATAATACGTTTTTGTTATATTATTGCATATTTATCCAGATTATACATATTGTTTCTACTTATATACAAAAATTCTACTCTATTTAAGTTACTTGACGTTCTCGTTTATTGTGCAACAATACAGTAATTGTTTACATTCACATATAATACTTTTTAACGGCATTGACCGTGAAGTAATACTTCACAACTTCCCCCAACTGATTATCAGATTATATAGCTCAATTGCCTCTTTTCTGCATGTTTCAGGTAACTCCAGTTGTTATTTAAAGCTCAATATCCCTTTGAACTATTTCGGATCTGACCACTCTATATGTGCAATCTTCACTCAACAGCTTTGTCATTGCTCTCAGGAAACCACATGTTAACAATTATAAACTTCACGTTGTAGAGTATAGTAAAGCAGACGTGTTTCCTACCCTTCTGTGGTAAAAAGTAATCAGATGAAATGCTCATTAGAACATAAATATGGTCCATTCTGTGGTAAAAGGCTGCATAACCCGATTTACTTTGGAGAAGTGCCGGGCCAAGGGGCATAACCGTAATGGCGTACAATGATTTAAAACAGCCTAAAAACCTTTTCTCATTCACACAAAAATGGGAAAACATTTTTATACCACTCAAGTATAGTACTTTTTTGTGAAATGCGGAACAAATTTGGTTAATACAAATTTAAATGTTGCATACAACATTTCACTGCTCAAAGCGATGTATAAACAAAACTTATCCTATGCTCTAAATTAGTAAACAAATATCATAATTGGGCTTATGGAGTTTAAAATCAAAACAAAAGAATTGTAGCAGCTGTACATAATCAACCATGGAACTGTCAAAGTAATACTCAGGTATACCAAACCATATAAGTTTAATGGCAGGGCAGTCACACGTTTGGTACGGAACACATAATAAGCCCTTGCAACATGGAATTTATAGCTTAGTTTGTCTAGGTAGTCATTTTGATTATAATGATGTGTTTTGTTTGTGTTTTAAGTATATCATCATTATGCCAAAAAACTACATGATTGAGCAGATATAATTTGGAATAAAATGGACTCATAAAATAAAACATTAATGGGCTTATTCCCGTTCCAATGAGGCTCGGCCCTAATGACCGCCCAAATGTCCGTGTTAATTATATTACTACTCACTAGACCTCTAGAACCATTAAAAATGAATATTGAACATAAAGCGGACATGCCCAAAATGAAAATAAACGAGCAAATAAACAAAGAAAATATGCTCGCTTAGGACCTCTCCGGTACAATGGTTCCTCAACCGTGAATAAAAGTAGTCAATGCATTTTGAAAAGGCTGGCTTTTCGTGCAAAGCTCGGTCTCCCGGGTGCTTTAACAAATGTTACTAACTTAGATGTTTGAAAGGTCATCACTCCATTTTAAGTAGGGTTTTGTATGAGTAGTAAAATTGAAACCTTTAACTTGCTTGGTGGAGGGTGGTTTGACTCAGATTACCCTCCAAAATAACTGAGAAATCAAATAAAATATCTTATCACGTATAAAATGGGTACTTTAGACTGGGTTTGACAACACATTTTCCAAGAATGGATATGATTAGTTATGCAAAAATAAGAACACTAACACAGATATTTAAAAATACCCCCGTCGCAGCAAACCTGGGTACTCAGCGAATTTTCAATGCATATATTTGTGTCTCACTACTACATAGAGCTACTTACCAAGTTTCACAAAAATACATTTATAAATAAGTGATATATAGCATTTTATTTATTCTCCATAAGAATAACATTAGAGCTGAGTACGCAGGTTTACTGCAACGAGGAATATAAAAATGTGTATTTTTGCAATTATCAATATAACTCAACCCGGTGAAGCTACATACCAAGTTTTATTAATTTTGGTTCATAACTAAAGGAGATATAAAACTTGACTTATTCTCCATATGAATAATATGGGGGGCGAGTTTGCAGGTTTGCTGCAACGGGGATAATCGACAAAAAATCCATTTAGTGTGCAAATATCAATAAACCAGTACTACGCGAAGCCACATACCATGTTTCATCAATATACATTCATAAATAATCGAGATATAAAATTTTATTTATTCTCCATAAGGATAACATTGGACAACTTACTGTGTTTAGCACTTTGAATATCTCTGCAACGGTTGGACAACACTTAAAACACCAAAATGATTGGGATCAGCAAATGTCAAGTTTTCAGTAAAATTATCTGAGGAAAATCCAAAAACCTTTTTCCCATAAGATCAACATGGACAATTTTATGAACGCGTTTTTTTTTTACTTTTCTCTACAACTACTAAACCTAGGTTAATGATTCAAGATACTAAATTATTTGTTTTTTAAGATCTATAAAATGGCTATAACCAAAATTGAGTGTTTTTTAAAATTTTAGGGGGAAAAACTGATTTTTGGAAAATTTAAAACCACCATAAAACCCCCTTCCCATAGTCCGATCAATCTGGTTTTCGAACTTAAAGTCTTAAATGTTACTCTACACATTTGGGCCAAACTTCATCAAAATCGGGCGTTTCTTTCAATAGTTATCGCGGTAACGGACATATATATAAATTTATATATGCTTATATATAAATTTGAACGAATAGTGTTTTTGGCATCTGGGGACCTCAAAACAAATAGTTATCATGGTCTCGGGCTTAAGTCTTATCATTCCACCTATGGTAATAGCTTCTTCCCTATAGGGGAAATTCGCTAAAAGTATATTTTGACTTGTAATTTTCGGTCTAACTTTTTAAAGGGGCAGAAATTAACAGCCAAAAATCAACCTTATTAAAATTATACTACTTTTAATATGCTTTACAATAATACCAGGCATTAGTGAGGAAAAATGTATTACTAATGCCAACAAGTTAAATAAACTGTTAATGAACACTCAATGTGGTTTGTCCGATAAGAGATATGTTCAGCGCAATTTAATTATAACTAGAGACCGCCATTAGTCGAAATTTGGCTACTATCCAGAACAAAAAGCTACACAGTTCCATAAACAACCATTCCATTAAATCTGTCCTCCTCCTTGACAACCGCCCCCCTCCCGATAAATGGTATTTATAGAAAACATATGTCGCACGACGCGCGCGCGCGCTACGAGTCACACTTACTCAGCAGACAGACAGACAGACAGACAGAGAGAAACCACCTCTTCTTTATAATGTTGTAGATAGTTACGAATATATTATAATATTATAATTAGTAAAGTACCCAAATGGAATTTTCTTTCTAGGCAGCCAAATTAATTTACATATAAATGAAACAAATGAATTCTTTGAGTATATGGGTTTACACTGTTATATTGACGATTACCTGGTTGATTTTTATTGTATGAACAAACGTCCCAGAATATACAGTATACTCGCTTTGCTCGGTCTTCTACACTTGCACTGCACTTATAAATTTGTTAAGTGACTTTTTTTAGGCTAAGGATAAACATAAATGTAGCACACTCGTCCTTCTTGATTATTCTCATACTCTTAATTCAATATGTCACAAACTGCTAATAATAAAACGTAAAAACTTTGTTTGTTATGATACATCTCTAGACTCGAGCATATCGTACTTGAATGATCGATCACAAGTAACTAAAATTGGAAATGAAGGGTCGAATTCCCTCCAAAAAGGAAGAGAAGTTCCACAATGAACTGCCTTGGGCCAATTTTATTTAACCTGTACCTAGCTGACATAATAAATGCAGTCAATTACAGTTCCATCCATCTTTATATTATGTCTATGATTGCCAACTGCTGTATTCTTACGATAAGAACTCAATTACGTTAAGAATGTAATGCATTTAATAAACAAAGATGTTGACTCTTTGGCTAAGCGGTCTGAAGCTGAACATAAATAATGTTCTGTTTACATATTGCGCCTCCTGAAATTTTTAGTTAAATTAAAAAGGGAGTTTGCGCAGTGAACTGAAATAAATTGAATTGGAACTTTGAACTTAAATTATGTAAGCGAAGTATAGTTTATATCAGATGCCTTCACTTTAGCCTTCGCATTTAATCATCAACATAACACACCTCCCTCCTATTTGCGTTACGTCCAATTGTAATTATGTCTTTAATAATTTGTGTCACAAACAAATCAAACTTTAGGAAGTATAATGTCTCTCATCGTTGTTTACAAACAGTTGTTGATTCAGCTTTATAACAAAACTACAAAACTGCCTAAATCGAAAACAACTACAATTCAAGCAATGAACTGTTATAATGCCTACCCTGTCGCTGTAGATCAATCCATAAGTAATTTACCAGTAATAATTTCCGAGACTAAGGAAAATCAGCTACTTCTGGTTCCATTATCAGTAATAAACACAATTATTTGATTTATTTAGAACGTATAAATCTGAATTTTAACTACAACTTAAATTTCCTAACACTTGAATGCAGTATTATATTAATACAGTTGCTTGTTACATGCAAATCTCAATCCAAAGTTTTAAGATTAAATTATAATAGTTGTTTGCTTTGTTTACAGAACAACTAATAATTAGTTGCGAACTAATAATTGAGTATTAGGTATGATTTGAAACTCCAACAGATGTTTTCCTTCCACACAAACTGTTAGTTAAATAACATTCTATTAAATGTACATGTTTCAAAAATGACTCCCAAGCATTTTGCGAAAATAAAACCTTTTTTGTTCCATGGTGTAGTATTACTGTAGGGGAATAATCCAATGATTTCATCAATCCAACTGATACACTTTTACTGATGCATGCTGAGATGGGGTAAAAGATTCGCAAAAAAACTTCAGTTAAAATGTGAGGAGGAATATTTTCTTCAACTTTCTTCTTCCTCTTTGATACTACCTTTGATGGATCTGCATTACTTTCCTCCTCTCTATCTCTTTTACCAAACTTTAAAAATGCAGTTATTTCCTTAATGATTTCTGCTTCGGTATTATCATGTTCCAATAACGGTGCTACCTCTGCATTACCTTGTACAACAGATGGAGAACTCATTTTGTAGAAGACGTTACCCATGCGACGATAGGCGATCAACTGAAGACCCGCATTGTTGCTCCGCTATTTATAGGTTAGCGACAGTGGCGGTGCCGGTGGTGGTACAACGTTTTACAATACTGTCTTTACAATAGCGGTCAACGGTGTGTATGCAACAATTTTATCGTGCAAAATTAAACAATACGCAGATGTATTTGCAGGTACGTTTTCTTGAAATTCCATTTCTATTTTTATATCAACACTAGACGATTTTACAGATTCATTTTGTTTGGAGCAATCAATTACAACAATCGGAGCTTTCGATTCAAACTGTACGGGAGATAGTAGAGGTGTGTTTGTTTTGCCGTAGTATGAATTTTGGAACCTAGCGTACATATCGTATAAAACACTGTACCTCTTTTATCAAAAAAAAATATTAAAGTTGTCGTAGGGAAAGAATTGTGAATTCAGGAACACTTTACAGTTTGTTAATTTACAATGGTCAAATTCACCAGCATTTTCAGTTAATATACTTTTTTTCTTCGTTTGTAATCCAAAGATTACATATCTCGCTTTTTCCAAATGAGTAGAAGTTTTTACAGTCCATGTATGCCGTTGTGTTGTAGGTAAAACGGGGTATTCATGAAACTCCCAGCTTCTGAATGGCATTACAATACCATAGCTTCTGAATGGTATAGAATGCTATATCGGTTTTTATCGAATGATATGTTTAAATTGTCATACGGAAAGAATTGTGAGTTGAGGTATAGTTTACTATTTTTAAGTTTACAATTATCAAACGATGTCGGATCAGTTTTTATTCAATCATTTCAGTTCGATTTAGTCTCTGCTCTCAGGAAACCACATGTAAATTTAAAAAAAACAACATTCATTTTACAGTTGACTGGTTGATTATAAACAGCTGTTACAATTATTTTGTTTTGATTTTAAACTCCATGCCTAAGCCCAATGTTAATTTTTTACTTTTTATTTTTTGTTATTTTAAAATATTTGATTTTGCCTGGTGATGAGTCCTGTATAGAACTTATTTTCATCCTAAAAATTAGTTATTCCTAACACTTTAAGGAAATCGTTGGTGCCGTTTTTGAGCTAAGAGTAGCAAGCACGCACGGCACAAGAATGCAAATCTTACTCACATAAAGATATGATTGGTTGTCTTACTTTGGAATTATGTTTCAGCAAATGAGTTGGTTGGTTGGTTGGTTGGTTGGTTGGTTGGTTGGTTGGAATAAAGACCCTCAAATCAAAACGGTCTTTTGGTCCCGATGGAATCACACTAAACGGATTTAAATAAAACCCTCAGGAATTAACCTTTATTTGTTCAATATTATTGTTCATAGGGATATCAGAAGATCATATTAAACTCAAGTTTTGACCTAACTAAAAAAGAGGATTTTTTATAAAACTACAAACCCTGCATTCGAATCCTTAATTCCTGTAAGCGGTTTTGCAAATTTCAGTAATATGACTTTTAAAACTAATAAAAACCAGGCATCAAAAACAATTCCATGATCTCTAATTTTAGAGCAAGCTGTCTGTTAGAGCTCCCACCACTTTCTAAAACCCTCACCCTCGCCCTTTCAGGGCTTGGGGGTATTTTATGAGTTTTTAGCGTCCTGCCTTTTGTATTTATATTTATCACAGTTTTAACAGCTCATATAGTTACAATTCACATTAATTAACCATAAACTGATTGTTCATATTGATTCATATTAAACACTGTTTGTATGGACCTAATAAACCGTTCATACATAATAAGTAAAAGTGAACCCAGGTTCGAATCCTGTGGAACGCCAGGTTGAACATGGTGTTCTGTTGCAAACGTATGATTCAAGCAATGAACTGTCATAACACCTACCCCATCTAATTCTGGTTCCATTATCAGTAATAAACACAATTATTTGATTTATTTATAACGTATAAATCTGAATTTTAACTTGTGTACAGTATTATATTAATACAGTTGCTTGTTACATGCAAATCTCAATCCAAAGGTCTAATTTTAAATTATAATAGTTGTTTCCTTTGTTTACAGAACAACTAATAACTGAGTAAATCTATACTTATTTAATAGGCGAGCAGGTTTTTTGTGACAATCACTCCTCTTAAACTACTGAACCGATTTTCATGTTTTTGGTGTCATTGGAAAGAGCCTAACGTGAAGTTGTGCAGGAAACTTTTTTATAGAGAAATAATTTGTGAGTGAGGCCCTGGGGCCATTTAAAGTTGGGTTTTTTCCCATAAGCTTAAAATTGGGAAATAACTATACGTTTTAAGCAATCAGCTGCATAGGGTAAACACAGTTAATCAGCAGGCCATTTTGGCTTTGGAAAGGTAACACAATATTTATACGGGAATGTCAGTATTATAATATTACGTTGTGATCGCGAGCGAAGCCGCGACAGGCTACTAGTTTAATATCTTATTTGTCGCCCGAGTTGGCTGGCAACGTCTCGTTTCGAATTCAAATTGTTTCCAAACTGCTACTCAGTTGATTACTACAAAAACAAAATTATTAATATTGTATATTAGTATAAGAAAGACTGTATAGATAATCTGTTTTCTTGTTTCTAATTTATCATTTTACTATAGACGGCATTGAAATTGAAAATTATGCTTTAACTTCGTTGTTTTTAAGTGGTGAATTTTATTTGTTTCTGTCTCCCGTGATATGTAATTACTTAAACCAGCCGTCCCGTTCGCCCCACGGTGATTTTGTGGACATCATTAGAGCTTGTGAAAAACAATCAGTGAGCTGTCACAGTAACTCTTGCGTGGCAATAGAACTATAAGTTATTTCTCTGCTAAAATATCTGATAAAACGTTTCGTTTTCTGTCTGTCTTAATGACCGCCCAAATGTCCGTGTTAATTATATTACTACTCACTAGACCTCTAGAACCATTAAAAATGAATATTGAACATAAAGCGGACATGCCCAAAATGAAAATAAACGAGCAAATAAACAAAGAAAATATGCTCGCTTAGGACCTCTCCGGTACAATGGTTCCTCAACCGTGAATAAAAGTAGTCAATGCATTTTGAAAAGGCTGGCTTTTCGTGCAAAGCTCGGTCTCCCGGGTGCTTTAACAAATGTTACTAACTTAGATGTTTGAAAGGTCATCACTCCATTTTAAGTAGGTTTTGTATGAGTAGTAAAAGTGAAACCTTTAACTTGCTTGGTGGAGGGTGGTTTGACTCAGATTACCCTCCAAAATAACTGAGAAATCAAATAAAATATCTTATCACGTATAAAATGGGTACTTTAAACTGGGTTTGACAACACATTTTCCAAGAATGGATATGATTAGTTATGCAAAAATAAGAACACTAACACAGATATTTAAAAATACCCCCGTCGCAGCAAACCTGGGTACTCAGCGAATTTTCAATGCATATATATGTGTCTCACTACTACATAGAGCTACTTACCAAGTTTCACAAAAATACATTTATAATTAAGTGATATATAGCATTTTATTTATTCTCCATAAGAATAACATTAGAGCTGAGTACGCAGGTTTGCTGAAACGAGGAAGATAAAAATGTGTATTTTTGCAATTATCAATATAACTCAACCAGGTGAAGCTACATACCAAGTTTTATTAATTTAGGTTCATAACTAAGGGAGATATAAAACTTGACTTATTCTCCATATGAATAATATGGGGGCCGAGTATGCAGGTTTGCTGCAACGGGGATAATCGACAAGAAATCCATTTAGTGTGCAAATATCAATATACCAGTACTACGCAAAGCCACATACCATGTTTCGATAATTCTAAAACCTCTATTATTAATAACTTTTGTCTGTTCCCTTCAGAAAACCTCTAATATTTAAAAAATATACCAATAATTTGAAGTGTTTTAACGCATAATGTAGCCTCTACAATTTGAATATGTTTATACTACCCAAAGACTGTTTCTTGCAATATACAGACTTGCTCCTTGATACATAAAGCCTTAACCCTTGGGAAAGCTTCTATTGCTTCGCGAACCCTCTACTTTTGTTTACAATGATTTGAAATGTATTTGTGATGCTTATTACCCAGATCCACGTCATGTAATTATACAGGATATTCTCAAACTCTCTACCAAAACTTCAGGTACTTTTTTCTGAGGTCAAAACAATCGAAACTCAGGGACAGCCAATTTATTTCGAATTAAAAGAAGTTTTAAATATCAAGAGTTTGAATTATAGAGGTTAACAGTTCGTATTGTAGAGGTTGACTTCGAACTTGAGAGGGAAAGTTTCGGATTACAGCAACAAACTTCGAATTCTAGAGGTCCAATCAAATCAGCATTCTCTCTGTATAAAAGGATGAGCTGTCTTTTTTGGAGCCCATAAATAAATCTTACTGCGCTCCTTGCGATATACTGTCACCATTAACCGGAAATCAGTAGTTAAAGGCCGACAGAACCAAAGAGATCTCTCAAAAACGGCACCAAAGATTTCCCTTCAAATGTTGAAAATAGCTTATTTCTTGGATAAAAATAAGTTCAGACTGGTATCATCCCCAGCAAATATAAAATAATGGAAAACAACGAAAATGGAAAGTTAAACAAATTTACATTGGGATTATTGAGTTTAAAATCAAAACAAAATAATTGTAACAGTTGTTCATAATCAACCAGGGACACCTCGTTGCCAGGGACCTGTCAAAGTAATACACGTGCTGTTTATAATTGTTAACATGTGGTTTCCTGAGAGCAGTAACTAAAACTGTTGAGTGAAGATTGCATATGTAGAGTGGCCATACCCAAAACAGTTCAAAGGGATATTTTTTGAGCTATACAAATCTGGTAATCAGTGGGGGGAAAGTGGTGAAATGTTACCCCTCCCCCAATCCAGTTACTAGTGTTTAACTATGGTAATTGCATTTGTTCCCTTGGTAAGCAGCCTTTAGAAATACCGCGCTCTACACTAAACCGATTTAAATAAAAACCCTTAGGAATTAACATTTATTTGTTCAATATTATTGTTCATAGGGATAGCAGAGACTAAATTAAACTGAAATGATTGAATGTAGATTACATTAGAATGGTTATGTCGTATCCAACACTATAATCAAAGAGACTCCTAGTCATATAAAGAAACTGACTGTCCTTCCCCGAGCAAAGCTTGTACCTCCAGGTACTGTCTATATCATTAATACGCTGCATGTGAACTTTGTAAACAAGAAGACTTTTACCCCCCACGTATTATACACCCCACACGCGTCTAGGTGTACAGATGTGCAAACTGGCAGCTGAACAGCCTAACAGAAGTTAAAAAAACACTTTCCTCTAATGACGACAAACGTCACATTCTTTAGATTTTCGATTTAGACCTCAGGGCTCTGCCGCACGGGACTTCCAAGTCCCGGCCAAGTAGACGGACAAAAAGTGGCGGGGCATAACATGTGTTACTTTTGATGTTGGAGCTTGACTACAGCTGTCAGAGACTCCCTTTGGGAACAAATCCCCCTTATTCGCTAATCCTGTACATAGTTATTACAATTAATTTAGACATACATAGTTCTTAATTCCATACTTTTAAACAAACAGTGTATGTCTGCAAAATGTATCTCGGGATCCCACGGAGGGATTTTGCTTACACTTATGGTTTTTGAGCCTCTAAAATCTATTGACAAAATTCACTACACCACGAAAACTCCAATTTGATTGGAAAACTCAGAATGACATTAAAGATTGTATTATTAACATATTCGACTTTTGGATTGTGACAATGAAATAGATATTGTTAAACATCGCGGACAACTACAAGTGCGAATTAGAGACTTGACTCAACATGAAAATAAGATTCTACTGTCACGTGAAGAATTCTACGTTTTAAACTACGCAACAGAACCTATTACAAGGTACATGAGACAGTTGGTATTTGCAAGCGCTATTATTAAAGAATATTTGCACGATACTTTGGAAAAACAACCTGATAGCACCATCGTGTACGGACCTGTGGATACATCTATTTTTAATAGAATACCTCATGAAGTTTGCATGTGGAGAAAGTTAAAGGATTTTGAACCACTTGTAGAAATCGCTACAGAGGCTACAGAAGAAACAACACAGAAAGAAGAAACAAAAAATCAAGAAGAAGAAAACGAATCACAAGAAGAAGAAGAAGAAGAAGAAGTTAAAAAAGACTAAATTTTAACTTAATAAAGAAGAACATACGTGGGGTAGGCCTATTGGGGACGGTGCCCACGTTAAATATACACCAACGCGCCTGCAACTGTACGGCCTGGTATTTAACCTACCGTGGTGTGGAAAACAGTTTAGTTGATCGTCAGGTGCCATGATGAGCGGAGGAGATGAAGAAGTGGATGTAAAGCCTTGCGTAATAGAATTCGTGGGGTAGGCCTACCGGGGATGGTGTCCACGTTAAATATACACCAACGCGCTGAGAACTGTACGGCCTGAGCTATAAAAGCTCTACCGTGGTGTGGAAACAGTTCAGTCGACATCCGAAAGATGGAGAGGTCTGGTGTAATTGAATTTCAAGCTTTCCGTGGAAACAATGATAGATACATTGTTAAAGAACTAATCATCTTAGACCTGCAAACATATGTTATTTATAATTTTTTATTCAAACCTCCATTTCCTTTTAACAAATTAACCTCCAAATCCAAAAGAATTAATAAGTGGTTGACGAGAAACTTGCATCACATTGGTTGGAATGAAGGTTATACAAGTTTTGAAGAAGTGGAAAGCATTATGAATCACTACTGCAGTAAATTTACAAGACTTTATACAAAAGGATTAGAAAAGCGCAATTGGATCCAGCTTTATACTACAAAAGATGTAATAGATGTTGAAATGGATAAGTGTTTCAAATTTGAGATGGACAATATTTGTATTTTAACAAAGAATGATAAACACGCACAATTTCATTGTGCTGTAAAGAACGCTTATCGTTTAGCTGCTTTTCTACATCCTCAAAGTGGAGGGGGAACCGGTGGGTATAAAAGCGGGGATAGCGAGGAGACCCACCATCAGTATTACTCCAGACTCCAACGAGATAACACGTATCAAGATGGCATCACAGAAATTTCTGCAGACATTGGCGGATCAGTTTAACACCCAATCAAAATCAACTATACTACCAACAAGAAAAACTTCAGAAATTAAAGAAAACAAACATTACATCGTGCACGGCATGAGGAAGATTGAAACATCAGTGGGAGACGCTATTCTCGTATCTTTAAGCGATGCTCCATACACAGTAGGAGATGAAGCGAAATTCCAAATTTTCCTGCCCAAGAGATTTGTTCAACTGCTTCAAAATGAAGATCTGCAAAACATCGAACCTGGAACCTTGTATATAGTATCACACGGAGTCAGCGGGAACAACTCTACCGAGCTATCTCTGCATTTAACCTCGTCCGGAACTTCAAATTGTTAGATTAAGCCAATATCATGTAAAACTTGAAATGTATTTTATGTAAAAAAAAAAAATAAAATATAAAAAAGATAAAATATCAGTATTAACTCCAAGTACTGATATTTTATCTTTGGTGACCTTGACCTAGATTTAGAACTTATAAAATGCGGTGTATTGGTTAAAGGATTATCACTTTCATACAGACTGACAATGAGTTGGTGGGGGGAACATTATGGTGGGGGAAGGGTAGGTACCTGCCCTACACGCTTACGCCGTGTCAGTATACCTCCGACATTTGCCTTGGGACAACCTACAAAAATGGAACATATGGTAGTAAAAAGGAGAATGAGATTTCCTAAATATGCACAGTTACAATCGAGATTGGATACGTTTGATGCAGCATTAAAAGACTCGTTTCTATACAAGTCTAGAATGGAGTTTGCAGATGCTGGTTTCTTTTACATGGGGCAAGATGATAAGACCGTTTGTTACAATTGCGGAGGAGGATTGCAGGATTGGCAAGCGACAGATAACCCATGGGAAGAACATGCACGATGGTTTGACAAGTGTGCTTATCTGTTAGTTCAAAAAGGTAGAGAGTTTGTACAAAACCATCGGAGAGTTTATAAACCTCATCCTGTTAAAACACCAGCAGAAGAAAATAAGAGCGAAGGAAACGAATGTGTAGTATGTTTGTCCTCTGAGAAAAATTTACTATTTTTACCTTGTAGACACTGTTGTACATGCGCTGATTGTGGACTGATGTATAACCATTGCATTATATGCAGAATTCCAATAGGTTACGTGATGAAAATATTCATATCGTAGATGTGAAAAAAATGGAGGGGGGTGCGTATAAAACGAAGGCGAGGAGGTGGGAAGCTCACTCCGCGAGTAGCCGTACACGAGGTAACATCATGGCTCTCAAAATTAAATGTGTCCACTACAATACTGTTCATCTTTCTACAGTTCATGATTTGCAACTTCTTTCCGATGACTTAAAAGTTTTGATTGTAAACGGCTACAAAGTAACATTGGATATTTTTGCAACAAACACTTTAGCTCAAGAACACTGGAGAACATCCGCAACTACACTTCCACCGACACAGCTGAATAGATATAATTTTGAAGAGTATGAACCTCTCGCCTCGTTCAATGTCGGCAGCTCTAAGGAATCGGAGACTTCATCGTGGCATCCAACATCACTTCCACCCGCGCCTAGAATGAAGTATTATTGTGGAGAATGTGAACCCTACCCATCTACAGAAGCAACGGCCACTGCAGGATCGACGGTTCTCTGACAATCATTGCCTATGTGTACATTAATGTAAATAAAGAAATAGTTAGAATTAAGTCTACTGACTTGCACTTTTTTTATTCGATGTGTATTATTGTAAATAAAGAAATAAAAATAAAAGTTAGAAATCTTGCACAGGTTTCATTTGATTGTTTTCATTCCATAAATATATCTATCTTGCACAAGTTTGATTCGATAGTTTTAAACTATCAAAATTATTTGATGCTAAACTTTTTAGCCAAAGTATGGCATGTGAGTACTCTGCTAGCGCGGCTCAACAATACGAACAAGATGGTGCATTCAGAATTTAGATCCGACGAGGGAATTAGGAGCAATAGCGGAAAACCTTCAAAATATTGTTTTTTCGCTATTACTGCTATACCCTTAGTCGGATCTGAATTATGAATGCACCAACTTCTTCGTCTTGTTGAGACGCGTCAGCAGACTACCCACATGCCATACTTTGGGTAAAACGTTTAGCAACAAATAATTTTGATAGTTTGAAACCATCGAATCAAAACTTGTGCAAGATAGCTTTTTAAAAACTACTTCAGACGACCTTGACCTACTCCAAACATCCATGACGTCATTAATACGTCGCCAACTACGTCGCCAACTACGTCATTCCTACGTCATCAAAGTCACGTGACCGGAAGCTATCAATCAAGTGAGCCAAAAGCCGCAAAATCCCACTACTCATGCACTAATTACATTTTCCTTCTTACAAATGTGGAGAATACTTAACCTCTCTTCAATTATCCCCATTGTGATTAAACTTATCACAATCTTCTATCTCGGGATGCAGTATTTTTCTCGTGGTGTTAAGCATCATAACGGCTACGGATAATCCGAACTTCTGAAATTCACATCGAATTTTATGTGTTTTATTTCCAATGAAGATAAATGCTCCATATCTCACACTCTCCTTCATCTTCTCATTGCTGTTCATCACTGAGTTACGAGAAATAGTATTTAAAACCACAATGTTATTTAAAACAGTATAGCATTTGGCTTTTTGTAGGGTTTATCTATACGAATATACTGTTTTACGTTTGAATAGCGGACCGTCCAAATTATAGTCTTGTTACTAAAAATACGACTTTTTCTTTAAATAATAATTCAATAAATGGTGTCGGAAAACTAACAAATACGTTCTTTCTTTTAGACTATTTTTATCGAATTTCTCCCGTAGGGAAGAAGCTATTACCGTAGTCGGCATGGCAAGACCTAGGCCCGGGAACCTGATAAATTTTCGTTTTGAGGTTCCCAGATGCCAAAAACACCATTCGTTCAAATGTTTATATATATATATATATATATATATATATATATATATGTGCGTGTGCGTATACGTAAGCACGATAACTCTCGTAAAATAGGTCCAATCTTAATGCAATTCGGTACAGATGTGTAAAGTACCATTTATTTGAACGGGAGGCTTTTGGGGGTGCTGGGCCAAAAAAATTGGGGGTTCATGTGGAATTTTATTTAAATCAAAATTTAATTTTAACCATTGAATTCAGCTTAAAAACACAAATAATTTGGTGTTTTGATAATTTCTCTACTTCAATTGGTTACTAAGATATTGAAAGTGCTAAACACAGTAAATCGCCTAATGTTATTCTTGTGGGATAAATAAAAATGTTATCTCGTTTATTTATGAACATAAACTGACGAAGCTTAGTGTATGGCTTCATCTGATTGTGATTTATTGCTGTTTGCACAAAAATACAATTTTTTGCCGATAGTTCCTGTAGCAGAAAACCTGGGTACTCGGTCCCCATGTTATTCTTATGGAGAATAATTAAAATGTTATTTATCGCTTATCTCTAAATGTATGTGGATACAACTTGGTTTTCGACTTCCCCTAGATGAGTTATATTGATATTTGCATAAAAAACCATTATTTCTGTTCATTTTTGCAGCAAATTCATATTTTAAATATCGCTTATTTGTGAATATACTTATTATGAATCCTGGTAAGTGGATTATTGCGTTATCAAGACATATTTCGCTGAGTTCGCAGGTTTGCTGTACTTTATAATTACTAAACATAAGATTTAATGTACTGTATAGAAAGTTATCTAATGAAAATTATTTTCATGAATATTCACCCGAATCTCTTTTTTGGGGGCACTACAGACTCATTTGCTACACACAGTAAAGAAACAAGTTAACAATTCTTTATTTTCATTGACTGTACACACTGCGTGGTTAATCGTCTAATACATAACACTAAAGATTTAAAAAAATAACTTAAGTAAGATATAAAATTTACCTATTTAACATTATTGAAAGGTATATACTCACCGACGTTATAATATTCCTTTGAAAAAAGCTTTAATATTATTTCTAAACATTCCCACGCCCAATTCTAATTTTTTTTGTGTGTGGAAATTATTTTAAGAGAAGAAATTCCCCAGTTCTCCTCCATTCGTAGAATATTCATTGAAAAATCATTAAACTCATTTATTTAGTTGTTTAGCTGTTGTTAATGGTGATAAGTAATTTTTTGTTTTCGCCAGTGGTATTTTCTATTTAACGGTGGAGGACAATGGTCCAAACCTCTAAAAAAGAAGCACCTGAGATACCGTGGATTGTACAATTATACAGCATTTTATTAAAATTGAGCCACTGAATACCTGGATATCGGGCAATCTATAGGTCTGTAATCATCTATACAATCAGTTAGACAGACAGACAAAACCTAAACAACTACTGATGAAAACACTCTTTGGTGTACTAGTTCAAAGAACATTCTTTATTGACCGATCATAATTTATGTCAAAACCTCTTTTATACGATCATTTCAGATTAATCTTTACTCAGTAATAGTAGGAAATAGTGAACAGTTATATTATTTGACGTCCGTGATTGAATAATACGAATTCGTTTTCATTAAACAAAACTTTTGATATAGAATTTTTAAAACTAATATTCCCTCCGATAACTCACGGTATAAATGTCACGCAAAGTAAATTTAAAATACAAAATAAATAATGACATTGAGGTACAGTTTGAATAACTGTATAATGAGTTTGAAGAGTTTACAATGTTTTTAACGTTTGACTCAGAATCTTTCCGGCGATCCTTTTATTATGAGGTGAACGCTCTGTCCATTAAATTAGTCACAGCGTTTGTAAAAGATTCGATAAACTGATAAACTGGGAAAAATAATATACTTTCTTTAATAATTTTACATCAAATGGTCAGCTCAATTCGAACGCATTCGTATTTTTTGATAACTTTCGTAATAAATATAACTTTTTACTATTTTCAATTGTTATTGAATTAAATTTAATCTATCACGACCGTATAAAAGAGTTTTTTTACATAAATAATGACCGGTAGATAGAGAATGTCCCTGGAACTAATACATCAAAGAGGGTTTTCATCAGTGGATTCTTGTGAAAGGCTTGACAAACACGGAGTTGTACGTGTGAAATCCGGTAATGTTTTCCACGCTTGTTTAGTTACTTTAAATAGCCATGTTTGTTTCAAATACAGGAAATTCCATCCGTTATATTTTAAAAACTAATATACAGTATTACTTGTGACTGTACTAAAATTGTATTGAAAAGAAATATTGTTTACAGTAAAGTGAAATTATTATTAAAATTGCATATCCTATTTTATATTCTATTATATGATCAGGAATATTATATAGTTTAAACTACAGGATGAGTAGTTAGCTTTGAAAGATTTATTAGTTTATGGTTCATAAAAAATACAACTTTAGAAATCACTGTTATTATAATACTGAAAGTAGTGACGTGTTTAATTATTTAGTCAATTTAGTTATCTATGTGATAAAATGAGTTGAGCATTTAATTAGCATATCAATTAATAATACAATATTCCAGTCTCATTGAGTTATGAAATTAAGTTAGTGACCTGAAGCTTTAAAAATATCGTTCTTAATGTTTATTAAGACAAATATTTTGTGATGTTTATTGAAAGTTTTATGGTAAAATAAGATATTCATATTTATGTAAAAAAATAGCGCAGTACAATAAAATCTTCCTTATCGTGTTGAACGTTCAATTCTTGAGAGATGAAGCATTTTTATCACCCTTAAAAGTAATACACCATGATTTCCCCATGCAATAGTGTACAAATGAAATAATATGACAAAAATAATCAATGAATCACTTAGTTTACAGATACTGAGAAACAAAGCCCTTAAACACGTTTCGTAATTTTTTTGTTAAACATAGTTTTTCTTTCAAATGCAACTTGTAGATTTACTAAGAATAAACTATGAAAATGACTGATTTAAAATTATTAGAGACAGTCTTTAGTTTTATTAATAAATAGGCAAAAGCTGGGATAAAAAGTAGTTACAAACCAAAATCGTAGACGACTCCAAGGTCTTGATGACTGCGGTGAAGATGCCCATGGTGAATTGTAAGTAGATAGCCAGTCCCTGAATGTGGCTTAGTTATTTAATAACCTGAATTTCCTTAGAATTTAAAGCAACGGTTTAAAATATTAATCCTGTTGGTCACTTATTCAATTTTGTGAGAACAATGGTAATTGTAGCTGGTTATACTTATAATAACGAGTTCAAACATTGTAAGTGTTACAATATGTGCATCAATAAGATTTTGGCTTTAAATACTCGATGATGAACAATAACAGTAGCATGGCATTTGTAACTTGGCCAGGTTAAAGCCGTATGAGTAAAACAAATGAAAAGGTAATGCCATCTAAAAAAGTAATACATAGTTACTTTAAAAAAATACATTTTTACGTTAACGTGATTTATGTTTAGCATACTTCTCCTTTATTTCTGAACCGGCTTAAACGATTGAGTATCAACAAGTTTGCCCTGACTTTTATTTTTGTACAAAGGTTTTTAATTTGTTTGGTTGTTAATTTTAAGAGAACACCATAAAGTTTGTTTTTCGTCCATAATATCAACAAGGGAGTAAGAAAAGTCAATTTATAGCTTTTTATATACTACATATAGGTTGTATTAGCAATAAGAAGCCATACACGTAAAGCTGAAAATTAACAAAACTGAAATTGCAACATAATCTTTGCTACGACTGTATTCCGAGATTAAGGTGTGGAGCACGAGGCCTGGAATTGAATGAAACGAGTGAATCTAGTAAAGTATGATTTAACTTAAGAACTATTGCAGGTTTACAGTAAAATGAGAGGGGAATTATTTAACATTTAAACTTTATCCTTTTGTCAGATCGTTTGCCTCCTGCTTCTTCATATTCCTCGTCTCTAGTTATCAGTGTAGCACCTGATATCGCTAGTCATGTTTGTAATGGTAAACATAATACCCCCGTCACAGCAAACTGCGTACTCAGCGAATTTCCAATGCATGCATGTGTTTCTCACTACCACAAAAATCCACTTACCAAGTTTCATAACAATACATAAATAAATATGTGATCTATAGCATTTTATTTATTCTCTGTAAGAACATTGAAAGCTGATTACGCAGGTTTGATGCTACAAGGAAGATAAGGCTTTTTTGTTTTGTGGATTGTCAATTTAACTCAACTAGGCCAAACTATATACCAAGTTTTATTAATTTATGTTCATAATTAAGGGAGATATAAAACTTTACTTATTCTCCATAAGAATAACATAAGGGCTGACTATACAGGTTTGCTGCTACGGGGATAATCAACAAAAAATAAATTTGCTGTGCATATATTATAATACCAGTACTACGTGAAGCCACATATAAAGTTTCATCAACATACATTTATAAATAAAGATATCAAAATTTATTTATTCTCCATAAGGACAGCATTGGACAACGTACTCTGTTTCGCACTTTGAATATCTCTTCAACGGTTGGATGTAGAATAACAATTTAAACACCAAAATGATTGTTTTGTAAAGTTGAGCTGATTGGTAAAAACAAATGTGAAGTTTTTAGTAAAGTTAACTGAGGAAAAGCTAAAAACTTTTTTCCCATAAGGTTAGCATGAGCAATTTTATGAACAAGTTTTTTTTGGATTTTCTCCGTAACCACTTAACCTAGGTTAATGATTCAAACTACTATATTATTTTTTTAAGCTCTGCAAAATGATCAAAACCTAAACTAAGCGTTTTGAAAATTTTAGGGTGAAATGTTAAAAAAACTTCCCATCGTCAGATTTTTCTGGTTTTCGAACTTAAGTCATGAGTGTCACTTTACACATTTGACTGAAATTCCATCGAAATCGGACGCTTTTACTCAAGTTATCGCATTCACAGACGGCATCTAGGGACCTCAAAACAAAAGTTATCATGGTCTCGGGCTTCAGTCTTAAAATGAGACCTACGGTAATAGCTTCTTCCCTATACGGGGAATTCGCTAAGAATGGAAAACCTTACTGCTTAGTCAACTAAAGCAGACTCGGTGTTGGGAGTCACAGTTGCTGCTGGCCAGGCATGTAGTGAGCCGAAACTCGCATATCACAATACATATGTAATTACTGTACTAAAACATAGTGTCGATTGAAGCGGTCAGGCTTAGTTTTTCATCCTAAATGGGCGTGGTTGCTGTAATAATAATTTATTCTATATATCATATATTAATTATATATTTACGAATTTAATTGTCTTCCCCCAAGAAGTGTGTATTTATACTCGCCGGTACTTATTGGCATCAGGTTATTCTAACGGGTTAGTTAGTAAGGGCAGGCTAAAAAGAAACAATTTCTCTGTTAAATTGAGCAAAAAATTTAATAACCAGTTGTAGCGAAATTCCGCTATAGGGAAGAAGCTATTACCGTAGGTCTCATGGTAAGACTTAAGCCCGAGACCATGATAACTTTTCATTTTGAAGTCCCCAGATGCCAAATACATCATTCGTTCAAATGTGTATATATATATATATATATATATATCATATATATAAATATATATGTATATATATTTTATATTTGTGTCCTTAAGCACGATAACTCTCTTAAAATTTGTCCGATCTTAATGAAATTGGTTAAAAATGTGTAAAGTGCTATTTATTTGAACGAGCTTGAAAACCAGATGAATCGCATCATCCGAATGGGAGTTTTGGGGTTTTTGTACCCCAAAATGTTTTTTTTGGCGGGGGGGTTTCCACATGTAATTTGTATTTAAATAAAAACTTTGATTTTTACCCTTGAATTCAGCATAAAAAAAAATAATTTGGTATTTTGGTCATTGCTTTACATAAATTGGTTACTGAGATATTTGAAGTGCTAAACACAGTACGTTGTCTAATGTTATTCTTAGGAGAAAAAGACAAATTTTATATCTCGCTTATTAATAAACGTAAACTGATGAAACTTGGTATATGGTTCAACTTCATCTGGTTGTGGTTTATTGTTGTTTGCACAAAAATTATTTTTCCCCCTATGGTTCCCTAGCAGCAAACCTAAGTACTTGGTCCCCATGTTATTCTTAAGGAGAATAATTAAAATGTTATATATCGCTTATTTATGAATGAATATGGATGAAACTTGGTATGTGGCTTCACTTAGATGAGTTCTATTGATATTTGCCTAGAACCCATTATTTCATGTTCCTTGTTGCAGCAAACCTGTGTAGGCTCTACTCATTCATCCGCAATGTTATTCTTATCGAGGATAAATTAATATTTTAAATATGGCTTGTTGTAAATATATTTCTTATGAATCCTGTTAAGAGGCTTATTGTGTTATGTTATATATTCATTGGAAATTCCCTGAGTATGCAGGTTTGCTGCGACGGGGATATTTTCATATTATTTGGTTATTTATTTATTTACTGTACTTAAAGAATTTCATACAAAAGTTAATAATTTAGAGCTTAAGATGTCATGAATCATTAATTGTCTAACCAAAAATAACAATATACTGTATTTTTCGTTTGACATCGGTTTTTATGGAGTATAAATCCACAACATGGCCGTTGTCTCTTAATATTGTGTTTTCGTATAGTTTCCAGATGAGGCAATGGTTTCTTGAGAAAATGCATTAGTTTATATTTAAACGATCAACGTTAATATTCAATATGACTGTTTTAACATGTCTTCCATTTAAGTATTTAAACTCTTATATTAGTATTTTACTGCTAGCATATCTACAATTGTTGTATACATTATGTAACTAAAAACTATACAGCTACTCAGCTTTTTATAAAATAACTTATTTAATTTGACCGACAGTTCAATATTTACAGCAAGGGCTTTTCAAGTCACTATCTCTTGATTACGTATGTTATTGTTTTATAATAAGTATATTACAATGATCATGCTAATGTTAGTAATAATTCAATAGTTAGTTACGTTTTATAAACTTTGATGAAACTATATAAAAGGTTGTTTTATACAGGAATAATATTTTAAGGTGTTGATTCAATTAAAATAGTGCTTTGATTAAACATTAATTATCTAAATATAAAAAGGAACCAACAAGATTTAGACAGTAAAATCTATATCACTTTTACTTGGCGAGATATATAGAAGGTTTTTTGCCTCCAAACAGTACAAACTTTAATCTTCAAAACTTCTGTAAATGCGTCAGCTATACAACAAATCTGTCAAAGATTACTGTGACTGTGACCCCCAGGTATGTTTGCTACGACATACTAAACATACAACTTTTGTTTATGTGGAAAATACATGTTATCACAAATATGCATTTACAAGGGAAAACATGAAATTGAATCAGGTGTAATAAGCTGTTACATTTCAACACCTCAGAAGCAGCTATGTGGCGTGATCTGACATTCGGTTGAGACTTCTCTACATCCGAGCATCTGGCAAATTGGAGCGGGTGAAATAAGCTGTCACATTTCAACACCTCAGAAGCGCTATGTGGCGTGATGTGACATTCGGTTGAGACTTCTCTACATCCGAGCATCTGGCAAATTGGAGCGGGTGAAATAAGCTGTCACATTTCAACACCTCAGAAGCAGCTATGCGGCGTGATCTGACATTCGGTTGAGACTTCTCTACATCCGAGCATCTAGCAAATTGGAGCGGGTGAAATAAGCTGTCACATTTCAACACCTCAGAAGCAGCTATGTGGCGTAACGTGACATTCGGTTGAGACTTCTCTACATCCGAGCATCTGGCAAATTGGAGCGGGTGAAATAAGCTGTCACATTTCAACACCTCAGAAGCAGCTATGCGGCGAGATCTGACATTCGGTTGAGACTTCTCTACATCCGAGCATCTGACAAATTGGAGCGGGTGAAAAAAGCTGTCACATTTCAACACCTCAGAAGCAACTATGCGGCGTGATCTGACATTCGGTTGAGACTTCTCTACATCCGAGCATCTGGCAAATTGGAGCGGGTGAAATAAGCTGTTACATTTCAACACCTCAGAAGCAGCTATGTGGCGTGATCTGACATTCGGTTGAGCCTTCTCTACATCCGAGCATCTGGCAAATTGGAGGGGGTGAAATAAGCTGTCACATTTCAACACCTCAGAAGCAGCTATGTGGCGTGATGTGACATTCGGTTGAGACTTCTCTACATCCGAGCATCTGGCAAATTGGAGCGGGTGAAATAAGCTGTCACATTTCAACACCTCAGAAGCAGCTATGCGGCGTGATCTGACATTCGGTTGAGACTTCTCTACATCCGAGCATCTGGCAAATTGGAGCGGGTGAAATAAGCTGTCACATTTCAACAACTCAGAAGCGCTACGTGGCGTGATGTGACATTCGGTTGAGACTTCTCTACATCCGAGCATCTGGCAAATTGGAGCGGGTGAAATAAGCTGTCACATTTCAACACCTCAGAAGCTGCTATGCGGCGTGATCTGACATTCGGTTGAGACTTCTCTACATCCGAGCATCTGGCAAATTGGAGCGGGTGAAATAAGATGTCACATTTCAACACCTCAGAAGCAGTTATGCGGCGTGATCTGACATTCGGTTGAGACTTCTCTACATCCGAGCATCTGGCAAATTGGAGCGGGTGAAATAAGCTGTCACATTTCAACACCTCAGAAGCAGCTATGTGGCGTGACGTGACATTCGGTTGAGACTTCTCTACATCCGAGCATCTAGCAAATTGGAGCGGGTGAAATAAGCTGTCACATTTCAACACCTCAGAAGCAGCTATGTGGCGTGACGTGACATTCGGTTGAGACTTCTCCACATCCGAGCATCTGGCAAATTGGAGCGGGTGAAATAAGCTGTTACATTTCAACACCTCAGAAGCAGCTATGTGGCGTGATCTGACATTCGGTTGAGCCTTCTCTACATCCGAGCATCTGGCAAATTGGAGCGGGTGAAATAAGCTGTCACATTTCAACACCTCAGAAGCAGCTATGTGGCGTGATCTGACATTCGGTTGAGACTTCTCTACATCCGAGCATCTGGCAAATTGGAGCGGGTGAAATAAGCTCTCACATTTCAACACCTCAGAAGCAGCTATGCGGCGTGATCTGACATTCGGTTGAGACTTCTCTACATCCGAGCATCTGGCAAATTGGAGCGGGTGAAATAAGCTGTCACATTTCAACACCTCAGAAGCAGCTATGCGGCGTGATCTGACATTCGGTTGAGACTTCTCTACATCCGAGCATCTGGCAAATTGGAGCGGGTGAAATAAGCTGTCACATTTCAACACCTCAGAAGCAGCTATGTGGCGTGACGTGACATTCGGTTGAGACTTCTCTACATCCGAGCATCTGGCAAATTGGAGCGGGTGAAATAAGCTGTCACATTTCAACACCTCAGAAGCAGCAATGTGGCGTGACGTGACATTCGGTTGAGACTTCTCTACATCCGAGCATCTAGCAAATTGGAGCGGGTGAAATAAGCTGTTACATTTCAACACCTCAGAAGGAGCTATGTGGCGTGATCTGACATTCGGTTGAGACTTCTCTACATCCGAGCATCTGGCAAATTGAAGCAGGTGAAATAAGCTGTCACATTTCAACACCTCAGAAGCAGCTATGTGGCGTGACGTGACATTCGGTTGAGACTTCTCTACATCCGAGCATCTGGCAAATTGGAGCGGGTGAAATAAGCTGTCACATTTCAACACCTCAGAAGCAGCTATGCGGCGTGATCTGACATTCGGTTGAGACTTCTCTACATCCGAGCATCTGGCAAATTGGAGCGAGTGAAATAAGCTGTCACATTTCAACACCTCAGAAGCAGCTATGTGGCGTGACGTGACATTCGGTTGAGACTTCTCTACATCCGAGCATCTGGCAAATTGGAGCGGGTGAAATAAGCTGTCACATTTCAACACCTCAGAAGCAGCTATGTGGCGTGATCTGACATTCGGTTGAGACTTCTCTACATCCGAGCACCTGGCAAATTGGAGCGGGTGAAATAAGCTGTCACATTTCAACACCTCAGAAGCAGCTATGTGGCGTGACGTGACATTCGGTTGAGACTTCTCTACATCCGAGCATCTGGCAAATTGGAGCGGGTGAAATAAGCTGTCACATTTCAACACCTCAGAAGCAGCTATGTTGCGTGATGTGACATTCGGTTGAGACTTCTCTACATCCTAGCATCTAGCAAATTGAAGCAGGTGAAATAAGCTGTCACATTTCAACACCTCAGAAGCAGCTATGCGGCGTGATCTGACATTCGGTTGAGACTTCTCTACATCCGAGCATCTGGCAAATTGGAGCGGGTGAAATAAGCTGTCACATTTCAACACCTCAGAAGCAGCTAAGCGGCGTGATCTGACATTCGGTTGAGACTTCTCTACATCCGAGCATCTGGCAAATTGGAGCGGGTGAAATAAGCTTTCACATTTCAACACCTCAGAAGCAGCTATGTGGCGTGACGTGACATTCGGTTGAGACTTCTCTACATCCGAGCATCTAGCAAATTGGAGCGGGTGAAATAAGCTTTCACATTTCAACACCTCAGAAGCAGCTATGTGGCGTGACGTGACATTCGGTTGAGACTTCTCCACATCCAAGCATCTGGCAAATTGGAGCGGGTAAAATAAGCTGTCACATTTCAACACCTCAGAAGCAGCTATGTGGCGTAACGTGACATTCGGTTGAGACTTCTCTACATCCGAGCATCTGGCAAATTGGAGCGGGTGAAATAAGCTGTCACATTTCAACACCTCAGAAGCAGCTATGCGGCGTGATCAGACATTCGGTTGAGACTTCTCTACATCCGAGCATCTGACAAATTGGAGCGGGTGAAAAAAGCTGTCACATTTCAACACCTCAGAAGCAGCTATGCGGCGTGATCTGACATTCGGTTGAGACTTCTCTACATCCGAGCATCTGGCAAATTGGAGCGGGTGAAATAAGCTGTTATATTTCAACACCTCAGAAGCAGCTATGTGGCGTGATCTGACATTCGGTTGAGCCTTCTCTACATCCGAGCATCTGGAAAATTGGAGCGGGTGAAATAAGCTGTCACATTTCAAAACCTCAGAGCTATGTGGCGTGATCTGACATTCGGTTGAGACTTCTCTACATCCGAGCATTTGGCAAATTGGAGCGGGTGAAATAAGCTGTCACATTTCAACACCTCAGAAGCAGCTATGCGGCGTGATGTGACATTCGGTTGAGACTTCTCTACATCCGAGCATCTGGCAAATTGAAGCAGGTGAAATAAACTGTCACCTTTCAACACCTCATAAGCAGCTATGCGGCGCGTGATGTAACATTCGGTTGAGACTTCTCTACATCCGAGCATCTAGCAAATTGAACCAGGTGAAATAAGCTGTCACATTTCAACACCACAGAAGCAGCTATCTGGCGTGATGTGACATTCGATTGAGACTTCTCTACATCCAAGCATCTAGCAACTTGGAGCAAGTGTAATAAGCTGTCACATTTCAACACCTCAGAAGCAGCTATGCGGCGCGTGATGTGACATTCGGTTGATACTTCTCTACATCCGAGCATCTAGCAAATTGAAGCAGGTGAAATAAGCTGTCATATTTCAACACCTCAGAAGCAGCTATGTGGCGTAATGTGACATTCGGTGGAGACTTCTCTACATCCGAGCATCTAGCAAATTGAAGCAGGTGAAATAAGCTGTCACATTTCAACACCTCAGAAGCAGCAATGCGGCGTAATGTGTCATTCGGTTGAGACTTCTCTACATCCGAGCATCTAGCAAATTGAAGTAGGTGAAATAAGCTGTCACATTTCAACACCTCAGAAGCAGCTATGCGGCGTGATGTGACATTCGGTTGAGACTTCTCTACATCCGAGCATCTAGCAAATTGAAGCAGGTGAAATAAGCTGTCACATTTCAACACCTCAGAAGCAACTATGCGGCGTGATCTGACATTCGGTTGAGACTTCTCTACATCCGAGCATCTGGCAAATTGAAGCAGGTGAAATAAGCTGTCACATTTCAACACCTTAGAAGCAGCTATGCGGCGTGATGTGACATTCGGTTGAGACTTCTCTACATCCGAGCATCTAGCAAATTGAAGTAGGTGAAATAAGCTGTTACATTTCAACACCTCAGAAGCAGCTATGTGGCGTGATGTGACATTTGGTTGAGACTTCTCTACATCCGAGCATCTAACAAATTGAAGCAGGTGAAATAAGCTGTCACATTTCAACACCTCAGAAGCAGCTATGCGGCGTGATCTGACATTCGGTTGAGACTTCTTTACATCCGAGCATCTGGCAAAATGAAGCAGGTGAAATAAGCTGTCACATTTCAACACCTCATAGCGCTATGTGGCGTGATGTGACATTCGGTTGAGACTTCTCTACATCCGAGCATCTAGCAAATTGAAGCAGGTGAAATAAGCTGTCACATTTCAACACCTCAGAAGCAGCTATGTGGCGTAATGTGACATTCGGTTGAGACTTCTCTACATCCGAGCATCTAGAAAATTGAAGCAGGTGAAATAAGCTGTCACATTTCAACACCTCAGAAGCAGCAATGCGGCCTGATGTGACATTCGGTTGAGACTTCTCTACATCCGAGCATCTAGCAAATTGAAGTAGGTGAAATAAGTTGTCACATATCAACACCTCAGAAGCAGCTATGCGGCGTGATGTGACATTCGGTTGAGATCTCTCTACATCCGAGCATCTAGCAAATTGAAGCAGGTGAAATAAGCTGTCACATTTCAACACCTCAGAAGCAGCTATGCGGCGTGATCTGACATTCGGTTGAGACTTCTCTACATCCGAGCATCTGGCAAATTGAAGCAGGTGAAATAAGCTGTCACATTTCAACACCTTAGAAGCAGCTATGCGGCGTGATGTGACATTCGGTTGAGACTTCTCTACATCCGAGCATCTAGCTAATTGAAGTAGGTGAAATAAGCTGTAACAATTAAACACCTCAGAAGCAGCTATGCGGCGTGATGTGACATTCGGTTGAGACTTCTCTACATCCGAGTATCTAGCAAATTGAAGCAGGTGAAATAAGCTGTCACATTTCAACACCTCAGAAGCAGCTATGCGGAGTGATGTGACATTCGGTTGAGACTTCTCTACATCCGAACATCTAGCAAATTGAAGCAGGTGAAATAATCTGTCACATTTCAACACCTCATAAGCAGCTATGCGGCGTGATCTGACATTCGGTTGGGTCTTCTCTACATCCGATTATCTGGCAAATTGAAGCAGGTGAAATAAGCTGTCACATATCAACACCTCAGAAGCATCTATGCGGCGTGATGTGACTTTCAGTTGACACTTCTCTACATCCGAGCATCTAGCAAACTGAAGCAGGTGAAATAAGCTGTCAGATTTCAACACCTCAGAAGCAGCTATGTGGCGTGATGTGACATTTGGTTGAGACTTCTCTACATCCGAGCATTTAACAAATTGAAGCAGGTGAAATAAGCTGTCACATTTCAACACCTCAGAAGCAGCTATGCGGCGTGATCTGACATTCGGTTGAGACTTCTTTACATCCGAGCATCTGGCAAATTGAAGCAGGTGAAATAAGCTGTCACATTTCAACACCTCATAGCGCTATGTGGCGTGATGTGACATTCGGTTGAGACTTCTCTACATCCGAGCATCTAGCAAATTGAAGCAGGTGAAATAAGCTGTCACATTTCAACACTTCAGAAGCAGCTATGCGGCGTGATCTAAAATTCGGTTGAGACTTCTCTACATCCGAGCAACTGGCAAATTGAAGCAGGTGAAATAAGCTGTCACATTTCAACACCTCAGAAGCAGCTATGCGGAGTGATGTGACATTCGGTTGAGACTTCTCTACATCCGAACATCTAGAAAATTGAAGCAGGTGAAATAATCTGTCACATTTCAACACCTCAGAAGCAGCTATGCGGCGTGATCTGACATTCGGTTGAGACTTCTCTACATCCGAGCATCTGGCAAATTGAAGCAGGTGAAATAAGCTGTCACATTTCAACACCTTAGAAGCAGCTATGCGGCGTGATGTGACATTCGGTTGAGACTTCTCTACATCCGAGCATCTAGCAAATTGAAGTAGGTGAAATAAGCTGTAACATTTCAACACCTCAGAAGCAGCTATGCGGCGTGATGTGACATTCGGTTGTGACTTCTCTACATCCGAGTATCTAGCAAATTGAAGCAGGTGAAATAAGCTGTCACATTTCAACACCTCAGAAGCAGCTATGCGGAGTGATGTGACATTCGGTTGAGACTTCTCTACATCCGAACATCTAGAAAATTGAAGCAGGTGAAATAATCTGTCACATTTCAACACCTCATAAGCAGCTATGCGGCGTGATCTGACATTCGGTTGGGTCTTCTCTACATCCGATTATCTGGCAAATTGAAGCAGGTGAAATAAGCTGTCACATATCAACACCTCAGCAGCATCTATGCGGCGTGATGTGACATTCAGTTGACACTTCTCTACATCCGAGCATCTAGCAAACTGAAGCAGGTGAAATAAGCTGTCAGATTTCAACACCTCAGAAGCAGCTATGTGGCGTGATGTGACATTTGGTTGAGACTTCTCTACATCCGAGCATCTAACAAATTGAAGCAGGTGAAATAAGCTGTCACATTTCAACACCTCAGAAGCAGCTATGCGGCGTGATCTGACATTCGGTTGAGACATCTTTACATCCGAGCATCTGGCAAATTGAAGCAGGTGAAATAAGCTGTCACATTTCAACACCTCATAGCGCTATGTGACGTGATGTGACATTCGGTTGAGACTTCTCTACATCCGAGCATCTAGCAAATTGAAGCAGGTGAAATAAGCTGTCACATTTCAACACTTCAGAAGCAGCTATGCGGCGTGATCTGAAATTCGGTTGAGACTTCTCTACATCCGAGCATCTGGCAAATTGAAGCAGGTGAAATAAGCTGTCACATTTCAACACCTCAGAAGCAGCTATGCGGCGTGATCTGACATTCGGTTGAGACTTCTCTACATCCGAGCATCTGGCAAATTGAAGCAGGTGAAATAAGCTGTCACATTTCAACACCTCAGAAGCGCTATGTGGCGTGATGTGACATTCGGTTGAGACTTCTCTACATCCTAGCATCTAGCAAATTGAAGCAGGTGAAATAAGCTGTCACATTTCAACACCTCAGAAGCAGCTATGCGGCGTGATCTGAAATTCGGTTAAGACTACTCTACATCCGAGCATCTGGCAAATTGAAGCAGGTGAAATAAGCTGTCACATTTCAACACCTCAGAAGCAGCTATGTGGCGTGACTTGACATTAGGTTGAGACATCTCTACATCCGATCATCTAGCAAATTGAAGCAGGTGAAATAGATGTCACATTTCAACACCTTAGAGACAGCTATGCGGCGTGATGTGACATTCGGTTGAGACTTCTCTACATCCGAGCATCTAGCAAACTGAAGCAGGTGAAATAAGCTGTCACATTTCAACACCTCAGAAGCAGCTAGGTGGCCCGTTATGTGACATTCGGTTGAAACTTCTCTACATCCAAGCATCTAGCAAACTGAAGCAGGTGAAATAACCTGTCACATTTCAACACCTCAGAAGCAGCTATGCGGTGAGATGTGACATTCGGTTGAGACTTCTCTACATCCGAGCATCTAGCAAATTGAAGCAGGTGAAATAAGCTGTCACATTTCAACACCTCAGAATCAGCTATGCGGCGGGATGTGACATTCGGTTAAGACTTCTCTACATCCGAGGATCTAGCAAATTGAAGCAAGTTTATTGAGCTGTCACATTTCAACACCTCAGAAGCAGCTATGCGGCGTGATGTGACATTCGGTTGAGACTTCTCTACATCTGAGCATCTGGCAAATTGAAGCAGGTGAAATAAGCTGTCACATTTCAACACCTTAGAAGCAGCTATGCGGCGCGTGATGTAACATTCGGTTGAGACTTCTCTACATCCGAGCATCTAGCAAATTGAACCAGGTGAAATAAGCTGTCACATTTCAACACCTCAGAATCAGCTATGCGGCGGGATGTGACATTCGGTTAAGACTTCTCTACATCCGAGGATCTAGCAAATTGAAGCAAGTTTATTAAGCTGTCACATTTCAACACCTCAGAAGCAGCTATGCGGCGTGATCTGACATTCGGTTGGGTCTTCTCTACATCCGAGCATCTGGCAAATTGAAGCAGGTGAAATAAGCTGTCACATATCAACACCTCAGAAGCATCTATGCAGCGTGATGTGACATTCAGTTGAGACTTCTCTACATCCGAGCATCTAGCAAATTGAAGCAGGTGAAATAAGCTGTCACATTTCAACACCTCAGAAGCAGCTATGCGGCGTGATCTTACATTCGGTTGAGACTTCTCTACATCCGAGCATCTGTCAAATTGATGCAGGTGAAATAAGCTGTCACATTTCAACACCTCAGAAGCAGCTATGCGGCGTGATCTGACATTCGGTTGAGACTTCTCTACATCCGAGCATCTGGCAAATTGATGCAGGTGAAATAAGCTGTCACAGTTTAACACCTCAGAGGCAGCTATGCGGCGTGATGTGACATTCGGTTGAGACTTCTCTACATCCGAGCATCTAGCAAACTGAAGCAAGTGAAATAAGATGTCACATTTCAACACCTCAGAAGCAGCTATGTGGCCCGTTATGTGACATTCGATTGAAACTTATCTACATCCGAGCATCTAGCAAACTGAAGCAGGTGAAATAAGCTGTCACATTTCAACACCTCATAAGCAGCTATGTGGTGAGATGTGACATTCGGTTGAGACTTCTCTACATCCGAGCATCTAGAAAATTGAAGCAGGTTAAATAAGCTGTCACGTTTCAACACCTCAGAATCAGCTATGCGGCGGGATGTGACATTCGGTTGAGACTTCTCTACATCCGAGCATCTAACAAATTGAAGCAGGTGAAATAAGCTGTCACATTTCAACACCTCAGAAGCAGCTATGCGGCGTGATCTGACATTCGGTTGAGACTTCTTTACATCCGAGCATCTGGCAAATTGAAGCAGGTGAAATAAGCTGTCACATTTCAACACCTCATAGCGCTATGTGGCGTGATGTGACATTCGGTTGAGACTTCTCTACATCCGAGCATCTAGCAAATTGAAGCAGGTGAAATAAGCTGTCACATTTCAACACTTCAGAAGCGGCTATGCGGCGTGATCTGAAATTCGGTTGAGACTTCTCTACATCCGAGCATCTGGCAAATTGAAGCAGGTGAAATAAGCTGTCACATTTCAACACCTCAGAAGCAGCTATGCGGCTTGATCTGACATTCGGTTGAGACTTCTCTACATCCGAGCATCTGGCAAATTGAAGCAGGTGAAATAAGCTGTCACATTTCAACACCTCAGAAGCGCTATGTGGCGTGATGTGACATTCGGTTGAGACTTCTCTACATCCTAGCATCTAGCAAATTGAAGCAGGTGAAATAAGCTGTCACATTTCAACACCTCAGAAGCAGCTATGCGGCGTGATCTGAAATTCGGTTAAGACTACTCTACATCCGAGCATCTGGCAAATTGAAGCAGGTGAAATAAGCTGTCACATTTCAACACCTCAGAAGCAGCTATGTGGCGTGACTTGACATTAGGTTGAGACATCTCTACATCCGATCATCTAGCAAATTGAAGCAGGTGAAATAGATGTCACATTTCAACACCTTAGAGACAGCTATGCGGCGTGATGTGACATTCGGTTGAGACTTCTCTACATCCGAGCATCTAGCAAACTGAAGCAGGTGAAATAAGCTGTCACATTTCAACACCTCAGAAGCAGCTAGGTGGCCCGTTATGTGACATTCGGTTGAAACTTCTCTACATCCGAGCATCTAGCAAACTGAAGCAGGTGAAATAACCTGTCACATTTCAACACCTCAGAAGCAGCTATGCGGTGAGATGTGACATTCGGTTGAGACTTCTCTACATCCGAGCATCTAGCAAATTGAAGCAGGTGAAATAAGCTGTCACATTTCAACACCTCAGAATCAGCTATGCGGCGGGATGTGACATTCGGTTAAGACTTCTCTACATCCGAGGATCTAGCAAATTGAAGCAAGTTTATTAAGCTGTCACATTTCAACACCTCAGAAGCAGCTATGCGGCGTGATGTGACATTCGATTGAGACTTCTCTACATCTGAGCATCTGGCAAATTGAAGCAGGTGAAATAAGCTGTCACATTTCAACACCTTAGAAGCAGCTATGCGGCGCGTGATGTAACATTCGGTTGAGACTTCTCTACATCCGAGCATCTAGCAAATTGAACCAGGTGAAATAAGCTGTCACATTTCAACACCTAAGAATCAGCTATGCGGCGGGATGTGACATTCGGTTAAGACTTCTCTACATCCGAGGATCTAGCAAATTGAAGCAAGTTTATTAAGCTGTCACATTTCAACACCTCAGAAGCAGCTATGCGGCGTGATCTGACATTCGGTTGGGTCTTCTCTACATCCGAGCATCTGGCAAATTGAAGCAGGTGAAATAAGCTGTCACATATCAACACCTCAGAAGCATCTATGCAGCGTGATGTGACATTCAGTTGAGACTTCTCTACATCCGAGCATCTAGCAAATTGAAGCAGGTGAAATAAGCTGTCACATTTCAACACCTCAGAAGCAGCTATGCGGCGTGATCTTACATTCGGTTGAGACTTCTCTACATCCGAGCATCTGTCAAATTGATGCAGGTGAAATAAGCTGTCACATTTCAACACCTCAGAAGCAGCTATGCGGCGTGATCTGACATTCGGTTGAGACTTCTCTACATCCGAGCATCTGGCAAATTGATGCAGGTGAAATAAGCTGTCACAGTTTAACACCTCAGAGGCAGCTATGCGGCGTGATGTGACATTCGGTTGAGACTTCTCTACATCCGAGCATCTAGCAAACTGAAGCAAGTGAAATAAGATGTCACATTTCAACACCTCAGAAGCAGCTATGTGGCCCGTTATGTGACATTCGATTGAAACTTATCTACATCCGAGCATCTAGCAAACTGAAGCAGGTGAAATAAGCTGTCACATTTCAACACCTCATAAGCAGCTATGTGGTGAGATGTGACATTCGGTTGAGACTTCTCTACATCCGAGCATCTAGAAAATTGAAGCAGGTTAAATAAGCTGTCACATTTCAACACCTCAGAATCAGCTATGCGGCGGGATGTGACATTCGGTTGAGACTTCTCTACATCCGAGCATCTAGCAAATTGAAGCACGTGAAATAAGCTGTCACATTTCAGCACCTGAGAAGCAGCAATGCGGCGTGATGTGACATTCGGTTTAGACTTCTCTGCATCCGAGAATCTAGCAAACTGAAGCAGGTGAAATAAGCTGTCACATTTCAACACCTCAGAAGCTGCTATGCGGTGAGATGTGACATTCGGTTGAGACTTCTCTACATCCGAGCATCTAGCAAATTGAAGCAAGTTAAATAAGCTGTCATATTTCAACACCTCAGAAGCAGCTATGCGGCGTGATGTGACATTCGGTTGAGACTTCTCTACATCCGAGCATCTGGCAAATTGAAGCAGGTGAAATAAGCTGTCACATTTCAACACCTCAGAAGCAGCTATGCGGCGCTTGATGTGACTTTCGGTTGAGACTTCTCTACATCCGAGCATCTAGCAAATTGAAGCAGGTTAAATAAGCTGTCACATTTCAACACCTCAGAAGTAGCTATGCGGCGTGATGTGACATTCGGTTGAGACTTCTCTACATCCGAGCATCTGGCAAATTGAAGCAGGTGAAATAAGCTGTCACATTTCAACACCTCAGAAGCATCTATGCGGCGTGATGTGACATTCAGTTGAGACTTCTCTATATCCGAGCATCCGGCAAATTGAAGAAGGTGAAATAAGCTGTCACATTTCAACACCTCAGAAGCAGTTATGCGGCGTGATGTGACATTCGGTTGAGACTTCTCTACATCCGAGCATCTGGCAAATTGAAGCAGGTGAAATAAGCTGTCACATTTCAACACCTCAGAAGCAGCTATGCGGCGCCTGATTTGACATTCGGTTGAGACTTCTCTACATCCGAGCATCTAGCAAATTGAACCAGGTGAAATAAGCTGTCACATTTCAACACCTCAGAAGCAGCTATGTGGCGTGATGTGACATTCGGTTGAGACTTCTCTACATCCGAGCATCTAGCAAATTGAAGCAAGTTAAATAAGCTGTCATATTTAAACACCTCAGAAGCAGCTATGCGGCGTGATGTGACATTCGGTTGAGACTTCTCTACATCCGAGCATCTGGCAAATTGAAGCAGGTGAAATAAGCTGTCACATTTCAACACCTCAGAAGCAGCTATGCGGCGCGTGATGTGACATTCGGTTGAGACTTCTCTACATCCGAGCATCTAGAAAATTGAAGCAGGTGAAATAAGCTGTCACATTTCAACACCTCAAAAGCAGCTATGTGGCGTGATGTGACATTCGGTTGAGACTTCTCTACATCCGAGCATCTAGCAAATTGAAGCAAGTGAAATAAGCTGTCACATTTCAACACCTCAGAAGCAGCTATGCGGCGAGTGATGTGACATTCGGTTGAGACTTCTCTACATCCGAGCATCTAGCAAATTGAACCAAGTGAAATATGCTGTCACATTTTAACACCTCAGAAGCAGCTATGCGGCGTGACGTGACATTCGGTTTAGACTTCTCTACATCCGAGCATCTAGCTAATTGAAGCAGGTGAAATAAGCTGTCACATTTTAACACCTCAGAAGCAGCTATGTGGCGTAATGTGACATTCGGTTGAGACTTCTCTACATCCGAGCATCTAGAAAATTGAAGCAGGTGAAATAAGCTGTCACATTTCAACACCTCAGAAGCAGCAATGCGGCGTGATGTGACATTCGGTTGAGACTTCTCTACATCCGAGCATCTAGCAAATTGAAGAAAGTGATATAAGCTGTCACATATCAACATCTCAGAAGCAGCTATGCGGCGTGATGTGACATTCGGTTGAGACTTCTCTACATCCGAGCATCTAGCAAATTGAAGCAGGTGAAATAAGCTGTCACATTTCAACACCTCAGAAGCAGCTATCCGGCGTGATCTGACATTCGGTTGATACTTCTCTACATCCGAGCATCTGGCAAATTGAAGCAGGTGAAATAAGCTGTCACATTTCAACACCTCAGAAGCAGCTATGCGGCGTGATCTTACATTCGGTTGTGACTTCTCTACATCCGAGTATCTAGCAAATTGAAGCAGATGAAATAAGCTGTCAAATTTCAACACCTTAGAAGCAGCTATGCGGCGTGATGTGACATTCGGTTGAGACTTCTCTACATCCGAGCATCTAGCAAATTGAAGTAGGTGAAATAAGCTGTAACATTTCAACACCTCATAAGCAGCTATGCGGCGTGATGTGACATTCGGTTGAGACTTCTCTACATCCGAGCATCTAGTAAATTGAAGCTGGTGAAATAAGCTGTCACATTTCAACACCTCAGAAGCAGCTATGCGGAGTGATGTGACATTCGGTTGAGACTTCTCTACATCCGAGCATCTAGCAAATTGAAGCAGGTAAAATAATCTGTCACATTTCAACACCTCAGAAGCAGCTATGTGGCGTGATGTGACATTCGGTTGAGACTTCTCTACATCCGAGCATCTAGCAACTTGAAGCAAGTGAAATAAGCTGTCACATTTCAACACCTCAGAAGCAGCTATGCGGCGCGTGATGTGACATTCGGTTGAGACTTCTCTACATCCGAGCATCTAGCAAATTGAAGCAAGTGAAATAAGCTGTCACATTTCAACACCTCAGAAGCAGCTATGCGGCGTGACGTGACATTCGGTTGAGACTTCTCTACATCCGAGCATCTAGCAAATTGAAGCAGGTGAAATAAGCTGTCACATTTCAACACCTCAGAAGCAGCTATGTGGCGTAATGTGACATTCGGTTGAGACTTCTCTACATCAAAGCATATAGCAAATTGAAGCAGGTGAAATAAGCTGTCACATTTCAACACCTCAGAAGCAGCAATGCGGCATGATGTGACATTCGGTTGAGACTTCTCTACATCCGAGCATCTAGCAAATTGAGGTAGGTGAAATAAGCTGTCACATTTCAACACCTCAAAAGCAGCTATGCGGCGTGATGTGACATTCGGTTGAGACTTCTCTACATCCGAGCATCTAGCAAATTGAAGCAGGTGAAATAAGCTGTCACATTTCAACACCTCAGAAGCAGCTATGCGGCGTGATCTGACATTCGGTTGAGACTTCTCTACATCCGAGCATCTGGAAAATTGAAGCAGGTGAAATAAGCTGTCACATTTCAACACCTCAGAAGCAGCTATGTGGCGTGATGTGACATTCGGTTGAGACTTCTCTACATCCGAGCATCTAGCAAATTGAAGCAGGTGAAATAAGCTGTCACATTTCAAAACCTCAGAAGCAGCTATGCGGCGTGATCTTACATTCGGTTGAGACTTCTCTACATCCGAGCATCTGGCAAATTGAAGCAGGTGAAATAAGCTGGCACATTTCAACACCTCAGAAGCAGCTATGCGGCGTGATCTGACATTCGGTTGAGACTTCTCTACATCCGAGCATCTGGCAAATTGATGCAGGTGAAATAAGCTGTCAAAGTTCAACACCTCAGAGGCAGCTATGCGGCGTGATGTGACATTCGGTTGAGACTTCTCTACATCCGAGCATCTAGCAAACTGAAGCAGGTGAAATAAGATGTCACATTTCAACACCTCAGAAGCAGCTATGTGGCCCGTTATGTGACATTCAATTGAAACTTCTCTACATCCGAGCATCTAGAAAACTGAAGCAGGTGAAATAAGCTGTCACATTTCAACACCTCATAAGCAGCTATGTGGTGAGATGTGTCATTCGGTTGAGACTTCTCAACATCCGAGCATCTAGCAAATTGAAGCAGGTTAAATAAGCTGTCACATTTCAACACCTCAGAATCAGCTATGCGGCGGGATGTGACATTCGGTTGAGACTTCTCTACATCCGAGCATCTAGCAAATTGAAGCACGTGAAATAAGCTGTCACATTTTAGCACCTGAGAAGCAGCAATGCGGCGTGATGTGACATTCGGTTGAGACTGTTTTGCATCCGAGCATCTAGCAAACTGAAGCAGGTGAAATAAGCTGTCACATTTCAACACATCAGAAGCAGCTATGCGGTAAGATGTGACATTCGGTTGAGACTTCTCTACATCCGAGCATCTAGCAAATTGAAGCAGGTGAAATAAGCTGTCACATTTCAACACCTCAGAAGCAGCAATGCGGCGTGATGTGACATTCGATTGAGACTTCTCTACATCCGAGCAACTAGCAAATTGAAGTAGGTGAAATAAGCTGTCACATATCAACACCTCAGAAGCAGCTATGCGGCGTGATGTGACATTCGGTTGAGACTTCTCTACATCCGAGCATCTAGCAAATTGAAGCAGGTGAAATAACCTGTCACATTTCAACACCTCAGAAGCAGCTATCTGGCGTGATCTGACATTCGGTTGATACTTCTCTACATCCGAGCATCTGGCAAATTGAAGCAGGTGAAATAAGCTGTCACATTTCAACACCTCAGAAGCAGTTATGCGGCGTGATCTGACATTCGGTTGACACTTCTCTACATCCGAGCATCTGGCAAATTGATGCAGGTGAAATAAGCTGTCACAGTTCAACACCTCAGAGGCAGCTATGCGGCGTGATGTGACATTCGGTTGAGACCTCTCTACATCCGAGCATCTAGCAAATTGAAGCAGGTGAAATAAGCTGTCACATTTCAACACCTCAGAAGCAGCTATGCGGCGCGTGATGTGACATTCAGTTGAGACTTCTCTACATCCGAGTATCTAGCAAATTGAAGCAGATGAAATAAGCTGTCAAATTTCAACACCTTAGAAGCAGCTATGCGGCGTGATGTGACATTCGGTTGAGACTTCTCTACATCCGAGCATCTAGCAAATTGAAGTAGGTGAAATAAGCTGTAACATTTCAACACCTCATAAGCAGCTATGCGTCGTGATGTGACATTCGGTTGAGACTTCTCTACATCCGAGCATCTAGTAAATTGAAGCTGGTGAAATAAGCTGTCACATTTCAACACCTCAGAAGCAGCTATGCGGAGTGATGTGACTTTCGGTTGAGACTTCTCTACATCCGAGCATCTAGCAAATTGAAGCATGTAAAATAATCTGTCACATTTCAACACCTTAGAAGCAGCTATGTGGCGTGATGTGACATTCGGTTGAGACTTCTCTACATCCGAGCATCTAGCAACTTGAAGCAAGTGAAATAAGCTGTCACGTTTCAACACCTCAGAAGCAGCTATGCGGCGCGTGATGTGACATTCGGTTGAGACTTCTCTACATCCGAGCATCTAGCAAATTGAACCAAGTGAAATAAGCTGTCACATTTCAACACCTCAGAAGCAGCTATGCGGCGTGACGTGACATTCGGTTGAGACTTCTCTACATCCGAGCATCTAGCAAATTGAAGCAGGTGAAATAAGCTGTCACATTTCAACACCTCAGAAGCAGCTATGTGGCGTAATGTGACATTCGGTTGAGACTTCTCTACATCCGAGCATCTAGCAAATTGAAGCAGGTGAAATAAGCTGCCACATTTCAACACCTCAGAAGCAGCAATGCGGCATGATGTGACATTCGGTTGAGACTTCTCTACATCCGAGCATCTAGCAAATTGAAGTAGGTGAAATAAGCTGTCACATTTAAACACCTCAAAAGCAGCTATGCGGCGTGATGTGACATTCGGTTGAGACTTCTCTACATCCGAGCATCTAGCAAATTGAATCAGGTGAAATAAGCTGTCACATTTCAACACCTCAGAAGCAGCTATGCGGCGTGATCTGACATTCGGTTGAGACTTCTCTACATCCGAGCATCTAGCAAATTGAAGTAGGTGAAATAAGCTGTTTCATTTCAACACCTCAGAAGCAGCTATGCGGCGTGATGTGACATTCGGTTGAGACTTCTCTACATCCGAGCATCTAGCAAATTGAAGCAGGTGAAATAAGCTGTCACATTTCAACACCTCAGATGCAGCTATGCGGAGTGATGTGACATTCGGTTGAGACTTCTCTACATCCGAGCATCTAGCAAATAGAAGCAGGTGAAATAATCTGTCACATTTCAACACCTCAGAAGCAGCTATGCGGCGTGATCTGACATTCGGTTGGGTCTTCTCTACATCCGAGAATCTGGCAAATTGAAGCAGGTGAAATAAGCTGTCACATATCAACACCTCAGAAGCATCTATGCGGCGTGATGTGACATTCAGTTGAGACTTCTCTATATCCGAACATCCGGCAAATTGAAGAAGGTGAAATAAGCTGTCACTTTTCAACACCTCAGAAGCAGCTATGCGGCGTGATCTGACATTCGGTTGAGACTTCTCTACATCCGAGCATCTGGAAAATTGAAGCAGGTGAAATAAGCTGTCACATTTCAACACCTCAGAAGCAGCTATGTGGCGTAATGTGACATTCGGTTGAGACTTCTCTACATCCGAGCATCTAGCAAATTGAAGCAGGTGAAATAAGCTGTCACATTTCAACACCTCAGAAGCAGCTATGCGGCGTGATGTGACATTCGGTTGAGACTTCTCTACATCCGAGCATCTAGCAAACTGAAGCAGGTGAAATAAGATGTCACATTTCAACACCTCAGAAGCAGCTATGTGGCCCGTTATGTGACATTCGATTGAAACTTCTCTACATCCGAGCATCTAGCAAACTGAAGCAGGTGAAATAAGCTGTCACATTTCAACACCTCAGATGCAGCTATGCGGAGTGATGTGACATTCGGTTGAGACTTCTCTACATCCGAGCATCTAGCAAATAGAAGCAGGTGAAATAATCTGTCACATTTCAACACCTCAGAAGCAGCTATGCGGCGTGATCTGACATTCGGTTGGGTCTTCTCTACATCCGAGCATCTGGCAAATTGAAGCAGGTGAAATAAGCTGTCACATATCAACACCTCAGAAGCATCTATGCGGCGTGATGTGACATTCAGTTGAGACTTCTCTATATCCGAACATCCGGCAAATTGAAGAAGGTGAAATAAGCTGTCACTTTTCAACACCTCAGAAGCAGCTATGCGGCGTGATCTGACATTCGGTTGAGACTTCTCTACATCCGAGCATCTGGAAAATTGAAGCAGGTGAAATAAGCTGTCACATTTCAACACCTCAGAAGCAGCTATGTGGCGTGATGTGACATTCGGTTGAGACTTCTCTACATCCGAGCATCTAGCAAATTGAAGCAGGTGAAATAAGCTGTCACATTTCAACACCTCAGAAGCAGCTATGCGGCGTGATGTGACATTCGGTTGAGACTTCTCTACATCCGAGCATCTAGCACACTGAAGCAGGTGAAATAAGATGTCACATTTCAACACCTCAGAAGCAGCTATGTGGCCCGTTATGTGACATTCGATTGAAACTTCTCTACATCCGAGCATCTAGCAAACTGAAGCAGGTGAAATAAGCTGTCACATTTCAACACCTCATAAGCAGCTATGTGGTGAGATGTGACATTCGGTTGAGACTTCTCTACATCCGAGCATCTAGCAAATTGAAGCAGGTTAAATAAGCTGTCACATTTCAACACCTCAGAATCAGCTATGCGGCGGGATGTGACATTCGGTTGAGACTTCTCTACATCCGAGCATCTAGCAAATTGAAGCACGTGAAATAAGCTGTCACATTTCAGCACCTGAGAAGCAGCAATGTGGCGTGATGTGACATTCGGTTGAGACTTCTCTGCATCCGAGCATCTAGCAAACTGAAGCAGGTGAAATAAGCTGTCACAATTCAACACCTCAGAAGCAGCTATGCGGTGAGATGTGACATTCGGTTGAGACTTCTCTACATCCGAGCATCTAGCAAATTGAAGCAGGTTAAATAAGCTGTCACATTTCAACACCTCAGAAGCAGCTATGCGGCGTGATGTGACATTCGGTTGAGACTTCTCTACATCCGAGCATCTGGCAAATTGAAGCAGGTGAAATAAGCTGTCACATTTCAACACCTCAGAAGCATCTATGCGGCGTGATGTGACATTCAGTTGAGACTTCTCTATATCCGAGCATCCGGCAAATTGAAGAAGGTGAAATAAGCTGTCACATTTCAACACCTCAGAAGCAGCTATGCGGCGTGATGTGACATTCGGTTGAGACTTCTCTACATCCGAGCATCTGGCAAATTGAAGCAGGTGAAATAAGCTGTCACATTTCAACACCTCAGAAGCAGCTATGCGGCGCGTGATTTGACATTCGGTTGAGACTTCTCTACATCCGAGCATCTAGCAAATTGAACCAGGTGAATAAGCTGTCACATTTCAACACCTCAGAAGCAGCTATGTGGCGTGATGTGACATTCGGTTGAGACTTCTCTACATCCGAGCATCTAGCAAATTGAAGCAAGTTAAATAAGCTGTCACATTTCAACACCTCAGAAGCAGCTATGCGGCGTGACGTGACATTCGGTTGAGACTTCTCTACATCCGAGCATCTAGCAAATTGAAGCAAGTTAAATAAGCTGTCACATTTCAACACCTCAGAAGCAGCTATGTGGCGTAATGTGACATTCGGTTGAGACTTCTCTACATCCGAGCATCTAGAAAATTGAAGCAGGTGAAATAAGCTGTCACATTTCAACACCTCAGAAGCAGCAATGCGGCGTGATGTGACATTCGGTTAAGACTTCTCTACATCCGAGCATCTAGCAAATTGAAGTAGGTGAAATAAGCTGTCACATATCAACACCTCAGAAGCAGCTATGCGGCGTGATGTGACATTCGGTTGATACTTCTCTACATCCGAGCTGCTAGCAAATTGAAGCAGGTGAAATAAGCTGTCACATTTCAACACCTCAGAAGCAGCTATCCGGCGTGATCTGACATTCGGTTGATACTTCTCTACATCCGAGCATCTGGCAAATTGAAGCAGGTGAAATAAGTTGTCACATTTCAACACCTCAGAAGCAGCTATGTGGCGTGATCTGACATTCGGTTGAGACTTCTCTACATCCGAGCATCTTTCAAATTGATGCAGGTGAAATAAGCTGTCACAGTTCAACACCTCAGAGGCAGCTATGCGGCGTGATGTGACATTCGGTTGAGACTTCTCTACATGCGAGCATCTAGCAAACTGAAGCAGGTGAAATAAGCTGTCACATTTCAACACCTCAGAAGCAGCTATGCGGCGCGTGATGTGACATTCACTTGAGACTTCTCTACATCCGAGTATCTAGCAAATTGAAGCAGATGAAATAAGCTGTCAAATTTCAACACCTTAGAAGCAGCTATGCGGCGTGATGTGACATTCGGTTGAGACTTCTCTACATCCGAGCATCTAGCAAATTGAAGTAGATGAAATAAGCTGTAACATTTCAACACCTCATAAGCAGCTATGCGGCGTGATGTGACATTCGGTTGAGACTTCTCTACATCCGAGCATCTAGTAAATTGAAGCTGGTGAAATAAGCTGTCACATTTCAACACCTCAGAAGCAGCTATGCGGAGTGATGTGACATTCGGTTGAGACTTCTCTACATCCAAGCATCTAGCAAATTGAAGCAGGTGAAATAATCTGTCACATTTCAACACCTCAGAAGCAGCTATGCGGCGTGATCTGACATTCGGTTGGGTCTTCTCTACATCCGAGCATCTGGCAAATTGAAGCAGGTGAAATAAGCTGTCACATATCAACACCTCAGAAACATCTATGCGGCGTGATGTGACATTCAGTTAAGACTTCTCTATATCCGAGCATCCAGCAAATTGAAGAAGGTGAAATAAGCTGTAACATTTCAACCCCTCAGAAGCAGCTATGCCGCGTAATCTGACATTCGGTTGAGACTTCTCTACATCCGAGCATCTGGCAAATTGAAGCAGGTGAAATAAGCTGTCACATTTCAACACCTCAGAAGCAGCTATGTGGCGTGATCTGACATTCGGTTGAGACTTCTCTACATCCGAGCATCTAGCAAATTGAAGCAGGTGAAATAAGCTGTCACATTTCAACACCTCAGAAGCAGCTATGCGGCGTGATCTTACATTCGGTTGAGACTTCTCTACATCCGAGCATCTAGAAAATTGAAGCAAGTGAAATAAGCTGTCACATTTCAACACCTCAGAAGCAGCTATGCGGCGTGACGTGAGATTCGGTTGAGACTTCTCTACATCCGAGCATCTAGCTAATTGAAGCAGGTGAAATAAGCTGTCACATTTCAACACCTCAGAAGCAGCTATGTGGCGTTATGTGACATTCGGTTGAGACTTCTCTACATCCGAGCATCTAGAAAATTGAAGCAGGTGAAATAAGCTGTCACATATCAACACCTCAGAGGCAGCTATGCGGCGTGATGTGACATTCGGTTGAGACTTCTCTACATCCGAGCATCTAGAAAATTGAAGCAAGTGAAATAAGCTGTCACATTTCAACACCTCAGAAGCAGCTATGCGGCGTGACGTGACATTCGGTTGAGACTTCTTTACATCCGAGCATCTAGCAAATTGAAGCAGGTGAAATAAGCTGTCACATTTCAACACCTCAGAAGCAGCTATGTGGCGTAATGTGACATTCGGTTGAGACTTCTCTACATCCGAGCATCTAGAAAATTGAAGCAGGTGAAATAAGCTGTCACATTTCAACACCTCAGAAGCAGCAATGCGGCGTGATGTGACATTCGGTTGAGACTTCTCTACATCCGAGCATCTAGCAAATTGGAGTAGGTGAAATAAGCTGTCACATATCAACACCTCAGAAGCAGCTATGCGGCGTGATGTGACATTCGGTTGAGACTTCTCTACATCCGAGCATCTAGCAAATTGAAGCAGGTGAAATAAGCTGTCACATTTCAACACCTCAGAAGCAGCTATGCGGCGTGATCTGACATTCGGTTGAGACTTCTCTACATCCGAGCATCTGGCAAATTGAAGCAGGTGAAATAAGCTGTCACATTTCAACACCTTAGAACCAGCTATGCGGCGTGATGTGACATTCGGTTGAGACTTCTCTACATCCGAGCATCTAGCAAATTGAAGTAGGTGAAATAAGTTGTAACATTTCAACACCTCAGAAGCAGCTATGCGGCGTGATGTGACATTCGGTTGAGACTTCTCTACATCCGAGCATCTAGCAAATTGAAGCAGGTGAAATAAGTTGTCACATTTCAACACCTCAGAAGCAGCTATGCGGAGTGATGTGACATTTGGTTGAGACTTCTCTACATCCGAGCATCTGGCAAATTGAAGCAGGTGAAATAAGCTGTCACATTTCAACACCTTAGAAGCACCTATGCGGCGTGATGTGACATTCGGTTGAGACTTCTCTATATCCGAGCATCTGGCAAATTGATGCAGGTGAAATAACCTGTCACATATCAACACCTCAGAAGCATCTATGCGGCGTGATGTGACATTCAGTTTAGACTTCTCTACATCCGAGCATCTAGCAAATTGAAGCAAGTGAAATAAGCTGTCACATTTCAACACCTCAGAAGCAGCTATGCGGCGTGACGTGACATTCGGTTGAGACTTCTCTACATCCGAGCATCTAGCAAATTGAAGTAGGTGAAATAAGCTGTCACATATCAACACCTCAGAAGCAGCTGTGCGGCGTGATGTGACATTCGGTTGAGACTTCTCTACATCCGAGCATCTAGCAAATTGAAGCAGGTGAAATAAGCTGTCACATTTCAACACCTCAGAAGCAGCTATGCGGCGTGATCTGACATTCGGTTGAGACTTCTCTACATCCGAGCATCTGGCAAATTGAAGCAGGTGAAATAAGCTGTCACATTTCAACACCTTAGAAGCAGCTATGCGGCGTGATGTGACATTCGGTTGAGACTTCTCTACATCCGAGCATCTAGCAAATTGAAGCAGGTGAAATAATCTGTCACATTTCAACACCTCACAAGCAGCTATGCGGCGTGATCTGACATTCGGTTGGGTCTCCTCTACATCCGAGCATCTGGCAAATTGATGCAGGTGAAATAAGCTGTCACATATCAACACCTCAGAAGCATCTATGCGGCGTGATGTTTCATTCAGTTGAGACTTCTCTATATCCGAGCATCCGGCAAATTGAAGAAGGTGAAATAAGCTGTCACATTTCAACACCTCAGAAGCAGCTATGCGGCGTGATCTGACATTCGGTTGAGACTTCTCTACATCCGAGCATCTGGCAAATTGAAGCAGGTGAAATAAGCTGTCACATTTCAACACCTCAGAAGCAGCTATGTGGCGTGATGTGACATTTGGTTGAGACTTCTCTACATCCGAGCATCTAAAAATTGAAGCAGGTGAAATAAGCTGTGACATTTCAACACCTCAGAAGCAGCTATGCGGCGTGATCTGACATTCGGTTGAGATTTCTCTACATCGGAGCATCTGGCAAATTGAAGCAGGTGAAATAAGCTGTCACATTTCAACACCTCAGAAGCAGCTATGTGGCGTGATGAGACATTCGGTTGAAACTTCTCTACATCCGAGCATCTAGCAAACTGAAGCAGGTGAAATAAGCTGTCACATTTCAACACCTGAGAAGCAGCATTGCGGCGTGATGTGACATTCGGTTGAGAATTCTCTGCATCCGAGCATCTAGCAAACTGAAGCAGGTGAAATAATCTGTCACATTTCAACACCTCAGAAGCAGCTATGCGGTGAGATGTGACATTCGGTTGAGACTTCTCTACATCCGAGTATCTAGCAAATTGAAGCAGGTGAAATAAGCTGTCACATTTCAACACCTCAGAAGCAGCTATGCGGCGCGTGATGTGACATTCGGTTGAGACTTCTCTACATCCGTGCATCTAGCAAATTGAAGCAAGTGAAATAAGCTGTCACATTTCAACACCTCAGAAGCAGCTATGTGGCGTGATGTGACATTCGGTTGAGACTTCTTTACATCCGAGCATCTAGCAAATTGAAGCAGGTGAAATAAGCTGTCACATTTCAACACCTGAGAATCAGGAATGCGGCGTGATGTGACATTCGGTTGAGACTTCTCTACATCCGAGCATCTAGCAAATTGAAGTATGTGAAATAAGCTGTCACATATCAACACCTCAGAAGCAGCTATGCGGCGCGTGATGTGACATTCGGTTGAGACTTCTCTACATCCGAGCATCTAGCAAATTGAAGCAAGTGAAATAAGCTGTCACATTTCAACACCCCAGAAGCAGCTATGCGGCGTGATGTGACATTCGGTTGAGACTTCTCTACATCCGAGCATATAGCAAATTGAAGCAGGTGAAATAAGCTGTCACATTTCAACACCTCAGAAGCAGCTATGCGGCGTGATGTGACATACGTTGAGACTTCTCTACATCCGAGCATCTAGCAAATTGAAGCAGGTGAAATAAGCTGTCACATTTCAGCACCCCAGAAGCAGCTATGCGGCGTGATGTGACATTCGGTTGAGACTTCTCTACATCCGAGCATTTAGCAAATTGAAGCAGGTGAAATAAGCTGTCACATTTCAACACCTCAGAAGCAGCTATGCGGCGTGATGCGACATTCGGTTTAGACTTCTCTACATCCGAGCATCTAGCAAATTGAAGCAGGTGAAATAAGCTGTCACATATCAACACCTCAGAAGCAGCTATGCGGCGCGTGATGTGACATTCGGTTGAGACTTTTCTACATCCGAGCATCTAGCAAATTGAAGCAGGTGAAATAAGCTGTCACATTTCAACACCTCAGAGGCAGCTATGTGGCGTAATGTGACATTCAGTTGAGACTTCTCTACATACGAGTATCTAGCAAATTGAAGCAGGTGAAATAAGCTGTCACATTTCAACACCTCAGAAGCAGCTATGCGGCGCGTGATGTGACATTCGGTTGAGACTTCTCTACATCCGAGCATCTAGCAAATTCCTTATGTTGAGGTGAGCTTTTACAGAGTCTTCAAAACAACTATTTTTGTTTATAAAAATATTATTCTATATAATTAGGTGCTTTGTATTATAAATATTTTTGAATCATCAGTTAACTTTGTTGAAATGCATCTAAAACACTTTTCAAAAAGAATTATGATTGGTCAAAGATTCTAAAAATGATGATAAATAACTTGACCTCTTTTAATTACTAAACTATATTTTGATATACTCTATATGTGTCATTGGAATATTAGAACATTATATGTAATTAAAATGGGTCCCAGCCCACAAAACTACATTGTTCTAACATTAAGTGGGTTTTAAGTACATTATTAAGTATATCATATCATTATTATATTTTATTATATTATTAAGTATATTAGTAATTAAATTCAAGCAGCTGTTTTAATTGATAACAAAATTCATGACAGTTGATTTGTCCCTACATAGAATGAAGCATGTGGGTTAATTCTTTTCTTTTAACACAGCAAAAATTATTAATCGATGATAATAGTATTAGTTGGTAAATTGTTAAGATGCTTTGTTTTCAGACATGAAGAAACTTATGATCTCAAGTTCTAAATATTAGATGGTATATATATATATATACTTAAAGAGAATAAAATGTGGATGTGCAATGATATAAAAGTTAACATTAAATTCATTCATTTATAAGGCTCCTGGTTAGGAGGACAGCGTTAATAATCGGATATGGAGAAACAAAAGAAACTATGCCACCCTATTACCTTACACAATGAAAAAATACAGCAAAATACGTTTTTTAAGGAGTTTACATTTATAACAAAGAATCATGTTACTGAATATTTGAGTTTTATGTAATTCAACAGATTCAGACATCTTCATAACACAATCTTAACTTTAGTATACCTAAAATAAATTTTTATTGGCCGAAACATAATCCCAATACGTGTTTGTTCCGTTACAGAAATATAAAAACCTATACAGTGGAAAAATATTACTACAAATTACATAAAACGGCTCGTTAAAGTGTAAGAATGTTGAATATTATTAGTAACCCTCAGAGTAACAACAAATGATATTTAAATATAATTTGTTTTATTCATGAATACATTTAATATAAAAGCTTTCTGGATTGATTGTAAGATTAACTGCTGAACGTGAAATAACTTTCACATTCACAGATTTTGCAAGGTTACCGTAAACAAATATGAAGAGAAATTAATTTATTCTTTTATTTGTTCATAACAAGTTATAAATATGTATAGTTAATTATTCTACTAAGTATCGTGTTAGTTTTTCTGTTACCCAGGTGTGAGGGGAAGTAATATTAAAGCCCAAGATTAATTAATTATAAACGCATGTATTGCTGCCCTGCAATATTAATAGGACAGCTTATCGGCGTTGCTCATGATTTGTTGTGGATATTTTGTAAAAATGAGAGATTCTTAGTTCATAGTTTTAATAGAATGAAGCCCCAAAAGGAAATTGTATGATATTTCTTCTGAAATCAAAATACATTAGCGCCTGACTTTTGTGTATTGTTTACAACTGTCAGCTAACCTAATTTTTCCCCTGTCGTTTATTACCGCGTCTAACCTACTTCGTTTCTACATTCCTTAACTTCGACATTCCTCGAGTCTTTACATTGGTTTTCCTTCGGTTATGAAAAATGGTTTGACTCCTGCTCAGTATAACTTTAGAGTCTGGTATAAAGTGGAGTCTGTAATATTATTTTCTCAAGTCTTTTACATGCGAGAAATCTATCAAATAAACATACAATTGTTAATCAAAACTGAAGAAGATTATTATGTTATCTGGTATGATTGAATTACTACCATAAATTTTATTGAAACTATCATTATTCAATACTTTAGCTAATTTTAAATTAAAACTTTAAATGGCCAAATATGTTTGGATCCGCAGTGGTTCTTATTTTAGAAACAAGTTATTGACGCTATTTTAAACTCAGATGGAAATACAATGGTGAATTGGAGAAGTTGAGGTTTTTGGGTCTTCCAAACATAAGCACTACTCTGTTATATTTATACAGCAGTATGTTTATTGAATATTTTAGACAGGACTGCTGTTAACTTCAATATGCTATGAGTTGTTATTTTCGTAACCTACATTATATTTACTGTAGACAGAAAAAAATATCTTCCAATTGGAATAAAAAGGTCAGTTCAAACTATGAATTATTTTTGTCAGTAATCCAAATTTTATAAATAAACCTGTCGACTAACGTAACAATACTTGCAATATTATGCACATTTGTACCATTATATTATGCAATATTATACCATTGAGAGCTATCACTCACCCCACTCTCTTATCAAGTCACGTCTGAACATTATTAGGGACGTAATAGTTCTGATTGTCGGTTCCCGGTTACGTTAGTTTTAGGTCTAAAGCATGTAAAGTCTAATCAATGTGCCATTTAGGTGTCCTGAATAAAAACCTCATCGATATCAGCCAGGAGAAGTTACAATAAATATACAGCTAAACCTTTACAGCAAAAACCATTTAAACCCCATTTAAGTGCAAATTTGGAGTGGTAACTCCAAAAGCTAATTGCTTTCTATCTCAATTAAGAAAATTTGACTTTGATATATAAACTAAAGATTCGTCGAATAAGTTTCAAAATAGTGCGTTTTTTATTTTAATTACGATAAATTATGATTAAGCTACATTAAATGTAATCTCATTTTGTATATAGTATATAAATGCTCTTTATACCATAATCGATTAAGTATTATACATGAATAAAACTTCACTTTTGGCTTTGTAACATAGCTTTTGTATTATTTTAGACCGAGCACTTTAAAGTAGATAAGTGAGAAGATAATATTTATAACTGTAACTACATATTCCGTTTATCACCACCTACTGTAGAGCGTAACCGTCATCATTATTACTTTTAAGTACTGGACATACTTTATAAATATCCTGAACATAGTGGCCAAAGGTCTAGGCTACTATCCATCACTTAACACCATTTACTGTTAGACATAACGTAACTAATTAAAATAGCAAATCATTTCAAACACGCAGACAACTATTTATACTTATCCTCTACCCGAAAAACTTTGCAAAAACTGAGATAACTAAAGTGCTTTGACTTACGGTTCTACCTGTTTCGGATTGAAGAAATACTTTTAAAACAAAGTTATGCTCACAGGATAAAAGGGAAACTGTTAGTGTTGTTTATATAAAAAAAATAACTTAGTATAATTCTATTCACCGTGAAATACAGTGGAGGCCAGGAATACATTGTACTTAAATTTTATATTTTTCTCCAAAATATGGAAGTATTAAAAATATTGTTTCTTGTTAATAACAAATAATTACAAGGAAGAATATTTTAAAAGCTTTTGAGTTTGGTGTTAGATAATTATTTTTTTTGTGAATTTCGTTTGATCTAATTGCCATTAAACCCTAAACACAAACCCCATGATCATTTGGCTTTTAGATGTGCGGTTGACTATTGCTGCCAAACAAAACGACGCTATTTACCGTGGAGAGACCGCCGAGAGCCATGGTGGGCTCCGGGGCAAATTACTGGGCAAGGGCCCCCTCCCACCACCACATAATGTAGCATAATCTGTTTTTTTGCCTACAAACTCTTCATATGTTATATTAAAACGAGTTCGCACGCAGCACGCTGACGTGAGGGAAGTGAATTTCCACATAAAAACTTTTAAAACTCAAAATAAGCGTAAAACATACATTTTTCCAATTTTTATTGAAATCTGAAAACATTGATTTTTTGGCTGTTCTGATACTCCTGGTTTAATTTACTTGCAAAGCTGGGAATACAATTTTGCTCATTATAAGGTTAGGAGGAGGTCCAAACAGGCTTGAAAGTAGGCGTGAGGTTGCTGGGGATGTTAAAAGTACTCTAACAAAGGAATAACAGGATTTTTTTGTGTAAAACCCCCATAAGACAACGTACTGTGTTTAGTCGATACACAGTTGCTTTAATAACTCGGTAAATATTTATGCTAGAATGACGAGAGAGGGCTTAAAACTTTCGCCTTTCTAATTCCCATCTTTTTAAATGCATTGACTTTACATGTGGGGCTTTTATGACCCTTTTTGGGCCCAAAAACTCGAAATTTGAAAGATTAATCCCAAAAAAAGGTGTTTAGAGTTTTCCGATTGTTTTGCCCAACAAACTTGTCCAACTGATTACAGAAAGGAACGTCCCTACCAAATTTGAAGTAAATCGGACAAAAAATGCGACCACTAGAGTGCAAACACACACATATATATATATATATGTCTATATATATATGTATATATATATATGTCTATATATATGTATATATATATATGTCTATATATATGTATATATATATACAATTTTGAACGACCCCCAAAACGTATTCAGGGGGTCACGTTAGGAACTTCTATGGTGGTCCCGGGCTTCAGTTTCACCGTGCGGGTCATGCTAATAGTTCACTTTCCAAAGGAAATTCACTAATGAGTACTTATTAGGTAGAAAACATGGTTGTAAAGAATCGTAATTTCTTTGTGAATTGCTTCAGTTTTGATCTTGACCAATTATTGGTGTAGCAGATGTTAAAATTCATTATTCTTAAATACTAGATCCAACACCGCACTAGATATTCGATCAATCTTAATCAAATAAAAACTAGCAAATCAGTAAACTACGCTAATGCAGACCATTACTACAAAATTTAATTGCATTGTACAGATTTATTGAATCGTCCAAATCACGGCAGAACGAATTGCAGTTGTGTCATAGACTACAGTAGTTAGTCTATGGTTGTATAAACGTGTAAGCGACCGGGTGTACAGCGGCAGCGGGATCGCCTTCCGTTGTGACGTCACACCAGAGCAGCACGGCCTGTATTTTGTCAAGTGCGGCCTTGCTAGAACACGTCTTAAACCTTTAACCCCGTTTAAAGATTTGTGAAAGTGTGCAACACAAAACATTCACCTTAAAAAACGACGAGAAAAGTACAACTAAGCTGTCATAAAGTACAGTGTGTATATCAAAAGTGTAACTCCTTTTACCTTTTCGTTATGGAAGAAAGTAGGCATAAACTTTGAGAACAAAACGAAAAAGTCAAAAACACATGTTACATTGTTGTTTATAATCTATTATTTTGTTTGCTCAATTCTTAGTTTTGCATTATCATAATTTTATTTTATTAAACTTATTAAATAAAAACTAGGACTACACACTGATTTATAAACAAATTGGCTATAGTTGTGGTTGGTGGATGTAACTGATGAAAACATGTTGTACGAATAGAAATCGTTTATTATATTTATCATGGCTAGCAATACATTGGGTGAAAAAATACCCAAAGCTGATTTTGTCAGCTAAATTAACTTGAGGCAAAGTCATAAAAATACTCTCACAACACTTTTCTGGCCTTTTTCAGCAAATGTTCGAATTATTTGCCTATCTGCTGGTCGATAACACAATTTATTTCTTATGAGGTAGGCTGGCCGTGGGGGCCCGTGAGATGCGCTGTGATCTCCCTAGGTCTTCCGACTCCACAAAGCTTAGCTTTTATATTTTGACCCATCCGCCGATCAGAATAACTTCCTCTGTTTCACAATATTAAAATTATTCGTCACTGTGAACGAATAATAAAACTCTTAACCTAGGCCTTCAAAAAACAATCTGAAATTATAATTCTTCGTTTTATTATCATGCGACTAGCAGTCAGTACTCTCTAAGGCTGCCGGGCCCCCCTGGGCTCGGACCCCGGGGATTTTGCCCCCCCTCTCGTCGGGCCTGACCGTGGATCATTTGTCTCATGGCGTTATCTTTTAGTTCCATTAATGTTGTGCGACTATCAATAAAGCTTTGCTCATGAGAGGTTGGTTACAAAAATAGATTAATGAACCATTTTAAATATTCCTTACAACTATCATTTACTGTAATTATTCTATAGTTTTATGGAGCACTCGTTTTCAGATTATGTCCATATAATACTATTTAAGAACTCATTAAATTATAGGAAGGAAAACATGCATAATACATGTGATATTTGAACAGCATGAGTTGTTAGAAATGTGACAACTTGAAATTTGAAAGATTAGTCCCCAAAAAAGGGGTTTAGAGTTTTCCGATTGTTTTGCCCAACGAACTTGTCCAACTGATTATAGAAAGGAACGTCCCTACCAAATTTGAAGTTAATTGGACAAAAAAAAAATATATATATATATATATATATACAATTTTGAACGACCCCCCAAAACGAGTTCAGGGGGTCACGTTAGGAACTTCTATGGTGAATCCCGGGCTTAAGTTTCACCGTGCGGGTCATGCTAATAGTTCACTTTCCAAAGGAAATTCACTAATAAAGTACCAAATGGTATAGTAACATAAAGTATTATATATTCACTATTTAGGTTAAGATTTAGGGTCACGATCTTCCCATTGCAAAGAAGCATCAGTCGAAAATGGTGAATAATTTTAATTGATTTAATGTTAAATTCGTTTAACTTTTTCAAGATATGCTCCAAAACAGTCATATACATGTTTTGCTTCATACTAAACCAAGAAGGTTGCTAGCTATTTGGGGTTTCCAGAAAATCCCACTTTATTTAATCTTGAAATATAAGTAATGTGTTATTATTCTAAGGAGCTAATGTTAGGACTTTACTTCGAGGGTGATATTTGAGAGGAAAGGGGACTTACGTTCAGTTGAAACACAGTAAAATGAGTTGGTCACACTGAGTGTTTTTTTTGTTTCTTTTAGCGAATTTCCCTTATAGGGAAGAAGCTATTACCGTAGGTCTCATGGTAAGACTTAAGCCCGAGACCATGACAACTTTTTTTTATATCCCCAGATGACTAAAACACTATTCATTAAAATTTATATGTATATATATATATATATATATATATATATATATATATATATATATATATATATATATATATATATATATATATATATATATATATGTGTGTGTGTGTGTGTGTGTGTGTGTTTGTGTTTGTGTGTGTGTGTGTGTGTGTGAGTGTGTGTGTGTGTGTGTGTGTGTGTGTGTGTGTGTGTGTGTGTGTGTGTGTGTGTGTGTGTGTGTGTGTGTGTGTGTATGAATGCGATAACTGGAGTAAAAAATGTCCGATTTCGATGAAATTTAGCTCAAATGTGTAAAGTGACATTTATAACGTTAAGTTCGAAAACCATAAAAATCGGACAATGGGAAGGGGGTTTATGGGGGTTTTAAATTTTCCAAAAATCAGTTTTTTGCATTTTTTACCCTAAAATTTTTAAAACACAATTTTGGTTTAGACCATGTTATAGAGCTTAAAAAACAAATAATATGGTATTTTGAATTATTAAGCTAGGTTAAATGATTGCGGAGAAAATCCAAAAAAAGCTCATAAATCTCCTATGTTATTCTTATGGTAAAAAGGTTTTTGGCTTTTCCTAAGTTAATTTTAATGTAAACTTCACATTTGCTTTTACCAATCAACTAAGCTCCCCAAAACAATTATTTTGGTGTTTAAATTGTGATTCTACGTCCAACCATTGCAGAGATATTCAAAGTGCTAAACACAGTACGTTGGCCAATGTTATCCTTATGGAGAATAAATAAAATTTGATATCTCCATTATTACTGAATGTATTGATGAAACTTGGCATGTGGCGTCACGTAGTACTTTGGTGTATTGATATTTGAAAAAAAAGGTTTTTTCTTCATAATCCCCGTAGCAGCGAACCTGCGTACTCAGCCCCCATGTTATTCTTATGGAGAATAAGTAAAATGTAATTACTCCCTTAATTATGAACATAAATTCATAAAACTTGGTATGTGGCTTCACCTTGATGAGTTATATTGATATTTGCATAAAAACCCATTTTTTGTTCCTTGTTACAGCAAACCTGCTTTCTCAGCCCCAATGTTATTCTTATGGAGAATAATTAAAATGTTATATAGTGCTTAATTATGATTGAATATTGATGAAACTTGTTATGTGGCTTCACCTAGTTAAATAATATTTACATTTGCATAAAAAACAATTGTTTCTGTTCCTTGTTTCAGCAAACCTAAGTACGCATCACCAATGTTACTCTTATGGAGAATAATTAAAATTGCATATATCACTTTTATGTGAATATATTTTTATGAAACTTGGTGTTTGGCTTTATATGGTATTAAGACATATATTATACATTGGAAATTCGCTGAGTACGCAGGTTTGCTGCTACGGTTTTTTTAGATATGTTAATATTAGTCTGTTGTATGGACAGAACATTTAAAAAGTAATACTGTTGATGTTGCTGTTTTAGCGAATTTCCCCTATAGGGAAGAAGCTACTATCGTAGGTCTCATGGTAAGACTTAAGCCCGAGACCATGATAACTTTTTTTGAGGTCCCCAGGTGCCAAAAACACTTTTCGTCCAAATTTATATATATGCACAGATGTGTGTCCGTTAACACGATATCTTGAGTAAAACCACTTCCGATTTTGATGAAATTTGGCTCAAATGTGTAAAATAACATACATGACTTTAATTTCGAAAACCAGACGAATCGGACTATGGGAAGGGGGGTTTATGAGAGATTTAAATTTTCCAAAAAATAATTTTTTTGCATTTTTCACCCTAAAATTTTTAAAAACTTAATTTTGGTTTTGACCATGTTATAGAGGTTAAAAAATATAGTATTTTGAATTATTAACGTAGGTTAAGTAGTTGCGGAGAAAATCCAAAAAACCTACTCATAAAATCACCCATATTAATCTTATGGGAAAAATGTATTTGGCTTTTCCTCAGTTTATTTTAATGTAAACTTCACATTTGCTTTTACTAATCTGTTCAGTTCCACAAAACAATCATTTTGGTGTTTAAATTGTGATTCTACGCCCAACCGTTGCTAAGATATTCAAAATGCTAAACACAGTGCGTTGTCCAATGTTATCCTTATGGAGAATAAATACATTTTGTTATCTTGATTATTTATGAATATATGTTGATGAAACTTTGTACGTGGCTTCATGTAGTACTGGTATATTGATATTTGAACAAAAGATTGAGTTTTTGTTGATTATTCCCGTAGCAGCAAACTTGCGTACTCAGCCCCCATGTTATTCTTATGGAGAATAAGTAAAATGTAATGACTTCCTTAATTATGAACATAAATTAATAAAACTTTGTATGTAGCTTCACTTGGTTGATTTTTATTGATAATTATATAAAAACCAATTTTTGCTGTTCCTTGTAGCAGCAAACCTGCTTTCTCAGCCCCCAGAATGTTATATAGCGCTTATTTATGATTGAATATCAATGAAACTTGGTATGTGGCTTCGCATAGTTAAATTCTATTTATATTTGCATAAAAACCAATGATTTGTGTTACTTCTTTCAGCAAACCTACGTACTCATTACCAATGTTATTCTTATGGATAATAATTAAAATCGCTTATATGTGAATATACTTTTATGAAACTTGCTATGCGGATTTATGTGGTATTAAGACATATGTATATATGTATTTTCGTTATGTATCATGAGAAAATAAACATATTCTATTCTATTCTATTCTATTCTATATATTATGCAATGGAAATTCGCTCAGTACGCGGGTTTTCTGCGACGGGGGTATTTTTAGTATTGTACTATGCAATACTGGCAGATCTTTAAACATTTTGTTTCCAGTAAAACACAGAATACAAATAATTTCGTCTGTAGTAAATTTATAAATCTATTTAAGTATAATATAAAATGTGTCATGTTATATATTGCCTATTATATTTTCATTATTAATCAAATCAGCAAATGGAAATGTCCCAAATTACAAGTAAAACTGAGATAAAATATTATCAGTTTACAATAAGTATATATCTTAAGATATGACTACGTTAACAGTATACTGAGTAAAACATGAACTAGGGTGGAATACAAACCCCTTTTTGGAAGACTGAGCGTTTTTTTACAAGCGATATCAATTTTGATAATATTTAAATGTTTCATTCATAGCTTGTTTGGTCCGAAGACAACGCCCATTAATCTCCCTGACAAGACAGAATATCCTCCCGGTTGAGAAATAAATCTCTTTTGTCACTTTGGACATTTTTATTTGGAAAAACATCGATTTGAATCGTCAACAACAGTCATTATAATTTGTTAAACTATAAATTTTTCAAAAAGGTTAAGTTGAGTTTTCACCCCCGAATTATTAAGTAATGTGTTTTATTTAGATTAAGCTTATGCAACTGAACAAACATGTTACTTTGTAATATTCAAATCCAATTAAACAGCAGGGAGGGAATTAATACCGTCTTAAAAATGTTCGTTTGGTTACATAATTCAATTTGCGAAACCTATAATACAGATTTTCTTGCTGGACGCAGCAAATGAGTGCATTCCGTCGGTGTATATTACATGCCTAGTGGGATATTGGAGAAGTAGTTAATTGCTATTTGTGATGTACAATGAAAAATATACTTTAACTCAACGGTTTTATGGTGTAATAAAACTCCAACGAAACTGAATAATATAGAAAACCGATTAGTCAAAATTAAAACTTGATATATAATACTGTACATTGTTCCTTAAATATCGTAAAAAAAATTGAAACTATGTAAAATAGTTTTTAAAGATACATACCAGCATACAGCTAAAAAATGTTAAAACTATACAATATTTGTACACAACTTTTACTACGTCTGCCCGAGAGAGCAGTTGTTTTCACACTCGATATACGTCGCAAAACAGGTGATTCCCGTGTTCATTTTACTTTGTACACTCTCGATTTACTTTGCGTACTCCAGTGTTTCAACTTAAGAACACAAAAATAGTCAAAAACAGTATGCAGGTAACGATGTTTATGCATGATTTATGTTGGCAACACTGGATAATAAACATCTGATCTATTTTTGTTGTTCCCGAACAACATAAACATAACCTGTATTTTGTTTTAGTTTAATTAAAGTGTGTTTCATAAAAAAGTGTACATAAATTGTGAGTAGGCCAAGTTATGTTACTATTACTTCAATCAGGTATAGGCCTAGTATGTCTAGTAGCAGCCTTCTTCTAAAAAAATGGATAAATATAATTTAAACGCTTTATTCTAACTCTAGGAAATACCTCATAAATATTAAACATATCATACGTATAATCAATATTTGGCACTCGTAGGCAAATTTAATATGCAACTCGTGCGCAAGGTGACTTTGCTGCGCTCTAAAGAAACTATTCCGCACTCGCCTACAGCTCGTGCGTAAACACTTCTCTCGAGTGCAGCAAAGTGGCACCTTGCGCAATTGTTGCATAAATAACTATTACCAAACAGATGGGCTACAACGAGTTTTTTACGTAATAATGCTATCAAACCCCACAAAACTATACACTTGATTACTTTTAACTGCCGGTAATCAGATCCCCAGTAATTTCTCAAGTTGAATATGCCTTTAAAATATGAACCATTATTAGTCTCATCACGATTGTTTAACAACTGATTTTATTTCAGAGATCAGATAGCAATTTATCTTGAAGCGAAAACTAATTTCCTTTCATTCCGTCAGATACTGTATCAGAATATCTATTCTTGGATAATTTACTGTAACTTATTTTTGTAGCAACAAAACATTATCTTTCGAAAAATAGTTTAAAATTTTTATTTAACATTAGCTAAAATAGCAGATTTAAAATAACCTTAAATACTTATTGACAAATATCGTCTAAAATAAGTTGAGTCCAGAACAAATCGATAATTTGTAATGTAATGGCAATGAAGGTTGTATTTTTGTATGAAATGTTGATTAGGTTGTAATTAAAGCTTTTAACCTTTGTGTTTTGCTAAACTTGTCATCGCTTTTTACATAATATTGGACACAGTACAAATACTGTACGAAATCCGATTATATAAAAAATTAAATTCTAAATTACAAAAAAGACTTGAGAAAATTAATAGTAATTATAAAGACAAAATGATAAAGGGTATTCTTGAATAAAGGGTAAATCCAGTATTTTTTGGTGAGGCGCGCAAAGAGTATGGAATAACCCTGGAGGTTTAAGAAGGCATAAAAATATTAAATAAATTGTTTGTTACAGTTTTCCAAATTATGTTTAATTCTTATACACATAGTCATTTAATGCGAAACCTAAATCTTTGATGGATATAAATTACACTCACTTTAAAAATTTAAATTCTATAATAAAATAGCTTAGTACGTATTAATTTATGATTCATGAATTGAATTTATGATTCATTAATTTATGATTTATTTATGATTCCTAATCTAAGAAAAAAATAAACTTGAAAGTGAATAAATTGTAAAATTAAGATACTGCCATAGTATTGAGTTAGAATTCAGGGTGAAAGTTGACGTAATCTGAGTTTACTTACTTGCATTATCTTTTAAAATTATTTTCAAAATACTTATAGAGTAGTATTGATATAAATACGTTTGTAGAACGCTTTTAATTTATAGTAAAAATCTATTGAAAAGTAATGTTTGTCATCGCTCAATAAAAATATAGATTCTTTGAATTTGACAAATAGGGAACGTTAAATCAAAATGTCATAAACACTTTTTTTAATGTTCGTATTCATTTTAGATATCTTATGAAGAAACCGATTTCTCAAAAAGTTTACTATGTTTTCCAAAAAGGTTGATCTACTGTATAAAGTGTGTTCTGAACCACGAGCAATATTATTAATACGTAGCTAAGACCCGTTGCTGATGGTTGGGAATCGAACTCGGCGTCTCGTGGACTGACGCTACGCGAAACCAGATCGAACCCAACAGATAATAATACAAATTATTTAATTAGTTCCCGATGAGAACCATTGTACCAGCCCGAACCATATAGTTGATAAGCTGTTTGGAAAAACTATTTACTATTTGTCTTTATAACGACAATTAAAAACTTGAATAGCAATTAAGAAATATTAAATTTAAATAATTTAATATTAAATTAAAAATACTAATTTGCTTGAACCCCGTATGTTGAGCTACTGACGATCAATGTTTACAACTTCAGTGACGCTACCCAACTTTTGTAGTATTTATCGTATGAGATCATGTAAAAACGTTAGTTAGCAATTAGTAGAGGATGAGCCAAACCCAGATAAGAATATTTCTGGTCACCATGGCAAGTAATCAGGTCCTGCCTGATTCATGGATAATTTCCTTAATTGGAATGAGTAATTTATACCAATAAGTGATTGAACTTTTTTCACGGTGTATCAGTAAATTGGTGATATTAGTGCCAATATTTTTGGCAGTTTATTGTAATATTCAGACAATTAGAAACTTTATTCCCCACCACATCTTCAGAGGTAAATAATGAGCATTATTGCAGATCAGGAAGGTACACGTAACACATAACACATGGCGTTACGATTACACTCCCGGCAGAGCTAGACCAGAGAGTTAATGACACATGACGTTACGATTACACTCCCGGCAGAGCTAGACCAGGGAGGTAATGACACATAACGTTAAGATTACACTTCCGGCAGAGCTAGACCAGAGAGTTAATGACACATGACGTTACGATTACACTCCCGGCAGAGATAGACCAGGGAGGTAATGACACATAACGTTAAGATTACACTCCCGGCAGAGCTAGACCAGGGAGGTAATGACACATAACGTTACGATTACACTCCTGGCAGAGCTAGACCAGGGAGGTAATGACACATAACGTTAAGATTACACTCCCGGCAGAGCTAGACCAGGGAGGTAATGACACATAACGTTACGATTACACTCCCGGCAGAGATAGACCAGGGAGGTAATGACACATAACGTTAAGATTACACTCCCGGCAGAGCTAGACCAGGGAGGTAATGACACATAACGTTACGATTACACTCCCGGCAGAGCTAGACCAGGGAGGTAATGACACATAACGTTACGATTACACTCCCGGCACAGATAGACGAGGGAGGTAATGACACATAACGTTAAGATTACACTCCCGGCAGAGCTAGACCAGGGAGGTAATGACACATAACGTTACGATTACACTCCCGGCAGAGCTAGGCCAGGGAGGTAATGACACATAACGTTACGATTACACTCCCGGCATAGATAGACCAGGGAGGTATTGACACATAATGTTGCGATTACACTCCCGACCAGCGAGCACATAATAGAATTGTACTTTGTATTATGTGCTCGCTGCTCCCGACAGAGCTCAATCAGCTATTCCAATTGCAATTACAACAATCAAAGTTTTCACAACATAGAATTATTGTTGTTTTGATGCTAATATAACCTTAACTTGCAATGCCAGTTAGTTGAAAAGATTAGTGTTTAATTTTTCCAATCCTGTTTGTTCTTTGTGAACAGTTAGTGTACGCGCCTCTAGCAGTAGGAGACGGAACGTCTTCGGGCGTTTAACGCACTCGTGCTTTCAAACATCATCCTCACGCTGTAATGACGATCTTACGGGTGCGTAAATGTCCTTATTTAGGTGCGTAGATCTATTACATTCCAAATCAGGCAAAATATATATCCCCTTCTGATAATAAATTTTGAATACAGTTGAATGCTTCTAAAGAAAAAATATTCACCGTTCATTGTTGTTATAAATGTTTTACTTTTCATAAAAATCCTTATCATTAACTAATTTACTCCATACCTGTTTTGCCTAGGTAGCAGTTGGGTTGGAAAATGGTTATACGGTTAAAATTATTAATTTATTAATGTAAATTTCATGTACAATATTCGATAATAGCAAAATAAAAAATCAACTGGAAAACAAATGGTGTTTATTATATATGTTTGTGAGCACAATAACCATATTTAAAAAATTGTACTAAAATAAAATATATATATGTTTTCTAATAATTATATTTCACTGTATTGAGCAGAAGCAGTAACATGTAGCGTAGCTTGGGCTGGGGCTGTAATTGTGGCTTTTCCCATCCTTCAAACCGACCGCGACGCGACGTTTAAAACTACACAACTAAGCATGAAGTTTAAACTAGTTAAGATTTTTATTGTTTATTTAATTTTTTTTGGCATGAATTTTATTATTTTGTAGTGTATTTATGAATTCAATTGTTTTAGAGGCAAATTTATACAGCCCATTGTTGACTGAAGCTTTTGCCTGTAGAAATACGAGTATTTTGCAATATGTAATGTGACATAATATATTTCCTGCCAATACAAATGACGATAAACTATCTATCTAAGAAAATAATTTTAAATTTTGTTTTCTATCCAACAATCTAGTTTTTATTTAAATTTATTGTTATTATACGTTTTAGCGAATTTCCCCTATAGGAAAGAAGCTATTACCGTAGTCGGCATGGTAAGATCTAGGCCTGGGACCATGATAACTTTTCGTTTTGAGGTCCCCAGACCCCAAAAACACCATTCGTTCGATACTGTATATATATATATATATATATATAAATATAAATATATATATGTGTCCGTGAGCACGACAACTCTCGTAAAAATTATCCAATTTTTATGAAATTCGGTATAATCGTGTAAAGCAACATTTATGACTTTAAGTTCGAAAACCAGCCAGATCGCTCTATCCGAAGGGGTATTTTGGGGGGGTTTTGTACCCCAAAAATGGGTATTTTGAATTTTGTACATATAATTTTTGAAATTGTCAAATTTTAGTTTTTACCATTGGAATCAGCTTAAGAAAACACACAATTTGGTATTTGCATCATTCCTCTACGTCAATTGGTACCCGAAGTATTGCAAGTGCTAAACACAGTACGTTGTTTAATGTTATTCTTATGGAGGAAAAGAAACATTTTATATTTCGCCTATTTATGAACGAATACTGACTAAACTTCATCTGGTCGTGTTCTATTGATATTTGCTCAAAATAATAATTTTTTCCAAAGGCTTCCGTAGCAGCAAATCTGCATACTCAGCCCCATGTTATTCTTATGGGTAATAACTAAATGCTATGTCTCCCTTAATTATAAACATAAATGAATAAAAACTGGTATATGTCTTCACCTAGTTGAGTTATATTGATATTAGCATAAAACCCCATTTTTTGTCTTCCTTGATACAGCAAACCTGCAAACCTGTTATTCTTATGGAGAATAATTAAAATTGTATATAGTGCTTATTTGTAAATATATTTTTATGAAACTTGGTAAGTGGCCTTATGAAGTATTAAGACATTTATATCTCCATTGGAAATCCACTGAGTATGCAGGTTTGCTGCTACGGGGTATTTTTTTTTAGCCTTATTTTATTCATTATTTTTATTTTTAAAATTAGTTGATTTTTTATTATTTGGTTTGTGAAACCTTTATTTAAACTTATTTTTGAACAGAATTTCATTACAAATAGTCAACGATATTTTTATTCACGGCATTCTGTGTATTTAGTAGTAATCAACAATAAAACTAACTTTGTGTATTTAAAATATTTAATTTTTGAAAGAAAAGTGCACACATTATTAATTACGGTTAGTTACTTATTTAAAAGGTTAGCGGAAATATGTTTAAAACATAGAGTTAAAGACAAACTATATTTAAAATCAAGAACCTGGCTGGGCAGCGTATCTGCTGGGCTACATCTGAAAATTTTAAACAAATCGGTCGGATAAAGTGACCAGACTGACTAACTTTAACATTTTAATGACATTTTTCCTTCCTCAATATTCAATATTTCATTGCATTCTATTTTACCTGATAAGGAAGGCCTTGTACTTGAGAAACTACTTGAACAACATGAAGAATCTCCATTGTCACATACATGGAATTAGCTATTCAAATTGGTTGCTTAGTTTTTGTTCAATGCACATGTAGACTCATTGAAAGTGCATTGATCTTTATAAAACGTTTTATAAACTTTTTAAACGTATACGAAAATGAGAGTTATAAATGGCGTTACAAATAATAACAAAATTGACACTTTTAACCAAGTGATTCTCAATACAAATAACTCTTTTACAGAATAACTGTTATGATTGCTGTTTAAATAAATACAAAGATAATACTGATAAACAACATAATAATTGATTTTACATATTTTAGTTATGAACAAGAAAGGTTACAATATTTGAAGGAACATTTTTATCTCAAATTTCTGCGTTTCTTAACTCTGTCAATTAAGTTAGTATAAGACAGTAATTGAATCAAAATGTATGACTGACAGAAGTTAGATTTATAATCTAGTAGCTTGACATTGGATGGACTTCGACAAATTGGTTAGTTAGTTTATAACATAGTATAAAGGATAATAATTTATAACTCTAAAACTATTACACTCAACCTAGAAATGAATCCACAAACCCAGTTCTCCAGTGAAATATTAGCATCTAAATTAGTTCCGCAATGATGTTTGGAGCAGCTCATTCCTTTATGACGGATCTGTTAAGCAGAATAAAATTGTTTTGTTTTGCTTGAAGATAGTTTTTTACCTTTTTTTAGTTTAAAATTGGTCCAATAATAAAGTTTTCAAAAATAAAATAAATTTTTAAGATCCGAATTGCCCGGAAGGAATGCTACTACGACTATATGACAGACAGTGTCACCCAAAAGGACTGTGATGAAGGTGGGAAGTTTTAAGATACCAATCCTTTAGTTAAGTAATATTAAAGCTACTTTCAAAAATAATAATTGCACGTTTATGTTTTATAATGTAAGGTCATCTGAAATGGAACTTCTCATTCGAGAGCACAATAAGGTAACTGAAAGCAAAAATATTCAATACACGGGTAATAGATGTATTAAAGAGACAAACATTTAAAGTTCACTACAAATGTTATTATTTCAAATGCAGTCATGAAGCCAGTTTTTTACGCATGCTGTTTGGATCGCATTTGCTTTAGACTGTGACAACATAAACATTGTTCATTGGGATAGTCGATTTGGATGTCGCGGTCGGAAACCACCTGTCCCTGTCAGATGCCCTTCGACGGCACATCGCGATGCAGTTGCACACAGCCCACCCCGTTCAGGTCAGTTGTTGTTGTGTCGCACCTAATGTATTACTTTCCCTCACATCTATATAGAAATGCCAATGTACAAAAAACATTGACGTATCATGATGTTATTATTCGAAAAAAAAACTTTTATATCAGCGTTTGATTATTGGAATTTTCATAAAATTAATTTAAACTATGATTTCTAAAGATATTTCCCTCTTTGCCTTTTAAGTAAAACCTTGACTCTTACGGAGAATATTGATTTCACTATATGTTTACCATGATATGGCCCTGTAAAGGGTAATATTCTAGAACTGTCAGGACTCAAGGGCCAGAAATTTCAGGAAACAAAAACCTCTGTTACAACTCTAAACTCATATAAGCTATAAGAGGGTGGTTCACGTATGGTGACTTTAATTTCAAGCCACTTATAATTAGATGTTAACAAATTTAATTTGGAGTAATACTCGGAGGCTTATTATCCGTTTTTGAACTCACTTTTTTGTATCTCTTTCAAAAGTGTCATTTTCCATATTGCACACGAGATTAAAGATAATTAACGTCCATAGTGTTAATTACTATGATTTTGATTTGTGTTTTACCTTAGTAATGTTTAAATAAGACATTGATAGTTAGTATAGTTATCTGGAATCTTCTAAACACTTTGAGTTTGTCATATGTTGACTACATATTTGCTCAACACATGTAATAGTTCCCTTTTCCTCTTTCAATTAGATCTAATGCTTGACGATGGTCCCAAAACACTAATATCCGATAGTTTAATGAGAATGCGGGCAGTACAATTACACAAAGTTGTTTTCCACAAGGGACGTTAGAAGTAATTGATGTTAGAGATGTGGCAGTTCTGGTTTAATTAAAACTTGTGGCAACTATCAGGCTAACTGAACTGGCTACTGCGCTTTATCATGAACGCGCTGATGTGAACTAAAATGCCATATTAACTACTAATGCAATATATATTATCTGGTATATATATATATATATATATATATATATATATATATATATATATATATATATATTTACCAAATAAATATTACAAGTTTGTATTTTCACCTCTCAATATTTTACTGTTATCATGAATATAATTTAGTTTTGCTGTAGTTCAAAACATTTGAAATGAAACAAATACAAGACTTAGCTTTAGATTTATACAATGCTTAACTGGTTATTAAAGCATATAGGGTAATAATTCACGATGAATTACAATAAGTCTCATATCTTTATTGGTAACTCTTGGTGTAATTGTTAACACTTGCTTAGTAATAAACTCCGTTTATACTGCTGTCATTTTAGCCTTTTTTTACCGAGTAATATTGTGACAACAGGTGGGTATTTACAAGAAGAGCTGTCATATGTTTCTTCTCCCTTCATAAATTACTACATTTGTTAATAAGATTGGTTGTTGCGTAACCGAATTTGTGCGCTAAAAGAAAACTCTTTTTTTTATAAATCACACGAACTATATACATGAAGTCAGTTTTGTCAAAGTAATGCAAACTACACGGTTATTTGTACTCCGATCTTTACAATCGCAATAACACGTTTTAGAATAACAGACTTATTGTAAATGTTTAAATGTATATGGCCTTAAAATTGTAAATCCTCAAATTTTGTAAATAGAAAAAGAAAATTATGGTAGACTTTAACCCAAACAATGACATTCTGATGACGTTAAATATATGTGAAATACATCAAACGCAGTAACTGTAGGTTTTCAGTCAAATTAATGAATGAAAACAACCTGGCACCTTGATTACCGGTTGTATGGCTGGGTTAAATAGCAGGTAGGGTGGACTGGCGTTAATCTTCTGGTATCTTGAGTACAAAAATAGAGCAGCGTGCAGCTACGTTCAGGGCCGGGGGTGACATTATCATGATGCAAATATTGGCCCAATTACAGGACAGGTGACGTGACTACAGTTTTTAGAAGTTGAATAAAATTGAATTAAGCAAATTAACGCAATTTTAACTTAAATGTTACATTTAAAATAACTTTCTACTTTCATACGGTGTTGCCGTCTATAGTTTCTACCTTAGAGAGTGATCCTATACCTTAAATACCCCCGTCACAGCAAACCTGCGTACTCAGGGAATTTCCAATGAATATATATGTCTTAATAACACATTATGCCTCTTACCAGAATTCATAAGAAATATATTCATAAATAAGCGATATTTAAAATATTAATTATTCTCCATTAGAATAACATTAGGGATGAGTACGCAGGTTTGCTGCAACAAGGAACAAAAATAATGGGTTTTTATGCAAATATCAATAGAACTCATATAAGAGAAGTCAAATACCATGTTTCATCCATATACATTCATAAATAAGCGATATATAACATCTTTATTATTCTCCATAAGAATAACATAGGGACCGAGTACCTAGGTTTGCTGCTACGGGAACCATAGGCAAAAAAGTAGTTTTTTGTTCAATCAACAACAAACCACAACCAGATGATGCGATATACCAAGTTTCGTCAGTTTATGTTCCTAAACAACCGAGATATAAAATTTTTCTTTTTCTCCATAAGATTAACATTGGACAACGTACTGTGTTTAGCACTTTCAATATCTCAGTAACCAATTGACGTAGAGCAATGATCAAAGTACCAAATTGTTTGTTTTTTTAAGCTGAATTCAATGGTATAAATTAAAATTTGATTTAAATGATTATTACATGTGAACACTAAAAAAAAAAAAACATTTTTGGGGTACAAAACCCCCCAAAACCCCCCTTCGGATGGTGCGATTTGTCTGGTTTTCGAACTCGTTCAAATAAATGGTACTTTACATATTTGTACAAATTTTATTAAGATCGGACCTTTTTTACGAGAGTTATCGTGCTTACGGACATATATATATATATATATATATATATATGTATATATATATATATATATATACATATATACATATACATATATACAAATTTGAACGAATGGTGTTTTCGTTCAAAATGAAAAGTTATCATGGTCTCGGGCTTAAGTCTTACCATGAGACCTACGGTAATAGCTTCTTCCCTGTAGGGGAAATTCGCTAAAACTTTCCCATTTATTTCAGATAATAATAGTATTAATATATTATAAGCCTTATTTCCCTAATTTCAGTAATGGTATATTAAAAACAAATATATAACACTTTTCCAGAAATTAGCCATTAATTTAAAGTATCAAAAATAAGAATCCAAAATTAAAATTCCGTTAATTTGTTTTTAAAATCTATAAAATTCCTAAAAGCAGAGCTTCTTATTATTACTGTTTATTTGTATACGCTTTAAAAGTTTTATGGTAATACTTGCATATTTTCTTGCCTACAAATGATTTATAAGATTGCAATACGTGTATTATACAAAATATGTAAAATGTTAATAGCTGGTAAACTAAGAAGGATATGATATGAACGTATATAACATCTTTTGTTGGAACTAGTCCATATAACCAACCTGTGAAGATTGATCTCGACTTCTGAGATACCCTGTATAACTTATAATAAGTAACACTTCAATTATGTTTGGTGAAGTGTTGAAAATGAAGCAGATTACGAATAAAACATAACATAGATCTTAAATAGAATTTTAATTTCAATATTTTATGTTACTGCGTTGTTTCCTTTGCAAGAGCACAGTAAAAACTAATCTTATTTGAATAAATTACGAAAATGTTATATTATTCTATTTGCTTAAATGTTCATTAGATTTCTAGGTACGTTATTTGTGTATTTATAGCGTGTATTACTTATTGTAACACTAATTAATTTTATAAAATTTCCAACAATTTTTTTTGTAAAACTGTCTTAGGCACAATAGGTCGTAGTGCATCTAGTTCCACCTCAAGTCCTTTTATTATAAACCATATTTTGTAATTTTATTGTTTATGTTGGAATTTAAGTAATTTAAATGTTCACATCTGTGCTTAAAAATTGAACGTAAACAATGAGACAAATAAATTAAACGTTTATAAATTAAATGTTTTTTTTTTAACATTGTGAGCAAGTTTAATCAATTGCACTTTCATGCATTGTTTATCTTTCCTTGGATAATTAAACTCAACTCCTCCTCTATTCAAGAGTCGAATTGAAAAATACCTTTTAAGCATTGCGCTAAAAATATTTCAAAACTAAATATTAATGGAATGACTTAAAATAACAGAAAGTTTGCAGTAATAAAAATATAAATGTATTATTTACTGCGCTGACCTTGTAAATAAATGTATATTTATATGTTTCATGAAAAAATATACTTTTAACAACACGAGTGCTGTGGAAATAGGAGGGAAAAAATAAAATTTAGTTATTTTTAGTCTTTTTTTAGAGTAACCCTTTGTTTGAACACATGGTAACGAAAGCAGACGGTTAGATTACATGTAAAAATGTTAGTTAACTTATCAAACGTTTTACAGCCCCTTGACTTTCCTTGTCGGCGCAATTTGTCATCATTTTTGAATGACATGAAAAATACGATGTTTCCTAAGTATTAGGCAATATACCTTTAATTTGAGCCATTTTCCATTATCCTTCGATTTACCCAAACGTCCACAGTTTATCTTTCACAATTTACTTTGTATATGTGTATTTAAATAAATATTCTATTCAGTTTCAAATTAAAAATCTCTACATGTAACAAAAATCCATCGAGTAACAATAATCCATGCATGTAAACAACAACTAATAAACATATCAACTCATACGCAAAATAAAAACATGTGGAATAATGAGAAAACAACTAAACGCACACACAAGCACAGTCCAGGTGGTTACATAATTATTTCGGGATTATATGATAATATATCGAATTCTCACCAAATGGGTGTCGAGTTTGTAGGACTAGTTGGTGGTTGAGTTCAGAATGATTTGTGTATTTCTCGTTTTCACTAACTTTGTTTATATCCGTTAAGCAGGATATCGCAGTCCTTAATATTACGCTTGATAAAAAAAAACATGTTTAGTATCTGGAATTTCATAGATTTTAACCTAAATTTTCCAGCTACTTATAGCTCTCAAGAAATGCATGTAAGAGTAAGAAAGTAAATCCAGTGGCATTTAGGAAGTGGAGGCATCAGCCAAATATTTAGTACCAAGCTTTTACCAAGTGATTTTATCTATTTATATTTCCCCGCCATTTTAAAGAATAATTAGGCACAGTAATCCTGTAGAGACCTCGCACAGGTACAGTTTCTCACAGTCATATTCAGTGGGATACAATACTTCAGTATTATAATACCTGAAGTTTACAGTTTAGGAAGATCTTAAATCTTCACGTCTGGCAAAAACCAACTTAAAAAAATCACGAAATAATAATTTACCAATGATATGGAATACAACCAAGCGCATTTGTGTGCCTTCAACTTGTTAGGCCTCGATGACAGTTATCGAAACTCGCACAACAGCATACAAGTGTAATAGGAATACTTCAAAACAATAGAATGTGCAATTGATGGCCATTTGTCGACCGACGTGTTTAATTTTTCACAGAGTATTAGTAATAGCCCATTTGAACTTTGTGTCAACTAACGGTACCTTTATGTAAACAAACATAAATCATGAAAACATATATGAATTGCTGCAAACCTTTTCTTTCAGTCTATAGTGGTACATTGGTTCATTTACTGTTTCTGATTCTGTAGTGTACCGAGAAAAGCTTATAAATTTAAAACATAACCACATTTCTTTTCAAAATTAAAAAAAAATAAAATAAAATCCGATTTTTTTAAACTGAATTAATAATCAAGCTGATGGTATCAAAACTATCAAAACCTTTTAAAAACAAACAATTTACTGTCAGTTTCTTCGAAAGCAACATTACAAAAAGTCCTATAATAAACGTTAGCTTAGTTAATTAAGTTACATAATTAGGAAAACATATCCTATAAAACTAGCTTCATCGATAAAAAAATACAATTCTCTTAATTATAGCACAAGCGTTTAAGAACTGTAGTGTAGTAACAATTATATAAGTTCCAAGATAGAAGTTATTTGTGTGTTTTAGCTGTCTGACACTGCTTGAACAAAAAAATTTAGTAAAATTATTTAAGTTTAGGAAAACTACGTCTCGTTTAATTGCAATTGGCACAGAAATAAACATTAAGCAGTGGTTGGTTCTAAGACAGATTTATACAAAATATGATGAATATGATTAAGTGCTGTTATTAGTTCTGCTATTAACCTTACCGAAATGTAAGAAATCTTCGGCTATAATATTACTACTAGAATTATTTTTATGTATCTTTATTGTTTCATTTTAATACAAAAGATGGGTTTTAAGCTAAGTAAAAATATGATTAAAACAATAACCACCGTAGGTTTTAACCACCTGTACTGGTGGATTTATTACGCTATTTTAAAACACAATACTGGCAGATTGGAAGAGGCGGTTGACCAGTCACTATTTTACACAAATTCACTCTTGCAGTAGATTACTCTATGAGTTACTGTATAGAGTTAATCACGTTGATTTATACGTCACATACTATATATATGATTTATATGCCCTTGATATATCTGTCACATCTATATAATATCACAGCTTCATCAAAAAATATAAAAAACAATACTAACTTAATATGTTAGATTTATGAACACATTTGCCCTATGATCTGCTTAGCAAAATAATTATAGATTAAAGTTTGTAACCAATTAAATAATTTATTGACATTTTCTACATTTAATAAGTACAGCCATAAACGGTTTACAACTTATGTTTTAATCGACAAGATTTTTAGTTGCGCTGATAGGTGGTTGTAAAATGTAGGTGCTAGAAATAAATATAATTTGTTTGAAAAATGTTAGTCTTGGTTTGGGAAAACGGGCATCAATCTTATTCCTAAGGTTTATTTCGTATTGCAAATAAATTTATCATCATTTACACTTCTGTCACAAAATTTACGCAATACCTTAAAAATATATAAATTTCTAAAAGGTAGTATTCTAACATTTTTATAAGAGGTGCTGCATGTTAAATTTTAGTCCTATTAAAATTAAAAACTTCTTTTTATCAGTTAAATTTGCCTTAATAAACAAAATTTTACATTAAGATTAATCTTACTTCGATTAAAACGCTGCTTGTCGTCACACGTTTATCTAGCTTTAGTAAATACATAAACTGATATCAATTGACAATTTGCTCAATTGTATTCTAATACATTTTGCCTTCCAATTATAAAACTAATTTACCCTCGGCTTTGGATCTAAGGTATTTAAAAAGAGCTAAAGAATCTGTGTCGAGTGGGTGTTGAGGGTTAGAAAACCAATACACTTTACACATAGAACTGTGAAACTCACTTTAGGTCTTGCGACCTAAATTCCTGAGTAAACTTGAAAGAATATGCTTTATCCAAATAGCGAGCAAATCGTAATTAACAGGGAAAAGCTAAAACATTGTTGTACGTAATAAAACTAAAACGTTGTAGGACTAAACTGCTTACCATTACTTGCTATTCAAAATGTTAGGTTGGCACAATGGCAGTTTCAAACTGCTTACCATTACTTGTTATTCAAAATGTTAGATTGGCACAATGGCAGTTTCAAACTGCTTACCATTACTTGCTATTCAAAATGTTAGGTTGGTATAATGGCAGTTTCAAACTGCTTACCATTACTTGCTATTCAAAATGTTAGGTTGGCACAATGGCAGTTTCAAACTGCTTACTATTACTTGCTATTCAAAATGTTAGGTTGGCACAATGGCAGTTTCAAACTGCTTACCATTACTTGCTATTCAAAATGTTAGGTTGGCACAATGGCAGTTTCAAACTGCTTACCATTACTTGCTATTCAAAATGTTAGGTTGGCACAATGGCAGTTTCCAACTGCTTACCATTACTTGCTATTCAAAATGTTAGGTTGGCACAATGGCAGTTTCAAACTGCTTACCATTACTTGCTATTCAAAATGTTAGGTTGGCACAATGGCAGTTTCGTCCGTTTCCGAACGAATTACGATGAATTCATTGCTTAATTTTATCTAACTGACAAAACTAAATTAAGTTGTAACGGCATAGTTTTGTGTAGTTTAATTTGTACCAGTTGATGGAGCAATCGCCTAATTGGCCATAACACGATACTAAATGTTATTTGGATTGCGTTTTATGGTTAGCAGTATAGTACATATTTTCACGCAATCCACTATACTCAAGGACCTAAAACCTTTTTAAATCCAGAGAGTAAAAACAGTTTTTACAATAGTTTGTCGAAATACTCTACTTACTATGTTTAACTAGGTATAAATATACAAATATAGTTCCAAACCTGAAATCATCCTTTTAAATTTCTTTGTATAAATATCGCAAAAATGCGTCTCTGTGATCACGGCAGTCCGTCACACAGCAACTGTCGGATTCAAATGCCACATCCCATATACCTCTCTACAGTCTCATGTCCTGTGTTATTTATTTATTTTTACAGTAAATGTTATCAAAACTCATTATACTTTGTTTCTAATAATATAATTGTACATCATTGTCTTGCTATATAGAAGGCAGGATTGAAATGTGTATTAGTTTTCGATTATTTAGCTCGGAGTTATAGTTGTGGGACGCTCCAAGACGAATGTTGAACTTCTGATGTGCTGAAGAAAATACTAATTGACAATATAATTTGTAAAAAGTTAAAGGAAATATAAATATTAAAACAATTTATTGTTGTATCCTTTGACATGTTACCAACCAATTCACCACAACGTTAGCTAATTTTGAATTATTGTAAATACATATTAAAGGACAGATTTACGGAACACAAAGTTAAAATTTTAAACACAATGTTTAAAAACCCTTACAAAAAAAAGTTGTGACTACGTTTTCAGAGCAGTAAAAAAATAACTTTACAGAACTATCAACAATGCTTTTTTATTTCTGTTATTGATAAGACAATGATAAAGAAAGAATGGGAAGAAAATTAAGACATTCAGTTGTATTTATTAAACTAAAGAAAACCCCCACTGGCAGGTTTGAATGTATCACCGGCACAGCTTCTAATTAACAGAAATCTTCGATCTAAACTTAATTACAGTGCAAAATAATTATTTGAAGCCTACCGTAGTTCGTAATGAAGTCTACGATAAGATGATTCACAAACAGCACAAACAAAAATTGTATTATGACTATCGAGCAAGGAAAATTGAGAACATTATGGAGAAGGTGAAAAAATCTGGGTACAAAAGATAAATGACTCCGTTTGGGAAAAAGGGGTTTTTGTAAAGAAACTTAACCAACCTCGATCATATTTGGTGAGCTTGGCAACAAAGACAATAAAATCATACGTAGAAACCGTGTGTACTTATAGAAGATGAAAGAAAATGTGAAAACCACTGATTCAAAAAATGTCTAAAGTCAACCAAGGATTTCTCCATCAAGTATTGCCAATCAAGCATCAATATATTCTGAAAGAAAGAGGTCTCCGCCCAAATGACTAGATTTATAAAAAAATAAAAAAATAAAAATGAACGTGTTATGTATGGATGGATAACATATGTTTAATTTAAAAAATATCAGATTTTTTTTGACAGTGAGTACACATCATAATGTTTCGATGTAGCCTTGATTTAATTTAAAAGTATAAAAATAAATGTTTTTGTTTCGTTCGATAATAAATGTTTTTCCATTTAATTATCTATGTTTAGTTAAAATAATACTCATTACTTACTCCGTCCTATATAAATACAGTTAATAAATACCAAAGTGTTTAGCTCTGGATTTAAAGGAAATTAATACCTTTCTCATGCACCACAACTCATGTCCAACCATCCAAAAGACTGAAAAGTGTATTCATGAATAAATATTGCCTTTTATATATACTTGTATTGTTTCCTTGAAGTATCCCTAATTTTGTTTTATATTATTGCTGGTGCTGAACACAAAGTTGAAAATAAATATCACTACAATCTATTTGCTTTCTCTCCCTGTACAATGTACATGGATAAATTATTGTGTTTGGAGAAAGGTTACCTGGTAATTTGGTACGTAAATAATTTACTTTAGTTTCAGAAAACGTGTAATAGAGTAAAAAACTATAAGGCATGTGCTTAACGATAGGCTCAGACATATAAACCAGCTCTAAACGGGATACCAGCACAGTAAAAATATGCCTAAATGCAAAAACCTGTAACAACCTGTATAGAGAGCATGACCACAACATATTCATTGAAACAAATATTTATCTAATAAAATAAATTAATAAGTTCTATTACGTTACTGTTTGAACTCTATTTTTTAGTAGCTTATAATACCTTGAAGACTAATACTGGCTTTTGATTGTTACTCTTGAATATTGTTTTTATCAAGCCTATTACATATTTTGATTATTTACTTTAGCAGTCTAATGGTAGGTATTATTTAGGATTAAAATGCCTATTTTATTTTACCACGTCATATTTTTTATATTTTTTGTTTAAGATAACTTGCTATTGTTAGTAATGTTTACTTTATTTTCAATGAGGGAGAATTGTGAAATTGTTTTACGCTCACAGCCTTTAGTGAACAAGTTTATTTGTTTTATCAGAATTAGGTTCAAGAAGGTTAAATAGTATCAAGTTAGGTTTATTTTTATGTAACTGCTCTGCTCAATGGCACCAAGAAGTATAGTAAGGTTTATTTGACGTTAAACTTGTAAATTTGAATATTAATAATTTTATGGGTAATCCTCAGTGTATGTCATCACAGTTGATGTTTCAGTTCAGAAATGTCAGTTGTTATTGTTGTTGTTGTTGTATGACAAAACTCATATTAATATTATTGTGTGCATGATGATAATTATAGAGAAATCAGTAGTTTTCTTAAGGCTTGGTTAAAAGAAAGTACTTTCGCAACAAGTCTGAAATATGGCAGAAGTTAAGTAACAGAAGAAGGTACAAACTCAAAGCTTTTAATGGACTGATTGTTGGGCATGATGTCACTGAGACACTGGTTACATCAATCACACGAACATTAGTACACCTTAGATAGAATGAGAAAAAAAAGAGTTAGAGACCATATAGGACTCAAAGAATGTGAAATGATTTAGCTCAATACAACAAAACAAGTTGTGGCATGTCATGAGAATTAATATTAGCAAGAAACATAGTTAAAAACCACCCATAACGTAGCACACCATATGATTCACAACCTTTTACAGTAATTTTTTTAATGTAATTTACTTTGAGTTTTATTTATGTATAGATTTTACTTAACAAAGCCAAAACTGTTTAAAATTTACATGATAAGTAAGTAAATCATTGTAATAGCAAATTGACTATATATGGTACTTAAAATAACGATAAATATTTGTGTATATTTCATTGCAATACAATTCTTTCATTAAAACTTTTAATCTAGTTGTAAAATTTATTACAATTGACAGGTACGTAATCTCTTGGCTCTACTGATGAAATTTCTCGTTAACTGAAAACTAAATTTTCATTTAACGTGCTTCGCGCTCTATTGCGATCAAGTTCAGCTGAGATTTTCATTCGTATGCTAGTTGGCATAGAATAATAATATACGTGAGCTAAAACTTCATAAAATATGATTTGAAATGGGTGATTATAAAAGTAATTACTCGTTGTATTTAAATGACAACTTATAGTTATAGGAATGTTCACGTTTAACTGTATAAGTAGCGCAAAAACCGAGGCCCAAGCAACGAGGGGTAATGCTCTTAGCTGGGTAAGGCGCTTAGTCCTTCGTACTGTCGAAACTTGGACCTCAGTAATGTTGTTGAAAACTTTGTTATCATATAATAATGTTTAGACTTAATAATTAGCTGATATTAAAAAAGGGTAGTATTAACGTATTTCCTAAGAATTTAACAAATGTTATTCAGTAATTGTACATGGAGTGTTTTAAAAGCTTATCTAACACTAAGTTTTAGTAAGATAAATACAATTTAACTCATTTTGGGTTTTAATTAATCCCAAGTATTAAATAAACAAAAAAATGTGAACTGTGTACTTTATATGTATCGGATATGATAAATGTAAAGCCTCACTGATTCACTTCAATTAAAATATAGTTTGTTATTTCAAAAGCTGAACTAACAGGCTACAACGAAACTGTCGTAAACTTGTTTGTTTGCAAATGATCTAAATGATTCTAAAATAAACAGTGTCTTTGTGCATATTGGTGGTCAATATTGTGATCATATGTCAAGGTAAAGGAGTATATTATGTAAATTATAGCTTTTATTAAACATCACTATGTAGGATTTGTTAAAAAAAACTACGGTGTAATTTGTTTAAGAATAGTTTAAATATAATGGCAATAGTAATTGATTCATTATTTATTTTATTTATTTACCCAATTTGTTGTTGCTATGAGGGGAATTTCCACTTTTCCACCCTGGAATGATAGTTGTGACGTATTTTGCATCTCTCAAATTTATAAATGGCTCTTAACGACTAACCAATATTATAAGTGTTTTGTGTATAGAGTTTGCTGTATAAGTAATGAAATGTACTGTTTAACAACAAATAAATACCCCCGTCACAGCAAACCTACGTACTCAGGGAATTTACAATCAGGGATTATATTTGTCTTAATACCGCATAAAGCGGCAAACCAAGTTCCTTTAATATACATTCATAAATAAGCAATATATAACATTTTAATTATTCTCTATAAGAGTAACATGGGGGCTGGATACGCAGGTTTGCTGCAAAAAGGACCACAAAATATGGGTGTTTATGCAAATATAAATATAGCTCAACTAGATCAAGCCACATACCAAGTTTCATCAATATACATTCATAAGTAAGCGATAAATGCCATTTTAATTATTCTCCATAAGAATAACATGGGAGCTGAGTAAGCAGGTTTGATGTAACAAGGAACACAAAAAATGGGTTTTTATGCAAATATCAATAGAACTCAACTAGAGGAAGACACACACCAAGTTTTATTAATTTATGTTCATAATTAAGGGAGATATAATATTTTACTTTTTCTCCATAAAAAAAACATGGGGCAGAGTACGCAGGTTTGCTATTACGGGAACCATCGGTAAAAATTATGTTTTTGTGCAAATAATAATATACCACAACCAGATGAAGCCAAGTTTTGTGGGGATACGTTCATAAATAAGCAAGATATCAAATTTATTTTATTCTCCATAAGAATAACATTGGACAACGTACTGTGTTAAGCACTTTCAGTATCTCTGTAACCAATTGACGTAGATAAATGATCAAAACACCAAATTGTGTTTTTTAAAGCTGAATTTATGGTGAAAACTAAAATTTGACTTTTAAAAATATTACATGTAAAAACTTCAAAAAACCCATTTTTGGGGTACAAACCCCCCCCCCCAAAATACCACCTCGGATGGGTCGATCTGTCTGTTTTTCGAACTTAAAGTCATAAATGTTGCTTTACACGTTTGTGCGAAATTTTATCAAAATCGGGCTTTTGTTACAAGAGTTATCGGGCTCACGGACATATATATATGTATGTATGTATATACATATATATATATATAAATATGTATATATATGTATATATACATTTTCGAACGAATGGTGTTTTTGGCATCTGGGGACCTCGAAACGAAAAGTTATCACGGTCCCGGGCCTAGGTCTTACCATGCTGACTACGGTAATAGCTTCTTCCCTATAGGGGAAATTCGCTAAAATCCAACTTTTCGCAACCAAAATTTCTATTATTATAAATCAAGAAACTGTTTTGCATACTCAGTTTCTAAATTTGATCAATGATTATAGTTAATTTAATCAAAATAAAACAGTTTCAGTAAAAAGCAATAAAACATAATTTTGTAAAGACTGCAGGATCATTTCGACCCAATTTTCAAAAACATGCGGGTTCTAATCCTACTTTTCCCAAAAATCACAACTTCCAAACTGTAATAAAAAACACAATAATAAAAAGACAATGTTAAAAATTTGTATTTTTATTTTTATCGGGTTTTTAGGGGTAAGAGAAATTAAGTAAGAGCAAAGAGAAATTGATTGAAATAAGTCTCAATATATCGTGGAGTTATATGTCCACAAACAATTTCATTACAAATTGGACATCTATATGCTATACAGTTCTGAACATATACACTAATAGAGACATCATAGACACATGCTTTACAATTTAAAAGTTCACAAACAAATGTTCTTTGTTCTTTTAAAAGGACAGTCTAATGATAGTAGTACGTTAACCACTAAAAGGTTTAAGGATTAAAAAAAGCTAGAGACACAAGAAATTATTTAAAAAACATAAAATAATATTCAAATCTATAATTCAAATACGAAGGTTCTTACAAAAATTATACCTTCTTCAACGGCTATATATGTAAATGAATAGAGTAAAAATTAATACTTTATATACTTTTTTTGACTGTTCCATCATTGTATTTGATCTAGAATGTAATAAGTATGAATAATAATTATATTAATATTTTAATCATGCCACGTTTTAATATAGTTTACTAGCTAGTCTTCACAACGTAGATCAACCAAGTCTGATAATTTGTACAACTATTTTCAGGTACAAATGGATATAAAGGCGTAAACAAAATAGTATAAAACACAATTTTAAATAAACTTAATTAATTATACAAATCTTTTAATGTTGATTCAGGAAAATAAATAAATGGGATACTTTATAGCTGACGGGAAGGATGATGAATCGGCGAAATCCGCAGATATGAAACCATGAATAATGCAGAGACCAACTTATATGCTGGATTTTTGGCTTCTATAATACCGTTGTGTACATGTTTCAATATTAACTCTTTGCCACACCTTTTAGACTTGAGTAATAGAACGGGAGGGAATGGTTTTATTAAAAAAGTAATCTACGCTGGAATGTAGAATCTGTCATTTATAGTAATTAAAAAAATAAGGGAAAAGCAGGACTAAGTTGAATTCTTTTTTATAAAATTTGATAGTCACAAAATATTGTTTGTAAAATTTATAAATTTTTTTGTTAAAATAATGCAGGATTGAACGTTAACTGTATGTGAAAATTAATTATTTATTCTAATTTAGAATAACATGACGGAATTTTTTTGATTTTTTCAGAAACACATTATATAGTTAATAATTAACACAATTGTTTTATATCTTTTATATTGTCAACCCAGAAAGTATGGTTATAGTTTATGGTAAAATATTTTGTTTATGGTTCGTTAGCTTATTAATACAAAACTGTACATGAAAGATATTTTGACATTTGAGGGTGCCTTAAAACAAACACCATTATCATTTTCCTGGGCTTAGCTCTAACTATATCGTATATGGTGATAGAGCATTACCTCAAAGGGGAATCCATAAAAGGCTAACAAGACCAAACATTAAATACGCAAGTAAATTAAAATTTCTTGCCGTAAATAATGAAAGGGAAACTGGTGGAAATGTTATTGGCTTCCGCAAAATAATAAATGTAATAAAATTGAATTGAAGCGATTAACAACCGTTACAGCCGGAAACAGTTGGTGCTTCCTTTAAATTTGTTATTGTAAACTTAATTTATGAAATAGCTAAATCGGAAATGAAAAATATTTAATAGCTGGGAGATTGTTTAATACAATCTAACAATTCATCTTAAACGATAATTAGCTATAAATTTAAAGTAAATTAATCTAGGGGTTTATTTAGATTATAACCACATATTTCACAGTAAAACTGACATACTTTTGTTTGAGATGAAGTTCCCTTTAACATTATGTTGTTTTAGTATAATCTATTTTCTTGAACCTTCTGAAAAATCAAGTTATACTGTTAATTAAGATTTTAAACTAAGTTAATTATTTTTAATGTCCGCCTTTGTATCCCTTCAACCAAGTAAGTTCCGTTCTGTTTGTTACGTATGATTTAACATAGAAATACATATACTTACAGCCTACCAACCGTACCAATGCTTCAAATCAATTGCGAGTTCAATGTTCAAGTTTTAACAACCAAGCAACTAAAAAGGTTGGTTGCACTAAAAAACAGCAATTGATTTAACATCTTCACTAGTCCTAAGCTCAGAACTGAAGTTTTAATTCTCTTCACTTAAAGTTTTTCTAATATAAATATTCACTTGGTTATAAGTCGTATAGTGAAGTTACTTCACCGCTTTACAAGTTTCCTTGGATTAAATCCACACACACACACACACACACACACACGATTGTTGCAGTTAGAATGTTTATAAGCGAAGTTGTTATACTAGTATTTAATGTACTGCGAGTCATCTAAAACTCAATGTTTGCAATTTCCTCAGAACAACAAGGGTAAAAGTTTGTGTAGGATGAGAAATTAATTCTCGATCTACAAAAATATACGATTTAAAATATCACCTCAAAGTACTTTAAGTGAATTCTAGCCAAATAAATAATATGAGGTGAAACTTTTCTTTTAGATAATTTATTTGAAACATTTTAATAGAAATAAATTCGAATTTCAGTAATTTATAATAATTGTTATAATATTCAGTGATACGTTTGTTATAGTTGTTTGCTTACTATTTAATACGTGATATTTATAAAACGTCAGTATTAAAACCTAAATCAAAATAATAAATCGTTTTCACTAACAGACCTCTACTGGCGCGTTAAGTGGTGCAGTTAAAATGAATGTTTAAAACGAATCGTTCCCAAACATTGTTTTTCATCCATGTCACCACACATTTAATCATTAAATTCGGTATTTTTACCGCTGCTGTTAGTTCTAAAATAGCTTTAACTATAAGTTTTACAGGGTGTACATATTTACTATGACACTATTAGTATTTCAAAAAAGACAAGAAAAGTTAAATGAGAGACTTGGCCTATTTTTAAGTTTAAAAAATATTACTCTTTTATCTGACCATTATTTTCCATTACGGTGGCCAAATTTTAAGATGTTCAAGATACACCTGTTTTTATTGAATTTTTCAATTTAAAACACCTTTTTAAGACTTATTTATTCTTAACAACAATCATTCAAACGTACTCCTTTACACACAACACTACAATGCCCCCTTCCATCCCCTTTCACCCCACCGTACTCCTTTGCTATGTCATGAAAAATCTTGGAAAATACCTTGATCTGCCTCTGTTTAAGCCCCATCGCGTAATCCAAATGTAATCAAAAGGTGTACATTTGTACTATGCCACCGTTGGTATTTGAGAAAAGACAAAATAAAAATGTTTAAATGTGAGATTTAACCTACTTTTAAGTTTTAAAATATAACTTATTTGACAGCTATTTTTAGATATGGTGACCCACTTTGAAACTTATTAAGATACACCTGTTTTTCTTGAATTTTCCAATATAAAACAACATTTTAATACTTCATTATTCTTAACGTTAATCTTTAAAATGTACTCCTTTAAGATCTATGACATGTAAAATCTTAGAAAATATCCCGTGTTTTCTCTGTTTAAGTACCATTGTGTAATTAAAATGCAATCAAAAGGTGAAATTACATTATTCAAGAAAAATATATATTAATGTAAAATTAACATTTCACGTTTAGAAACCATAAGACCCTACATAACACGTTATTTATACATTTTTCTTTGAATAATGTTATTCAAATTTTAAAGACGTTTGATTACACGATGGTGCTTAAACATTGGCAGAGCATGGTGTTTTCCAAGCTGTTGCAAGCCATAGCTTCTAAACGAGTAAGTTTTAAAACATTTTGTCAAATATAAAAAAGTGTCCAAATGTGCGTAGGCCCTACTAATGTAAAATGCAAAATAAGGCGATTCATAAGAAATCCCCCTATAGGGGGGTTAAAGTTGGCCCCTATTGGAACAAGTCAGCCAAATTTGAAAAGTAAATCCTTACGCGCCCTGGGAAATAGGTAAGTTACACCTTTAATGTTTCTTGTAAATCGGTCGATTATTTGGCCAATGTTGCCACAGTCAAGTTGGAAACCCTGTATTATGTCACTCTACGTGCAAAAACATTAATATCCCATAAAAATAAAACAATTAACTTAAATCCCAACTAATATCGTGCAAATAGGAAAGACTCGTATATATTAAATTTATTCGATTTTCAAGAGCATTCATTTCTTTATTTAGGAATGTTAGGTTTCATAATCAAAGAGAAGAACTTAAGATTGACGTCAACACATTATTGAGACTTCATTAAATGTATTTGCAATAACAATAACTTCAACAGCCTTATCCGACACCGACAGGATTTATTTATAGTTAAGATAAACTACAGATTTACAACTAAAAATGCTGTTCTCCTTAAATAAGGGTTTATTGGTTTAGGTGTAAACATATTATTTTATCGATGGTAAATTCTCCTACGGGCTCACAATAATAAAAAATTAAAACACAACGGGGATTGTTGAGATTTGCAGTTGTATATAGTTAGTTGTAAAACTACATTCAAACATAACTATTAAAAATGGTGCATCTCATGAACATAGCTAGGTAGAGTATCTCCTTTAAATTTGTGTCTGAGGATACGTCCTATTTTTTTATATATTTGGAAGTCAGTTAAAAAAAAAATATAGAAGATTATAAGTATAATCTTTACAATATATTATAATAAGTGGGTGCAAAAAGGTACCAATACCGAAGTAAATAAATAATAATTTTGTTTAAAGATAGTTATGATTCCATTATTTTTTTACAATTATCAACAAGAGTTAGATATTATTAAAACTGATTATTAGGTTCTAATGGGAATAGCAAAATGATGAAACTTGTATCACATTAAATTAGTTGAAACATATTAATGAGCCCCGCATCTAAGTAACACTCCCCAAGAGAGATTACCTTACACTAAACTGAGTTGGGAGAAACTCAACTAACTTTGAGCTATGCCTGATAGTGAATGGTTCAGGCAATCTCAGGCTTACAAACATTTTATATTTTATCACACGCTTCTATACTGGTTTTGGCATCTTCATTGGTAGGAGGGATATATATATATATATATATATATATATATATATATATATATATGTATATATTTATATATATAATCATACTCCAAGTTAAACAATAAATAATTATGCAAACCCACAAACAAAATATTAATTAAAATTAAAAAGTCAAAAATTTATATAATATTACTTTAAGGCAAATTAAAAGGTCTTTATCATGGCCGAAGGTTGTTATTCCACAGATTTGTATCCCTTTATTAAAAGTTTTGCGACTTTCGCTCTTAAAAGAGCAATTTTTCTTGGAAGCGGAAATAAAAATCAACAATAATTATTTGAGTCAGTGAGCCATGACCAACGGATGCCTCGTGATTGTTGTTTGTTCTTATATTTTAAAACTTATAATAATAACAATATATATTTGATTTTAACGTTAATATTGATTGTTTATGGTTTATTATATACGCTTTTAACAAACCTTTAGTAAAGTTAAAAAGAACACTGTAAGAAATATTATAGTAATCCAAACGATATTGCATAGTAAATGCAATTCTGGTAGTTTTTAAAAGATTTATCGTAATTAACACAATAGTTATGGTAATGTCCTACCATCACGTCTATCAAAACTACAATAATAAATTATTTACAATGAGGCCGGTAATTGCATCAACATATTATTGTTGCTAATACATCATAACGGTAGTATAGTAAGTAGAAATGCTTAGCGAGAATATTCTGATATATTATACCAGATTATGTTTTTGATTACACGACAATGTCTCAAAGTGGAAATGAGTCGTCACCGGCCTGACCTGAAGCGTGAATGCACCGCGACAAGCAATGTTATAGTTTATCGTGTGATCGGTATCGGAATGTGTTATACTGCAATATGTATGTGTTAAGTGTCTCACTGTCTCAGTAATGTTTTAATAATGTAAAGAATAAACCTAAGGAATAAGTGAAGATGTGGCTGTAGCCACAAAACATGCAATGACATAACCTCAAAAAGTATATTGAACAGGTAAACCTTTTTATTTTTGAAAATAAAAATCCAGCAGCTTCAACATGAATTCAGAATATTATTTAGGCTTTCTATAGCCTAGGTTGGATATTAAGAAGGTAAAAGTAACAAAGAGACTGAGATTAAGTTACTGAGCCTTAAATGATCAGAATAAATATTATCAAAAATATTATTAAAGCCAAGTGGTCGGTGGTCTATTGACCCCATACTTCTGCAGCTTTCATGTAAGCAATTTGATATAACTGATTTTGGTTAGTTTTCAGGTTATGTTTGTTAAACTGTAGGGTTTTCCGTAACCACTCCACTGTATTAACCACAAAAACCACTTAATGTAGAAATTAAAAAAGGTATTGCCATAGCTACTATACATTCTGAAAGAAGAGTCAACCGAACTTTTAGCTGCAGCAATAACTTATTGTAAAAGTAAAAATAAGAGTTATTGTTATAAATACTATAAACTCTAGTAACGATTCTCATAATGTTTACTTGTATTAACAATAACTTATTGCTCTGGCAGCAAGATGTATTGCTTGGGCTCCAATTTCATTATTGTAATATTTGCAATAATTTCTGTTGCGCGCTACAATAAAATATTGACAATAACAAGATTGTAGCTGCTACCAAACACATTGCTGGGACCATATTTACAATAACTTATTGTTCCACATACCATATTCTGGTTCATATAACAATAATCTTTTTTCAGCGAATGATAACCTTAAACTTACAATTTGATTAATTTCAACCACGGGTTTTTTAAGTTTTAACAACAATATCCCGCAAAATTGTTTTAAACTATTATGATCCATTTGGTTTCTTTGCATGGTTATTTTCATTATAAATATTATTACGGTCCAACACAAACTAACAAATACAAACAAATTAAATTACAGTGGCTGCATTAAACAAATGGAATAACGTTATAGGAAATAATATTTAAAATTTATTAATATAGTCAAAATACGTACATAGAAATGGAATTTTGATTTATGGTATATAATATCATTTATGTGTTTCCCACTAACATCCACACATGTTTCTAATCTTTAATGAATATTTACCATTACTTGACGTACCATGGTCACTGGTATTTCAGCAAATTCATGTTTTATGCAGTCATTTAAATTGGAAATGGTATGAGTTTTTATAAAAAATAACTTTTCTCTCGGCCTCACAAAAAACAGTAGGATCTGAAGACCAGGCAGGCCATGCGACATTACCAAAACGTGACCCATCTGCCGTGTGACCAATCGCTCCATCTTGCTGGTACCATGACAAGTTAGTTATTGAAGAAATAAAGACCATTACCTAAAAAATGTGCAATACCATACCATACAGTTTTGTTTAACTAGGCAGAGGTCATTGATTGATTCCCTAGGATTCTCTCTTGAACAGTTAAAATCAAATCAAATAACTTTTACTGTCATAAAACACAAAATAATGTAATGACAAACGTCCTGTACAATTGCGTGCAGTTACGACAATTCTTTGTGCTTACGTTACAATATAGCTATAAATTATCGTCATTACACATTATCAAACGTTGTAAAATGTTGTCATGATTATTGAGGTGTAATAATCTGTCACAAAAAATAAGACGCAATTCAAGATCAGCAGGATTGAGTTTGTGTTCAACTGTTAACTTGTAGCATAGAAAAATAAATCAGGTACCTGCTTTATTTTTCTATGCTTGTAGGGATGACAATTTAAATCAAGATGTAAAATTCATCGTTAACCTGTTTTAGCGAATTTCCCCTATAGGGAAGAAGCTATTACCATAGGCACGGGGTAAGATTTAAGCCTGAGACCATGTTAACTTTTTGTTTTGAGATCCCCAGATTCCAAAAACACTATTCGTTCAAATTGATATATATATATATCTATATATATATATATCTATATATATATATAACTTGATAGCTAGTTAACACGATAACTTGAGTTAAAAACGTCTGATTTTGATGAAATTTAGCTCAAATTTCATAACTTAAATTCAAAAACTAGAAAAATCGGAACATGGGAAGAGGGGTTTAAGGGGGGTTACTATTTTCTAAAAAAACAGTTTTTTGCATTTTTTACCCTAACATTTTTAAAACACTTAACTTTGGCTTCGACCATTTTATAGAAATTAAAAAACAAATAATATCGTATTTTGAATCATTAACCTAGGTGGTTAAGGAGAAAATCCAAAAAATGTGCTCATAAAATCTCCCATGTTAATCTTATAGAAAATGGTTTTTAGCTTTTCCTCAGTTCATTTTAATGTAAACCTCACATTTTCTTTTACCAATAAGTACAGCTCTACAAAAAAACCATTTTGGCGTTCAAATTATGATTCTACGTCCAACCATTTCAGAGATATTGAAAGTGTAAACACAGTACGTTGTCCAATGTTATCCTAATGGAGAGTAATTCAAATTTGATATCTCGATTGTATATGAATATATGTTGATGAAACTTAGCATGTGGCTTTACCTAGTACTGGTATATTGATGTATGCACAACAAATAATTTTTTTCCGAGTTTCCCCGCAGCAGCAAACCTGCATTCTCAGCCCCTATGTCTATTTTATGGAGAATAAGTCAAATGTAATGTCACCCTTAATTATGAACATAAATTAATAAAACTTGGTATGAAGCTTCGAGTGGTTAAGTTAAATTGATAATTGTTTAAAAACATATATTTCGTGTTCCTTGTTGTAGCAAACCTGCGTCTTTCAATTTTATTCTTATGGAGAATAAATAAAATGCTATTTATCACTTATTTATTCGTGTATATTTATGAAACTTGGTGAGTGACTTTATGTGGTAGTGAGAAACATAAACATGCATTGGAAATTCGCTGAGTACACAGGTTTGCTGCTCCGGAGGTATTTTAAACTTCTTATGCGACAGATTGTTTACGGGTTATTCCATTTGGGCGTTACATAACTGACACACGAACACTTTCAACATTGTCTGGATATTCCAGATGGCTTCACTTTTAATGCAGATGCACTATTTTCGAAATGTTGCGCTTACCTTTTAATTGTATTTCTACAAGGAATATGGGAATTGTTACGTAATAGCTGTTGCGAAGTAGTTACAGACTCGCATTATTATAAAGAAAGCTTCGATAGGACGATGAACGCTCCACTACCCTATGTTGACGGAAATGACATCAGTCGTGTCCCTAATTTAATTTAATTAATTGTAAACGTCAACTTGTATAAATGTTACGAAATAATGTTACATCCGATGTTAGTAACAAATACACAGCAAAAAAGACAAAAAATAAAAAGAATAAATAATTAAATGGAAACCAAACAAGATTAACAGCTTAGATAAATATAGAGTAAATACCTCAGGAACAATGTAATACGCTGAGGCAAAACAACATTAATAAGCTGCTCTTAGCTTATATTCTGAACATGATAATAACTGCAGCAACAACAAACATACTGGTAACAATAATAATGTAGTAATAACAATGATAATATGTTGCAATAATCAACAATCTAATAAAACACCACCTGAGGAAAAGCTGTTTAAAAAGGGTAACGTTTTATTAGTCCCACTATCCAAAATTTAAATTTGTATTGTAATTCACTTCATTGTTATTGATAAATTTACTTTGTTCATCATTGTAAAAAAGTGCAATTATACTGTAACCATTCTTTAACCATCCCAGTATTATTCTCTCTAGCTCCTGCTAGTTTAGGTACCAGATTTAGGTGGTAGGTTTGTTTTAGGTACTGGGTACAGAAAATGGATTTTGTCACAGTGGAAGGCAGTTATGTAGCTGACTTGTAGTGACAAATGTTAGTTGCCAACAGGAAGGATGGACTTGACGACAGGTAGGGGTGCATTGACAGCCATGACCGATAAGGGTACCCAACATCCCTCGTTCTGTTGGCTGAGGTGAATTTAATGCCCATTCGGTTACAGCTTGATCAAACCTATCCTTGCCCCCTACCCGTCCTCATCGATCTTCCATTTTGCCTATATTAAGAATTAATCCGAGTAAGGGAGATTTACAACCCTCTAGGGAAAAGTATACTCCTTTCTGGAAGCCAGCGTAAAATGACTAAAGTAGGCAGAAGTGGCCGCACAGGATCTCTGTGGGTGTGGGTTATCCCAGGCTTCCTAATCATCAACAATTTAATATTTCCAATGCTACTGAATTTTTATTTTGATTACGATGCTAATACATTAATAAACTCATTTATAATATGTTCTAATTTTAACACACTTGTAATAATAATAAACGAATGCCAATTTGTATTTAAAATGTTCGCTATATTATCTGTTTCGTCACAACAGATAGTAGTGGCTAGGGTACTGATAATGTTTTTTGAAATAAAGCTTCCACTTTTGAGATATTGAGTTTTAAAAAATATTTTTCACCAAATAGCAAAAAAGGAAATACTGTAGAATGGAAAGCATTCAGTGTGATTTATATTTTGTATGCCTAACTAGGAAGTTTAAGGAAACAAATTAAGTTAACACCAAAATATTCGCTTGTATTGAGAGCACTTTATAAACACATGAATGTTAAGATATCTTAGTTTTTAACTGGGAGCTAGCTGTGTGCGGCATTTGAAACATGATTAGAATGTCAGAAAAATCTGTTTTGCAGATACAAGACACAGTATACCTTACCTACGGCATCTTGCCATAAGCGAGTCTCTTTATCTTTAATTTATTTTGTTATTAAAATCTTACGATTCATGCCAGTAATTGGTTATCATTCAATTGTTTTCAAAATGTCTCCTCCAGGATTAATTTCTTTTTGGCTCCTCGTTTACTTTATATTCTGCTTCTTTTAGATAATACTGACACAGGAGATTTACACTTAATAAGTAATAAAGTTACAGTTCTGAAAATACTATTGTGATTTAGGAGAAAATATTTCAGTAATCTGTCCCATAACTTAATCTGTTACAGCTTTTTGTATCGTAAAATCACTATACGCTTTTTAAAGGACATTCTAGATAAAACACATTGTTAAATATTATCGAAATTTAGTTGACTCAAAATAAGTTGATGGGATATTTTATGAATCGGAAAGCCATTTGACCGGGAGCCAACTCCAATATCTTATGTTCTTCTGAAAACTGTCTTTGAGCACACAAAAACCCAGCCATTACTCATGTAAAACATGTAGTGATGTAGTTCCTAACCCTTTTTTAATACTGGTTATAAATCAATAAGATCTATGATTTTTTGACCCCCACTGGATTTTTTTTATGTTTAAAATAGAATTTATCTCCGCCAACGAAGTTTAAATTTAATAAATGTATTATTCTACAAAATACTAAATATAGTAACGTTTAATATTTTGTATTTTGATTGATGCTATTATCATAATGGACAAAGTAAATGTTATCACTTTACTTTTAAAATAATTACTACATAAATCAATATTTATGCAATTTATTAACATATTACATGCAAAATAATAATGCAAAATGATCTATGTTATTAATTTTTTTTTTCTTAAATAATTATTTTGTATATATGTTTGGTATTAATTAAAAGCTCTTACTCTTTAGATGTGCCTTTAGTGGGTTTGGAAACATTTACCATAAGGGCTCCGCCCCATAAGCTTTCAGTTACAATGTCAATCTTATGGAACTATTTTATTCAGGTAGTCAGCTGATTATAATATAAATATTTCAAATATTTAAATTACATTGAAAAACATTGACAATGTGCCTTCAAGTTTCCCGTGCGGAGAATGGGACGTCAGATGGCATTATAATAGTATTAAAACATAGCTATGCCAATAACTATGGAAACAGAATTTAGATTCGAAATTCACCTGGTTAATCTAAGCTACTAACAGAAAAAAAAGGCTGATCCACTGGAAGTGGAGACAATTCCTATGTGAGAGCTGCCAGTGTAAAACTTTGAAATCGCACCGAGCGCTACCCGTGAATTGTAACTTTTACTTAGTTCGATACGCTATGGCAGTCTAATGGATATGACACTGGATTCACGATCATGCGAGCCCAGGTTCAATTCTATCTTTTTGTGTTTACTTTTTGAGGTACAATTTTTTGTTATATTTTACACAAAACCCATTTTTTTAATATGTTAAAAAGAAAATAGCCGCCATACAGCGCTCTGTGAAGTTATTTTAGGTTAGTTTACTATACTTTTTTCATAAATGAAGCGTAATTTTGTAGAATATGAGTAGGTTTCTTTTTTTACATTTGAAAATACTACATTTCGCTGGTAATTTAAGGCACACATTGTTTTCTCATAATAAAGCATCTGTTGCGGATAGTTTCTTTCGTCATCGGACGAGTTCGGCTTCCTTCGGGTGACAAAGTCTCAACATCTAGTGGAGCAGCCTTTTTTTAGCTGCTAGTATCTAAGCTTAACAGGCGAGTGCTAAAAATACTGTAACGGTTACTGATTGTCTTACTTTTTTTGTTAAGTTCGTATGGATTAAAACAATATAGTATAACTTCTTAAATGTTCACACATGAATCATAAATAGCAACAAGAAAGTAGTGGTAACTGGGGCAAGTCAAGCCCTTCCAACAAAGATCTTTAACTTGAACCCAAACAACATCAAAGCCCTTCACCCTCCCTATAATCACTAGGAAAGTTTAACACTTGCAGGGCCTTTTAAAATATCAGAGCTAAAGTACTGACCTTCCTGTGCTAGTCTATGGTTCTATAACTTTATGTGTAAATGAAGTAATATTTTTAGCGAATTTCTTACGGTAGGGAAGAAGCTATTACCGTAGGTCTCATGGTAAGACTTAAGCCCGAGACCATGATAACTTTTTGTTTTGAGGTCCCCAGATGCCAAAAACACTTTTCGTTCAAATGTATATATATATATATATATATATATATATATATGTGTGTGTGTGTGTGTGTGTCCATTACCACGATAACTTGAGTAAAAAAAGTCCGATTTCGATGAAATTTGACTCAAATGTGTAAAGTGACATTCATGACTTTAAGTCCGAAAACCAGAAATATCGGACCACGGGAAGGGGGGTTTATGGGGGTTTGAAATTTTCCAAAAATCAGTTTTTTGCGTTTTTAAACCTAAAATTTTTAAAAAACTTAATTTTGGTTTTGACTATAATATAGAGCTTAAAAAAACAAATAATATGGTGTTTTGAATTATTAACCTAGGTTAAGTGGTTGCGGAGAAAATCCAAAAAAACCTGCTCATAAAATCTCCCATGTTAATCTTATGGGAAAAAGGTTTTTGGCTTTTCCTCAGTTTGTTTTAATGTAAACTTCACATTTGCTTTTACCAATCAGTTTAGCTCTACAAAACAATCATTTTGGTGTTTAAATTGTGATTCTACGTCCAACCGTTGCCGTGATATTCAAAGTGCTAAACACAGTATGTTGTCCAATGTTATCCTTATGGAGAATATTTAAAATTTGATATCTCGATTATTTATGAACGTATATTGATGAAACTTGGTAGGTGGCTTCACCTAGTACTGGTATATTGATATTTCTACAAAAAATTTATTTTTTGTTGATTATCCTCTTAGCAGCAAACCTGCATTCTCATCCCTAATGTTATTCTTATGGAGAATACGGAAAGCTTTATATCTCCCTTAATTATGAACATAAATCAATAAAACTTGGTATATAGCTTCACCTGGTTGAGTTATATTGATAATTGCAAAAAATCCGCATTTTTATCTTCCTCGTTGCTGCAAACCTGTGTTCTCAGCCCTAATGTTATTCTTATAGAGAATAAATAAAATGCTATATATCACTTATTTATTTAAGTATTTTTATGAAACTTGGTAAGTGGATTTATGTGGTAGTAAGAAATATATTCATTCATAGGAAATTCGCTGAGTACGCAGGTTTTCTGTGACGGGGGTTTTATTATTATTATATCAGTAGCTAAAATACGACTTTTAAGTTACACTACGTCAAGACGGTTCTTTTATTTTATTTTATAAGTTTAAGGCACTTAACCAAAATATTTTAAATTTAACATATAGTATATATTTGAGCGTATTCATATTTCTATCTGGGAATTTTTATTAGTTTTAAAGGTCATGGAATGTTTGATTTGACGTCGATTATTCTTATCGTGGCATCGCATGCAAATTATGACCTCCCACTTGCCAAACATCGCACGCCAGGGGGAGGAATGTGGGAATAACCATACAAGGAAGAGATTTATCGTGAACCTTTGTTATTTATAAAACTGGTTTTCCTTTTTAACTAATGCAATACTAATAAATAACTCATCGAGGATGTTAAATTGGCAATCTTAAAATACCACATTAAATGTTTATTCACCTGAAGCTGCATTAAAAAGCAAAGCCTAATGTAAGAGGTATCTTGAATCTATTTAAATAATATAATTTAAAAAACGTTTGAACTGTGGTTTCTAAATGAAAGTGGCCTACATTATTCTGTTACGGAGAGGAATCGTTCAGATTGTGGTTTACGTGTTGAAAATTCAATCCCTCTACCGTATAAAATCTGATATTACAGTTTTCATCATGGAAACCATTATTGCATTCTATATACCATTAGCTCAGCGTAACTTTTAGTCAGAATTACTCCTCCATCCGTTGTTAAAAGATATTGGGTTGTGATATCAAATTGAATAGCATAAAAATAGGTAATAGTGTAGGGAGATTTGTAAATAAAAACCAAGTTCGTGGGATTTTGAATGAATAAGTTAAATGATTTGTGGCAATGGATAGGTAATGAGCTATAGAAACGTGTAATCCTGGTTGTTTTGTCCGAAAGTGTGACCGAGCCGGTGTATGACGTCATACTTAAAAAATGACCACTAACACCGATATTGATATCTTTTTAGCGCTATAACTTTTTTTGGTTGATTTTATAAAGATTTTGTACATTACCTGCTTTTATTAACAGTGAAACGAGGAACAAAATATGATCTTAAAAAAAATGTCATAACTCCATCCTTTAAAATGATATATGCATTCTAAAAAATTAATAATAAAATGTAAAATACTTCAATAACACAAACAAACCCTTTAACGCATTTTCCTTATACAGTAGAGAAGAAGCTTACTACCGTAGGTGGCATGTTAAGACTTAAGCGTGGGACCATGATAACTTTTCGTTTTGAAGCCCCCAGATGCCAAAAACACCATCCGTTAAAATTTGTAAATACCTAAGCAAGATCAGTCGTTGGTGTTCACATAAAATAAATTCTGAGTGCTATTTCGTTATCAAAATAAAAGGAGTTCATCATATTTTGTACAAATTCCACACTCGCGTTATCGTGGCCGATTTTGTACGGTCGCGTTACCGTGATACGGCGCGGTGATATGATAGGCCTACGTATCGAAAACATCGTATTGGCCGTTGTGATATACGCGGATAGTTTTATTTAATTTTTTTATTTAAACATTCCATTCAAATTTCAGTGATATAATATCTTATTGATTGGGTTTGGATATTAAATCAAGTGATGAATTTCTGTCATAATTATAATGAGTGTTTCCAAAACCAAGTTCACGTGTTCTGACACGAATATATTCAAAAGCTGAGCCAGCACCAAAAGTTGTATTCCTCCGCCACGGGAAGTTTTCAATCTGCTCCGCTTGGCTCGCTGTTTTCAGCGTGTGCATACTTTCACGCAGGAGCATATCATGGCTACGTTTTTGACTTAAGAACAATACATTATATGGCATATTAAAGACCATAAACTTCAACACTAAGATTGCTTTTTAAAATTTTAATTAGCTTAGTATTTAATGAGTTATCTAATTTCGAAATTTGGCGAATTCGAAGGTTAATTACTCTTTCATTTTTCATCATATCGAACGATTTTAAAGCAATGTTAGTGGTAAATATATATTTCTTTTATTTGGTTTATATATGTTTGTCATACGTTGAGAAATAACGTCAGTATATACTCCCGCGCGGAACGGTTTTAATGTGATATTTAGCGGGAGTTTAACATCCTCTTAAATGCATACACCATAGCGCTTTCTTATCCAATTGAAATAAAGTCGAAGACTGGGCTATGGATTTTCTGTGTACTAAAATATAAGTTACCATAAATCTAAAGAGACGAAATCGGTTTACCTGTTCTACATATATTAATACAATTATTTTGACAGTATCGGATAAAGTGAACGTATTAGCTATTACGTTTAATCATATATTTAAAACACATTTTTAAATAACCTTCATAAGTCATAGTAAATTCCTTTACCTCCATACTGTTCATAGGCTTACCAAGTAAACAATTAAGGCAATCTTCTTACAGATAAGGAAACCATCTAGGTGATTCCCCCATTCGAACCAAGCCATACTAAAACCAAACTATTATATAATAGAAGTCCCTTTATGTAACCCATAAAAACTGTTTAATATTTTAAAAAAAAGTAGACAATAACAAAAAAGGCACTAAAGCGTAATCACTCACACCGCCAAGCTACATCTGTTAGGTTTTGCCATCATATTGCCATTAACAGTTCTCATTTATCACTGCGACAGCTAGATAAGCTATAGAATGATTCAGAGTGTTTTGTTGATGGTTGATATGGCATAGTTTATATATATTTCAAAGTAATTCGTGTTTTTCTGTCATGATCCATCACATTTTACTATTCACAATTTAGTTTGATAAATGCTTCACATTTTATCTTTTTAATGTTAACTGTTACGGACAAATAAAACCTCTGACGTGTTTTATGATAACGTTTAAAGGTTGAACCAATACATTTATTTGAAATGTATGTTATTCAGTATGACACTACAGTTGAATATTTCTGTATAAAGATGGTTTACATCTGCTCTTAAAATCATAAATAACTGTGTATTTTTTACGCTACGTAGTTACTTGGCAGTACCCATACATTGAGATCCTATTTTCCTTTTACAATCTTAATTTTTAATTTATTCGAAGCTTTTTTTCTTCCTTTATGTAACAGACATATACAAATTGATAGATTAAGCATTTCGAGTGCTTAATTGTTCTTGGTTTTACAATGGACAAGTTGCACAAGAAAATTTAATAAATTCATATTAAGATATATGCCTACTAAAAAAATTATTTGTAAGATGTCTTACAACACATAAAAATGTACACTTACTAACTAACTAATTAAAATGTAGCAACTAACAATTAAATCTCTTAAAAGTATGAAGGTCACTAACCTTCTTCAGCAACGGCGCAATTGTTGCAAACAACAAGAATAAATTGTTGGTCCAACAAGAATAAATTGCTCGTCCTACAAGAAGAGTAGCAATCTATTACCTCAGATCTTTTAACGCATTTGACGGACATTAGTGATTCGCTCGGTTAAAATATCAAGGAACTTAATGCACTATTTCTAGTAACTTGTTTAACTTATTTCGCCTATTTACCTCTTTCTTCATATATTTACCTCTTTGCTACAATATTCACTTCTCCGTAAATCATCAGACTTTCCAAAATTATTTCTGAAAATAACAAAAATACTTTCTTAAGTAAAACTATTCATCGACGAAATTTCAATACAAATATATTTAAACCTATTGAAACACATTAAAACTGCCATAAAAAATAAGTCACTGCTTTGTTAAACACATAGATAATCAATAGTTGAATATTATAATATTTTTTATTTCAAGCCACGGTTAGTTACCTAAATGGTAAAGTCGTAATAAATGTGTAAGTGATACAAAAATGAATTTCAAGTCATCTGTTACAGAATTATCTCAGAATCCTTAAAGATGTTTAGTTAGTAATACTCAGAAGATTGTTGTTTATTTTTGAATTATACTTAGCCAGCAAGTAATGAATATTATTACTTTTTCATTATACTTTATTAAGGTTCTTTATTATAAATTTAAAAATCTTTTAAAATTGAGGCTGCCTGTCAAGTAAACTTACAAATATATATATATATATATGGAAAGGTGTTATACTTAAATGTATGTTTGTGTGTGTGTTTATTCGCGGACTCTTTTCCCTACATTTTGACCTTCTTCATGGGTATCCGGCCCGAGCGTGGAGCGTATCAAGCAAAGTTAGGGGTGAGCCAAAACAGTTCAATCATGGCATTAATGAACACAACATTCCCACCCCAAACACATTCAACACTACCTAATCACAAAAAACTAGAGAGATAAATCGAAGTTATTGTGTGGTTAGGGGTTGGAGTTGTTTGTGGAGTTTTTGGCCCGGGTTTCCGGGTCATTTACTATAGCCTGGACTGAGATCCGAACCCACGACAGGGCCATCTATGGTTCTGCAGTCCGTCTTATTGACTAATGTGACAGTAACTCAGATAGTAAACAGTTTGAGACCAAAAACATTATCCTTGACTTGATATACATATTGATATAATATATTATTAGGGCCTGGTGACTCGTCAGTATTTGGTTTAAACGGGTACTATCTGACTGTTTGCTACTGTAAAACATCCATCCGCTATAACAACTTTACAAATAATTACGTCATAGTCATATTTCTGATAACCTAGGTCTTTAATATAGAACACTTATGAGGTAATGTACGCTTTACACTTAAACTATCTAGTTAGTGGCACTTAGGGGTTGGTTATTGCCAATGTACAATGCATATTTGTAATTAGCGGAGGAATTAACCGTATATAAACCGTAATTGGTAGTTGTCACCAAATGAATGATTCACGTTTGTACCTGTCATTTGATAAATCTATATAACCACTGATAACACGTTTGATGAAATCAAATAAACCAGCAATAATTAACGTGGATATAGTAAATACGAACCACGTGTAACCAACAAATTTTGTTTGGATGTGCACGACAAGAGTGTAGAGTGGAATCTCCCTATTTATTGGTGGAGGAGGAGGTTCAGTCAGAGCCACGTGACCTCGTGAACTGTTGATGGTTGTTTGAACACGGGTGGGGGATCAGACTCTCCCACTGATGTGTTTTTGAATACATAATGCGAATTTCGGAACTACAACCAAGCAACAATACATTCCACAAGCAATTGAATCTTTGGAAATACAAACATTTTGTATTAGCTTTAGTAATTTTAAGAGGTACCCTTCACAATTTAAATAATTCATATATCCTGAAACATATATGTAAAACTGTTTTCAAATGTTTCTTTTAATATAATAATCAAGATTTTGCCTTTTAACAAGAATTTAAAAAACTATTTAAGTAATAACAAATTTTTACGATATTCAATGGATTTCTGCTTAGTCATTAACAAAATATCTTTATGTATAATTCTGTAAGCGAAATATATAAGTCAAAATTGTGGTAGTTTAGCAAATCACAGGATGATGGGAGACGGCTCAGATTTAAGGTCTTGATTCCAGGGACTCGGGAAAATAGTAGGATTTCTAAAAAGTTACCAGCAAACGAGAAGTAACTTAAAACATCCCCCATAAGAAAAGCATGGGGCTTTAAAAACATCTGATTTGTTTACATTAAAACAGGTGATTACGTGTCTACTTTATTTTTGAACTGGTATGTGTTTTTACTTCAAGTTGTGTATTCCTCAACACGTAAAGACTCAAATAAAATCAGTTGGGGCAGAGTATTGGAGCAAGGTTAGGGGCAATGGCCCCTTCAAGCCACTAGTATTAAAATATAATTATTAGTTAACTATAGAGAAATAGTTGTGTTGATATTCCTATTTATTAGGTGTAACACTGTCTTATGTGTCTATAAGGTTATATTTGCAGGGTGATATATGCTATAACAAAATATCACACTTGTAGATCAAAGATTAAAGATATATAATGTTACGAAGACACTTGTTGCCGCCTCGAAATGTTGCTTTTGTCACGACTTATTTATATACATGATGTTTGTCTACATTATCGTATTATGTTGTCGATCCATCCGCCAGTTTTTTTTTTTCAATTTTGTGAACCTCAGAGCAACGGTTTTCATAAGGGCAGGAAATTCGACTGGCTCTGATGCTCAAGATTGACGTTGGCAACAATCCTACATTAAATATTGCCCTAGGATATTTTCTAAATATTAAATCAGATTTCTTGATGTATCACTAAGCTTTCCACCCCTATACTCACAGGTAAGTACTGCTGCTCATTTCATTAGTTTCAATAATAAACTTTCCACTATTGCACGACTGGTTGATCGCTCATGTTTTGCAATTTTCTTTTTGTGTCAGTGAAATGTTCATGAATGATTAAAGTTGTTTTCATTAAGCCTATTCAATAAAGATAGCACTCATTTTCAATTTTCCCACAGGTTATTCGCAGGTGGAAATTCTTAGTGCCAATTCTAGGGTAACCTCTTTTCATTTTGGCTGGGAAAACCAGTCATAGGCTTAAACGTTCTCTTGGGCAAAATTGTGGACCAAACTGTTCTAGTTTGTGATTTTTGTGTTCCTCACATACTTACCCAACCTCTCAACACAAATTTTGGGTCATTTAATTTGTTCATAATAAAACAAGGTCAGCCTTCCATTTAATGTTATCTAATGTCAATTTAATATTTGCTTCAAACCTTTCTGTTAATTGTAATCTAGCTTTAGGCCATTTCACTATTTGTTTAAAACTCATGAGGTTTATTTTGTTGGAAACTGACTATACATGTAAAAACATGTTTTTCTCTCCTCAAGGCTGTTCACTGGAGCTAAAATTAATGTTTAGCATTTAGTATTTTTTTTTTTGTATTTTACAAATGGTCGATGATGGGAGGACAAAAAGGCCCATGTTTTAAGACTAAAATAATTTGTTTGAAAAATTAAATGTCCATGATGAAGATTAAAGTTAAGATGAGAAGATAATGAAACTGTGAAGAAGCTTAAGTTTTTTTAAATGTGAGGGACCTTACCATAATCGCCTGAAGCCATGAAGCAGTATTAAATTGAATAATGAAGAACCTTGGAAATATAAAACTGATGGAAGTGAAATTTGCCAAAGCCATTAAGTTGGCTAATGTTTGTCATCGTTAACTACAGCTTACGTCAGCTTACGTTGAGACTGCTCACTGGTGGACCCATCATTGCATTGTTGTTATTTTCAGCTTCTGAAGGACTACAACGTTACTGGAAGAAATAAAATTGTGCCGTTTAGTACATTTCAAGCGCTCAAATTGTTCCCGGTTTTGTCAGGGAAAATTTTTAAATTTATTTATTTTTACTCAATTTATTTTTACTCAATTTTACATTTAACTTCCAAGAATCATTCAACATACAATTTAAATGGGATTTTCACCATTACAAGAACTTTCACTGGATTTTCAACACTTATCTTGTATTGCCAATGTCAGGGAAAATTGTGATCAGGACGGGAAATTTGTTAGGTTCTTCATGCTTTGCTATTGGCTTTTATTGAGACAAAATCTGATTTAAAATTAAATAATAAATAATGAAAAAGGTATTAATGTCGTATTTTCTTCTTGCTAGATGTATTGGAACCTTGCAATTTGTGTATATTTATTGTTATTGATTATTTATTTATTTACCTTGGTGTCATAAATTTATTTTAAATTGTTGTTATTTACTTGCTGCTTATTTTATATTGAATATTTATTCCCATTTCCAGTCATTAAGTATGTCATAAATACAAAGTCATCTCACACTGGTGAGCAACCTTTCTGGTGTCTGAATTGTTAAATTTTTGCTAAATTCTATAATTGTTATTTATTGCCAGATTTTATTTTAACTTGATAAAAGATGCTTCGCTGTATTTAAAATCATTGTTCAAATAAAAAAAAAATAATAATTAATTGCTGAAACATTGGGAATTTGATAATTTGAGCTTACACCAGTGAACGACCTTACTGGTGCATATTAGATTTATTTTTATTTTGGTTGGCCAACCACTATTGCAGGTAGGATGTGCACAATTGTTTAATTTGATTAAGAAACCATGTTTGATTGTGTTTTTGGTTTTTGATAAAATTGCTCAAATGGAAATGTTCATGTGTTGATTAATATAGGTAAACGACCTTAAAGTTGTATGATTTGGGAGCAATCCTGTTTATCATTTTTTTTACTATTAATGTTTCTTGTTTATATGCTGTAAAGGTATTCTTGTCTGAAAACTACATCTGGTTTTGTCACTTTGGGTGTTTAATTCTTGAGTTGCCCAAGGTTTTCAACTGTGAGCCCCTCCTTCGTCCCTTGGGTATTAAGCACGTTTCCTGTTTGTTATGTTGGGGCCCATGAGACGAAGGATTGTGGTTCAGCAGAGCCCCTGAGACAGTCTAATTTATCTAGTAGGTTTTTCTTTTATTTAAGTTAGGAGTAAAGAATTATTTTTCGGTGCCCTTTATCACTTTTAAGGAAAATATGTAGGCAGTGGTGAACGTGAAGCTTCCCCCACTCCAGTGTTACTTCCAAATGGCCAAAGCAGATTTTTCTTGTCTTATAATAACTGTTAAAAGTTACATTCAAGATTTTAATTTCACATTGTTACGTTCGATTTGATAGTTCCATAGGGGTGGGTTTTCCTTTCTTTTATTGGGAAATGATGTATAAAATCCCAAAGATTTAAACGAGACTTGGGACGAGAGGGATGGAATAAATTATCATTAGTTATTACTCTCATCAAAAAATAACATATAATATACCCATCACTATGTTTTTCTCACAAAAGATTGTGATGCGCAGTGGAATCAGGTAACTCTTCCCCTCACCGCTCTCTTCATTTCGCGTTGCTATAAGACGGGGTGGGGTTCGCATATTACTCCTCTACATGCGCAAAATGTTTCTCGCAGGACATTGTAAAAATTAATAAATTATAGTATTTTTTGACGCTAACAATAAATATTAAAATTAATATTACTTACTTCACTTGCTTACGTATTTTCTTCCTCGCCACAAAGGGGGCGCCCTTTCTTCCTTGAAGAAAGGGGAGACGTCATCTATTCTTCCCTCAATTAAGGGGGGTAGTGGGCATAGCCTACATATTTATACCAGGTAGATTTTTGCGCTCGTCATACAATTATTTTAAATTATAATAAGGCCTATTTAAAAGGTAGTCTTTTAGTGCATTATTGTAATTCTTATGGCCAGTTATAGTTTTAAATGTACAAGGCGATATATTCAATAATTTTGAATCAGCATAAAAGGGGGTGTTATTTATTTTTTGGAGATGATTTTGAGGTAGGTTCAGGTTGGTAGTGTCTCTTAGGTTGTAGGTATGGAGTTCAGATCTTTTGAGAAGTGGTGTGGAATTTAATAGGGACGTGGTTTCAAAAATGTAGAGTGGTGTGAAGGTTAAGATGTTATTTGTGATGAAATATGGTCTGCATGTCTCCAGAGGTGTATGTCTGTTGATCAATCTTATTACTTTCCTCTGTATAAAATATTTGTTATTACTGTATAAATATTTTATTCATGTATAGTTCATTAACAGCTCCCCAGACAACAAGTCCAAATCTGCTGTGGGAAGCAACGAAAGCATGATACGCAATGATTCTTGTTTTTTTATCAGTAAGATGACGAATTCTTCTTAAGGCGTATACAATTGTTGATAGTTTTTTATCAAGATTTGTGCATGCGGTTTAGGTGGTTGTCCACTGTTATTCATAGGAATCTACAACTTGATGCTAAGGCGATTTATTGGTTTTGTAGGCCTAATTCTAAGTTTTCTGTTTTATTCGATGGTGTGAAGTTGATGACAACAGTTTTGCTTGTGTTGATTTTGAGATTAATGTCGTGATTGATTTATATTTGCATTTTCAAGGTATCTTCTATTGAATTATTTAAGTTTGATTTTTTTATTTAAAGATGTAATCAATGTAGTATCGTTTGGGAACATTATACAATTATCATTTAACAACATTTTTTCAGGGATGGCATTTATATAAATTATGAAAAAACAGTGGTCCGAGGGTCGATCCTTGAGGAATTCCCTGCATGAAATTTCTGAATGAAAATAAAGTTGTTGTCTCAATGCCATTTTCTGAGAATTTGATTTCCACCGCCTATGTTCTGTCTGTTAGATAATTTTCAATCCAATGTTGGGCTGGTCGTATGATTCAGTTTTGAAAGCAGTGTTTCCCAGTCAAGACAATCAAACGCTTTTTGTTAAGTCTAAAAATAGACCGGCTGCTAGTTTGTTATCTTCACAAATTGACGTCATTGTTATATGATAGCTGTGTTATAGCATAATTTATGGATATTTTGTTCCTGAATCCAAAATACGTAACATTATATTAATTGTGTTGATGTGAATATTATTTTGCTATGTGTACAGTTAATATCATAAAAGCGTCAATGAGCAACTTACAGTTTGATAATGATCTCAGTTCAGGTAAATAACTTTGAGCACCTACCATGTATGTAGTTATTCCGTTCATGCTCAGTTCATTAACAAGATAGTTTCAATAATTTAACTATTTTTACTATAACTGCGTTTCCCTTTTCAAAGATTAATGTTATCTAATTTAATATCTAAAGTTGTAACTTTTATGGTTTCACTCGCAAACAAAACCTTTATATCGCATATAATTATAGAGATATTAAAGTCTGGCTAAAGTGTTAGGATCATGAAACTAACGCTTCCTCTTCAACAATTGTATTTGTAACAATTAAAAATTATATTGGTTAAAACTACTACTGTATTTTTGAAACTCTTAATAGTGGTGGTTTTGAATTTACTATTGATTTATTTGAACTTTAACTTTCGCTTCTAGTGTTTAAAACTACACTACGTTTTGGAAGGTAAGGAAACTCCTCCCGTTATCAAGTGAACCCTACATACATCTAAATATGAAGTTCTTACACCTAACTAACCTAAATAGTTGTTGGATTTTTCCCCTTACATTATTACATTACATTTCTCTTCATATTTAGATGTAAGTAGGGTTCACTTGATAATGGGAAGAGTTTTCTTACCTCCAGAAATGTCGTGTAGTTTTTAACACTAGAAGCGAGAGGTAAATTCCAAATAAATCAATAATAAAAATACTAGTTACAATAAGTATTGATTATTGATTAAAGTGCTTTGACATTTATTCAGTCCAACAAATATCCCTCTACTATCCTCACAGTGGTAATCACAGTACCTTATTTACAATTCCCATTATGGTGAGAGCGGCCTTAATTCAAGTATTTCAATCCATTTGATGATAGATTAAACTTAATATTTTGTGGTAAAAATCTGAAATTGTTACCGTTAAAATATTAAATACTAATGTTAATCTGCTCAGTAAAATTCCAAAAAGGGTACAACACGCCCCACCAAATGATGGAGGATTTGTTACGGTGACTATTGACACGAGCCGGTCCCGTTCAAAACAAACGCTAATTGGAAATCTCTTTTGAACTTCGCAATGTCAAAGTATATTTTTAATCACTAGTTTTATTTTTTATTTCTTTACTGAAACCACTCCCGTTGTGTGTATTTATCAAGTTTGATAGTTAAAGAGAATTTTCTTCCGGAACAGTTATAGGGGTTTGTGTGTTACTCTCTAATATAAGACAGTAACAAGTAACCCACTGCCAGTCATGTTGTATAATATATATTTCAGTTAAACGAACATTCAATCAATTTAATTTATTAACCAAAGAGTATATTAAACGCTGTCTATTTTATTTTCTAGGGAGTTAGAGATGTATAATTATTCTTTATAAGAGTACAAAGGAGCTGCGAAACTTTGAGCCATAGCCATGATGTATAAACCACTTAAAATGGAAAACCCTTAAATTAGATTGTAAACCGGAAGTGTCCTGTTTTACTCAGAACCATGCATAGCCTAAACCATAAGTCCATTGGAAGATTTTAGTTTTTGATTGAACACTTTCCAAAAATATTCAGGGCGAAATTCCAGAAAAACAACTCCGAACAGATCACGCTATACAGGGAATCCGCTCTTTGAGGAAGCCCTGAATTCGAGGAGCAGAAGTATTTGGAAGGAATTAACTATCTAGACATTCAATTACTAGCTAACGATTGGTTCATTGGCCCAACCACGTTAATGCCAACCGACAATTTCCCTACCATATCCTTCAATGCCGACGATGGCCCAACGTTGGCCCAATGATTTGTGCTTACAGGCCAACCTCGCACCAACCGTTGGCCTACCATTTTCCTACGTTGGCCCAACGATATGTGCTGATGGGGTATAAATTAACATTATATTTTTATTATTATAATTATATTAAATATATATTAATTTTCTCGTAGTTTTTCATATTTTATAGTTACATAAATCACATTAACTTGTTCCTACCTTTATTACACTGATTTTTTCCACGAGTAGATTTACGTAGAAAAATAAAACGAGTACTATCCAATCTTAGAAGAAGAAAACATAATAGTATATAGGCTAGTATAAGTCATGCAGGTACAGACTATTGGTAACTTCTATATCTCAGTCCATCCTTCGATTCTCGCAAGTCAGATTGGCCGTGGAAGTTAAGGCGAATGTTCTGTAACTTCAAGGTTGTAGGTTTGAGACCCGTGCATGACTCGATATTTTTGCAACTTAATTCCTTTTTTTTAAATTTCAATAATTGGTATGCTAAACAATTCCATTAGACAAATCATATTTTTTTAATCAAATTAAGCATTTAAAAATTATAAACCATTGGCCATCATTGTTGGATAATGGTTGGTTAATCCATCGATGGGCCAACCTCGCGCCTCGCGACACGCCCACCGTTGGCCAACAATTTCCGTCGACTTGCCAACGTTGGCCCAACGTGTTTAGCTGATGGGGATACCAAGTTTCATCAATATACATTCATAAATAAGCGATATATACCATTTTATATTATATATTCTCGATAAGAATAACATGGGGGATGATTACACAGGTTTGCAGCAACTAGGATCACAAACATTGTTTTTTATGAAAATATCAATATAAGTCAACAAGGTGAAGCCACATACCAAGTTTTATCAAATTATGGTCATAGTTAAGGGAAACATTACATTCTACTTAAGAATAACTTTGGGACTGAGTACGCAGGTTTGCTACTACGGGAATAATCGGAAATTGCATTTTTTGTCCAAATAACATCACAACCAGATGAAGCCGTAAGTTTCATCACAAACACAAGTTTCATTAGTATCCGTTCATAAATAAGCGAGCTATAAAACTTGTCTTATTCTCCATAAGAATAACATTGGACAATGTACTATGTTTAGCACTTTCAATATCTCTGTAACCATTTGACGTAGAGAAATTATCAAAACACCACATAGTGTGTTTTTTAAATTTGAATCTAGTGGGGAAAAATAAAATTTGGCTTTTTAAAATATTACTTGTAAAAACTTCAAAAACCCCAATTTGGGGTTCAAACTACCCCCCCCCCCCAAAATACAACGGATGGGGCGATCTGTTTGTTTTCGAACTTAGTCATAAATTCTGCTTTACACGTTTGTACCACATTTTATCAAAATCGGATCATTTTTACGAGAGTTATCGCACCCACGGACACACACACACACACACACACACACACACACACATATATATATATATATAGACAGTTTCGAACGAATGGTGTTTTTGGGGTCTGGGGACCTCAACACGAAAAGTTATCATAGTTCTGGGCTTAGGTATAACCATGCCAACTACGTAATAGCTTCTTTCCTATAGGAGAAATTCGCTAAAAAACATTCCGATAACTACTAGAACTTAATTTTTATGATTCAATAAAACGTAAAACCTACTTTATGTGACAAAACTAGGTAATTTTTTGTTTTAACAAATTAAAAAAGCGATATAAATTTTGGAATTTTTAAGGTTTATTTTAAAAGGTTTTAACACCCATAGTGTTAGCTGCTGGCCTCAGCGGGTCGCAGAAGATGTAACGTTGCGACCTCGGTTGCGGCGCACAAATTCTAACTTTAAAAAAATAAAACCATAGAAAAATTTGTCTATGATAAAACCTATAGTATAGTTGTTATTTTAGGAAGAACACTTACAGAATTAGATTGCTTAGAACTTTATTTTTCATGAGACTAAGTTTTAACCGATTTTAATATTAACAGTCACTCACAGCAAGTCAAAATTAAAGTAATATCACGCCGTGCGAAGTCTAATATCTATCAGTTAAAGGGGGAAAAAACAATACCATTAGATTCTGTAGAATTTAATCTTTCCATTTACATAACTTGTAATCTATTAGAGTGTTAGTAGATGGTCACAGCGAGTCATAATTGGAGTAATAGCACCGGCGTGGTGACTGGCACGGGCCTTTTTGCCATCCAACGACCTCGGGGACGGTTTTCGGTTTCCAGTTATACTTCATCCGCGGGTGACAGATAAGGGAGTGGTGCAGTGCCTCAGCCCCGCTTATCTGATATTCTAAACTAAACTCTTTATTATTAAAACACTTCATAACAAGTAAGGTTGAGTGGGGTTTGCGCATGAACTGCGAAACCCATTTCTTCAAGCAGTTGGGATGGTTGGGATGGGAACTTCAACCTTTGGCATGTGGGTATTTTAAGTTCACAAGAAAAAATACGAACTGTACAGAAAAACTAATTGAATTTGATTTGGGTGGATTTAAATACCTTAAATATGCAAATATTGTAAAGGTGAAAATTGTAAATGTGTAATTATACCGCGTGTTTTGTGAGTCGTAAACCTGTTTATTGAATGTTTTTGAACTGTTTTTATTTTAACTTTGACGACAATCGCGGATATGTGATATCACCATTGTATTAATGTATTAATCGTATTAATGACAAAACAAGGGGCTGATGATGACTCGGTTAATTATTTGTATTTAACTTAATGATTATATACAACAAGCAATGCCATGAATGTATTTATTGTTATAAAAAATAGTGAATTAAATCATATTTTTTATCCAGAGACGTTTTATGTACAGTACTTCCAAAGTTCAACAACAGAGCTTATCACTGGTGGTGACGGGTCAGAAGTGCTTTAATCCAAACTTGTTAAAAGCCCGCTGTACAAAGAGTTGTTTGCCCGTTACTTAGGACTCCATTGATTGTAGGACTTCATAGTCACACAAATTTGAAAATAATGTTTCATGTTTACCACATACGAATTTTAAAAACCTATTATTTGCTTTAGAATCAAGAATCCTTACAACTACTAATAAAGTTGTTGTTTAAATGTTAATCCTAAGCTAAAAAATCTAAAAGTCGATTTAAATTAATCCATTAAATGGTTTTAGAGCGTTCTAGAGTTTTGTTAAATTAGGCAACCAGTAATATATTTCATAAGTATAAGTGCAACGTTTGACTTTTAATCTAACTATACGAGCGAGATAGTAAACATTTACTACAGTCGACCACAATTATTTGTCAAACGAGTTTTCCAGTTTTAAAAACCGTGACTGGAAAACAACTCACTGGAGCCTCACTATGTTCAATGTTTAATAACTTACGCTACGATTATTTCTGTAAAATATGTGGTTATTTGTGAAGTTTTAATTAGTATTAAAACATAACTCATTTTATAACTATACAGCGAGCGGAGCTGAAATGGTAGTTCAAAAACAAATTAATGAAAATTTCTTAAAAACACACATAGTTGTCTGACAATGTGCTTATACTGATGCCACAAATGAAACCAGATCGGAACAGTTACAATCCGATTACCGGTTTTTGAATTCTGAATAATTTGTAGCTTACCCACTTGACATGCAGTGTTGCGTGATTACTGTTGTAGTCCTCAGTAGTATTGCCACAATGCCATGTAATGTGCGGCCAAAAACGAAAACATAAAATATAGATAACTCCCAATGACCACAACGATAACATTAGTTTATCATTAATGGGTGTAGTATTAAGTAACTTAATGGTGATTTATTAATTTATATGGTTAAGATACAAGTGAACCGTATCTCAATTTCTGATGATGAGGAGGGAAGTTGTATAACTATTGCAAGTATCCATGCATAAATTGCCACGATGCTCATTGGCACATAGTGTGATAATGTGCGGAACGTGCATCACAAGCACTTGTGATTACACTTAACACGTGACATACACAGTCACGTATTTCCTTGAAAACCATAATAGTTTTTTAAAACTTCACTAGTATTGGCGGCCGCTATCGCGACCGCAGGAAATAACCAGCTGTTTCAGGTACAAATCCTCAGCTGAATACTCCCGGCTCCGCTAATATGTGCTAAAATGGCCTAAAACATAAAGCTTAAAGCTACCTAACTCGAATAAGGTTGCTTTTAAAAAAAAAACTACACGTGCAGCTTCCCCAACCTCGATTACACCTAAAAAATATCATTTCGTAGCTTTCCATTACAGCTCAAGAAACAGCCGTGGATGGACGGACGCACGGAGCCACAGACAAATGAGAATTATAGTATTGATCTCTAACATTGAAATTAGGTTACAACATACAGTACGCCAAGTTAATTGATTTAAATGAAGACTACTATTTTCAAAGCATGAAAAATAACATTATATAATAAAATAGGAAGATATATTCCGAGAGGTTTCTTGCTGTTTATTTTCTTGTTCGAAAGTAATTTAACATTACTAAGAACTATAGTCGTAGTAAACTAAGTCTATTTATAAATATTAGCATTTGTTAAGTTTGTTTAACGATGAATGTTACTTACACTATTTTCTATTATGACATATATCTCCTTCAACTGATTTAAACTTTTAATTTATAGTTTCCGTATTGTTATTAAAACATAATACGGTTACAATAATTGTTAAGTTCTTCCAACAGATTACGGTTCGGATAACTAATATTTATTTAAATACTGTAAGTTGGTTTTACAACATAGACAAGTTTTGCCAATTAAACACAGGTTAACATCTATAAACATAAATTATGTCTAATATAACTATTCAAGAGGCAAAAATAAAGTTAATACAAATAATTATTTTACTTGAAGAGATTAGGTTGCCAATAGGAGGTGTTGTCAATAAAACTAATACACAATACATCCGGGGTGAGGGGGATTTAACTTTACGTCTAAGGGAACAAGTTAACGAGTTACTTCAACCCCAGTTTAGAGACGGTTAAAAGTTAAATGAGTCGGACGAGTTAACTGCGCTCACTTTGTGTATGCCAAGAGTCTGAAATACTTAGAAGATTGTTTTGCTGCTCAGTTCACATCTTAGATAATTACGGGAGATTTGAGCCCGTAGACTACATTTTTCAGTTAAGGAATAGTTTGCATTCTTTGGGAAAATAAAATGAGTAGCAAATACTTAATACTTCTTTATTTTTACAGAAGGGTTTCCTTACAAATTACATACGCAGTATTAATTTAGATTGATTTAGAAATGTGTAATTGTATTTTTTATTTGCAACATTTTTGTTATTGTAACTCTTTTTTAAAGTATCTTTATAGTTGCAAAATGTATTTTCTATTTAAAAAATAAATTTGGGAAAAATACATAACAATTTTGGATTCTTAATATGTGCTTAATATGCTTCTTAATATGCTTGTGAAAAAGTGCTATTTTTTCGGCAGACATAATATTGTTTGACTGCTAAGCTTAATCCAAGGTAAAGTTTCTCGTTTTATTTTTGTAAACCACTTATTCAATTAAAATTAACATAATGTATAGTTGTTAAAACATTTTGTGCATACAAGTATCTGAAAAACTATTATTTTAGAGGAGGCAGTAATTTAAGACCCGTTGTGCAGATTGGTTTTGAAATAATTGATTTATTTTATTTTTATTTTATACAATTTTAATAATGCTATAATACAGCCGAAGCCAATTACACCATAGCATTAATATACAACCACGATAAATACAAACAAGAAAGAAAAACATGCAATGTATATATGAATAAACACAATTAATTGTTGACTATTCCATTAGTTTATGTTGCGACTGAAGTTTTATTATACTATAACTATTAACTTAAAACTATATATGATTACGGAAACTAAAACCCCAAATATAATAGAGTTCTGTGATATATTTACCCACAGGTTTTACTACACAGTAAACGTCTGTATTCGATGAAAAATACACATTTCGTCCCTGATGTTCACCCTGATGAATACAATAAATTATGTTAACTCTAATGTGTATGATTACACCAGACAAAAGTGCAATATAAATGTTATTAATGTAGCATTTTCAATAATTTATTAAGTAGCATACTCCATGATGTTATAATTAAATACGATAGAAAACACTACATCTCACAACAGTACAAAACATATTTACACTTATACTGCACTTCCCGTATATATACAAAACAGATGGGAGAAGGCGATCGATTTCAACCAGTCACACCGGTCATCATCAGGTCCAATCAGAGAAACCAACGAACGTAGACGTATTTATTTTAATCCTGTGTAGTATTTTCAACACTATATCTAATATGTTAAACATACTAAATACATATAATAGTTATCACCCAAAAATCGGCGTTGAGTAGTACTCACAATTGCTGTCCATTTGGGTTGCGTAATGCGTAATAACTATCTTGGAACTCGGACCGTTAATTATTGCAGCAAAATATCGGGCTGATTCTGTTCCGCATGTTATAGCTACAGCGTTGCCAGTTTTCCACTGCACTGTGTTGCTAGATTGTTAATGATATTCTTATGGTTTTACTTTTGCCCCACGGGAGGTAAAATAATTTTTGTCTCCCTCGAGAGACAAAGTAGCACCTTACTCGTTCATTACAAAGAGTAATATTCGACTTTACGTAGTAAGTGGGGGAAAGTATTACTATGGTATGGCTAGGGAAATGTATTGAAGGCGTTACTGTTTTTTTTTATGCTAGCCGGCTGCAAATTTGGATAAGACACAGACTCAATGTGATTTTAACAATAGTGGATTTAGCCCTTCGGCACACTAAACGTACTTTTATTTTACTCACAAGGTATCTATTAGATTGTTATTAGAACTTCCAAACCGTCTTGACCCATGTTAATCTTGACATCAGCGCGAGTTTCATGCTACGGTACGGTTACAATTTATCATGAAACACTTAAAACATTAGTATTTGTATTTTCGTTGCCATTTATAAACGTATTTGTTACGACTATGAAACATTTCACCCTAAACTTTATTCAACAACTCAAATTTTACTAAAGGTAGAGGTAGGTAGACTGAAGTAGCTTGATCTCATACTCAGTCTCGTTTTGCTTCTGTTCAGCTTCGGGAAGTCAACGACTCGTTGGCGTATCGAGTGTACGATGTGAGCCGCAAAAACGACATTGCAGAATCGTTCTAAAAATGATGCTTTTGAGTAAAAGAAGTGTTTTTTAAAAGTGACCTATACTTGAAATATTTATATAGTTTATCGTTGAACATGTTCTAGATATACAGGTTAATTAACTGATTTTATAAGATCAAGTTAACCTAATATTTCACTATCATCTTGCGCCAATTGAGCCAAAATAAAAATAATAACTAATAAAAACTAATATTTATAAGTCTTACAAAATAACATCTAAATAATCTAGAATACCAAGGCAACCGATAAAATATAAAGGATTATTTAACATGATTTTGAATATAAAAATATACATAAAGGAATACATTTTTAAATTTCATAGTGAAATGATCATTATTTTAACATCTTAGTTATTTAAATTTGTAGTAGGAAAAAAGTCGTGCACAGTCCTAAAATGAACCTTTCCTTAACCCCATTTAGCATACATGATGTTGATTATATTTCAATAAATTCAAAACACAATGTCATGCTGAAACTCATAATCTCATTTTCAAAGCATTAATTGAGAAGTACCTAAAGTACACAATGCATATGCGAATTCCTGTGTTTAACAAATGTTTTATCTCCGAAGCTGCGGAAATCTCGATATAAGCTTTAAAGACCATCCAGCTTTACATTGTGTAAAGACCAACGTGAAAAATCAAAAATGTTATTTACCCCATGATTATTTATATTTTGTCAAAGTAAAATATATCTTATTTTTAAAATTTTAGAATAAAAGAGGACGTCTTCATAGAAAAAGAGGTATTCACTGTGCAGAAATGATGTCCAAAATATGTGTATGTTATCCAACAACATTTTACTTATACAAGAAGGTCTCGTAACTCGTCATTTACTCCAGAAGAGGTTTTTAGAATTACTAATTAGTTTAGTCGCTATACAGCTTTTCAAATATTAGAATATTCCAGGGAATAATTGGATGGCAGCTGATCCACTACTCTGTTATTTTAACGTGGTTCGGCTTATCTCTTTAGTGTTGAAAATTGGACAAGAGCCATTCTGCGAATAAAAAGTGGCCATATCTCCACCTTTCCCTTAACCCACGTTAAATGCTTTTTGCAAGCAATAAATAAACTTCCAGCGAGCTTTGTCTGAGATTAAATTACATAGATGGTTTTGTAAGAGTATTTTTTTAATTCCCCATTATACTCTTAGAACGTTGTCATATTCCACTACTTTTCTCTCACTAAGACCTTGCAGTAGTTATTGAAATGTATGACGATGCTATAGTTATTGAAATGACGTATTTAACATACCGTACAATGCAATAAAATAGTTTAATTTTTTGATTATTAGTTGTTTTATAAATATTCAACTTAGAATTAAATAATATTAATAATATATACCTTATATAATATGTATTTTTCTTATAGTGCATTACATATACCATCACAGGTATACCATCTGCACTCTATTCCAATTATACGTTCATCGTGCAGTACTGGTCTTATGGGTCCTGCAGCCCATAGCCATGCTACAACCTGAGCAGTTTACGTCATGTTTGTTGTCATGCGTTTTGCGTCAACTATTCTCGTGACCCATGTGAACGCGGTAAAGAAGATTTTATTATTTTTGTTGTACTTTATAGGAAGTAAGGTTTATTTTATTCTATCAGTTGTTCTTCGTCGTGCTAAACGTGTTTTGAAAGAAACGACTGACTAACAAAAGTTTGATAAGGCTCAATGCTAAAAAACTAGCCGCTTGTCGTGGCCTTGCACGCAAAAAATAAAACCCAGCCTTACTAACATGCGTTGATTACTCTTTCACGCCCAAAAACAACAAGTGTTGACTGGTTGCCAAGTCCTAAAAATAAATTATATCAAGATGTAATCCAAGCCAAGTATAGCATCGTTGGCCTGACATTTTTTACTATCACAAATTCCTTAACGATGTTAAAATAACAATGCTCAAAAGATTCTTGGTTATTTTCATCTACTTTTGGCCAGCAGTTAATTTATTTTTATAATAGTTAATAATAATTGTTAACTATACTTTATTTACATTTATATTTTTCAAATTAAAGATTTTGCACCAGTGAAGCTGCTGGCCAAGTACGGATGAAAAATAAACAACAATCTTTCGAGCATTGTTAACATTTATAAGGAATTTGTGATGATAAACAATAACAGACCAACTATGCTGTACTTGAATTGAAATACATTTTGATATAATTTCTTTTTAGGACTTGGAAACCCGTCAACACTTGATGTTTTTGAGTATGATATCACATTTTTTAAATATTTGTATTATATTATAGATTGTTATATATAATATATAGCGTCAAAATAAAACAAAATATATGTCAAAGGAAAGATTTATTATAATACAAAATTTAATGAATTTTAGTTAAACATCATGTTGCTAGTTGCTCATCTTTAACCATTTTATGTTTCCGAGGTCTCCGTGAGGGAAACGGGGCACGAAATAGCAAATTTTAATCTTGTAAATAACAGAATGTTTCTGAATGTAAGTCCAAATGACCTTATAAATGTGCACTTACAGAAGAGGTACACCTTTACTGTTTTAAAGGTTGGTTTTGTTGAAATAGTTGAAAGGCACAAACATATGTTCTTTATGGAAATAACAAATCTACTTGAATGGCATCTCAAAATCTGTTTTCGATGCCGAAGTTAGGTCTGTGAACAACGTTTTTTGGGCTAGCTAGTTTTCGTAATACACATTTATTATGTAGTCATCGATTTACATTACTGCTGACATTAAATTATTTACTGATTTTCGCTAATTAAAATTAAAATACTACTTGTGTATAACTTCATCTACCTTATTTACAACTACAACATTAAATACATTAAATTACTTTTACTTACACATTTTAACAAAATTACCCTTGCTAAAATAAGACATGGTGCGGATATTTCGTTTTTAAAAGTACACAGCGGTATATACAAAAACAACAACAGGTAAACATCTGATTTAATCTCCAATTGCATTCTCCACTGGAGTCCAAATAAATAAATTTACAACAAATCTATTTCTTAAAAAAATTAGCCGATTTTGGTGACAAGTATGTAGGCCAAAGAAATATTTATATTAAATGATCATTTATGTGTTATTTTAAAGCCCTTAACGACTAGAAGTGCATTTTGTTTTTTTTTAAACATCAACCTTCAGGGATAAGCCCTCTAAGCTCTCAAAGTTACAATGTTAAAATGATGGCAGGATTAAAATCAATCTAAATTGAACATTTAACAGCGTTTGTACTGACAAAACACAGCAAAGAAGCAAGAACAGCTGTTTCAAGCTAACCTTTGAAAAGGCATCACAATATAAACTACTAGAACTGTATATGAGCTGGTTAATGACGAAATAAAAATGTTTGCTCAAATTCGAGCAACATCATTTGCTTGTATATTATTAAAAGAATGTTCCACATTCAATCATCCTCCTCATGGACCCCTCATTTCAAATTTCAAATGTGCTTATGGAGTTATTTCATTTAGTGAGAAGTTGCATGTATTAGGAATACATAATTAATAACATAAACAAATCATTTTACTGAGTCATTGTCGAAAATTATAAAGAGGCCAGTGAATAGGTATTGTGTTAATTAAAATAGCATATTCCCGTAAAGTAATTTGCGTCTGAATTTGAGCTCGTTTTCATTCAAACTATGTTACAGCTGTGTTTTGCATATTTGTTATATTCGATGTATTATAGTATGCATGCCTTAAACGAATTAAAAGATTTTCCTTATCTCATGTCCATCTATATCATTTCGTTTGTTTAAATACACTCAATGATTTAATTTTAATTTAGAAGTGCCAGCTGATAATATAGTTATTCTGGAACATATGCGATACTTTTATACTTTTATTTACGTAGTAAATGTAAAAAAAGCAGACAACAAAATCCGTAACATTTCGAAATTAGAATTTAAAATCATTTGTTTTAAAATATTCCTTTTGCAAAGTTATAAATTAGTGTCAAAAGTGTAATCTGTTTGTATAAACAGAAGTTTGATGATAAATAATGTTGTTAGGCTTGATGACCAAAATTAAGTGGACAATCTGTGATTCTGAAGTGTGTGGTTCGTGTTAGTACAACACGTGTTCTTGTGGTGGACTTGGTGACGTGACACGACTGTGCCACTAGATAACCTTATGTTTACAAAACATCCTCACATCCACTACTTCGATGGATCGACTTTTTTGTAGATATGGCTTACACCATTATGATTTCAAAGATAGATGAAAACAAAATAAAATGTTTTAATTTCGGCTTTTGGAATTTTTCAAAATCAAAATTAAAATTGTGAAACTTTAAATCCCTAAAATTGGGAGTGTGGCTTAAACATTCCCATCAACTAAAAATTGACTATACTTAAAAAAAATAAAAATGAAAACCCGTTGACCAAGTTTGGTTGAAAAAACACCAGTTTATTTTAATATGTATAGGATTAAATAAAATTCTTACAACGTTAACGTTTTTAGAACGGCTAGTGCTTCTCGAACTTCCATTCCATTTGAAATACATGGCTCACAGGTGCTTTGTAATGAACGGTGTACGTGGAATAGAGTATAATTATAATGTACGTTTAACTTTTGGCGTTTTTATAGCAAGGGGTTGATACAGATAGTATTTTTATATCATTCTAATTTATGTCATAATAAAGTATGCTTATGAATGTTTTATGGAATAACACTATTTCTGTAGATATAGCTGCATATATATTTCCAAAAATAACTAAATTTAATAAAACACATAAGAACGAGACTGTGAAGCGGCAGAGGGATTCGGCATTTGCATCCGACAGTGTCGTTGCTGGGTTTGACTGCCGTGAACACAGGGACGTACTCTTTTATGTGACATGTATTCATACGTCTATAGAAATTTAAATCTAAATGGGCCATTTTGGGAATTAAATATTATTTTTATTTGTTGCGAAATGAATCACAAAAGAAAAATTAAGTTTGGAAATGTATTAACAAAATGTATTTTTACTGTTATGTAATAACAATTCTGCGGTTGTATACTTGTTTTCGTTTATAAATATGATTCAGAACAATTTCATTTTATAAGTCAGTGGTGTTATGTAAAGCGTAACTTTATTAATATGTGATATTACTAGAAGATGACAAATTCGTTTTAAAATCTAAAAGTTGGTACATTTTTCAGGAACACTGAGTTATTTGATTATTTTATCGATACGTCAGCAAACTAAAGTTGAATTTAAGATAAATATATCCGCGGGTTGATTATTACTACCAATTTAACACATCGGTCTCTCTGTTACCTCTACAGAGTATACAACTATAAATCAACAGGGCAATTGCCATTTCTCATAATAACACATTCAACTTTGGGAGTGAAAAGTGTTTAATGTTTTAAATGGGTTAGGGATTAGGAAAAGCTGAACACTCTGATATAACAAAATAACAGTTGACTTGAGCATAAGGAAATGCAGGTTAAGTAAAACATAAAATACATACGATACGCTATTTTATTTCATAAAGCCAATGAGATCAATATATATTAAGGGACATGGGAGAGGGTTGCTTCTCCATTTTCTTACCATTAACCTTATTTTTTAACTATTCTGTTTCAATACATTCTTACACAAATATCCCAATAGCGTTTTTAATCTCTAACAGAGTGTTAAACTGTGCACACCAGTTTTATATAAACAAGTAGTTTATTTAATCAACGCATATTTTCGAAATACAAGAGGAAAAGGCAAACAAAATGGAAAACGTATTTAAAAACTGTTACTTATAATGAGTGCAATTATAAAAACACCATATAAATGTGGCAGCTGCCTTTGTAAAAGTTGTTGACATTAAAATATAAACAAGTATGAGTGAAAAGTTGGTTGCAAATAAAAGGGTTTAAATAGAGAGTGTGTGACGATTGTTTAAAAGCTTTCCAATTAGTTTTGTTTGCTGGAGTCGTGGAAGCGAGGCTACAGTCCTTGACAAAGGCTTGACAGGTGTGAACACATGTTGTGGTGGGGGTTTGTACACTTTAAGTAATTGTTACCTGATTTATTCAGAAAGGGTTTATCAAGAGTCAGCCATGAGTGAATTACTGCTGACCAAATATAATTACTGTCTGAAGCTCAGTAATCTGCAAAAATAACTAAAATAAATAATCAAATATATATTCTTTGATTTCATATCATTATGTCTTCAACTATTTTTTTATAAAAAATGATAGCTTCTAGCATCCTTTAGAAGTAAAAAGTTAAACACGATTAAAGCAAGTATTCTCCTACTTAATATAACCCGCATGACTGGACACTAAAAGGACATTAAAAGGATGAGTAAGTCCTAATTGGCTGTTATATCATATACCAATTATAATACCTAATAGCATATCCGTATCAACCTTTTGACTCATTGTTTAATGAAGTGATTTGATTATTATTGAAGTGGCAATCAGCTATAAAAATCCAATGTAGTAAATTAAAGTGCATAAAACAATATACAGCTCTCTATAATACTCTTCAAAGCTATTGCAAAATTAACTGTGCATTTAATCATCCAGTCAATTAACAGAAACCTTTTAAATGGCTCACATGTATATCCACCGTTTTATGTATTTATTTAACATGTATTGAACCAACGTTTTATTAGTGAGTTTCCTATGGAAAATGAACTGTTAGCATGACCCGCATGGTAACACTTAAGCCCGGGACAACCATAGAACTTCCTAACGTGACCCCTGAACACGTTTTGGGGGGGGGTCGTTCAAAATAATATATATGTAATTACAAAAATATAAATGTGTTTGCACTCTAGCGGTCGCATTTTTTGTCCGATTTACTTCAAATTTGGTAGGGACGTTCTTTTCTATAATCAGTTGGAGAAGTTCGTTGGGCAAACCAATCGGAAAACTCCAAACCCCTTTTTTGGGGATTAATCTTTCAAATTTTGTGGTTTTGGGGCCAAAAAGGGCCAGAAAAGCCCCGGATGTAAAATAAATGCATGTAATAATCTGGGAATCAGTGAGGCCAAACTTTTAAGACCCCTCTCGTCATTATAAAACAAATATTTACCGAGTTGTTAAAGAAAAAGTGGATCGACCAAACACAGTACGTTGTCTTATGGGGATTTAACATTAGAAAATACTGTTATTCATTTGTTGGTGTACTTTTATTATCCTCAGCAACCTCACACCTACTTTAGCCTTAAAGACCTACTCCTAACCTTATAATGCCCAAAAATTGTATTTCATTGTAACTGCAAAAAAGACTAATTATGCAATTTTACCTTTAAAGTAATTATATAATATTTTTAAATATATATAAATATGTATATATATACATATATATTATACTTTCATTGATAACAAATTTAGACTAGCTATTATAATATTGAAGGTAAAGACTTTATTAGGCATCATTTTATTTAAATTCCATGTTTTGGGGAATAAAAATAATACAAAGAAACATCAATTGTACAAATAGTACAAATAAAAAATCCTTATTTAAACTTATAATAACAACATTGATGAGTAGAATTGTCTAATATATAAATAAAACATATAATTAGTATATTGAGAGTATAGCTAGGGATTTTAATTTCAGCATAAGCTCGTAAAATAATGAGGGGTGTAACTTTAGGAATAAATGGAGTAGAAGGGAATTCGGTCATATCAATCCGTGATCAAAAAACCATTTTTCGTTGAGCCCGCGTGACTACTTACCTCAGCAAAACGGTTCTGGAGATATCTTGCCGAGATGATATAAAGCATCAAAAATACTTGACTGTTATTGTCATTATGTAGGAAATTTTGACTTAGCTGAATGACAACAAATCTGTTCATTTCTTTAATCATATAATTTAATTGTCCAGTGCCCAGGAGTTATTAAAAAAATATTGTGTGTTTCGGGAAATTGTAAATTTCAATATTCTACCGTGTGTCACAAAAGTCCCACCCCATCTATTATTTTTTTAACAACTGCATATAACGAGATTATTTTCCGGGATGTTTTAGTGACCCGAAAAGGACACTTTTGATCGATTAAAAAATGTTCAACCCCTTTCACCAAAATAGACGTTTTGGGGGGTTAGTAAAAAAATTTAATGGTAACTCCTCTTAAGTGATGCTTCATTTTAAAGGGCGAAAAGAAAGAAGAAGAATGGAAAGAAGAAAGTTAAGGGGTTGTAGCTCTTTCTGTCAAACACGGAGTTCTATTGAATTTTGAATTTTATATTTTTGTATGAGACTATGAGAAATGTTTGCCAAGTTGAAGTTGCCATGTTTGATAGGATTACTGAATAAACCTCTTGTTTGTACCATTCATTTTCTCTTTTTAAGACCTTTAAAAAGAGGTATCACTCAGTAAGGGCTGCTACTTACATATTTTTCCTTAGCCCCAAAAACCCCTATTTTGGGGGATGGGGGCATATTTGTTCACTCACTAAAATATTAACGGCTTGGTTACTTAAACGTTCCCATCGAAAAATTATCATTTCAAAACGTACTAGGTGAATTTAAATGATTGCTATGCAAAATTTATGTAATCAAAATTAAAATTCAATCGAACGCTGTGTTTGATAGAACAAAGCTTGAAACCCCTAACTTGCATCACTATTCCTCTTTTTTATGCCCTTTAAAATGAGGCACCACTTAAGGGGGGTTACCATTTAAATTTTTTAACTTACCTCCAAAACCCCTATTTTGGTGAAAGGGTTGCAAATTTTGACTCATCAAAAGTTTCCTTTTTGGATCACTAAAACTTCCCCGGAAGATAATCTCGTTATATGTAGTTTATACAAATTAGTGGGAAGGGGGGGTGGAACTTTTGAGATACACGGTATTTGAGGTTGGCTGCCTGAGAGTTTGGATAGCTTTAGTAGCTTGGTTTCGTTTGTATGGTTAAATAAATTTTGTATGAGAAGTTGTTTCGATACCAGACTGATCTAAAGTTGAAAATATGGTCGAACATGTTACAACTTCTAAGTTTACATTTCCTGCAATTTTGAAGTGCACACTTTATAACAATAACGAGTTATTGTCAACCAACAGGCATTAAAAACATACGAAAATCGTCTAAATGTTCGCTGATTTAGTCTGGAATTTGATTTCTTAGTTCACTCGTTACATTCATTATTTTTGTAACTATTTGTTTAACCTTAGTATAAGTAATATACTTTTATACATCCTTCTTTACAATGATTTTACTAAAATTATAAACACACACAATTTTTATACTATGATATAAAATACAAAAATATAAAATGAAATGTGGAATGTAATTAAAATTAATGACCAAAGGAACAATAACGAAACAAAAATAATGGTTTGTTGTACTGATAATTTATTTTGTAACATGCCAATTTATGTTGGAAAAATTAATTAACACTTTTATAAATTAAATTTACAAATCACCACTATATATTTATTTTGCTTGATGGGGCCTTTCGAACGCGATGCTATTATCACCATTTCCATCACAAATACAAAATCAACAACTAAACAACTCTGATAATTACAAAATTGTATTTATTTGCTACTTACAAATATCATAAGATTATAAAAACGTTATTATATTAATTTTGGCTTGATGGGGCAATGGCCCCTATCCTTGCTCCAATACTCTGTCTCGTCTGGTGTTATTTACTCTATACATGCTGAGGAAAATAAAACAGTATATAAGTAGGAACACATTTCAGTTCGTAAACAAAGAAGACACTTAATAACATTATTTAACAAACCAGCCGTTAAATCCTTATGCTTTTTATGGGGGGGGGGGGTGCTTCACGATATTTTTCGTTTGCTGGTAAATTTTTAGAAATACTGCTGTTCTTCCCGAGTTCCTGGGATAAAGCCCTTTAATTTGAGCCATCTCCCATCATCCTACGATTTGCCAAACTCCCAACATTTTGTCTTACTACTTTCGCTTACTATATGAAGATATTATGTTCAAGAAATATTATAATGTTGTCAAATCTTACAATCTTGTTAGACAGGTGAATACAACAATCACCGTAGGGAGAGCAGTAAGACCTAGATAACAATAAGTACAATCATGTTTTGATCTCAGTTCCAAAATAATATTTTTTTCCGATCCATACATTGTTTAACATTCACACTGTGGTTTTTCCTTTAATAAATACTTAAACTTCAAAAACATATGTTATTTAGGTTGTCACGATTGCATACCAAAATTATATCGTAAATAAGTTTTGACTCCTATAAAAAAAGTAAACAATATTAAGAAACGCAATTAAAGTATCATTATTAATCTTTTGTGTACTATGTTACGGGACGACTAATTACAAAAAATTTCAATAACACTTGGCAAGTAACTTGATCTTGCTGTAATACAATGGTATATCTTAATAAAACCAATAAACTCTTTTGCGAACCTTATTAATAATATACTGTCTTTTATTAAAATACTGTGAACTGATTTTAGATCACTAGCGTTAAATTACATTCGTTGAACCATGCAATGAAAGCGATCAAGTTATATCTCCAGGGAGCGGATTGATTTACGGGGCAGCAGCTCCGAGCGCTTCACCCTTCCCTTTATCCTACTCTTTGTTAAACTGCGATACACAACGAATCTGCCTGGAGTGAAGAACGTGAAACTTTATATTTATTCATTATTATGAGCTCTTATTGTTTTGCTTAGTATAATTAAAGGCTACTCTCCAAATAAATTAGTAGAGTAAGTAGAACTTTTCGCTGTAATATGGGGCCGCTTGAATGTTGAGAAATAAATAAGCGAGAATCAATTATAAAATTATAATTCTTGTCGTTTTAAATTATTTGCTTATTTGTCACATTCAACGGTGAATGTAATATTTAAAATGAAAGCCCAATTATTTATTTTGGAGAAGTATTAATTGAGAAATGTCTTACCGACAAAAACACCCATAAGAAATTATTTACGAGTATAACGATAGAGTGTCGAGTGCCAGCGCCTTACGTATTTAATAACACGTATTTTCATTTCATGTCTAAGGTCAGTCAAATTAATGTAATTTATTGTTAATAATGGAAAGCGTAATCATTTATTTTAATACATCATTTTGTGTTATAAGGAATTAGTACTTTATTTGTATATGAAATGATAGTAGCATTCGTAAAGTATTGTAGTATATAACAACATTATACTCCAAAGAAATTAAATAACTTAAAGAAACTAATATAGGTATTAAATCCACAACGATATGGATATTCCACTTAGATCTTTATGAAGCTTTTTGAGTGATTTGTGGATTTATGTTAAATGCACCTGGGTTCAGATGTAGTTAATTTTTTTTTAATTGTTGTATTAGTTTAGCTTGGACATAAAACCACAATTACATTTATTTGTTACATTTCTAATTTAAAGACGATTAGTAGTATACCTGAACAATTGATTGTCTGTTTAGATATTGTTTGTTTTGTTTGGGTTTGTAATTTTTAAATTTTGGATTCACGTGAGTTGATTCCATCCATCAGATATAACGATTTGTGTTAAATATGTTTCCGTTTAAACCTTACAATTATGAGGGAACAGGTTTAAGAAATACTAGTTCAGTCATTAATCAAACTGCGTAAAATACTTATTTTTGTTCAAAATTTATTATGGTCAAGGCAAATCTATAGTCAAAATAGATATATAAAAGGTACGCACTTTTATTGTCATTTATCAGCCTCTGGATGCATGTTATTAGACACAGATTATTAAAAATTCCAAAACACAATGGTCCGCTTACCACGTTTTACGACAAGTTAAACCTGGATCTCGATTAAAGTTTTTCACGTTGAAACACAGAATTGAAATGTTACTTGTTTAGTTGTCTAAGTCGATTAACTAATAACAAAAAAAGTTACCGGTAATGAATGATCAATTCTTACTTCTAACTTAAAACAACACTTTTTGTGGAGCCAGTTTCAAAGTCAACAATGATAAGTAATTCACCACCATAAATGTTAGTGGTTGGTTATAGGATTTCATAGCTACTATACAATTAAATTTTCAACTGATTTTAGTTTAGCCCTTTAAAAGCGCATGATAAAACTGCATCATATGACATTATTTCAACCACTGATACTCTAGTAGTACAGTTTTCCGGTGCAATCACGACTGTACCGGGTCTCCTACTGCATTTATTATACTATTTATTGAAGGCTGCTATATTTTGAGATCAACGCAAAAACATCAACTAAATAATCTTAAAAAAACCTGTTGCTTATAAAAATGCTTACTACATGTTTTCGCAACGATATGGTACCTGTAATAATATGTAAAACATGCTTCATACAAATATTGAGATCAATTTGCAAAAACATACTTTTAATTAGTTTTAATTAATACACCTTACGTTTAGGACATAACTTGGTGGTATGAGTTTATTTGATTGATGTATTTGTAATTAGACATGAGGGATATTCCCTAGCGAATCTCTCTCTCCAATGAAGACATCTAATGATAGCGTGATTACATTAGAGCTCGGATCTTCTTGATTAATTGCCGTTCAGATTATCCCTGGCAAAAACTTTCTCTCAAGTCTATGTTTTATCTTTATTCTGTAAATATAACAATATTTGGTAACAAATATAATTAAATGAGTTAAGGTGTTATTTTATTACTACTTATGCTTACCACAGAAATCTAATATATAAACAGCCCCATGTGTAACACACCAGACATATGAATTCTAGACCATTTCCAGACGAACTAGAAAGTGATATTTAGCATGCAGGTAGCGTGTACCTTGAAACCACCGGTAAAATTGCCAAAATGTACAATTTTTAATTTTAAAACCAATAATTTTAATCTTGAAAATTGGATATTTTAACATTGGGCTTATGGAGTTTCAAATAAAAACAAAAGAAATCGTAACAGCTATAAACAAATATCCAGTAAACTGTCAAAGCAACTTTCACATGGTAGAGTATAAACAAATTATAGAACTATTGAAAAATGAAAACATCTAGAGTGAATTTAACCATAATGAATCTAAATAGTATACTATATCAAAAATACTTGAAGGGTAACTATAATCTCTCATTGGCCAATAATAACAACTGGAGCGACCCAAAGCGGGGGTCTGGGGGCGGAGCCCCCAGCGAGCAAAACGAGTTGTATAATACAATTGTATAAAACATTAATGAAATATAAAGCATTATCTTATGATGTAAAAATACCGGGTGACCCGAAGTCTTGCCATTATAAAGAAACTAAATAATATGAAAACAGATTATGGTAGGATAAAGTTGTATTTACAAATGTAACGAGTGGCTTCTTAAGTTTTTATAACTATATACAAACTCAATACACCATAATGGGTGCACCTCCGGTGTTCTGTAGATCTTCTAGCCAACTCTTTGGCTCATCCCAGGTTTTGGGTAGCATTTCCTGGGTCACGGACGTCACGGCATTTCTTATTATATCGTTTAATGTTTCCAAATTAAGAACCGGGGAAGAATAACAAAGAGTCTTTGACGAATCCCCACAAAAATAAGTTCAGAGGGGTTAAATCTGGCGAACGAGAAGGCCGTTTTGTTGGGTCATCACGCCCAATCCAGCGGCCTGGGAAGGTATGATTCAAACAATCTTTCAAACATGAACATGAACTGCGAATACCGTCTCTTGATACTTTTTACATCAGGTGAGGGTCTTCAACATGTTGGCACAAACAGTCTCTGAGCGGTAATTGGGAAGTGGGTTTCGTGGAACCATAGTACCACTGGATCCACTGTGACTTCTCTTGTAAACTCACCATTATTTATTTGATTTTGTTTGTAGTAACTGCATTGTTGTCAATCAGCTGGGCTTAGGTGTTACCAACTTAAAGAAACTAAACTTGATTAGTTGCCCTTCAATACAACAAATGCAAGTTTTGTGTGATTCCAATGGTTTCCGTTCAGCAAAGCCATAAAATCAAGGCAAGACTTTGTGGGCACCCGGTATTTCTAATCGTACTAAGTAATTCCAAAGTAACTATTTATGTTGAAAGATATTTAAATCACAGAAGCGTTTTCAGAAGGAAAGAATTACTCTTATTTCCTAAAAATTATTCCTACTCTGATTTTAGTGACAGTGGTAAAGTTTGCTTTAATTAACTAAGGTATTTGAAGGTATCAGTATTTAACTATCAGTTTTCTGACACAAGGATGTCTGAGAGTTTGTGAGACAGATAAAATACACTTCAAGTACCTATAGAAAAAGTTCACGCTTAGATTCTTTACAGGCTATCTTCGTAACTGGCATCCTTAACATTCGGGACTAGATATGCATGTTCGTTTTTAGTTTTAACTTTTCTATGAGCAACGCTTAATCACTCTTAGGGCTAAGACTTGATGCTTAAACTTGCTTAGTCCAATTTTATTCTCACTCATATTACATATAAATACATATTTCTATTAACAGCATGTTTTGTGTATTTTCAGCTTTATGTAAAGTATTTACTTGATTAACATTTGAAGACAAGTTTTACAAATAACACATACGTAAGCCTTGTCATGCCCACCACCTGCAGGGAGTATACTTTTTATAGTCCTGTATAAACCTGAAGAATAGTATAATGTAATTAATTCTTCGTCTTCAACAATGAAAGTTTCATTATTATAGATTATCAATGCTGATTCATGAAGTGAAATTTATAAATCCCCCATAATTCGTGTTATACATCAATATAAAACTATAAAAATGTCTACAGCAAGATATCGTAGTAGTTATAGTGATCGCCTCGTAATCCGAGGTTCATCAGATTGATTGTGAAGGTCTAATAGTATAATTTGTTATGGGCTATTAATTATAGATGCTTTCTAAGAATAGGTTGATCTAAGACACTATCTATAACGATAGGTTCCAACAGGTAAAATAAATGCCACCGGCGTATATATACCCAAAATAAAAACTAAACAAATTTTTCAATGAAAAGGAAGAAACACACTTGACAAAAACATGCCAGTCTGTTGCGTGGAACTCCTACTGCTCTAAGACCAGTAGCTTAGCCAATACCCACTCTTCCGCTCATCACACTACTTTAGGATACACCAAGTTAAAATGCATTACCATCCTAAGGGATAACAGTGACTGAAAACAAACAGAGAACATTAAATCTTCCAATCTCGTTTTTCGTTTATATTGAGCTCTGTTCAGAACGCCGCACCGGACACGTTGAAAGCCCTCATGAAATAATTAACTTTGGCTTTAACAATTTGTCTGTAATTGTACTTGCTTTACTACCATGTTGAGACATGTTATACTAAATTAAAAGTATAATCTTTCACTCAAGGAACAAACTAATTTTAAACCAATAAATTTTATGAAGAAAAGTAATCAATATTGATCTTTAAACAAATCAATAAGAGGCGGGCAGGTTATTATTGAAACCTAGCGCAAGTCATATTTGTTAAACAATGCCCAAAGTTGCCAGGTTAAAATAATATTTTAACAACGAAAAGTTATAAAAACAGGTATTCTTAAAAGCTGACGTACGTTACTAGACGTCACATACAAAAATAAAACTATATCGAATGTAATATAATAAGATTTAACAAGCCTAACCTAACTACCTCAGCGCTATTCCCTTGCTTTATAATAAGTAAAACGCAAATCTCAAGCAATGAAAAATGATGTGGAGTACAAGCAATAAAACAGTACCGATACAGGGTGTCCTGCAACCATTTGATCAAATTTTACTAGGTTGTTCAGGAGGTAAAAACCAGCACGAAATGCAATATAAAATATGACCTATCTCTTTTCGTTTTCCGTCGGTCGGTTTTCGTGTGTTTTTTATAAAAACCGTAATATCTTTGAAATGGTTAGAGATAAAACCATACAATTTGGAATGAATACCACTCAAAGTAGTTTATAGATTCCATACAATTTTCATTTTAATACAAAATAGCAGCGGTTTCAAATATTAAAAACTATTTCGTTTGTTATATATTTAACTTTGAACATTTGAAACCACCGCCATTTTGAAACAGAAATTTCTATTAAAATGAACATTGTAAGAAATCTGTAAACTACCTAGAGTAGTATTCGTACCAAATTTTATGGTTTTATCTCTAACAATTTCAAAGATAATACGGTTTTTGTAAAAAACACATACAGACCGACAGACGGAGAGCGAAAAGAGATAGGACATCTATTATGTTGCATTTTATGCTTGATTTTACTTGCTGAACAGCCTGGTGAATTTTGATCAAATAGTAGCGGGACACTCCGTATAAATCATGATAATAATTGCTGGATTTTATTTAAAATTAATAATTTTAAATAACTAACGTTACAATTTTTAATAAATTATGTTTTGCATATTTCAGGTGTCCAACGTAAAATTATTGACGTTGGTTTGATCGAAAGAGTTAACATTAATATATATACTATTTTAGATATGAGCCCCCCCAATGAATAAAATACATAAACTGAATTAATTAGATGATTAACTTGAACATTTGTTGATATATTTTTATTCAAATCTTTGATATGATTTTTTTTCTTGGACAACGCTTTACTTAGAAAAGGTTTTATCGAGAAAAACCCCATATGTATTCAACTCAGAGCTCCTCACTAAGCTATTTCATTGTATTATTTCGTCTTAGTAAAATTGATAATAGTTGGAGAGTGAAAATAACTATTAATAGATGTTTAAAAACGGTATAAATAAACGGCAGTTTTGTTTGTATGGGATTCATTAAATAACCTACATGATTTCAATGAATTAATCGAAGATGTTTTAAATATTAGTACCTAGACCGAGCGTACTTCTTCACTCCAATAACAATATTTTCACCATAACACCACAACTTTTTGAGGAAACTGGGGCGGATTCCTAAATTGGAAAAACGTATCCATATATTAACCACGTGGAAATGGCCTAGGAGAAAATTTGAAGAACCTATTTCGACCCTTTTAGATATCGTATTTTCATCAAAAATATAAAATGGCCACTCTCGAGGCCACTGGAACAGAGCCCTGAGAGTTGGGGAGGGAGAAACGTAAATTTAAATACTGTTGGTCCTACCAACGTTATATGGGATATGAGTAGTGTTGAGGAACCTTTTTCGCTTTCAGATGGAGTAATACTTTATTAGTATAGATCTTTTCTCCATAAGAATAACATGGCAACGTTTTAGCCAGGGGTGAATCCCTATGTTTTGGGTTACATAAAAGGTATCTAAATGTTATATATCAATATCAACTGGCTAAAATCAGCAACAAAATAGAAAGAATAACAAAGCGACTTTGCCAGAGGGCGGAGCCCTAAGGTTGCTGCGTGGGGACGTATCCAACGTCTTTATTAAATACATGCTTTATTGAAAACAGATCCAAATAACCATCACGTGTCAAAACTGGAGGTCTAGAAGTGATAGAAAAAGCCAATGGGGTGGAGCCCTGAGGTCTGGGGAAAAGTATCCGATATTTTCTATCCTCCCAACAACCTAGTGTGGTCCGGGAACAAATTTGAGGAGTCTTTTTCGCAATAACCTGGAGTAATCTGTTTTGTATAAGAATAACATGGCATCGTTTTAGCCAGTGGGGTGGAGCCCTTAGACTGGGTTTATAAAAAACCTATCAAAATCTTATGGATCAATAACAATTGACTAAATTCACACAAAAAGTCAGAAAGAATAACATGGCATTTTGCCAGAGGGCGAAGCCCTAAGGTTGGCGGGGAGGACATATCCAAAGTTCATTCAAGACATGAAGCGTTGTAAAAATATTCCAAAGAACCATCACACGTCACAATTGGATGTTAGGAAGCGGTAGAAGAAGCCAGTGGGGCTTCCCTTGGGTCTCGAAAAAAGGATCCGTAGTCTTTTAGTTCCTGAACAACCTGTCATGGTACGGGATCAACTTAAGAAGCGTTTTTTGCAATAACCTGGAGTACTCTGTTTTCCATAAGAATAACGTAGCAATGTTTTAGCCATTGGGGTGAAGCCGTAAGTTCGGGGTCATAAAAAAACAACCGAAATGTTATGGATCAATGACAATTGGCTGACATCCCGCAAGAAACCCTGCAAAGAATAACATGCATTATTTTCCAGAGGGGCGGAGCCCTAAGTTTAGTGGTGGTTTGGGGGGCATATCCAAAGTTGGGGCATCATTCAAGACTTGCGGCTTTGTAAAACAAAACCAGAGAACCATCACACTTCCAAATTGGACGCCAGGAAGTGGTAGAAGAAGCCAGTCTGGCGAAGCCCTGAGTTCGGGAACAAAATTATCCAAAGACGTTTAGTCACTCAACAACGTGGTATGGTCCGAGCACAGATTTGAAGAGCCGTTTTTAAGCCTTTTAGGACAAACTTTTTCTCCATGGCAGCTTTTTATGCCACTGGGGCGAAGCCCTGAGGTCTGAGGGAAAATCAAATAAATACGTATCTAAAATATGTTGGTCCTTTACGACGATGTATAGTCCGGGAGAAGTTATGAGGTTCCATTTCCGAAATAATCTGGGACACACACACACACACACACACACACACACACACACACACACACACACACACACACACACACACACACACACACACACACACACACACACACACACACACACATACACACACACACACACACACACACACACACACACACACACACACACACACACACACACACACACACACACACACACACACACAAGCACAACTACTTTATTAGTATATAGATTGGGCAAACTTACCAAATCGCAAATTTGATTTTTTTTTCTTTTGCTTGGAAGTGATAATTAGACTAAACATATTTAATTTGTTTTTCAGTTATTAACGTTATAAAAATACAGCCAATCAAGAACTTTTTAAAAAGAGATAAACTACCTACAAATCTACTGAGAAACTAAAAATAAAACATTTCTTAAATATCTGAGGAAACATCATCAAAGATAACAATACTATTTTTCTCGGGATGTTTACAACAAACAACCAGTTTCTAGTTGTCCTGTTATGTTTTTGTCCTGTGCTCACATGTGCGTCCAGATTTAGTACGGTGGACAAAACATTGAACTGTTTTTAAATTATATTTTTAAATTACATGATAAAAACAATTAAAACATATTAAAGGAAGATGGTCACGGGTTAAAATTACTATAATATACTAATGAATATAATAACAACTATCTAAACCTAATAGGAGTGTAGAATACTTAAAACAAATAACGTTAAACCAGCATAAAAATATGAGTTGTTACTGATAATGTTAAAACTAAAATTTTGATTGAAAAAGAGTGTAAGCAAATGTCTCTGAAATACTAAGCTTTCATTGTCTACCATGGATTTTTTATTTATTGTTTAAAAAAGACACATTGAGAGTTAATTTAAAAGTACATAGTGGCCGCACCACGTAATCCCAGCTCAGTTAATGTTGTGTATTAGATGTTTACAATGCTTGGTTATCTTCGTGTTTGGTTATAAACCAACAAAATAAATCTAAGAGAAGAAAATAAACCGTTAGAACTGACTGTAATAACAATCTAATGACATTATAATAACTGAGTTCAACTTCATTATTGTACATTAGCTTGCACTCCTTGCATCTAAATGCGTGAGATCCTCTCTCTCTCTGCTTTAGTGCTTATTTTGTGTTCCTGCATATTCTGTTTAGCACCAGCACGTTTATTAGCCTTATATACATTTACAATTTCTCATATGAAATTCAATATTAGGTATAGACAGTTTGCTAAGCGCATTCTGTCGTAATCGATATGTTTCTCGAATATTTAAATATTTGAGACCCCCGTAACGGCCACCAAAAGGATCAGACTCTGGAAATAACCAGACGAATCATATAATATCATGTAAATAACAGTTTTATATTTAGTTTTATTCGTTGATCTTGAACTTAATATAGATTTACTTACTACTATCTGGGGTAGGCAATTTGTAGGGTATATAATGAAATATTGAATCATAGTGTTATTTTCTTGAACATTTGTTTTATTAATGATACAATTTTATTTACAGTACTCCAACATTGTTTATTGTGCGTGAGGAAATAATCAAAATCCAATTAATCTGGATTTACGAACTAGCCGAATTAGTTATAGTTTGTCAATGATTCGAATAACTTGTGCTAATAACGATTAAAACTGTTTAGTAATTAGAAAACGTCTAATAAACGCTTGGATAGACCACTCACGTTTAAACTATCTGGAGACTAACATTAGAGATAGCTCCACACGTTAGCTATTTAAAGAAGGTAGATTTTTCTATCTAGACATATTTACCGATATAGTAACATTTTCCGATAATACTATCTCTTTATTATTCATTAAGAAACACCCCTTGTATCTAAAGAATACTCACTTTAAGTTACATCCTTTCATTACATACAAATGTAAAAGGATTTTTTCAATTTATTGTTAAGTGGAATAATGCCAAAATACCAAGCCAGATTGTATCATTTAGGCAACGTTTTAGTTTAAAATTTATTAAAACATTAAGTTGTCCCAGTCCATTATTTGTGATTAATTGTATCTACGTTTGTGACGAAATTAAATCTCACATATTGTAATTTAAAGTAAGCTTGAGTTGGCAATCATTTTTGGATGAACCGAAACCGTATTACGAACAATGTTGATTATCAGAGAAACCAATCAACTCCTGATTCCTGAATAACTGTAGCAATAGGAATCATAATATGTACTAATAAGCTATTCAATTCCAACTGGATTATTAATGATGGAATTGAGGATAATGTCAATTGTTTTGATAATAAATGTTTTAGAGTGATTTTGGTCATTTTAGAGTGAAAGCTATTATCCCAAATTCGTAGTTTTACATATGTTTCATAACAAAACATATTTTCAACACGTGATTGGATCAATAGTTTTTTTGAAGGAATAAACCTTTGTTGATAAACGGTTTATTCTCGTTATATATATTTTTCATTAAAAGTCATATGGCTAATAAGAACCTTGCAAGAATATAAAAAATGTACCTGCCATAAAAATACGACACAAAGAACAAAAATAGCTGAAAGAATTAAGTTATAACAATTGACAATATACAATATACATTTATCCATCGTTAAGCAAAATAGTGTCTACTTTGTCACAAAAAATATACAATATTACCAGTATTGCATTTTCAAAATAAAAAAACACCACACAAGTTTACATCAAAATATTTATAGTATAGTTCTTTATGGTTTATAGTTCTTTAATGGGTGCTCGATTTGTAACAACACTTGCAATGAATATCAACATTTAAATTACACAATAAAACGGATGTTAATTTTTTTAATACCACGCTAACTCAATGAAATCTAGTAGGTATACAATCTTAGTATAATATAACCAAATATCGAAAGAAAAATACTCTTCTAATTTACACGAAGAATTAGTTTGGCCTGTAATATTAATACAAACAAAAACAAAACAATTATATTAATTTACACAGTGGGTGCTGACCTAAACTACAATGTTTACAATATACATCAACATCACTCAGAAACAATAAAACCAAAATTTAATTTTCAACATAATATACTTTAAGTTACATGCAAAATGTACTTATAGTTTAAACAATTCTTTTAGGTTTTACAAAGGGTGTTCGACAAGTTACTTCAACAGTTCAGTTTTAGATGCCTTCATCAGCTGATTTGTATGTAGGCTGCGAGCTTGTTGTACAACCTCTTGGCCACCCTAAGAGGATCAAGGTGAGAGCGGGGTAACAGAAAGGCCCCTCCAATGTGTCTTTCGAGCAGGTTTCGTACACAGACTGGAAAAAACAGTCCAGGTTTTTATAACATACATGGTACATTTCCATATATATAAACTAACAGGGTCTGAGTTTGAACGAAAAGATGTTCTTCTTGGCAATCCCTTTTGTTAATAATATGACTACCCTATTTCGGAGCTTTAGGATACAATATTTGATTGCCACCAAGCATTATCCCGTAGCTGATGGGGTTGAAAGAGGGAATAATTTTCTACAAACGTAGAAAAATACGTACGAACTAATTTAACGTCTCTTTAGAAATACAACTCTTGAAAGCTTGCGAAATATGATGTTAACATGTAAAACCTAGCTTAGCAACCAAACAAAGTGTAAGGGATATTTACAACAAACATATTTAATTTAGGCTTCAATCTCAGATTGTGCTATTTTGAGTATTATGCTTGATCAAAAAGAACTATTTAGCACTAAACCATTGTTTGGCTTCATTTAGTGTTACTGTACTTAAACCTTTATGTTAACAGGTAATAGAAATTGAGTAATCAGTATACAAAATTGATTGGACAAGATTATTAGTTAGGTCGATTAGTCTAAGAACTAAAGTGAACGGCTGATGTTGCCTTGATCATCAAAACTTGTCGTATTGTGTTAATCAATTGTTGCTTCATACTGTCCTGAATATTAAAAAGATTGTCTGTGGAGTTATACGACTAATTATGAAGTTGCACGTCTGTATTAGTGTTTAAAAGGAATTAATCATTTTAAACACTTGTAAGTTGTATGTTTGATAGAGACGGAGTTTGGAGGTACATTTGGAGGAGTTCTCTTACTTCCCGAAACGTAGTGTAGCTTTGAACACTAAAAGGGATGGTCCACACAAATCTAAAAAAAAAATTAACTGTTTACTCACGAACTTAAAACTGGATGGATATTTAGGATTTTACCCGATATTTCTATAGTAAAGTTTAAAAGATAATCTTTACGTTCTTAATCATTATGAAACTCAAACGAAAACGTAAATAAAGTGAAGCGTACCAGACAAATATTTGCATACAAATTAGTCCCAGAGCGATATTCACGCCACACAATTTCTTATGACAGATCACTCAAGCAAAATTAGATAATTTAATTCCATTTAATACCCCTTTTCATTTCTTACCTTTGTTTTTCGCTTTTCGTTTGCCCAGATTATTAAAGTTTGTATGTGATTTTTTTGCGATAACTGAAATACTACAACAAAGTAGGCCCCACATCTATATGTCTTAGATGTGGTTAAATAACATCTCCCCCATGGAAACTTTAGTAAGTGTCTGATTAATTTATCAATACAGCGAGAATATTCAGAGTCAACTAGACCAGCATTCCAAAGAACTTGCCAATCAGACAGTTTTTAGAAATTTGCATAATAATGAATATATACTGTAAGGTTTATGAATAACACTCCGAAAATACCCTAAACTTTCAATTATGAAGTGGTTAATTTCAATACTTAGTGGTTGAAAGCTGTTGACAGACTATGATTATGACTAGGTTATATGACTAGGACACCCCGGAATTAATAGGTAAATCTACTTCCTTTTGAAAAATTGTACAACCACCAAAGGGAAGCTATCTAAGGAAAGATATAAGCGGGTCAGGGGGAGGAAGTCACCCTAAAATAAATAATTATTTTCAGCATATCCAGCTCTTGCACTACGGGCGGGCAACCACCCCAAGTCGATTTGCCCACTAACTGAAACTATAAAAGATGAAACTCTTTTTGCAAAAGAGAAAAATATCTCCTCTCAGGTGAGTCTACAAGTAATTGTTGTTTCTCCAGATCAATTTGCCTTCTAGCCTGTTAGAATTTCAGGGTGTGAAAGGAATGATGCTTACTGGTAGAACACCCCTCTCACCTGACACTGTATACGAAGGCCCTGCTGTACTCTTAGCGATATAGTTGACTCTGGGTTCAGCCAAGGGCATTAGCTATACCAGTCGGAAAAAAGGGGACGATCAACGGAAATGGGGGATCATGACAAATCCTGTAAGAATTGTTTTTACTGGTACCCATTGCCGACTTCTACAATGAGAACAAGCCATTCAAATGAGGCCGAAATAAATATTTGAGGAATGAGGATGGAACATTTATTCTTCCCCCAAAAGAAACATTCTCACCAAACTTTAGCAAATCCAACTCATTTGACATAGCTTGTATTATAAATAAAGTCAAAGTATCAAACAAAAAGTTAAACAATAGACGTAAATGAATGGAGGGTGTATTCATAAGCAATTTCATTACTTGCATTACCCTTATGATAACAGTGCTGTAGAATGACAAGAAACGAATAAATATATCAGTTCGGGGAATCGCGCCATGTTAAAATGATCTCGCACGTTCGTCACGACGAAGCGGTTGCACTTCTTGCCACGCGTTTAGAGTTGAAGGAAAACAATGAAACGAGACACAACTGTATATGTAAAACACAATCACATCAGCTAAAGAAACAAAAACAATTCTGTTTATTTTGTATTACAACTTAATTTGAAACCTTTCTTGCAACATTTTAAATTTGTTTAGGATTAAAGCTTATGATTTATAACTTTTGAGTATAACCTTTTAATATCTTCTGGTTTGAATTATGATAAATGTTTGAAATAAATAAATTTTGGAATTTAACTAATTAGTTACCAAAAGAGTTTTACTTCTACAGTTGTTATGGTATTGTTGTGGAGATTATTAAAACTTGCACGTTTATTAGGATAAATATGGTCACTTATTCAGTACTTAATTCAAACATTTCATATTAGTTGCAATACATATTGTCAAGGAAGAATCACATGGACATTTAACAATTTTTATTATAACGTACCAAACACTTTACCACCGAAAATTGTTTCGGAGTCTTTTAAAATGTAACTTCAAAATAATGTACAGTTCAACCACCGGGAACAATAATACATTCATAGATGGGCAGTGGGCGGGAGAAGGCGTTACAAAGTTATATCCTTTCCTCCTCAGCTTATTTTAACTTTTCCCTTTCCTCATGTTATTTCTGCCAAGTGGCTCGGCTCTTTGACCTTTAACTGTATCTTATTTTACTATTAATAACAATAATTCAACATCCGCAGCCGACATCGTAACTTATTTACGTTTTATTTTCCCTAATCAAGTTATATAACAGTGTTTGTTAAAGCTGAATAATATAGATTGCAAAATGAAAATGGAATTCACAGGTTATCTGAAGCTATTAATGAGTTAATCATAGTCATAAATATAATATACAATAAAATATAAAATACAATGCACTTTAGAAAACTAACGGCTATTTAACACTGTATGCTGACAAACCTCTAAAATATACAGTACCTCTAAAATATACTAACACATGCGAAAATATACGAGTACTAATGAGGAGTACCGTTTCATGGTTTAAATAGCTTAATTTTATCAGCTGGAAGTTTAGGCCTGTATAAGTTATATTTACTAATTCGTCGCCATTTTCTAATAATACATACGGTTAAAAGAAATACATACTATTTCTGTACACAAATGATATTTACATTATTTATTTTCAGAATGTGTTTATTGTTTTGATCCTAGTTAGTTTTTTTCTAAAAATAAACTGAAATTGATAGTAGGAGTTTCAAAAGATAGACAATTACTTTTCGTCATACTACGCGGGAACATATGACTTTCAATACTAAAATGCGGCTGTAAACTTGCTGTTTTCATTTAAAATAGCATATGTTCCTTTGTTGTCTTTTCCGACCACTTCTTTTCCGAACAGTTTTAGAAGCTACAAACGCGACGCAACAGCTGACTTTCATTGTTGCCAAATCATTGGCCACAGTTAACCTCTCACTGATGTTACACGTATGAAGCATATTATGGCATTGTGTTTTTATTTTATTTTTTTATTATATGACTTTTTTGTAGTATGACGAAAAGTACCGTTCAATACTCGTCCGAAAAGCTCTTTGCCAGTTATTGATCTAAATTCCATGCTCGACTTCGTCTCGCACGTAAACACGATCTCGCACTGGCAAAGAGCGCTTTTCCGGACTAGTAACGAAATATACTATTACGTTGATTAGTTTTATAGTTATGCTTCCAAACTATCAACTGATTTTGTTATTAGTTTAGCTAAAAGCGAGCTTTCAACCCCACAAAGCCTGCGTTAGACAAATTGGACTGTTTGGACGGTTCAGAGGAGAGGCAAATTGAAAGGATCGCCGCCGGCATGATTCTGTCTGTCCGTACTCCAGTTGTAGGCACACGCCGTGTACTGTCTACGATGATCCTTTGTACAGTTATAATGACGGCATGAGAAATATACTACATAGTTATTTTGTACTAATTGTTTGTTTAAGTGGTGAGGCGTATGTTTTTTCTGAGCAAATTATGAAAAAAGGTGTTAACAATGATGTCAGATTGACGGGTGTTACAGTCACTTGTCACTTACCTTGTTTTTTAATTAAAATAACAAATTAAATACTTCGAATAATCCAATAAAATTTAATTCCAATTTTGATTAGGCCATTCAAAACAATGTGATCCTCTTCACACCACCAACTGAAAAATATAAGTATGTTTACGAATTAACATATAATGAATATAGAAAGAAATATTGTAACAAATATAACTGGTTGATTAATATGCTAATAACTTATTATACAGAATTCAGAATTAATCTATTTTGATAAGAAACCAAAACTAAATAATGGCGAACTATGTAACAGCTCTGGATCATGATTTACGAGAAAGCTTGCGTTTTTACCAATTCCAGCAGTTTCAAAAGCATCAATTTATCCTGCATATTTTTACTTATTTCATTAACTTTATCTTTGGAAGTCCAGTATCTGATGCGCGTTTAGTATCGCTGATTTTTCTGGCCTTTTAAATTTGAAATGGCTTTCATGTTCTTTAAGTCTTGTTTTAATTTTCTTTTTGTCTGTTCGATATACATTTGATCACACTCATTACAGCTAATTTTGTTAACTCCTGACTTCCACTCACCTTCTATTTTCGTCTTAGGCTTCCCTAATTTTGATTTAATTTAGAATTTTATTTTGTTTTAGTTTTCTAATGTTCAACAAAATAATTTTCCGACTGATTCATTCCTTTACAGTTACGGAGAGTCAACATTTGTAGTAAAATGTTTAAGGGATGGCGAGGATAAAATTAAATGCAACCTCCTTAGTTGTATAGGCTTTCAGATTCATACAAAAGCAATACAAAATTACAATAAATTTGTGGGCACCTCAAAAAGAAAATATTGCGCTTTACACACAACCAAACACAACATCTAAGAAATCAAGTGAACGGAGATTCCAGATGTTCTTTGTTAAAGATAGCAATCTCATTTTTCTTGAAATGTTTACAGCAAATATTGTTTCCAGTTCAACAGTGTTATAATCGTTGTCTGCTTATGTGTATAACCAGATGTTTTGTTCTTCAGATAAATTAACCTAATTTTTTAAAAATAATAATTAGTATTTATTCCCTATGCAGTTAAGAAATATTAAGACTACATGCTATCATGAAAAAAATGTTAAGTGCGGGCACATATAACAACTATTTACAACACCAATATGGATAAACATGTTTTACTCTTTGTCAAAATGTATATTACAGATGTTAGAAAATTATTATCTGCTATTTATGAAAGTATGGCACAAATTATCATTTACATGTTAAAAATGTATTTATATGACGTGTATAAATGTATTTATACCACGTTAAATCATGAATAAATATGGCTTTCAGTAAGCTGTTCATAGATGGTTTTGACTTAGTTTACCATTTCCAAACAAATGATAACCACAATTTGAATGTATTAAGCCTAAATTCAAGCCTGCTATGTAGTGATTACAAGGTATGCTAGATTGTTGAGTTTGAGGCAATTGATACAAGTTTTAGCTTGTAGGTAAATAATTCCTTTTAGATTATGTGTTTACAGCAATTTAACGTGATATTAGTTCACTGTGGCAGCTCTGTTTAGTTTCTACTTGTGTAGTTTATTGTAATCGAATTAAGTATTTTAAGATGAGAACAGTTTAGCAAAACATATTCTTTACTGTACAAAATTAGATAGCTTAAAACCTAGATAGTGGGTAAAGAAAGTGTTCAAATTACAACACTTTGTAATCCTAACGTTTTCACTATACTGTAGTGTAAGGCAACCATGTTTATTTCCAAGTTTTATTTTTCAAGTGGGAAGAATTTCCAATCGTATTTTCATTAGACACTCTAATAAAGCTAACAGATAGAACATTTTTTAATTTAATGATGAAAAACTTAATTATATCAACGCTAAAAAAAAAACTTATTAGATTTCATTAAAACTATTTTGAAAAGGAAATTGTGTATGTTTGTATTGTTAAGGTACCTCCAAATTTACCATTGCTGTAAAAATACAGCTAATATATACATATATATATATATATATTAATTTTTGTTTACTATCATTATGAGAACAAAGTACCCTTATTTAGTTTCATAATTTATATTTTGACGACTTGTTTCGGTCTATTAAGCCATTTTTAAGTCAAACTATATATATATGTATATAATTTAATAGAACTAAGTAGTTCAATTAAATTAAATCATTTACATGAACCATGGTTGTACGAGAGTTCAACGTTATGTATTGATTCACAATATTATTTACACCATATGGATAACACATATCTGTTTCCCTATGTTTTATAATAACCATAAAATTATATATAACGAAACCATCTTTTGAGTTTAACTTTTTTACATGTAGTGCGAAAAAATCAACTTCCGAACATGATAACCTAGATGATTTTTTTTCAAAATTAACTAGCCATACTATCGAGATGTTTATAAAAACGTTTTATTTATTGAACACTTATACTGCATTATACCTAAATATGAATGACAAATATTTAAGGTACACAGTTATTTGATAAAATTTAAAACAAGAACTTGATTGACTTGAATGTACGATTAACACGTTGAAAGCATATAATATGAAGCCCTAACGTGTACCCTCGTACATGTTTTAATATTAAACAACATTCATTTTTTTTTAGAACCGTTTAGGACCAGTATTTGTCATACAATGGATGTCATCACACTAGGTGTAATGATTGGTTTACAAACTAATGTCATAAACAAACACGCTGATTGTTATAACAATATATCTAGCAAAAATTATAACCTAGGCATAATAAGATGTTCATATTAATCAAAACGATCAAATTGACAGCAATCTCCAAATGAATAGTAGTGACAAATAGTTTTACGTTATACTGAAACAATTTAAAGCCTTACCTCACAGATTTCGCCCTAAAACGTTTCACAACGAAACATACTTTTAACACGCAATTGGATGAATATTTTCTGGAGGAAGTAGTTATTAAAGATAAAATAACTATTCTTCTTTTTATAGCAGATTTTGCTACTGTATTACGGCAGTAAAAACTTAACAAATTTGTTACGTTTATACATACTGTAGTTATAATTTGTAATAAGAGTATAAACTCCTCATAAATATAAGTCGAACAACACTCATGAGGAGGCCCACTTTCCCCTCTACAATATTTTAACATTGTGAAGCATGTAAAAGGAATATTAAGGCGGGGGAATAAGTTAAGCTATCTTCACAGGTAATTGAATATCCAACAAAATATACAACACTCAGCCCCCGTCCATTGCCATGTTTCTCATATCCAATTTAACTGTTACAAGGATCAATGATCCCGGTTTCACTGGAGAAATTAGTTTTATACTGCAATAACGGAGGCACTTTTGTTTTTTGCCAATATAGCAAACCAGTGCACACTGAATCTGATGTGTTTAAATAATTAAATAATCATATAAAATCTTCGCATTTGTTATTACAACTAACAACTAAGACCAATCCATCAAATTATTATTTGCAAAAAACATTTTTCTGAAAAAACATAATGAATACAGTCATAATTAACACGATAATATCTTCAATACTACGGATTTACTATTTGATGTTTTAAGTATAATTTTAACTATGGACTAGTAGGTCGGGCGGCTTCGCTCGCGATCACAGTGCAATATTATTTTTGAGAAGTTTGTTACAATTATTATAAAAGCACCTGGGAAACCGAGCTTTGCTCGAGAAGCAAGTGAGCTTGTTCAAAATTCCTAGAGTACTTATATTCATGGTTCCTCCCCATATTTGCGTTTCTTATTTGCTTGTTTCTTTTCATTTTGGACATGTCTGCTTTATGTTCAATCTTCTGTTTTAATGGTTCTCGAAATTTATACATAACCTAATAATGTGTATTTAAAGCTATATATACATTGGTTCTAAACACTACTATCACAAAAATCACATGACACTTTACCAATTGAGTGTTGTTTTTAGAATTCAATGGTTGCTTTTGAACAGCTGGTACGATTCCTTTTGTTTTTATTTACAAATCCTAACCGTAACCCCAATGTTGGTTTTTCGAATAATTTTCCATACAAAACAAGATTTTTCCAGGGAGGAAGCCTGATTAAAACACATGTGTTAACCATCAATTTGATGGTCCTAACCTTTGGAAAGCCCTGAAGTAAAGCATTTTTGGAGCAGGAGTAGACAAAAGCTTTATTCTGATGTATTAACTATCCTCCTAACAAATGTATGCGCAGTCGGACCAGTTAACTACTAACGTCAGTGATGATTAAATTAAAATGTTAAAGGCTGACAAAGCATATAGGTCTGTTTCTGTCTTATTATAAGCCTGTTTCTGATTATAGTGCATTGCCTGCTGTCTTTATACCAAATTGTTGCTCAATCTGTCTAGTAAGTACATGTTTAGTATGGAAATGTTGACGGTCGTTAGGGCCGAGCCTCATTGGAACGGAATTAAGCCCATAATTTCTTTGAGATGGACCCATATTTTTCCAAATTGGAAAAATAACTTTTTCCAGGAGCTCAATAACTCCTGTAGTTTGTTGTACTTTTTGATGGACTTAAAAACTCATACAACATTTAATACTAGCTGTTATTAGCCCGTCAACAATGACGGGCATAAACAACCTAAAGAGGTTTTGTTCACTAGTTATAAAATAACCTTAATGGCTCAACGATTTAAATAAAGCTGATTTTGAATTTAATTTAACAAAATTAGAATCCACGCCGTGCAAAATTTAATGGCGTTATTTTAATAAAGCCCCAACATTTTTCATATTAAAATTGTCACTAGAACGTGTCTAAATTCAAAACCAAAGGTGTCACCAAGTCAAATTTTGTTTCTTAAAAACAGCAGTTACATTTTTAAAGTTTTGTTCATCAGGTTCAAATTTGTAATACAAATTAACATAACTACTTTCAACGCTTTTATAACGAAAAGATAAAAAATACAATCTACATATTTACCAACATTTCTATTGCCCCTAACATATGGTTTTTGTGTAAGTAGATCATTAGTTCATGTAGCTGATTGATAAAACCACTGTAGTGATATTTCCATTAGAAAATCATTAGATCTTTTATTCCAGTGGGGCGTAGCCCACTTAGTTTTTTACATTTCTCATATAGTTCACACCGTCCTTGACCCTCAAGCTTTAAAATGAAACGTCATAACCTAACGTAACTTCTTCCTAGCTCGAGATATTTAGTGGGGACCGATTCGCTTACAGAATTAAATATATAGATTTCATTTGCTAACATACTAACTATCTAAAGACAGACCAACAAAAATACATAATTTATCCATCTATATTATTAATACGCTATATTCAAACTGTGTAAACAATAAGGTTTTTTTATTTTATGTTTTGCCCCCACATATTATAAACTAAAACGCGCGTCTAGGTGTGCAGTTGTGCAAACTGGCTTTAGAATTTCGATTTAGGTCTCAGGGCCCCTGTAACCAATGGGACTTCCAAGTCCCCATGTTATTCATATGGATGAGAGTTTTATTTGGTTCATGCCACCTGTGTTTTTCTTAATTCAATTCGATTAAATAAACAGCTGTTATAAGGATTACATATTGTTGTGGCGTGGTGTAGAAATAAAATAAATAATCACATTTCGGAACACCAGATTTAGTACGACAACTGTAGATGGAGACCAATACATTACATCGTGTGTAACAGAGAACAGACATAACCATTGCAAGAGTAACAATCAGGAAGGAAGAATAAGAACTAAACAAAAAAACACATTCAAATGACAGCTACACTGACGATATAGTATAATCAAATATGTTTCACTTTGCATTACGTATAACTACAGACTGTCATTCTTTTGTTTTCTATTTAAATATTTACTATTTTCGCTTCTCAAAATGGGATGCGCAAGCTGCGAACAGGAAATTCTAGTTAGCTGTAAATTGTACAGCAGGATATTTCACATTGTATTAAATACTAATAATCCTATTTGAATTGAATACAATGTGAACGATTTTTCCAGGGCAATAGTCCTTAGTTTTCTAATATTTCATATATTTATCCATTGCACTAAATTTATTACCAGAGTTTCATCCAATTTCACCCAATACATCACATGAAATCTAAATCGAACTAATGTTTTAGATAAAGAAAACTGAATCGGAATTTTAAACTTGGAATATGTAACTGAAATATAGTTTACTGGATTATATAATCGTTTTAACCTTCACAAATCTTATGTAGTTAATTTTACCTTCGTATTTTTACCGCATATTTTTAACTGTATTTGTGTCTTATTCATGTTTGTTTATGTACTCATATAAAAATCGCTATACTACTTCAGAGAGTACAATGACTATCATCGATGTTTTAAAAAAAGCTGTTGATACAGATTAACTCAAAACTTTCTAAAAAACTACAATTTTAGCAGTGAACCGCTAGAATGTCACCCTGCTGTCATATTTTCTGAGGTCCAGAATTTATCAAAGGAAAATAATCTACTTCTGGTTCCATTAATAGTGGTAAAACCCAATTTTACCGCAAGAGTAAATATGAAAAAAAAACGGAAATATAAATAGTAAATATAATATACATAATATATTAAAAAAATTTCCAAAACTTTGGCCAGTCCGGCAGACCGTTCTACTGGGCCGATTTTCGTGATTATTTTGTTAACTGATAGGTAATCATGTCTAGATATGTCATCAGTCATCCAAACCAACATATCGTCAATGGGCTTCGCCCCAGTGGCTCCTAAAGTTCCCATCTTAATCTTATGGAGGAAGTTTGTTTACATCAGATGATTACTTAAAACATATCTTCACTATGTAGGAGAGTTCATTTGGTTTGCCAAAGAATAATTCAGAAAAGAGTACAACTCCTTTCTTTGTCTCCTTTATATAGGTGTTTATATATATTTCACAATTTACATGTAATCCAGTTTTGTTTGTATGAATAAGATAAATTGAGAAAATATGCTTTATTAATGGGCGTTTATGCATTCAATAATATACATGAAATACAGTCATTATTTCATGATGATAGATTGAGAAAAAGCTGCTACATAAGAGAAATAGGCAAGCTATTTGTGTTTGGAAGGGAAAATTTTATTTTTTGAGGTTTTGGTGCTAACTTAGAGCCCTTTCGAATACCTTTGACCCATTAGAACTTTACATTTAGAGATATCAAAAAACTCACACATGATCATCGAATTCCTAATCATTTCGTAATGAGCCTCTGTTTCTAATTGCCAAACTCTCCCAGGAATTGACATAAACCTACAGATTTTCCAGAAAAATCTTCCTCATCTGTTGGTTTATTCTGTTTTGTTGCGTTGTATACCTTAGCAATCAGTTGAGATATTGAATTTAAACTTTACGTAAGAATTGTACATGGTTCAAGGAACCTTAAAATAAGAAAAGAAATAGCTAAACCAAAAATAATTAGAACACAAATGAAACCATTGTCATTTGTTAGTGAAACGTATTGTGAATAACATAGCAAAAGTCTCCAAAAATATCTTTGGTGGAACCCTGCCATTTTTCCAAAATGGCGGGAAAATTGAGTGTTTTTTTGCTTGTTATTGAAATTCTGACTTTCCAGTCAATATGGGTGAAAAAGTCTTAATTTTCTTTATTGTTCCTCTTATATTTACCTTTAAAATGATACGAAATACATGTATTTATAACCAAAAATAGACCCCATAAAAATAATTAAATATTAAAAATAATAAACATGTTTATAAATTATTCAGTTTACACCTAAACAACCTTTTACTAAATAATGCAGGTTATCATAAATCCCGCGTATAAGACTATGCATTTATTTTCTTGTAGTTGGTTGTAGTTGGTTTTCTTGTATTTTGGTTGTAGTTCTTGTAGTTTAAGAAATACCAGATATTTCGTTAAGTATCAATTCCAACCAGCTGATTTCAAAGATTTATTTACTATATTTATCCTTCATTTGAATGTTCGCCATGTTTACACCTACACTAGTTTAAATTTGTTTTTATGCAGTTTTTTAAGAAGACAAGACTTATTAGTACATTGGAATGTTAAGGTAAGTGATGTTTGTATTACTTTAAACTGTTACAAAATCTTAACAAAAACGCCTTTCTATTTTAAAAATGCTTCCACAATGTAATTAATTGGGGCCCTTATTATGTAATTACTCTGGGACAGTTAAAAAAGATATTCAGCCCCCTCTAAATGTCTTATGACTTATAAGTATGCTTCCAAATATATAAACTGAACTGTTATAGAACTGATATAAGGTTTTGCCTTACTTTCTTAATTGTATTATATTTAGGTAACTTTGGCAACATATGTTTATATGCTATTTTTATCTAGTTACACACAGTCTTTTAATTATTGTATTAATATTTTTTAACCTTAAAGTAAAAAGATATAGACCAAGAACCAATCACAATGCATTAATAGTGTTCGATGATTTCAGGTAGTTAAATGAAGACCTGTCTGATAAGTAAGGGGTGTGTGCTCCCAGGTGCTGCAGGAACAGTTGTCATTGGAAAGAAAGGAAGTTATGTGGCATTAACAAAGCTAGCAAACTTCGAAATTACACCTCAACAGCTTCGACTGGAAACGTAGTACATAAGGAAATGTATATTAACTGTAAGGACGTTGTACGTAAACTGAAGAAGGATGTCAGTGAATGGCCGATCTATATACGGACACGTTCCCAACAAGAAAAGTTTATCTTTAATGAACACTGCTTGTTTTGTGGTCAGCTTGATTTTTATTTTGGGAAAAAGAAAATATTTTAACTAATTCCAGTAAAAAGAAAAGATATATTTAAAGATACTATATTAGAGGAGTGTAAAAGAAGAAGAGATGCTTGGTCGGACCGAGTAAAACGACGAATTGAATTTGTGCTGGATTTATTCGCAGTCAAAGCTGTTTATCGTCGATTGTGTAGCTCAAATTTCTGTACTGGAAAGTGCGTACCACATGTGATACGAAAGCGGCATTCTTCAACCCCACCAGTCGAGGTAGACCTGGAGAAAAACCGGGGAAGACTATGCAAGAGAAAAAAGAACAAGCTTTCATTGAAGTTGCTCAATATCTGAAAGATAATGATGAACAAATTTCTGTTACAGATCTTGTTAAAATGGCAAGTTTATTAAAGCAATCAGATTGTATTGAATACACTACCAAACACATGAAAAACAAGCTTGTGGAGCATTTTGGTGACCAAATGGTGTTCTCTGACATAAATGGTAAAAGTGATATAGTTACCTTTAAACGTTAAGTGTCATCTATTTTATAAAACTTTCATAGCGAACCCAAAATTCAAGACCCAGAAGCCGAGAAGATTAGATTAATTAAGATGGCTGCAAAACTCATGGGAAGTGACATCAAGTCAATTGTTCGAAGGCAGAATATCCTACATCAGAAGAAATGTCATTAATAGATGAAGCTACACGGTATCTTCCGGAGAGTTTCAGTGTACTTTTGAGCACTCTATTTGTTGATATTTCAAAACTACTAAAGGTTTCTTCCATTGGTCAAGCAATTATTCAAGCTTCCAGACCACAAGTTCTGTTAGCCACACTTCAAGTTGCTTTGGGGGTGCAATGTCATCATCTTTTTGGTTCCCAAAACCAGATTGAGACCCTTTCCCGACATGGATATTGCATTTCATACCCAGAAGTTCTGAAATATGAATCATGTGCGGCTTTAGCATCTAGAACCTATATTCAGGGTTTTTGAGATCAGTTTATGTGATATGCTGCCGATAATGTTGATCATAACATTCGAACAATCGACGGGCTTAACACATTTCACGGAATGGGGATTATTGCATCGGCGACACCAAGAGTCACTACGTCGTTATCTGTCCCTAGATGTAAAGTAACGAAAGATGACATGGAGGCTGTTTGCCGAATCAAAATACATTATCATGAGGCAATAGCTTAATTCGCAAGTTTAGAGTACCAAAATCTTCCAGAAATAGAATATATAAATTAAAAAATAAATTTGTATACATTGTGGAAAATCGCGTATCCTTTACGCTCACCAAGAACATCTTGGCCAGGATTTATGCAAATGGTGAGGAAATGTAGTCATCCTGGACAAAGTTCAGTTTCTTTTCTGCCAATGATTGACCTGAATCCAAGTGACATGTCTTTTATCTATTCAACTCTCGTCTTCATATGTAACCATGTAAGGAAGTTCTCCACAGTTCCAGTTGTAACTTTCGAACAGCCTCTTTGGGGGAAAGCAGCTATGCTGCAAGACAGTGAGCCAATAAGGAGTGATATGCAGCAAATTTTTCTCAAACTAGGTGGAATTCACATGGAAATGAGCTTCCTAGGCTGTATAGGAAGTCTCATGGCTGAGTCAGGAATAACCGAAGTTCGCAAAACAATTTATGCGGAAAATGTCATACAACATATGTTCAGTTGTACAGCAGTTCAACGAGCTGTTAGAGCTCATCAACTTTTAGTATCAGTCCTCCATGCTCTTCTCTTGGAAAATACATTTCAAATCTGGTTGACAGACTCACCAGAAATCTCAGTTAATGCCATCACTGAAGCCAATGAGAACCAATATTTGGCAATGTCAGATCCACTAGGCCCACTAAAGACATTTTTAGATGTTGATGACAACTTACTATCAGGGAGGATATCTGAAGATGATATTTGTGCTAACAAAAAATTAATGAAGTAGAAGCTAGTTTGAATAACCTGAAAATATCCATTGCTGAGCATAAAACCTCTCAACTATGGCTGCAATATGTTGATATGGTTGAACTTACATTGCAATTCTAGGCGGAACGCACAGGAAATTGGGAACTCCATTTGTGTTGTGTTAAAAAAATGCTCCCATATTTTGCTGCAGCAGGACATAACATGTATACCAAGTCAAGGTATCTATACCTCCAGAAAATGCAGAAATTGGCAAGCGAACACTCTGTAGTGTACAGTTAATTTCCTAATGGGCTTCATGTTGTAAGGAGAAGCGGTAGGTTCTGGGCCGGATTATCAGCTGATCTTGTAACTAAACAAGTATTATTGCGAAGCTTAAAAAACAGTGGTGGCCTAACTAGGGGACGAGGGATGCAAGAACATCAACGAACAGTGTGGTTGTTATCGATGTCAAAATGCGCGGAAATCAACAGTGCAATGCAAAAATTGGCATCTCTATCTTATGTGACAAGTAAGCAGCACGTAACAACACAATATCCAGACTTGAAAGAGATGATGAAGACAGTAGAAGGTTACTGGCCTTTTCTAAGGAGAAGAACCCTTTCAGTGATGACAAAGAATTTCGAAACATTGCAACAGATATGGTAGCATCACTTAATGTCAATGTTTACAGGGCCAAAGATGTTGGCCTTAATATTCTTCAGTCAATGTCAGGAGTCGAAGTCAAAGATCATGCATCCAAACGTAAAAATCAAGTTTTAACTCTTGCTCATAAATCGGCAGTGATTGTTGACGGTTACACCATTCACATAGATCCACAACTCCTTTTTCAAAGACTTTCTTATGCCTCTAAAACGGGCTTTGAACTGCAGTAAACTATGTTTAAGTACAAACTATGTAGTTATCCTTCAGCACTATTTGATATGCATGGATTTATGTAGCAAGCAAATAAAACAATATTGGCAAATGAATTGTGTAAACTAGGATCTACTGAGGAAACAGAACAACTGATCAATGATGTCCATTATGTGATTGTTGGTGGTGCATTGTTGTAACGAATACCATGGGGACAAAATAATACTTTTGATGACATATGTGACAGCTATATTAGGTATTTAGACAGAAAATGTAAGCAAGTGACCATAGTGTTCGATGGATACTTCTCTGGTCCGTCAACCAAAGATAGTGTACACTTAAAACGGTCAAAAGGTATAACGTCACCGAAAGTTTTATTTGAAGGACTCGAAGAAGGAGAAGTTGTACAACACCCCCTACACATTTTGCCAATTTCAGAGATGCTGCACTTTTATATATTTAATTTAGAATAACTTAGACAACCGCTTACAACTTGGTGGTGAATAGTAGCCTATATATCAAGTGGTCCATCAGATGTTATGCAACTTTACCAGCACAGTAAGTCGGGTAACTGATTTACAGAGCAGTTCATTGTAGTTTAAAAAACACTTTTATTTATTAAATTGGAATACTGTTTAAATGAATTTCTTATACTATTACCAGTATAGGTATCTTACAGTTTTTTTGGTGATTATTGGCTGATCCCTTGTAGTACAGAATAAAGTCCATAAAGTCCATAAACCCGTCTGGAACAAAATCCAAACTTAATAATAACATGTAAATTAATTCTAAAACATATTGAAAGATAATTAGATACATAAAATTGACTTTAACATTTAATATTCGACTTTTATAAAATTGTGACAATGTGCTTTTTCATCAGAATAAAACATGAACAGTACAGGAAAATTCACAACTGGTTATTTTACAATTTATATCATTATTACTCAGAAATTAACAAAATTCAATTATACAAAACAACAAAGATATATTTAGCAATGAAGTTATATACATATAAATACATAGAAATTCTTTTAAATATATTAAATTGATTTTAAAACTTACTATTTCACGGGTACAGTTCTTTAGTAGGGATTCAGCCATCTAATGATCTTAATTATCCTAATTGGTCTTAGTTTAAAATACATCAGCTGTTCTACAGTGCTGCCAACAGGTAAAATGAAATGTTTATACTTAATTAGCTAATTATAAAGTAGTAATATGATTGTTGATATACATTTGGATTTAATTTGAATTTACTCTACCTATAATAATGTTTATACAAAATAATGAAATTTCCAAAATAAAATCAGTACAAAATATCCCAGTGCCTTTTAAATTTCACTTATTTTAAACATTTATATACAACAAAAATTCAAATTACAATTCCTAACTAAATACATTTCAAAATTATCAATTCTCCGTACAATCAAATGGGCGTTACAATGTGCTGTAGTTAGATGAGTGTGGTGATAGTAGAAAGTTTGGCCACTTGAGTGCAGCACGTTACAGAGAACTGGCTTGCAGGAATGCCATCTGCTAAAAACATAAATTTTGACCTCTGATCTATTTACATTGAAACTTATTCATCGATTTAGGCTTTACAAAAAACTAAATGGCCCTTTATGAAAGATAAAATACTTAAATTAACATGACGATACATTATTTGCAGGTTATTATGCTTACAAAACAAAAAAAACTAGTTATAATCACAATATAACTTTCTTAAAACTCAAAATTTTTGCAAATTATATTGGTAAAAGTGATTTTGCGTTCAAGATTTGCCCAAAGATATCCACCATTTTGTTCAATGTCTTCCTTTATGTGCGTCGTTTTATGTTGTGTGGTGTTAAATAGTTTTATAGTGTTTAATATTAGTTTTAGTGCGTGTTTGTGTGTGTTTAAAGAGTGTCTGAAGTGCCGTGTTTTGTGTTCCGTGTTCCTTATAACTATAATTCACTCGTCTTGCGTTCTAATCAGTCATACAACCTTGCGTTTCACATTTATACAACTAGCGTACCACAATCATACTTTTCAATCATACTGTTTAGTGTTTGGATGGAATCTGAGTTTTCCTATTCATTTAACATCACTTTTCTAAATTCATGAACTTAAAATCTAACAAATTAAACAAATCCCATATAATACATTTCAATATAAAATAACTAAATCAATCATATATACTTGTCATTCACAGGCTAGGCTCCAAAATTTTTCAAGTTTTTACTAGCATACATTTTCAAGTTGTTTCAGGCAAAATTACATTTTTACATCGCATAACCTATAAAATAACATAACCTTTAAATAAAATAACATTTGATAGTATAACTATTTACAAATACATGGTTTTTATGATGTTTTTGGTTGTTCATGGGGTTGATAAAGTTTCAAATCAATTATGTGAACTTTTTTCACATCACTAGGGTCGTTAGTTTTTTGCACAAGGCATGTCACGTCAGTCATCCAATAAATGATTCTGTAGGTTCCAATGTACCTTGGGGCGAGTTTCTTAGAGAATTTGTTGATTTTCTTACTGAGAAAATGGGTTTTTAAAAATACTAAACTGTTCAATTTAAAGGGATGTTTGGTTCTGATTTCGGAGTATCTATTCCTCTTCATATTCTGTTTTACACTAATTCTTGCATTATTTATGGCTTTTCTTAGATTTTCTTGTCTCTCTTGTATGCTGACTTCAGGTGATATAAGGCTGTTTAAATTCCACAAATTTGATAAGGTGCAACTGGGTTGATGGTTAAACATAAGTTTGAAACTACTTGTTTTTATAGAAGAATTGTAGGCTGTGTTGATGCTAATCTGGATCATGTCTAGTTCGGTGTCCCATTCAGTTTGTTTGTTATGATAAAAACTTCTTAATACAGCTCCAAGATCTCGGAAAATTCTTTCAGTACGGTTAGCACTGCTTCTATAGGCTGGGGTTGTTCTTAATGTGATATAGTTTCTAAATAAGAAGGCTTTAAATTGCTTTGATATGAAATAACTAGCGTTGTCTGTAACTATTGTTGTAGGTATGGAAAAGTTGGCAAATATGTCTTTCAATTTTTCTATTATGGCTTTTGAAGTACTTTCTCTTAAGGGATATAGCCAAGTATATCTGGTGTATGCATCTAGTACACCTAAAATATATGTGTTTCCTTTTTTAGAACGAGGCAATGGTCCTAATAGGTCTAAATAGATAGTGTTCATGGCTTTTTCAACTTGTTTGGATATTAATTTTCCTTCATATTTCCGTTGTGTGCTTTTGCTCATCATGCAAATTTTGCAGGCTTTCACTCGGGTTTTGACGAAGTCCTTTAATTTTGGGTGGTAAAAATATTCTTCAATTCTTGCATTTGTTCTTAAAATTCCAAAATGGCCTCCGAATATGGTGTTATGATAAAATGTGAATATCAGGTTGAAAAGTTTTTCTGGTAAATATATTTTGCCTTTTCCCTTTGAATTTCGGTGCATTAATATGTCATTTTTCATAAAAAAATTTAAATTGTTTTCCCCTTTTCTAATGCTGTTAATTATGAGTTTACATTCTTCATCTGATTCTTGTTGTTTACTTAATTGAGTCATGGCTAGAGGTATTTCATCTATTAGGTTGCAAAATTCTTGATTTTCCTTGTTGATGTTCTGGTTATTCTTAATATTAATATTTACATTGCGGTTTACGGTTGATGTGGCTTGCCTATGTACATTGTCGTTTTGTTTACATTTAATGATCGTTTTATTTAAGTTTTCTTCAGTATTTTCTTGGTTTTCAGCGTTTTCCGTCACCTTTTCTGCGTCTTCTGAATATAGCCTAGATAGACAGTCAGCTAGAAGGTTTTCTGCTGATCTACGGTGTTCAACAGTGTAGTCTAGATCAATTAATCGCTCTGTCCAACGAGCTAATCTACCAAAACGTTTTCGAGCATTCAGAACAAAACTGAGAGATTCGTTATCGGTTATTAGTTTAAAAGGTTTCACTTCAAGGTATTGTTTGAAGTGTTCCATTGCTAAAATGGCACTTAGAGCTTCTTTTTCATATATTGAATATTTAACTTCGGCTTCAGTAAATTTTTTTGAATAGTAAGCTATGGGTAATAGTTCTTCTTCTTCATTGCGTTGCAATAAAATTGCTCCGGCTCCAATTTTAGATGCGTCAGTTTGAAGTATGAATTCTTTGTTGAAGTTGGCCAATTGAAGTACAGGGGGATTGCTTATGGCATGTTTTAGTTGTTCAAAAGCCTTTTGACACTCAGGTGTCCATTTAAATTTGACTCCTTTTCTTTTGAGGTTATGTAGTGGGGCACATATTTCGGAATACTTCGGTATGTACTTATTCCAGTAACTAGTCATACCAACAAATCGTCTGACTTGTTTTAAAGTTGTAGGCACAGAAAAATCTTTGATAGTAGTAGTTCGGTCAGGATCGATTGTGATAGTATTGTTTTTAATTTTATGGCCTAAGAAGTTGATTTCTTCGCAGAAGAATTTGGCTTTTTCTGGGTTTACGGTTAGGTTATGTTTGGCTAAACGGGATATTACTTCGTTTAAGTGCTTGAGGTGAGATTTTTTGTCTTTACTGTAAATTACTATGTCGTCCAGAAATTTAATCAAGTATTCAAAATTTATGTCGTGGAATATCTTGTCAAGATAGTTTGAAAGAACACTACTGCCAATTTGTAGTCCAAAACTTACTCTTTTGTACTGGTATTTGCCAAATGTAGTACAAAATGCAGTCAAATGACGGCTGTCCTTTGTTAATGGGCATTGAAGAAAAGCTTTGTTTAGGTCAATCACTGAAAAATACCGAGCTCCTTGTAAATGTTGGTATAGGTTATTTAAATCACCGATGGGGTAGTCCATTTTAACTAATTTCTTGTTTAGCTCAGTGTAATTAATGACTAGACGGTCTTTCTTGGTTAGAAATGCAGGTGAGGAATATTGGCTTGTAGAAAATTCAATTATATCCTGTTGTAACAGATCATCTATGATTTCTTTCATCTTTTTAATATTAGGTGGCGATAAATAATATGGCCTAATACATACTGGTGTTTTATCAGTAACCTCTAATTTTACCTCTAAATCTAGTGCAGATCCAATTTTATCAGTGAAAACATTGGGATAATTCTCAATAAGTTTGTTAACTTCCTGTTGCATATCAGTGCATCCAATCATTAGTTGATTTAATGATGAATCGACTACTTCATGTGTTGTGGTAACTTTTATTTTGTCCTGTGGCTTGAATTTAAAGTAACATATGTTTTGTTCTAAGTCCATGATTAATCCTGTTTCTGTTATGAATGGTGTGCCTAAAATCATGTCATATGGGTTGTTTTCCATAATTAGAAAATTTACATTCCATGTGAAGTTGTTTATTCTGATTTTAAATTTACATTTTCCAAGTACATTGATTTGAGTATCATTTGCCGCTAACATTGTACCTTGCCATGGTAGCATAGATTTTATGACCTTTAGATTTTTCAGTTGCTTGTATAGGCTATTTGTAATAAAGTTTTGGCTTGAACCAGTATCCAACAGACTTTGTGTTGTTAAATTTTTGTGGATACAAGTTTGTATACAAGGTAACTTATTATTTACATTGATCTTGATTTTATTCTGTTTAACCTTTTTAAATTTATTCCAGCTCTTAACTAAGTTTCTAAATTCCTTTTTATAACCAGTGGAGTGATCATGTGTTGCAGTTGAATTTTGTTCTTCAGGAGTACAAGTATTGTTTGAGTTGTTGCTTGTAACTCCCTCTTTTAGAAGTTTTTTGGGTTGTGATAACAGTGTTTAGCAAGATGGTTTTTGCGGTTGCAAATAAAACAAGTTTTTATTGGTTGATTTTGGTTTTTTGAAGTTGAAGCAAAGTTATGTTGAGTTTTATGGTGATTCGGACGTTGATTTGTGTAATGTGCTGGAGTAGGCCTAGGATTTGTTGCTGTGAAGGTATGAAGTTTACTATGGTGCGGAAAATTGTGTTGCGGTTTGTGACTAGGGTACATTTTGTCACGCAGATAATCGTTGTATCCTACATTGTTCAAGTTGATACACAGTTCATCTAAGTCTTGGAAGGTGAGTGGGTTCTTTTCAAAAATAATTTGATTTCTGATTTCTGGCTTAAGTCCGTTTTTGATGAAAGATATGAGATCATGTTCGGATAAATTTGCTTTTAAAATCTGGTTGTTTGTTTTAACTTCATTTATGTAGAGCGACAAAGGTTCTGTGGGATGTTGCGGGCGATAAATCATATCTTGTTTTAATTTTTCCCTAAGTGTGACGGGAATAAATGTGGTAATGATGTTCTCATGTAGTTGGTCAAGTGATAAACCTTGAATTTTGCCTTGGATAATTTTTGTAGACAATGGTGGTTTAGTGTAGCTAGGTAAAATTTCATACAATTGTAGATCGGTTAAATTAGTTTCAGTTTTGATTGTCACTAGGTCTTTTAAGAATGCAAGCAAGGGATTTATTTCTAAACCATTGCAAATTGTGAATTTGCTTAAATACACTTCTGCTGGATGCGACAGTTTGTTGAAAATATTTACAACAGGGGATGGATTTTGATTTTCACCTGAATTTGAGGTTAGGTTACAACTAGGCTGCAATTGCATTTCAGCTTTTTGTATAGGCTGGTTAGTTTCTACTGTAGTTACAGTTTCAGTTGTTTTTTCTTCACTAGGTTTTATAGGTGTTGAGGTTAGGTTAGGTTTATTTACATTTTCAAGTTTTTCTACTAAGTTTTCATCGTCAATTAGTGATTTATTTAGGTCTTCTTCAAATTGTTCTAGTTCTTCGGTAGATATTTTAGCTTTTAATTCTTGAAGTTTAGTAAGTAGTTCAGCTAGCTTAGTTTTTTGTTTGTCAAGGATATTGGCATAGATAGGATCTAGTTTACATAAGGTTAGGTTTGTAATCCTAAACTGTAGATGCGTTAATTTTGCATTCAATTTAGCTACTTGTAGGTTGCTAGGTTCTAGGTTGGCTTGATCCATTTGAATTTGTAATGAATCTGTCTTAGTTTGGGTAGATTTGATTTCATCGCTTAATGTTAACTTACCGTCGAGATGTTTAACATTAGGTGAAGTTTTGAAGACTGTTCTCAGCTGTTTTCTGAGATGTTCTACGTTGTTGTGGGTTGGTTCAATTCCTCTTGACAATAGCTCATATTGTAGCTCGTCTTTTGCCAAGTAATTTAAATTATATTTTTCCATGGTCGGAAAATTGTTAATTTAATTTTGTTCAGTTGAAATTGACTTACCATTGATTTTTAGCTAAAATTGAGTTTGAAATATTTCACTTCATGCAATTTATATAGCTAATTGTTGCTGCAGGTTGCTTGATGTAAGTTATACTTGAATATAATACAGGCTAAAATAATAGGCTTGATTTCAGTTAAAATAAAATTCACATGATATGGCAAGAAATGTTTGCGATCACTGTTAATAGTCTATTGGTAGTTGAAATTTAATTTATTGGCAGTTGTAATTGTTAGCAGTTGAAGTTACTAGCAGAGTTGCGCACTTTTTGTTTGTACAACACCCCCTACACATTTTGCCAATTTCAGAGATGCTGCACTTTTATATATTTAATTTAGAATAACTTAGACAACCGCTTACAACTTGGTGGTGAATAGTAGCCTATATATCAAGTGGTCCATCAGATGTTATGCAACTTTACCAGCACAGTAAGTCGGGTAACTGATTTACAGAGCAGTTCATTGTAGTTTAAAAAACACTTTTATTTATTAAATTGGAATACTGTTTAAATGAATTTCTTATACTATTACCAGTATAGGTATCTTACAGTTTTTTTGGTGATTATTGGCTGATCCCTTGTAGTACAGAATAAAGTCCATAAAGTCCATAAACCCGTCTGGAACAAAATCCAAACTTAATAATAACATGTAAATTAATTCTAAAACATATTGAAAGATAATTAGATACATAAAAATTGACTTTAACATTTAATATTCGACTTTTATAAAATTGTGACAATGTGCTTTTTCATCAGAATAAAACATGAACAGTACAGGAAAATTCACAACTGGTTATTTTACAATTTATATCATTATTACTCAGAAATTAACAAAATTCAATCATACAAAACAACAAAGATATATTTAGCAATGAAGTTATATACATAGAAATTCTTTTAAATATATTAAATTGATTTTAAAACTTACTATTTCACGGGTACAGTTCTTTAGTAGGGATTCAGCCATCTAATGATCTTAATTATCCTAATTGGTCTTAGTTTAAAATACATCAGCTGTTCTACAGGGCTGCCAACAGGTAAAATGAAATGTTTATACTTAATTAGCTAATTATAAAGTAGTAATATGATTTTTGATATACATTTGGATTTAATTTGAATTTACTCTACCTATAATAATGTTTATACAAAATAATGAAATTTCCAAAATAAAATCAGTACAAAGTTTCAGGTTAATAAAGATAACAAACAGCGGTTTATCAACCAACTTTCTGGTAAATTCCAACAAAATGGGTATTTGACTATCCATGCAGCTGATGATGCGGATGTAGTAATAGTGAAAGAAGCTGTTAAGAATTCTAGCTCAAAGAAAACCATTTTTGTTGGGGATGAAACCAATTTATTGGTTTTGTTGTGCTTCCATGAAAAGTTAGACCGATTTGACACCATCTTCAAGCCCGAAAGAAAGAGCACTTCAGCAAATAAACCAAAAGTGTGGAACATAAAAGCCCTAAAAACTTGGCCTCAACTTGTGTAACAATATTCTTTTGGCTCATGTGATTTTGGGATGTGACACGACTACACATTTATTTGGCACTGGAAAAGTAATGAGTATAAGAAAGCTCTGCAACAGTGATTCATTCAGAAACTGTGTGGAATTTTTCACGAAGAGTGACGTCCAGAAGACACATGTAATATTAGCAGGAGAAAAAGCTCTCATCTATTTGTATGGTGGCTTGAAAGGCGATACATTAGACAGTCTCCGCAGGGAAATGTTTTGTCAGAAAAATGCGGAAGCTGTTGTATTTGTACAGGTTAGGAAACTTCCTCCAACATCAGCAGCTGCTTGCTACAACAGCCTAAGGGTGTACCATCAGGTTCAAGTATGGCGTGGAAATAGTAAACTAGATCCAACAGATTGGGGGCGGCGTTTGACTGATGGTACATATGCCCCTTATCAGACACACATACCTCTAGCACCACCTTCTCTATTAAAGCTTATCCACTGCAAATGTCATTCTGGTTATGGTAGTAGGTGTGGGTGCAGAAAGAGGGGGTTGAAATGTTCTGATGCATTTTCAGAATGCCGAGGATCGTGCATGAACACTGAATCAATCGACAATGAGTTGGCCATCTCCAGGGTGTTTAAAATCTCCAGGTTTTATGATGGTTAAAATAAGTCATTTGTATATTAAATACTAAATGTAAAATTATATAATTTAATCACAGTAGTGCATTTAACGTATTTTTACTTATAAATAAATGTTTAACTGGAAAATTATATTAATCTTAAAAAAATTATTATTATTTTTAATATTTAATTATTTTTACGAGGTCTATTTTTGGTTATGTATTTGGTATAATATTAAAGGTAATTTTAAAAGGTTATAAAGGTTAATACGATATTTTCACCAATATTGGCTGGAATGTCAGAGTTTTAATAAAAAGTAAAAAAGTACTGGATTCGGCCCCCATTTTGGAAAAATGGCGGTGTTCCAACAAAGATATTTTTAGAGAGTTATGATGTTTTTCACAATACTTTTCACTGTCAAACGACAATGGTTTCATCTGTGTTCTAATTATTTCTATGTCAAACAATATATTCAGGGGCCAAGTTTGTTTTGAATTTAGTTTTCAAGTTTTTGGTTATCTCAAATGGTGGTTTTAGCACTATGGTATCATTTTTACTCCCGAAGTTAGCATAGTAGACTCAAACCTAAGGCAAATAAGCAAATAAGCCTTAGGTTTGATTGACGTCAAAGCCATGTCAAAAGGCGTCACGAAACGAGTATCAAAGCCAAAAGTGAACGTAGGGACTTTATTGGTTAGTTCGATGTAACTCTTAAAAGTTTTGTTTTAGATGTTATAAGTTATACCCGGTGTGATTATTTGTTTCTGTAGTTACTCTTTATCAAGTTTGTCAGCGTTGTTATGCGCTGTACTAAAAAGAAATCAAGAACCCGCAGGACGTTTTATCATTAGCTGTCATTAAGGGAACACAATAAATTGATTGTTATTAAAGGTTTAATCTTTAATAGTGTAATGAGATGAGCTTACAAACGACTCTATGAGGTAATGTTGGTGTCTTCTTACTAAAGGACACAACATTAATGGGAAAATATATGCATAATCAACCAGCCCCAGCAAATAAGGCCTGAGAATATTAGTGTTAACCTAAGTTTATACATATAAAAAGTATGTTATGTATTTTTCCTAATAAAATCAAGATGGTCATATGTTATCTCCGCATAACTGTTTTAAACAGACAAACTGGTAATAATACAAAACAGTATTGACATTACATTTAAAACCCTTTGCAGAACTATAGCTGAGAAAATAATATATGTGTTTATTATTTTTAAATTATGTGATATTTTAACTGTTAACTTGATGTGGACAGAAACAATTTACGTAAATTACTCATTAACTACGTCACTTTCAAAGTTTAACATTGACTGATGCTGCAAAGTAGCACGGGGTCTCTAGTAAATTTGAATTGAACTTTACTGACACTTTTATACAGTATTATAAACTCTATCCCAATTCAGCATGGAATTTGTGTTTCTTACTGCTTGTAAATTTCAATCTAAAAACCTAAAATTACTTAGGAATAGTTGTCTGCTTTGTTTAAAAAAACAATCTTAACTTTACTGAGCTGTTGTATTGAATTTGGATATAAAGTAGGGAACACATGGCTCGGTAAACAAAATGATTGCAAATAAAATATGGTTAAAAGAAACAGTGTTTTTTAGCAATTGCAAACTTATAACTACATAAATATAGAATATAGTATTTTTTTATCATCCTGGGCCTCAGGGTATTTGGCTTAAGGGTATTTGCACCTAAGGGCCTAAGGGTACTTTTGAAACCAATTTGGCCTCTCTACGTTCACTAGTTTGCTCTGAATAGGTGGTTACAGGTCCTTATACATGTGGATTTCGAAAAAAGACCAACAAAAACAGTGTTTTTTGCCAATTGCAAACTTATAACTGAGTAAATTTATGATATAATATTTTTTCCCATCATCCTTGGGCTAAGGGAAAACTATTGACACCAACCTGGCCGCCCTACGTTCAGTAGTTTACTCGAAATAGGTGGTTACACGTTGCCACTACACGCTATTATAATATAGGATTATAATCACAATGACTACCTAGATAAAACTGAGCTTACCATGTTGCAAGGGATTATGTGTTCCGTAATGTTCCATTGCCGTTTCGTTATTTGATACAGTTTAGTATACCTTTGTACAGTTGTAAAGCAGACGTTTTACCTCTGTTTTGTGACAAAGAGTGTTAGCTGGCTAAATGCTCATTAGAACAAATGTAGTGCATTCTGTTGAGAAAGGTTGAATAACCTGTACCCTTAAGATATACTTTGTAGCAGTGCCGAATAGCTCCAATGACGTACTACGATTTAAAAAAGCCAAAGTTTCCTCCTTCACACGAAAATGGTAAAAGTGTTTTATTTCTTTCAGTGCATCTTTTGTGAAACGCTTGGCTCATAAGTATATAAACAAACAGACGGATAAACACATTTTAACACAAATTTAAATATCTCCCCTGCACACAACATTTCACTGATCACAGTGATATATAAAATAAACTTATTTTATTTATGTAGATAATTGAATTCCTTACCTGTATCTGGTATTGCTAATAATCTGTTCATAACGTATTAACAGCTGCAATTCAAATAAAATTATTTACCATTTTAATCTTACGGGCGAAAAACGAACTTTGAGGGTGGCCCGTGCCCTTCAGATAAAAATATCAAAGAATGGAAACCTTCATGCACACAAAAAATCAGGAGAAATATTTTGATACCTCAATTGTTAAAATTGGTTCAGAAATAACGCAGGAGTTCTCTCAACAAAAATCGGCTTAGCGTATTAATGTATAAGATGCTATGAGTTAATTTGTAATATTTCCGTTAGCATTTAGTTCTAATCCCTTTATTTGGTAGTTTACTAAATATTATATGTTGTGTAATGTAGTTATAATTTGTGTTGTTATTATTTTCATTGTTATACTGTTGCAATACAAACTGCCCGTCACCACTGATCAATAGGTTCATGTAGCGGGGTGATCTCAGAGCTTTTGAGATACCGTAACGGCATTAATCAAACCAGAATCCAGTGTACAATCCCGTACAAGTATTTGTAATTGTCAACCGGGGTTTGATATATGCCGCCACCACGTCTGCCCCCTGAGGTTAGCGCTCTACCTCTGTTAATTAATTTGTTTAACATAATTAAATATCCACCTCTGTTTTAACGCCAGTGTAATTTTTGTTATGAGTATATCAACGCTTTTAAATAAAGTTGGTCCAAACCCCTCAAATTTTGATGAACACTCTGGGATTTAACCCATGACCTCTTGAAGCAAAATATAAAACGCTAACTGTTGGGCTTGCAAGATGCCCACCACTGTCTGATTTTAAGCAGTTTTGGTGTATTTATTTAATAGGGAACGATTTATTTATATTTATCTTGCGTCGTAAGCTTTTTAGTACCGGGGAGACCGAGCCATACTCGGTCAATACTCGGTGATATTAGATTAGTTTTTTGGGTGGAAAAGATGACTAATTTATATGCAATCGTTTATGCAATTTTTTTATAAAGCCGGCCTTTAAAGAAACAATGAAGCACTCATGGGAAATTGAACCAGCCACATTGGCTAGTGAAATGAGTGCCAGGATTTGGCATATCTACGGGTAGGCGTTGCGCTAATGGCCAGCAATCGTAGCAACAGGACAACGAGCTTAGTATTTGTTGTATTAAAAAATAAACATAATGCCAAGCAGTCAAATTAAAAAACATGGAGAAAATTATACTACCCACTAAATAACACCATGCCCTGGTAAGGCCGTGGCTTGAGCCCTGTAAGATGGTAAGTCAGGCAACGCATGTAGTGAATCGTGCCATGGTCACGAAAGTCACGTAGCTTCGCGTCGCTAGATATATATCAAGATGTTTAAATCTTGCTACATGTCAATACAGTAAAACTCTTTTTACCGAAGCCCAAATTATCCGAAACCATAAATTAAACTAGGTACTTGTTCCAACCAGGAAATAAAGTCCATATTGTACAATCAATTACTAAAATATTTTCTAAGAATTTTAATAAATCAGTTATATCTCACATATGTTTGTACTTTTTACTATTTCAATATTATTAAATATTGCCATTGTTTTAATTTAACTTTACATGCAAAAATAGTGCATATTTCTTTGCCTAATAGCCTTCTCTTTCAATATCGACAATTAACTATCCAAAAAACTGGCTCTCCAAAAGGGATCTGCCACATTATTAAACTGAGATTTTTATAAGTTGATGTGATCAAGCAAACAGGATGGAGGTAAAGTCTATAGAGAGATTTTTTCTTTTCCTCTCCTCATTATTTCCTTTCCTTATTGTTTTTTTGTCTTGTGACTCAGCACACACTTTGATCTTTTACTGTAGTTTATTGTTATGTTCACACCAATCGTCCAATAGCTAAGTTTCAATTGATTGATTAGCTTACATATGCCAATAAATACTCCCGTCGCAGCAAACCTGCAAACTCAGTGAATTTTTAATGCATAATATATGTCTTAATACCAAATAAGCCGCATATCAAGTTTCATAAAAATATATTCACATATAAGCGATATATACTGTTTTAATTTTTCTCCATAAGAATAACATTGATAATGAGTAAGCAGGTTTACTGCAACAAGGAACAAAAAAATGGGTTTTTATGCAAACATCAATATAACTCAACAAGGTGAAGCCACATACCAAGTTTCATCAATATTCAATCATAAATAAGCGCTATATAACATTTTAGTTATTCTCCGTAAGAATAACATGGGGGCTGAGTTAGCAGGTTTGCTACTACGGGTATAATGAACAAAAAATAAATGTTTGTGCAAATATCAATATACCAGTACTACGTGAAGCCACATACCAAGTTTCATTGATATACATTCATAAATAATCAAGATATCAAATTTTGTTCATCCTCAAGGATCCATAAGGATCCATAAGTAACCATAAGGATAACATTGAACATCGTACTGTGTTTAGCACTTTGAATGTCTTTACAACGGTTGGGTGTAGAATCACAATTTAAACACCAAAATCATTGTTTTGTTGAGCTGAACTGATTGGTAAAAACAAATGGGAAGTTTACATTAAAATGAACTGAGGAAAAGCAAGAAACCTTTTTCCCATAAGATTAACTGGGAGATTTTATGAGTAGGTTTTAGGATTTTCTCCGCAACCACTTAACCTAGGTTAATAATTCAAATTACTATAGTATTTATTTTTTAAGCTCTATAAAATGGTCAAAACCAAAATTAAGTGAATGTATAAATATACAAATCTATATAAATTTGAACGAATAGTGTTTTTGGCATCTAGGGACCTCAAAACAAAAAGTTATCATGGTCTCGGGCTTAAGTCTTACCATGAGACCTACGGTAATAGCTTCTTCCCTATAGGGGAAATTCGCTAAAAAAACGTTATTATGGTATGAAAATATAAATTGCACGTTAAAATGTGCCTAGGAGTGATCTAGATAGTATATCGAATCACAATTGATCTTTACATGGATACATATTAATACGAACACTTTAAACACTAATTATGCTCCATTCCACTTAAATTAATATATGAACAGTACAATTTTATTACAACAAAAAAATTTATATTTTGTAGGCTCTAATGAAAAATGTGGGACAATGTATACAAGTAGATTAAATTTGTATAGCAATATTTCAAATTCCTGTAACTTTATATATGTAACATTCCTGATACAAAAAAAATTAAAATTTTGTTAAGTATTTACTTATTTAAATGTTTTTAATCCGGTTTTCCTGTTAACATAAACATATTGGAAATGTAAGATGTATACAGTATTTTTACAGAAGAAAATGTCTGAGTAATTTCCCGGAAGACCATTAAGGTGGGGTGTCAACAAGAATTAATTAACTGATTGAGGTTTTTGTTTTGCTAAAAGTAAGCTTTAATCCTAGCGAGTCTGCATTATACAAATTGAACTGACCGGTCCAGAGATAGGACAAATTGAAAGAACCGCCTCCAGCATGTTTCTCTCATCCGGTCTCTGGTCTTCGGTACACGTTGCCTACAACTTTGTACACAATGATCGTTGTTGTTGGCTGTTGTTTATATAAAATTTACGAATTCGTTATGAATAAAAAACACAAGGACAAGGGAAAATAAACAAGAGTGTGTAAAAATGATAATATATCTGTTGTAACATAAAAATATTGTAACACGGAACTCTGCCATTTGAATTGTCTGTGAGGTTAGTTATAATTTATTGGGTTGGTTGATTGTTTCATATTTAAATGTCTGATGGTCAATTTAGTTTATAGTTTAATAAATTATATATATATATATATATATATATATATATATATATATGTTTAGAGTCAAAAGTATATGGATGGTATATGTAATGAGAGCATGACCAAGTTTCGTTGTTTTCAAATTTTTAAATATAAATAAACATTAGGATTCAAACCTGTAAACATCAAGCTAGGACTACGCTATTTTATTTAGTGGCATATGTCATCACGATTGGTGATTTTTCAGGAAACAAAAATATTTGGTCTTCATGGATAGGTGTGATCATACAGAATACTGCCATTGCAAATATGTTTTAACCAAACAAATAAAACTCTATTTCCTTGTTGTTTGATGTTTGTATTATTAATCGTCTGAAATTTTTTTCCGCCATCAGTAGAATAACAGGTGTACAGTTTACTTATTAACGTTAAGATTTGCTTATAAATATGATTTGTTTAGTTTCATATTTGAATATTGTACTTTGACTTACATATTGTATTCATCATATGGCAATGAATAAGACAAAGTGAAAATATTAGCTGAACATCTTTTACCGTTTTAAAAATTTAAAAGTACAATTAAAAACTAAATTTATAAAATTATATATTTTAAAAGTCAATCGTCAAGTTCTGTTATCCTTCATTGATAGAATAAACGTTATAAAATTCATTAAAAGTCAGGTTACCTCAGAGTTGTTACACAATTTTTGCATTGAAATGAATTCTAAAATTGCTGTCGTAAAGGTTTTGGTGTCTCTTTAATTTAACTTCGCTTGGCAGAAATTGTTGTCTTTATGATGGGCAACGTAGTAGGAAGTGAAAGTTTTAAGATGACCTTAAATATTTGTAACTTTATTGTTTTGAAAACTAACATTGGCAGATCACCTCTGTTACTTAGATTATGTAGTCTTTTATTACCCTCGTCTCTTTTTAGGAAATATTTTGTTCCAGTTTTGGCAAATCACTTTTACAACTGAACTTATTATCCTCCAAATATATTTATAGTTTCCTTAAATTTATATCATAAATAATACATAACATTATCTATGATAAATCATCTATTATTTGATGACTCAATCCTATCATCATGAAAACTAACAGAATATAACATGAAGTGTAACAGGTTTACCAAATGTTAGTTCTGTATTAATTAACCAAATTAAATGGTTCATTATTATTGTTAAGAGATTATGCAAATAGTTGATCAATAAATGATAACAAATATACAAATAGAATCCCTGACCTTCTTTAAAAAATATTCTTCGGTAGCAATATTTAACCTCGTAATTTTACTTGAAATTCAATAAGTAAATGTAAGTTTTTAATGTATATATACATTTGTATAAAGCAAAAAGGGTTTTCCAATCTAATTATTATATGTTTAGCAAAACTATTTAAAAATTAATTTATAAGTTTAGTATCCTTTGTATAACAGTTTATTTAACACGTTTTTATTTATAAACACTTCTGAACCATTTACCCACAAAATAAATTACAAGACCCTTAAAAACACAACATGATTTTAACTGTTTGAATATAATTGGATGTACAAATAATAAATTGTGTTTTGGTTACTGGTCCACCAACCTTCTTCAGGGCCAATGAACACACAGGAACACACATTAATTATGTGATGAGAAGCCACAGGATCATCATTAGGCTCATTGGGCCAAAGTAATACGTTTTTTATTCACATCCTGTTAATATAACAACAAGTAGTAAAAATGTTATTTAGTATGCTAAAACATACCAAACCATGAATTTGTAGTAATACATGGTTTAAGAGATTTATTATAAACTTAAAATATTATTCATATAGACCTGCATGGAAAAAAACACAAGCTATAAATTGCCTGTGTTATCATAAGTCTCATTACCAGGAATTTCGCCCTCAATTCCTAATCTTAATGTGAGCTATATCATAAAGGCGTGACTTGAGAACAAGTACGTGAGAAGAAGTTGCTAGAATAAGTTGGTACTGCAGCGTCGTTAATGTCGGTGTTACAATTAAACGTACCCCAGTTCAAACATCTGTTAGAAGTTATAAGGTTTAATACGAATTGTGGCGAGTTAACTGCTCCTTAAATTAATATTAGTCAATAATACATTGTACATTATATATTTTAATAACCTATTACTACTTAATAACATATCGTATTATAAGATGATCTTATTTATGAATTATCTAAATAATTAGAGACAAAAGACTAATTTACTCAACCAAAACTAGTGCAAAAAGTATCAGCTTTTAAGAACTGACTCATAGTAGGGAACTCTAAATTACTTATAATATATGATTCATTATTTTTTGCAGAAAAAAAAACTGTTACCGAAAATAACTATAAAGTTCGTTTATTGTAGAAAATTAATATTTACTTAATGCAACTATTTTGTTTCGAGGTAATTATTTTAAGTACTATTTCGTAACGCCTAATACTCAATAATGTTAACGTTAGGGTGTTAATGTTTTTTGAATTAGTTTTACTCACTATCAAATTGAATGTACAACAAGGAATCAACAAGTATTTTTTTGTGAAAAACACATGTTTTATTAAAGGCTTTAATAATAGCTGTTAGTTTGAATAACTATATTTGATTGACTTATATAAACCCGAAGTTTACCATATCTAATCAGACTTATTAATAATTGACTAGAATTAACCAGACATCATTACAAATATTAGAGGTAACACTGGACGCAGTAGCTTAGACGTAAAGTGCCCATCTTAGTAGCAAGTCAGACGTGGCCGGGTCGATCCCGGTCCCGGCCGACTCCTGTAAGATCATGAGCGTTCACCTCCGACTTGCCCATGTGACTAAGGTCGTTACGGTGCCTCGCTCTCTTTAGTTCACCGCACAGTTCAATAGCCTATAGTGACGAGTAATTGAGGTTAAAAAAACAGTTTTGACAAATATTCCCAAAAAAACTTAGTCAATGAAATATACAGCTTAATATATAAACAAATCAGTTTCAGTCTTACCCAGCAGTGGTTGCAAATCGAATTTTCTAATAGTTTTAGGCAAATACCAACAGTATATGAATTACATGCTTACTTTGAAAAGTTATTGAGGTAATTTAATAATCATGACATTTAACTTTAGGTTATCCTTATGTTCATTATTTAACTACAAAAATACAATTTTAATAAACATTTAATTATAATACTAGTTTTAACGCTAGTTTTGATGTGATAGCTTTTATAACATAGAAACATTAGGGATAAACGTTACTGGAGTATAAAGCTGACATTATTGAATTACACACGGTCGCTGTAAAGTGCGTTTGTCAAGCCCTTCTCAAAAAGATGACAGATAAAACCACTTTATCGTTGTAGTTATTAGATTTACCTTTTCAGACAATAGCATGGCACAAGCCTTTTCACATCACTATTCCAAAATGTTAAGTTTCATATTGTATATTAAGTTCAATAGGAAACTTATCTTTGTTTGTAAACAAAGTTCAACAGGAAATAATTTAATCAATTTAAGTTCAGCATATTGACTGAACTTATAACCTCACTACTCTCAAACTTAACTGTTTATTTAATGCATCAGTTATACTAAGCAATGTTTACCTGGTCTGTAATTGTTCAATATATTAATATCTTAATAATTTTGCGGCAGATCACTGCAAAACGCTGAGGCAGCAGACAGTGAGAAACATGTGAAATTTCATATCCTATAAATTTAAGAACCTAAATTCTGTGCATCGATTGTTTATAAATCTCTGATATTGTATTTGTATTTGAAGACCTACATATTGTTTGTCATTTAAAACAAAAGTTTAAAAATGTCCATAATATTTTAGTAATACAAACATTGTATGTACAGATGTAGTGTAATTTGGTCTAATAAAATGTAAGAGTACCATATAAAATCTTGAAATATAAACAAATATCCAAATTCATTTAACAATGAAAACCTTGTTAAGATTTCACAAAACCCTTTAACTATTCAGTCTTTTTATTTCAAACAAGTTTTAACTGTCAAAGTTCATTTATAATAAAGTTTGGCTTCCTACGCCAGTAGCAGTAAAATATAAATCAACATTCAAAAGAAAATCTACAATTTTGAATAGTTAGAACGAGATAAATTGTGCTAAACTCCTAACTACTTGCAAGGCAATTCCAAGATATAACAAGATATTATAAACGTTTCATCGCACATTTTACCGGGAGGTGAATGCTCATAACAGTGTAACATTTTTAATTTTCTCAAAACTTAATCTGCTTAGCTTTGTTTTAGTTTCAACTAATTGTACGTTGCTTTAGGGTGTTATAAGATCATAAAAAACAAGTGCTATCTCCATACACAGAAGTGTATTTAGAATAATTTTATTATAACTCTTTACACATTATAAAGTAAGTTGTTCAGAAAATAATATTCCACTATTACGAAATTACATCACGCAATCTGTTTCAATGAGCAAAAGCAACATTTTCTCTAAGAGAGGAAGGACATTATTTTAATTAAGTGTTATTATTACAGATTTAGGACAGCGTGGCATTTATATAAGGACGGAGACTTATTTGTTAATAGTGATCATTATTAGGTATCATATCAGGTATTAACAATACTCATGACATATACGTAGATCTTATAATTAAAGGAACTGGCACTGTTTAACTACTTTTCAGAACCAAATTAATTATTTAAAATATATTCAACGGTTCATATTTGCCTTATGAATGAACACCGATACATCATTTGGCACAAATACATTGAAACGTACCTCCATCCTTTTCAATTGTGTGGCATTGAATGAGTTTTTCAATTTCACACGGACTGATCGTGTTACATACCCGAGGTTTCACTGTATTTGTAGTTTATTGAAATCAATTAAATTTTACAATTGTTCTGTCCTAATATGGAGCATAAAATAACATTCATAGTTTGCCGTTCTATTTTTACCAATTAAGAAAAGTTGATAAATTTAAATTTAATATTTTGAATGAATACACTATATTCGAGATTTTTTCTTGGCTAGTTAATTTATCTATTTCATACCCTCGGGTTAGTACATTAGTTCAAACAAAGTGAACCCTTTCTTTTTTTGTTAGTTTTGTAGATGCCAGAAGCAGTATTATGACATTATTGTTTAATATTTACGTTGTATATGGCGTAGCTATATCGTATGCACGTTTTTTTTATATTTAGAAGCCCTCTACCCCTCATCCCTAACAACACACAATATCAGGACTTTGCATACAATTTTGAATGAAACTTATCTTACCTAAAAGATTTAGCACGAAGAATAGTAAAGAAGACAGCTACAACTTGGTTCTGATATTGGCAAATCTAACGTAATAAACGAGTGTAAAAGCTCCATATAACTCACATACAAGTAGATCCACCATTTTTGAGTGTATAATCAGATTTGAATATAATTTGTGTAACCTTTCTCTTATTACAAAGTAAACTAACAACTTTTTACAAATTACAAACAATTAGATAATTTAAAACGTTGACTAGCCTTAATTACGTTGAAATGGGAAAAATATAAATATATTTTAAATCAGTCTATTACTTATTTAAAACGTATTTGATGGATTCAAAAATAGACCTGTACAAAACTAGTTAATAGTTAAGAATAAATACTATTTACTGACAACTACGGAGTAGATTTTTCAATATCCTATGAAACTAAACATTGTACTGACAAAACTATAAAGTTGTACAAAACAATACAACACATATATTTCTTTTAAACGAAACTATTTTAGAACTGTAATACTTTCTATCGCTACTGAAACCTCACTTTTAAATTACTTTTTTAACAATCAAATATCATATTCAACCCATCAAAAACATAATTTAAATCACAAACCAGGCTACAGGGAAGAAAACATGTTTGGCATTGGAAGCTGTTAACGTCAAGAACTCGTGTCGTGATCCTGCACGATCTGACAGCTCAACGTAACTCCGACGCGAGGCAGGCGTGACATGTTATTGCGTTTTAGTGTCTTGATTCTCAGGCTTAAGACAGCATTGCTGAACATTTTAAACCCTAAATTTACACTTCTATTCAAAGCTGTTACGACCAGAAAATGACATAAGGATACAACACATCGCACATAACATTGAGCTTATGTTGAACTTTGGTTTTACAACTTGAAGTCAACTATTTTGAATAATGGCTGGTCGTCAAGCAATTTAAGATAGAAAGTTTAATAAATTCGCCGTTTTGAAATCGTCGGAGATAATTACACGATAACTTTTGTGTTCATGGAACCTATTACCATGAATAGTTGACTTAAGTTTAGTTGAATTCGATTACACAGTTTAAAGTAAACAAAAAACAAAAAAAAAACAAACACATGCAGACCGACAAACGGTAAATTAGGCAAGGGAAACCCAAATTCATATAGTAAATTTATTTTTCTCGACCCAAGGAATGAGATGGTGGAAGTTTCTGGACACCAAACATAACACTTTGCTCCTTTTCTTGGCTAAAGGATTACGTTTGTTTGAAACAGCATGTGGCTTATTAATAGTAGCGTTCTATCATTTGTATATCATTGGTCTAGGACGGACATAAATAATATATCTCCTATCAGTGTGTCGCCACAGATGACAATATAATAAACTGTTATCACTACAATCTAACGCTAAAGAAAATAGTAAAATGCACACATTTTAGTAAAATGCCATCCTCATGCGAGCTTGTTGGGTTGTATTCGTCACTGTAACAAACTAGGTAGATGAAACCGTTACATTAAATGTCACTCTCAGAAGTGATGGCTGTTCGAAAATGAAAAATTGACAACAGAATACTTTTCGAAAATATTTTTTACTATTATAAATATAAATTATGCAGAAACTGTTTGAATGCGCATTAAATAATTCTTCTGCACTGTATTTAAAGGAAATGGAAGGGTTTTATGATTTATTTTAAAAATATTATTAAATAATTGCTGAAAACTAAAAAAGTTAAAAACTTAAAATAAAAACTTTTTATATCAAGGACTATTATTTATAGATGTTTTTCGACCTTAAGGAAAATCAAATAACTTAAAGAATATATATATATAATAACTTTATAAATAAGTATATTATCTGTTACAACTATAAAATAACAATTAACTTTAATTCTAGTCGGCTATGAAAGTTGAGAGATACTTAAAATCATATAGGATTTTAAAAATACCCCCGTCACAGCAAACCTGCATACTCAGCGAATTTCCAATGCATATATAACACAACACATTAAAACACTTAACAGGATTCATAAGAAATGTATTTAAAAAAAGCGATATTTGAAATATTAATTATTCTCCATAAGAATAACATTGGGGATGGGTACGCAGGTTTGCTGCAAAAAGGCACACAAAATAATGGGGTTTTATGAAAATATCAACAGAACTTATCCTAGTGAAGTCACATACCAAGTTTCATCCATATACATTCATAAATAAGCTATATATAACATTTCAAGTATTTTCCATAAGAATAACATGGGGACCAAGTACCTAGGTTTGCTGCTACAGGAACCATTGGTGAAAAATTTTTTTTGTGCAAACAACAATAAACCAAAACCAGATCAAGCCATATACCAAATTTCACCAGTTTATGTTCATAAATAAGCGAGATATACAATTTTTCTTTTTCTCCATAAGAATAACATTAGACAACGTACTCTGTTTAGCACTTTCAATATCTCGCTAACCAATTGACGTAGAGCAATGATCAAAATACCAAATTGTTTGTTTTTTAAACTGAATTCAATGGTATAAATTACAATTTGATTTAAATTAAAATTACATGTTAAAACCCCAAAAAACACATTTTTGGGGTACAAAACCCCCCTTCGGATGGTGCGATTCATCTGGTTTTCAAACTAGTTTAAATAAATTGTACTTTACACATTTGTACCAAATTTCATTGAGATCGGACTTTTTTTACGAGAGTTATCGTGCTTACGGACACATATATATATATATATATATATATATATATATATATATATATATATATATATATATACGTATATATGCATATATAAACATTTTAGCGAATGGGGTTTTTGGCATCTGGGGACCTCAAAATAAAAAGTTATCATGGTCTCGGGCTTAAGTCTTACCATGAGACCTACGGTATAATAGCTTCTTCCCTATAGGGGAAATTTGCTAAAACAATACGAATTATTACAATTACTACTTTATATTTGTTACTTTATTTTAACCATCTAATGAGAATATATTATTTGTGTTATAAAAAACGAGATTAAAGAGAAAAAGAATAATGAAACATTAAATGGTTAGACGATTATTTTTGAAATTATTAACTTTTATCCCCCTCCTGTACATTTGAAACTGAGTAAAATTATTCAAATTTAATTTTATAATTGCAGTCTTATTTACAATTGTTTAATCTAAGTTAAAATATATATTTTAAGTTACGATTAGTTATACGAGTGCAAGAACGTAATACTGTACATTTCGATACACTGCGATAATAATAATTAATTGCATTAGCTACCGACCCAGTGAGATTAATATAAACACCCCGGCGTTGGGTTTATAGGTGCCAAGTCGAGGTTTACCCCTTCCTTGCCTGGTTTTTATTTAACTGCAGATTTTTTCAGTAGTACATAATGAAAAAATCCGCAAAAATCCTGTATGATTGTACTTACTCATTTGGACTTATGGATTTGTATGCATGTATTCAGGTCATTATTTTATTACCTTGGCCTACTGCTTGTTTTATTACTTGTTTTCACTGCTTGTTTTTATTGCACAACTTAAATTTAGAAAAATTGCATTTAAATTGACCATGTCTTTTGAATAATTTTAGTGCTGTCTGACAATAAACGTTGGTTATTGATTATTGATTATAACCAATATATTAATATAAACTATATAAATAAGCCACTGGATTTTACATAACTTGCAAGAGGTACCAGCGACTCAATTCATAAACTCTACCTATACACGTGATAGTGAAGGCCTCGTCTGGAAGCCATACTAGAGGGCTGGATGTCTTGTAGAGGGTCACCGTAAATAGTTTGCGGAGAGATAGAGGTTGATGACGCCTTGGTTCTGTTTTCCCTAGGAAGCACGTAAAGATCATCAAACGAAGTGCCACAAACACCGTAGTGGGGTTTTCAGTTTTTGTGTCTTGGAGACTTTACATATAAATAAATCTTGTAATTGGTTAAGAAGCTATACAAAAAAAGCTACCGGAACTAGGAATTAATATTTATACAAAATAAATTAACAATATCAAACTTTTTGTTAGCTTGATTATCCTGTGGCATATGAATACGATTATATAAATTATTTCCTTGTCTCATTTTATTAAAGAAATGTGTAGCTATTTGTCTAAAATATAACATTCTGAGTAACTGATTTTACAAAAGTACATTTAAATGATAGATGCAAAAATATAATTCCCACGTGAACCTCTGTTGAAAGGTTTTTATGCTTGGTATGTAGGTCCCTCGGGAAATTCCATTCCTGAGGTGCTGATAGAGGTTGTTCCTCAAACTGAACCCATGCCCAGGCCAACATTTCCTCACTTCGGTCATCCTAAAAATAGTTAATAGAAAAACCTCATGTGTTTAAAGTAAGTAAAAATATGACTGCTTTTGTCAGAATACTCATTTGTAAAGGTCAAAGGTCAACTAAGTTTTTAATTTAAATGTTTAAATTATCTATCAGAATAATCGGATGAGTTGCCTTAATTTTTATCTCAGGTGTAGATACTTTGATGATTTATTCTAATTTTAAATAAAGATCAACAATTTTGCTTGGTAACCTTCGATACCCATCCAGTGTAGAACATATCTGGCACACGGTAGGTATAATAATTTATTTATGGTAGGTATCATAAACAAGAAACAAGATACGTAGTAGATCAGCGACGTCATTTGTACCCAACAGCTATTTGCATTACAATAAATCTTCCATCCGTCACAACTAGACTGGATGATGTTGTTTTTACTTTGACGCGTCCATTATAATTCTATGTTGAGCTGGAATGTCAACAAAACAAAAATGTAAATAATGTGACGTCACTGGTGCCCAACCAACAGCGGACGCGTATAAAAGCAGCGCCTGATACCTTATACCCGATCTAATATGTTTTGTAAAATATGCAAAATGTAAATTAATGTTTTTATTATATATTAGTAGAAGATTACCTGTTAAGTTGCAGACGAGATTTAGATGGCTGTGCAGACGCGTAGGTTTCTTTTAAGTTACTGAAAGTTTGAATTTGTTTGTTGGAAACTGTGGTCCGATAGAGTCGAATCCTCCTCGTTGATATAGTAAGTTTTGTAATAATTAAATTGTTTTATGCATTTGTCATGAATTGTTATTATGTTGAGAGAAATATGTAGATGTTATTGTATATTTGTAAAGTAATATTTTCCATTAACTATTTTATATAACTTGTAAAACTTAAAATCAAAAATGAGGCAAAGCCTGTTTCGTTTTGTTTGTTCAGATGCTCATGATTTAAATAATAAAATGTTAATAATTATTGAATGTTAATTGATTTTAAATATTGTAAATTAATTCGTCTGTTCCATTTGTTTATTTGCAGACGACGTTTGTGGGATTATCTATCGTCGGACACAGCCACTTCCAATTAAAGTAAGATCTGCCTTATTTTCATTTTAAATTAAAAGGTATAAGGATTTATTTATAAAGAAATGTAATAGGTCTAAAAAGTTTAACAAAATTAAAAGTGTTCATTTGATCAGTCATTCTTTATTTCATTTACATACCTCTTGGTTAAATAGTTGGTAATATATTACTAAATTAATTATAATGTTGCCCTAATTGGCTTAGCTGGGTATACATTAGTTGCGCAACTCTGCTTAAATATTAAACCAACAAACCAGAGGTTATGTAAAAATGTAAAATGTGTTCTAAATACAATTTGAATTACCTTAACAAAGAAGAATTGAAATATGAACTTACTTTAAGGGCACAACAAATATCAAATGAAGATGTAGATTCTATGAGAAAACTTTTAAGAAATTGCTTGCATGTAAAACCTGATGTTAATAATTTGTCAAACAACTATACATTACGAGAAGAAATTGATTGTGTAAGCCAAAAGTACGAATTAATATCTACTGTGATTGAACAATGCAGTGAAAACCCAAATAAACTAAAGATTGCAAAAGTTAAAGCCAAATTGAGTCATCTAAAAATTAGAGTAACGAATTTATTGAAATGCAAAATTGACCCTGTGCAAAAACAAAAACTTGAAGATGTAAATAGTGAACTAACTTTAGCTATAGAAAATTTTAAAACTATTGCCGGTGTTATTAGGTCTGAGGAAATGGATAAATTTGAGCAAGATCTTAATACATCACTCATTGAAGATGAAGAAATGTTAGGGAAAATTGAACAACATCGATCAGATGCAACCACACCTGTTACATCCACACCACACCACGAGGCCCACCGACCTAACCTAACCACTGCAGTTCCCACCGCTACATCACTCAAAACACTCATTGCTCCAAATCAAAACATGCCTCATCATCCCCCTGAAATCATTCAACAAGCCACAACTACTAACCCTTCCAATTACAGTATTTTTGGAAAATTATCAAATCCTATGGAAATCTATTTACAAAAATTTCCAGTGTGTAACGGACTTGAAACAAGCCCTCTACTACAATTTCTGCGAAATATTGTAAACATTCAAAATGAAACTACTTTGAGTCAAAACGAGCTATATGAAATACTACCCATATATTCAACGCCCCCATTGGTGAACAAAATTTTGAAACATAAAAACGCCCAAAAATCCATAGAACTACTTCATTCTGATATTTTAAGCACCTTCATTCCAATCACATTAAGGGAAAATTTAAAGCAAGATTTAATATTTCGATCACAAAAGCCCAATGAACCATTGTCTATATATATAAATGAAGTGAAAATGAACCACGAAATCTTGAAAACTGATTTAAGCGAAAACCAATTGGTTTCATTTATCAAAAACGGCATACACCCTGATATTAGAAATAAGTTAGTATTCGAGAAAAACCCAGAAACTTTTGCTGATCTTGACCAGTTGTGCATAAATGTAAATAATGTATCATACAACGATTTTGTCAGAAATCATGCGTACCAAAATTCCCGTAATGAAGTTCAAATGCAAAACTCGCATAGCTCCCCATATTTAAAAATCAGAGAAAATTAAAGGCCTCAATCCAAAAACGTCCCGAGAAATCCAAACTTAACGTCTGCAGGTGCGAAGGTGTGTTATCACTGCAACAGACCAGGTCATATCGCTCGACAATGTTTTCGAAAGCCAAAAAACTACTAAGGCGGGGAGGGAAAAATATATTGCCGCCTAACAATTTCTCTCCTGAAGGCACAAACCCGTTAGAAACATCTAGAGATTACAATTATCAGCATTCTCCAGATTTCAAAGGCGAACTGAGAAAATTAGTCAAGGGTTATAATAACTTAAAATCGCCTAAATTAACTAAGATTAAAGGAAAGACTATAAATTATTTACCTTGTGTAAACATCTCTTTGGATCCAGAGTTAAATACCACAGCATTATTAGATACCGGAGCGAGTAAAAACTTTATCAGTGAAGACTTATATAATAGATTATTTATGAAGAAATTAATTATTAATGAAAATAAATGGACCGGAAATATCTTAGCTGCAAATGACAATCCTGTAGAAATTATGAAGGAATGCAAGACAAAAATAAAAATGGATAAATATTGTTGGGTAGAGCAATTCTTAGTAATTAAACAAAATTACTTCCACATGATTTTAGGTCATCCTTTTATGACCAAAAATGGCCTGAACCTGAACTTTGCGTCCCAAACGTGTAATTTTGCATTTGATATGAAAAATGAAATTCAGATGATTAGTAATGAAAATTCTGAACAATTTCGTTCGCTTATGCTTAAAATTGGTACTGTCGAAATGACAAGGGAAATTGAGGAAATAGTAAATAATCATCCTGAAGTATTTATAGATAAGATAGGAGCCGCCTTAGACTTAGAAGTGGAATTAAAATTTACTGATAACAAGCCAGTAAATATTCGTCCTTATTACTTAAGTCCTACTGCTCTAAATAAGATGAAAAATATTATTGATAATTAGTTATCTGAGGGAATTATCGAAGAATCAGTTAGTGAATTCAGCAGCCCTGCATTTTTAACGAAACATGACAGATTAGTAATAAATTATACAGAACTTAACAAGAAATTAGAAAAGATGAATTACCCTTTAGGAGACCTACAAAATATGTACCAACATTTACAAGGCGCAAAATATTTTACTATTATTGACTTGAATAAATCATTTTTACAGTGTCCTCTTGCAGAGAATTCTCGAGATATCACTTCATTTATTAAGATTTTTGGTAAATACCAAATGAAGAGGGTCCCCTTTGGTTTGCAATGTGGAAGTTCAGTACTAGCAAATTATCTCGATAAGATGTTTAGTGATATAAAATTTAAATACCTAATCAAATTTTGTGACGACATTCTCATATACAGTCCCGACAAAGAGTCACACCTCGAACACCTCAAAGAAGTAGTAAAACGCCTATCTTCACATAAATTGACTGTAAACCCGGAAAAAGCTAAGTTTTTCTGTAAGGAAATTAGTTTCCTTGTTCACCTTATTAAACACAACACGATCACCATTGATCCTGCAAGAACGACAAGTATTTCTAGTTTCCCTACCCCTAAGACCGTGAAGCAAGTACGTCAATTCACCGGAATGTGTTCTTTTTGGGCAAAATACATACCAAAATATGCGGAAATTTGCATACCTCTACACAATATGAAAAAGAAAGGATCTAAGTTTATGTGGGATGAAAAATGTCAGCAAGCCTTTGATACCTTAAAAAGAAATATTGCGAATCCTCCTGTGCTTCAGATGGCCGATTTTTCAAAAGATTTTGTCCTCCAAACAGACGCGAGTCAATTTGGCGCTGCGGGTGTATTATTGCAATATAATGAGCAAAATGATTTGATGCCGATAGCTTATTATTCCAAAAAATTCACGCCTAACGAGTTGAGGCATAGTGTCTACGAAAAAGAAGCCTATAGTATTATATTATGTATTGAAAAATGGCACGAATTTTTAGAGGTCAGACCTTTTAAAGTAGCCACCGACAATATGGCTCTCTCATTCATTTTGGAAAAGAAAAATAAGCTTATTCTTGGTCGTTTAGGACGTTGGGTTGAACGGCTATTAAATTTACCCTTCACTATCGAGCATATAAAAGGAAGTGACAATAAAGTAGCTGACGCCTTATCACGTATGTTTGATCGACCGAGCGATGAAAATCAAACGGTAAATGATGTCAAAACCCCGGATGTATCTACTGTAAATATAATTAAGGAAGAAATACCTAACAACCTAAATAATGTAAATAAATGTTTAGTCAATAAAACTAACAAGAATAAATCTAAGAGACATGAAAATATAATATGTTTATAAATGTCATGCATGCATTACCTTTCGATCTCCAAGGATTAAAATATCATCAAGAAAAGGATGAGGAATGCAGAACGATAAAAGAGAGTATTGTAAATAAGGTTAATAACGCAAATTTTACCCTCAAAGATGATATTGTAATGAATAGGCGTAAAATATATTTACCATTAAATCTTATCAGTGTTGTATTTGCCTTTTATCACAATAGTATGATAGGTGGACACTTAGGAATTTACAGAACTCAGGCGAAGGTTAATGAACATTTTTATCACCCAAAGATGAACGATACAGTAAAACAAATGGTAAAATCATGTAATGTATGTAAAATGTCTAAAAGTGAACAAACTAAGTATAAAGGAAAATTAATATCACTACCTATAGAGCAAACCATGAACACTATATTTATCGATATTCTTGGACCCTTACCTCGTACAAAAAATATGAACCAATATGTATTAATACTTGTAGAAAGTTTCAGCAGATTTGTATGGTTGTATCCGTTGAAAGATTGCAAGAGCCGATTAATTATTGAAAAAATGAAGCAAACTTTCGATAATTTCTCGATACCACGAATAATTGTATCCGACAATGCTAGTTACTTTGTCTCTAAAGATTTCAAGAGTTATTTGTTTAATAACCATATACAGCACCGTCGTATAGCTGCATACAGAGCAAATGGAAACCGTTCTGAGAGATACTTGAGGGAAGTTAACACAAGTTTAAGGTGTTTTTATTCTCACGATCACACCTTATGGGACTCTGATCTGGGATTAATTTAGCTATCGCTAAACACTGCAAGAAATTCGTCCACTAACTCCACAGCCTTTGAAATAATGTTTTATCAACCTTGTAAGAATGCGCTCACTAATCTATGGAATATTTAATACCTTGTATCCAATAAATTAAATCCGGAGCAGAAAACTGAAAACTTGAAAAGAGCTATGAACAATATCAAGAGAAGTATTGCGAAAAACAGAAGACGTGATAAATATCAATTTCCTCGGTGCAAAGTCCTCCTTTTAAAGTCAATTCGTTAGTTAACATCAAAACTCATTTCTTGAGTAATAAGATAAATAAATTTTCAAAAAAATTAGGGCCTAGATACATTGGACCTTACAGGATTTTGTATTTCATAAGTGAAGGTAATGTTTTAGTGCAAAATGTAGAAAACTTGGAAGATGTGCGAAAATTACATATTTATGATTTAAAGCTATCATAAAAGAAAGAAGAAATTTTAAGTCGTGAAATATGTTTTCGAAACATTTATGAACTTCCCATGACTTCGAGAAGAACTACAATTGTTGTAAATATAATTTAAGTGATGTTTAAACAAAGTGACATTTATTTGAGATAATATTTGAGATTAAAGAAATATATTTATAAGTGAGAAATATTGAGAAAACTATTTAAAGTAAAAGGGTCAAATTATATTTAATTGTCAAATGATTAAAGGTTTGTTTAACTTAGGCGAAATATCACTGTCCGCCGTCAGTTAGTGTAATTGTTGAATAAATGTTGTATGTAAGAGTATATATGTGTGAAAAAATGAGCCGGCGCGTACAAATGTGAATGAATTGATGAAAGTTGAGTGAATTTTAGATTAGGTAGTTTTAAGGATACACGTTGTCACGACACACACTTTTTCACACGCATTACTAAGATCGCACTACACTAAACACACTGAACACAAAAGCACTTCACACAAAAACAATCATTGAAACAAAAACGGAACACGACACAGAGACTAACACACGCACTTGGACTCTGTTTAGTTGAGAACTGACCTCAGACAGGATATCTATTGAAAAGAGAAAGTTATTTGGGAGGAGTATTTACCGTTAGTTTGCTCAAAATTTATGTAAATAAATTTAAAGATTAATTTGATTTGTGAATGTAAACAAACGTCGGCAAATATGAAGTCTTATGCTATCTAGCGGTGACAGATGGAACTAGTTGAGTTGAATTGCATATTGTAGCGCTAGAGTTCAGCACCTGTCAAGTAAATTTACATCTGTCGCTTGTTAAATTGTTAAGAAGACAAAATTTTTTTTATGTTTAAATATTTGCATTTTGATATATATATTTGAGGATTTATTTTAATTAAGAATTTGTATTAGAAATAGATATCATTTACATTTTGATATTTTCTTGGTAGGGGGATATTTATACCCGATCTAATATGTTTTGTAAAATATGCAAAATGTAAATTAATGTTTTTATTATATATTAGTAGAAGATTACCTGTTAAGTTGCAGACGAGATTTAGATGGCTGTGCAGACGCGTAGGTTTCTTTTAAGTTACTGAAAGTTTGAATTTGTTCGTTGAAAACTGTGGTCCGATAGAGTCGAATCCTCCTCGTTGATATAGTAAGTTTTGTAATAATTAAATTGTTTTATGCATTTGTCATGAATTGTTATTATGTTGACAGAAATATGTAGATGTTATTGTATATTTGTAAAGTAATATTTTCCATTAAATATTTTATATAACTTGTAAAACTTAAAATCAAATTTGAGGCAAAGCCTGTTTCGTTTTGTTTGTTCAGATGCTCATGATTTAAATAATAAAATTTTAATAATTATTGAATGTTAATTGATTTTAAATATTGTAAATTAATTCGTCTGTTCCATTTGTTTATTTGCAGACGACGTTTATGGGATTATCTATCGTCGGACACAGCCACTTCCAATTAAAGTAAGATCTGCCTTATTTTCATTTTAAATTAAAAGGTATAAGGATTTATTTATAAAGAAATGTAATAGGTCTAAAAAGTTTAACAAAATTAAAAGTGTTCATTTGATCAGTCATTCTTTATTTCATTTACATACCTCTTGGTTAAATAGTTGGTAATATATTACTAAATTAATTATAATGTTGCCCTAATTGGCTTAGCTGGGTATAACCTACCGTATAGGTATTCTAGATACTGTGGTTTGGCAGACATCAGTTTAGACTGCAATCTCCGGGTGTGATTGCTTACTAGAAATTTATCTATTTTTCATTAAATAGTTATTTTGTACTTTGTTGTTTACAAAAATACATCATAATTGTTCTGTTTCTTATAAAATCGATACCTAAGCGTGTAAAGATTTATTGAAAAGTTTAACTAAAATTAAGTAATTAAAAAATAATGAAAATAATCATATGTCAATTTATTAATAAGTAATCTTCAGTGAGCTAGAAACTATAAACAAGGAGTCAAGTAAGTTTTGGATATAGATTAGTAATCTGATTGGTGATTTGAGGCTTTATCTGTAGCGATAAAATAAATACCAACCCGTTCCCCCTTAACTTTTACATTGAACCCTGCTTAAAAACATCTGTCATTTGATATCAAACCCGACCCAAACTGCTATTCAGGAATTCATTCCGAACCCTCGTGGGTCCGTGGGAAATGACGTGAAGGAATGAAATAATAGTGTTAAAATCACAAAGTGAGTTAATATGAGTTAATATAGAGTGATTGTTTATTTATGGAGTTTTACTTTATCTATAAAAATAAAAGGAGTATTAGGCCGTCCCGTGACTCAATTTAGATCCTATAAATGACCATGTAACATTTAGCAGTTGAAACACAAAATTAGGTTGAAAAGATATGATAATAAACAAATTGTACTCAAGTATAGTAAATGAAGTAGTGTTTTTTATTATTTAAGTATAAAAACAAAACCAGAAGCAACACACTTTTTCGTAGGATGAATAAATAAAAAATATACAATTCTTAAATAGCGTACTAGCACTGTTTAAACATGGCGTACTAGCATGTATTCATTTTATGGGATCTTACGAAAATTCACTTTTTGGTATGCATAGACCTGACCATAACATAAAAGCTATTTCAGTATTGGTTTACACTTTAAAAAACAATTGGTTGCAGTTTAGTTAATTAAATAAAATTAACTGTTGCCTTATTTTGTTTGATGTGTCACTTAATATTGACAATTTTTAAGTTTATTCGAAATAAAGCAGGTTTACATACCTTTCCGTCGTCAATCCTTTGTTCCCTAGCAGATGACGAGTTTTGGGACTACTGTTTCATACTATTAAGATTCATAACAAGTGTAAAATGTAATTTGAAAATATTCATATATACTTTAAAATATTAAGTTTTATTTCATTTAACAAACTTTGTTGTGATGTTTTGTCATGGAAGATTAACCCTGGTCAATAATTCCTCGATGTTTCATACTTTGAACAATGTTTTAAAACTGGTCCGCAATGTTAACATTGTCCCATTATCAAATCTGGCGTCGATAAATTAAAAAGTAAACACATAGTCACTTAGTCATAATTTAAACACTAACACAACACAAACGGACTGTACGATTAAAACGATAATTTATTCTGTTTGACCGGCCAAGGACAAGTCCAGACAGTGGAGCACGAACACGCGGAAGGCTACGACGCTACACAGCAGAAACCGAATAAATGTTTGTTTTAATCGTACCGTCCGTTTGTGTTGTGTTAGTGTTTAAATTGTGTTTACTTTTTAATTTATTGACGCCAGATTTGATAATGGACAGTAAGTAGTCCCAAAACTTGTCATCTGCTAGTGAACAAAGGATTGACGACGAAATCGTTTGTAAACCTGCTTTATTTCGAGTCAAACTTCAATCCCAGAGGAAATATGAATAAATTAAGTTTATTTTGTTTGCTGCTCATAGGTCAAGAAACAAAGAATCTAATGCTCAGACTTATAAACTATTTAAATTGTCTGTGCAAGGGCACCTGGGCCTCTTCTTGCCCATTCTCATAATTTATGTTTACTTTATTAATTTTTATAGAAAGATGCATGTAGAATAAACTTAATATGGCTCTCAAACAGCATCGCGGCTCCACAAATCCGTCTAGCCCTTATTGCGGCGTGAAAGTTTACAACATGATCCCTAGTCGCCTGAAGGAATCCAATAATTTAATAAAATTGTACAAATCCCTCAAACTATTCCTGTTACAGAAATAAGAGAACAGCATAACAGAATTCATATCGAAATGCCACTTCCGTAAGTAAAATCTAAGAATGTATTAAAATTTTTATAGATTTTGTAACCACATATTATTTAACTGTATCCTTTCTGACAACTGAGATACAAAAATAATGTAAAACCCTGGTATCTGTTAAAAAATAAATATGGCTGTAACTAATATCTGAAATGCCTCAGCTGACTATTGCCAGTAACAATCAATAGACTAGGTAAATGATTATTTTCCAATAAACAAATTCCTCCCATCGCTCCAGTTTAACACGAGCTAAAATCATTTATTTAAAAAGACAAATATTTACGATGAATTATGTTTTAAATAATTTTACCTTTATTACCTCTATTATTTTTCTACAGTATGCATATTATTTGTTTTAAAATAAAACTATATTTTTATATAATGGATTTTGATTTTGTATTTTAAATTATTAACAATGTATATTAAACAACACGATTTAAACATATGATCCAACAGATCTTTGACGAAAGATTAAACAAAGCAGGTGATTAATGGTAAAACTTGGCAACGTCAACTTTCTGAAAAACTACCATTGTTTTGACGTATCTTGAGTTTTTCTCATATAAGTTCAACACTCTGTACTTTCTCCCTCCTACGTAATACATGAAAAAAGAACTGTTTTCGTCGACATTTTCGATTTGGGTTATTGGGTATAAATTTTGTATCTTAAAGGGTAACTATCTCCCAAACACAGTAGTTTATTGTTTACAATTGGGCCAGAAGGAAGCAAGTATGAGTCGGTTTCCTAATAACGTTTATTAAACTGTTCAATAAACCAGGATAATCTAGTTTATTGAATAGCAGAATAAACAGATTAAAATTTTAACGATGCAAGTGTAAAGAAAAAACTTATATAAATATCGAAAGTTCTATGTGTTAAGTTTAAATTAATTTAAAAAATATTTGATGAATCTTCTAATTGGTACAATAATTTACATTATTAGAATTTGTTTCTCATTTGTAATAATACAGTAATATATATATATATATATATATATATATATATATATATATATATATATATATATTTTTTTTTTTAGTCACTAAACACTTTGGGTGTGTTTAGTTAAACCCGCTGTGTTTATATTGCTTCCATAGAATGGAATCCTGTGGCAATCCACAAAATAGAGGTAATTTATAGAGGTAAGAAATTATCTTGGAGGTAGATATGGTAGACTGAATTAAATGGCATATCCTGACTGACTAGGAAGTCCTCTTTACCACTTCACATTAAACAAAACAACTAACAGAATTGAGTACAAATAAATAGTCTTAAATAACAAGGCTATTGAAAATAAGATTTATCATACACAGATGCTCGAATTCGATCAAATATTTTATTTCTTGAATACCTATCTCATATACTCAGCCAATATTATGATAACATCCATACCGTTAGCTTAAAACAACTGATATCGTTTTTGTACTGGGTTTCTTAATAAATAACAAGCTGTTAATGTTCAATTAATTTGATTTATATCCTACTATAGGATTAACATTGGAACTTTGAAAGCACAGGGGGTGGCACAGCCTTGAGGGTAGATGTTTTCAAAAATCCTAAAAGGCGTATTTGGACGCTCTAGGAGCTTCAAAAAACCCTTAAACTATGAGTTAAGACATAATAGTTTCGCCAGTATCCTCCTAACAAAAATACACTGATTTAGATTAAGATTTTCGGACATATTCTTTAAAAAATAATTTAGTTTTTTTACGGTGCTTATTTACAAAGTATATGTTCTTAGCTAGGATTAAAAAATAAAACTATAATATTTATTAGGATAGGTATTTTACAGCTCTACATTTCTTTGCCCTGAGAACAAACAGCTGGCGGTGTCGACCATAAGTTGTCAAATTTATACACGCTGCTCTGCGACTGCAAAACAATTGTTACTCTTTTAGCGCATGGGACGACGTCAAGCAATGCAATCGAGAGATGTTGATGATGTCTGATGATGTTATCTAACAATGTACATCTACTATTACATTTTGTCCAAATTTAAATAAAATAGAAAAATTATTCTTGTTGTTATAGTACCTAAATCACATTTGAAAAGCGGAAATATAACACCTGTCCAGATACGAATTAAATATGAAATTAAATGTTATGTTACAACATAATTTATTAGTAACTAAAGCTACTTTTAACGTAACAATATTCTCTGTTCATTAAATATGATTTCTTTTGTATACACTTCAGCAACAAGAATATTCCTTCTTTCGAGAAAACTCAACTTTGTTTAAAAATGATATATCATATTTTATTAATTAAAGTTATCAAACTTAAAACAACATCACAGCTGATTTTTTGCAAAATAATGAATATTTCTGCTGAATAGCTTAACTTAGTTATTCATCCCTTTTCTGACATGATATTCTCTATTTTCGCTTGGCCCCTAAAGACAGACGAAGTATGTGTTAAAATGTAAATGAAAAATAAATTACACCCAATTGACAAAATAAAATTCTTAACAGCAAATCTGCCAACATCTTTGACAAATCTTTTAACATTAAAAAAAATTATAAGAATGTAGCATGTTTGTCACTCATTACATTTGTTGAAACCTTCGATGGAAAATACTTTCCTTTTTTTTCTTTCAACTGAATTAGAGAGGTTATAAGGGCAAAGATTGGTTTACCCTAAAAACTGTTAGTGTCATTATGAGTTATAAACATTATAAACATTATTATTTACAAATGCCTAACCTGCATAAGCCAATTTTCACATGATGTTTACTAAACTTGAATTAAATTATTTAGTATTAGTTTCAAACTTTACGCTATTCTAACTTTATTTCTTAGGAAGTTTACCCTGCTAATTAACTAGGAGATTAAACTATCCCTTAAATTATACATATATTGCGGGATGAGCTCAGACGAAAGTTTAGAGATTATTTTAGGTACAGGGAGAGATATTAATTTTGTTTTTAGGAGTTCGTAAACCAACGTATACTTATAAAGTTATTCAGTTTTGCTATCCTCGTTCATCCTTGTGCTTCTTATCTCCTCTTCTCTAATCTAATCTGCTGGGTTAGAGTATTTCGGCGATTTTACAAGATAACTCCAGAGTGTACAAGGTACGCTTAAAACTTTTTATTCCTTACACACACGAGCATTAATTCGTACAGATCTAATGAGGGAACATGCAGGGATTTTATATGACTTATATGAAAGAACATATATGACTCATATGTCTTTAATAAGTCTGAACATATGTTCAATGTATAGATCAGTAAACTGCTAGTGGCATTATAGAAGTTAATTAATAGAAGAAACTAATTGGATTAAACATTTAAAACCTCATGTCACTTTTTAAATTGTATTGTTAATATAATATATATATATATATATATATATATATACATTACAAATATTATTCAGTTAATTACCTGGTGATAACCATATTTGAAAAAATAAATAAATATTTAACCAGTAAATAAACTTACTGAGTTGTCTATGTATTTAAAGAAAGAAATTTCTCTTAGTATAAACATTGATCAGTTTTTATAAATTGCAAGTACTTAAGGCTACGGGCACAACATTTAATATTAAACACATGTTGTAAGAAATAATTTATTACACACGTAAATTGGCAACACTACGTGTATTGTTATAGGGTTATATATTAAATTATTTATGAGGAACATATCCAAGCAGCCTCTTGAGACATTAGTGTAAACGGCTAGAGAGTATTGCCACCACGCACGTGTGACCTGCATTCAGATGAAATCATGCATCATAAGCATAAACCACATGCACCTGCACACGTGAGAATATCTGACACTCTACTTAAGTAGGAAACTACCTCATGGACTAAAACAAAAAAAGGACATGTTTAACATTATAATTTGGGGACAAGTCATGTAAGGTTTTATACAAACATCACTTTTAAGTTTTGTCTTCAAACTTTTGGGTTTTATAAATTGATTAGTCTAAAAAAAGTATTTCAAATTAGGTACTTTTATGTTGAATTATTTAAACTAACTATTTTAAAGAGACTATGATTATACAGCCACTAACCAATTAAATTATGATAATTAAAACTGTCAGTTTATTGGTGAAATAAATAAATGAGCATCCCAAATTTCATTACAGATGTGCATATACATTTTATTATAAGATATTACCTAAGTATTTCTTAAATGTAATGTCCCAAACATTAAATATTTAGATGGAATTTATTTTACAAATTTAGTTATCTTATTCCAAATCTTAAATAGTACATTTTAAATTAAAGAAAGAGATACAAACATCTATCTTTGTTGTATTAAACATGGTATATTTTGTAAAATATCATATACTAAAATTATAAATGTGAAAGTATGGATGTTTGTGCGTAACTCTGAAGTTCCATCACGTGAAAACTACTGGACCTTTTGAGCTGAAATTTTGCATAGAGGCACTTGATAGTCGTGAGTAACATATAGGCATTTTAAAGTTGTGAAAATCCTATAGGGCTAAGCCCCACGGGGGTTCAAAGTTCCCATGTATTCCTTATGGACATTCATGTTTGTTTGAGCTGATGAAAATACAAACAGCTGATCTTGATTCGTAGTAGTTCCACAGGCTAACCACAGAATGCAGCACACAAAACTATCATAGTTTTTATAAAAAATTAGCGGGGCGAAGCCTGTGGGTAGCACCTAGTTCTAAATGATTATTGAGTTGAACTATTTTCTCAGTAAAACTTCATACAACTTAGATGTATCCACCAAACGATGCCCTGCATTCCAACTGTAAAAGGCTTTTGATTAGTTCTATTGTTTGATATGTTTGGTATTTGGGCAATATTAGGGATGAACGAATTCAAAGTAGCTATTATAGAACTTTGGCAAGTTTCTCTTAACTAATGTTGATGTTGAAATGGTTATGAGCGTCCATCATTCCAAATATCCTAACTGAATAATTTACTTGCTGTTAAATGTTTCCCGAAAAATTCATATTCTAATAAGTGTAGGATACTGGTAAAAACAATAATTGGAAGTTTAAATTAAATAGCAATAATAGTTTTAGTTTACAAATACACAGCTTATTATCTGTATGATTAGAAACAAGTTCATAATTGATGATTCAAAATAGACATACTATTTTAATCACATTTATTTAATGTTGTTAGTCCATTATTAATTGTTATATGCTACTTCGAGTATGAAGAGTATTTTTGAACTTAATCTGGAAACTTAAGATTGTTCCAGGATTAAAACAAACAAAAATTAACAAAGACATATAACCTGTTCCGTTTGATTGTTGTTTTATATAGTATTGAAAAACAGAATCATGTATAATATATGGTATTTACATAATTGAAATAGTTGTACTGGTCATTCATTTTCCAGTATTTCGTAATAATAATTACGAAAGCTATTTGTTAATAGTATTTGGTCATTCGCTATTTCGATTTGGCTGCCATATTAATTTAACCTCCTTCATGTTAATTATAAGTATGAGGAAGTTTACAGTATGAACAATGCAATTAACTCAGTAAAAAAAACAACAAAAAACGGTATAAAAACCAAGCAACAAATACTACAGCGATATACTTCATGTATACCTTACTGAAATATATGAACATGTTTTGTTAGAGAGATAAGGAGATGTCAGTTGTCCACAGGTTTGGGTAAACAATTGAAACAGTTGCGATTATCGCAAATGATGTATTAATCACAACTAAAATAATACAAAAATAACAGAATGCCATGTTTATATTGTTCATAACTATTCTATCAGCACATTACAAACGGAATTTGAAATTTTGAAGTCAATGCTATTCTTGCCTTGTAAACTTGTACTAAGTTTTAATAACATCACTAATGTCGTATTCCGTCGAACTGCACTCACTAACACTGATGGTCGCAGAAGCATACTTTCACCACATCGGCATCTTCAGCTGACTGTGGACATCTTCAGCAACAATGGATCTAAGTTTTAATAGTTTTCAAAATTTCTTTCCCAACATTTTAACGTGTCTGTACCTTCAAACAAATTAATGGTTATCTAAAACAACTTTATTATTTGATAATTTTGCACACTTGCACATCAAACGTAGACACTAAGGTTGACATAGTGATTCTAAGCCTAACCCTGCAAAGCCATTGCATTGCACCGCACGGCAGGGATAGGCCGGAACTAGTACCTATCTGATCACTAGTACCTGATCATCAATATAACGCTATCATGTCTCTCGATCGTGAGATGATGCTGCACTGCACCATGATTGTAACTAGTTCTACTAATTGGTAACAATAAATTGTTGTTACAGTTAACCATTTGCATCCACAAATTAAATTATTTCCATTACAGAGGTTAATATAATACAACTATCTTGAATTGGGGATGATGAAACTGCCCCGTAATTTTAGGTAAGTTTGAAATGATGAAACTGCCCCGCTCATTAAAGAAGATCAAGAAGGGTCGCCTCGCCTGAAATAATTTTGAAAACATGTTAAGTATGTTACCGCATGTTAATGGGTGTGCCATATCGTTCAACTATAGAGACGTTATTTTTTAACTATATATGTAATTTTTCAATGGAGACAGGAGAAATTTAAAGACATTTTATTCAATGTAGATTTTTTATTTAAATTGCTCTACCAGATTATTTTATTTCAGTAGTATGTGTTTAAATTTAACCTCAATCAAGCATATAAGCCTGTAAAGTTTTGTTTTTACTATTTAGTGTAATACAATAGGTTGTATTATTGGGTGTTAAATATAGTTTATGTATTCCTAAGGATCATGTATTGGCCTGTTTAAATTAGTATTACAGATAATTTATTTGTATTGAGTATTTGTTTACATGATCTACTATATGACTTTTTTAAATTTTTCTATTAAAAATTAATTATTAGGCTACAAATTTGTATTGTGTTAATTGATTTTACTTTCTCCCCCTATATATAGTATATGGACAAAGTATTGTTTTCGTCAAAATTTTCGAATTTGAGTTGTTAGTAGAAATATTCGTTTTGGTGCTCCCTGAACCCAAAACAGTGGTTTTTACGTGGTGTGTGTGTGTGTGTGTGTGTGTGTGTGTGTGTGTGTGTGTGTGTGTGTGTGTGTGTGTGTGTGTGTGTGTGTGTGTGTGTATGTGTGTGTGTGTGTGTGTGTGTGTGTGTGTGGCTGTGTGGATGTGTGGATGTGTACAGAGCTAGAGCCCTAACGAATGGACCGATTGTTATGAAATTTGGTATGTAGGTACTAATTCAGGATATCTCTACTATGTGTTTTTTTCAGTTTTTTATTTTTTATTTAAGGGTAATTTATTCCCCAAAAATCGCCAAAAAACACGTAAAATCCTAATTTCTCAAAATGGCTCTAACGATTTTGATTAAACTTTAGTAGTTTAGAGCTTTAGGTTTCCAACAAAATGACACGACTCGCATTTCTGGGAAAATTCGGGTTCAAAAAATGACAGGACTTAAATCATCCAAATTTTTTTTATTTTTTATTTTTCATTAAAAATCATAAATGTTAAAAAAGATTACTATTCACCATTAAAATGAGCTCAAAAAAACTAAATAAATTTGTATTTTGAATTACTACTCTACGATTGCTTGTTGCGGAGAAAATTGAAATTTTCATTCAGGAGTAAACTCAGTACGTTGTCCAATGTTATTCTTTTGGGGAATACAAAAATAACTATTTCTCTCTTATTTACTGATCAATTTCATTAAAACTTGATATGCAGGTCAGTTTAGCATTGACCAACCAACAGAGGTTGTTCGAAATATGTTGCCATTTAACACTGGGGGGAGACAAAGGGGCATTTCCCCTCTCAAAACCACTGTGTGTAGCAACGGACTCTACAGTGCCTCCCAACAATGGATTTGGGTGGATATTTCTGAAAACAACTATTTTAAACAATTTTCTGTATATTTATCTGTACTTTATATTTTATATTTAGTATACAAAAAATAATTTTTTTATTAAAATTTGGCTAAAAGGGGAAAGTATGTGTCAGTTTCCTGATACCGTTTATTTTAGGTAGTTTATGAAATTGTTGTATATAAGGAACTTCTCTTTAGTTGTGTTTATTTTTTATGTTCTGTAACGTACCCGATTTAATTCATATAGCTAATTATTGTTTGATTGTATCGGGGGAAGAATTAGAAGGGTCATGCCACTCCAAAGTATTTACCGGAAAAAAATTACATATAGTTTTTGGTTATTTTTGTATTACAAATTTATTATTAAGTTACAAAGTTGGATTTTTGATAATTTATTCTTAGGTCGTTAGTGAAATTTTCTCATAAAAGGAACTCCTGTTTTTATGTCTATGTCTACGTTTCATGCTCCATATTATATTATTGTAAATTTTATATATGTAATGCAATATAAATATATATATATTTATATTATATATTATATATTTATATATTTATATATTTATGTATTTATATATGTATGCTGTATATATGTATGTATATTTTATAAGTATTTGTAATAATCTTTGCAGATTTATATCCACAAATGTGATTATAATGTATAATATAATGAAAATATATTCACTAACTTTGTGAACTCATATATATATATATATATGAGGGGTGTGCGAATGCTCTAAAATTTGAGTTTTTGGCTGAATATTTCAGTACTCGAACTCGACTCGAATTTTGAATAATACTAGAATGTTCGAGCGTATATTTCTCGCCAATTCCCGGACAATTGCTAACGATTTCAACCAGCTAAATCACGTAGTAACGCCCGCAATAGGCGACGGCATCACGTAAAATCGGCCAAAAATGACGACTGTATCACATAATAAAGACCAAAAATGACGACTATATCACATATCAAAGACCGAAAATGACGAAGTTGTACATAATATCATAAAAATTGGCGACGCGCCACTTAATATCGACCTAAATAACGATTTCCTAATCTATATTGATTATAAGCGATGTCCGGACCAAGTGAGTTGGCCAAATAACAATCGGACCATGTTTTATCCACCAGAAACTAATGTCAAACCGAGTTTGTTTGTCAATACATAATCCAGTTTGATTGTAATGGCCAAAAATGTGTATTGCTACTGATGCATTATTTATAATCCATGTTTAGATTCAAATCTGGAGTGGAATTCAAATCCAATTACACTATTTGAAAGTACCAACTGATGGCAAACACTCGCTCAAAATAACTCAAAGCTCAAAAATAATTGGAACTACTCGACTCGATTAAAAAAGTCACTACTTGCACACCCCTAGGCCTAGATAAGATGTTAATAAAACGGTTTTGCAGAGCAATAGTATTGAAAAATCTTATTTAAATGAGACACTTAGTTTTTTTTTCACCGGTTGAAAATATGCATCATACATATTGAAGGTTTGGTAAATGTATTAACGAATTCAATGAACAAATATTATGTCTACGTTATTTCTAAGAATCTGTATTATTGATTAAGCTTTTAAATATTCCCAGAAGACTATTTAATTTAAATCGGAGGGTTTTTAATCTTATTTATGTATATAAGATTTTCCTTTAACGAAAAATATAACCCAAACTTCAAAATTATCCCAATAACTTTAATCTTATTCTCTAAAGAAATATTAGAGTAGAGTGTGAGGTCTCAAGAATAATCTTTATTATCAATATTAAGTTCTGAAATTCTGATTATCCGGCAGCCGGTCTTATTTGGTTGACTGGATTTGTACACTTCTAGTTCATTCCGTGTTAAAAAGTACTGATCAACATCGAAGCATTTTATACTCCTTGTATATTGAAGACGCTATCAAACAGAACCGCAGAGGTGCTCTGAGTCAGATGGAAGCTCCTGGGCTGGCGCCAGTTGGCAGCACATCAGCTCATGAATATAAACTGGCGAACTACAAATTTAGGATTTTATTGTATGTTATCAAAACCCTTAGGAATTTTACCACGTTATTGGCAAAAGCGCAGGGTTAAAAATAGTCTCTTAATAAAAGATTTATGAATTTTTCTGAATTTTAATATCACTTGTAATATATATTACATATAGTTTCTAGTATCACATTATTCTTGTAATTTAAAACCGCCATGGTAATAAGAGTAATATAATACTGTAAGTTAGGTACACAAATTTAAACCTGAACGAATATTTAATCAGTTTTAACATTTTTAATAACAATAAAATCTATGCTATGACTTTTTTTTAAATGTTGTTAAACTTTTAAATTAATATAATATCTAACAAACATTAACTAAATTGTATCTACTCATACAATTATTTTAATGTGTTAAAATGAAAATGTATAACCGACATACAAACAATGGATTTGAACAAGACTATAAATTAAAACAATCTATTTCAAACTATTTTACGTACAACAAGTTTATAGACGGTCTGAGATTAGCATGACTAAACGGTATGATATTATGAAATTAAATCAAAGTAAAAGAAAACAATAAAAAAGCAAATTGTATGAATTAATTATTACTAAATTTGTATCTATATTCCATACCAACAAACATCTCTTAAAAAAGCATTACCTTTCATTTTATTCATAATTCTTCTGATTTATTATTATATTTGTTAAATCCTAACGCATGAAATTCAATTACACTTAGCGTTATCAGATATTATATACTATGTTAGACTATATATCCTTTTATTCTATAATGTAGTATATTTATTCTAAAATAAAGTTGTGGTTCTTGATTAACAGAAAAACCGCAACAACCCGGAACAAACGAGTCCCGAATTTCAAGAAACCTATTGATACCCCGCACCGCGCCTAACCCCATTCAACACACTACTACCAACCCCCAGACATTTTACAGACACGTTACAAGAAACAAGATAACCTATACAAACTCCCGAAACCCTATCAAACCCAGTCAGCTGAATATGCCTATGTGGCGAAAGCTCCTGCGACCTGTGTCAGTGAGTGCAGTCCGATGTGGCGAAAGGTCCTGCGACCTGTGTCAGTGAGTGCAGTCCGATGTGGCGACAGCATGCTCCTGCAACCTGTGTCAGAGAGTGCAGTCCGATGTGGCGAAAGCTCCTGCGACCTGTGTCAGTGAGTGCAGTCCGATGTGGCGAAAGCACGCTCCTGCGACCTGTGTCAGTGAGTGCAGTCCGATGGGGCGAAAGCACGCTCCTGCGACCTGTGTCAGTGAGTGCAGTCCGATGTGGCGAAAGCACGCTCCTGCGACCTGTGTCAGTGAGTGCAGTCCGATGTGGCGAAAGCTCCTGCGACCTGTGTCAGTGAGTGCAGTCCGATGTGGCGAAAGCACGCTCCTGCGACCTGTGTCAGTGAGTGCAGTCCGATGTGGCGAAAGCTCCTGCGACCTGTGTCAGTGAGTGCAGTCCGATGTGGCGAAAGCACGCTCCTGCAACCTGTGTCAGTGAGTGCAGTCCGATGTGGCGAAAGCACGCTCCTGCGACCTGTGTCAGTGAGTGCAGTCCGATGTGGTGAAAGCACGCTCCTGCGACCTGTGTCAGTGAGTGCAGTCCGATGGGGCGAAAGCACGCTCCTGCGACCTGTGTCAGTGAGTGCAGTCCGATGTGGCGAAAGCACGCTCCTGCGACCTGTGTCAGTGAGTGCAGTCCGATGTGGCGAAAGCACGCTCCTGCGACCTGTGTCAGTGAGTGCAGTCCGATGTGGCGAAAGCTCGCTCCTGCGACCTGTGTCAATGAGTGCAGTCCGATGGAAGACGACGCGAGCGAAGTAATCGATTCCACTGCACGGCTGTGAACTCCCTAAACTTTATTTAGCAAATGCTTGATGAAAACTTTTAACTATACAAATATCTCACATATATCTATTTACAACTATGATTATTTAATTGTTTTAGAACATATATTCCAAGAGTAGTTTAAGTTTTATTATTTGGCTAATAAAGATTTGTTCTAAGGTATTAAGGGTTATTTTATTTTAATTTGAACTTTCTATATAAGGGAATTTGTAGTCAAATTATAAAGATTTGATCTATTAATAAAAACAAAATAGGTAAGGAAATAGTTCATTAATTATTATTTAATTAATTAATTATTAATAATAATTAATTTAATTAATTAATTTAATTTTAATTAATTAATTATTATTAATTTATTTAATTATTCATTAATTATTATCGACCCAGGATATCCTTGTCGAATAAATAATGGGACTGAGTATTAATGTGAACGACTAATGACGTTGGATGCATCAACATGCTTTACTGGCACTATAATATAATTGAGTTAGTACACAACCAACGTAATTTGCTGAGAAGTAATATTATTCGTTTGACTAGAACATGGCGTGTTTGATTTAGGTTGCATTGATGTTACTGTGAAATACTGTATAAATTATATTCTAATAATAATTTTTATAGTGAATAAAATAGTAACAAACTTGTGCCCTCATTTGCATGATATTGCTGAGAAAACAAATACAGTTTTTGATTTTAAAATAAACAACACCGTCTGAAATTATTGTTTCTTTTTTATAACTAAAATTAACATTAAAACATATCCAAAATAGCAAAGGGTGTTTAACAACAACAATTAGGACGTACGTTATTGTATATCTTGTGTAAGTACATTGAATTTACTTGGAGAAATGGAATATATGTGAAAGGTCTATTTGTTATGACTTGTTTTAATTAATCATTAATATAAATTTTAAGTCAATGCACTGAGTACCATCCTATATAATAATAGCGTGCACAAGGCAACGTGTAACTACCTATTCCGACTAAACTACTGAACGTAGAGCAGCCAGGTTGGTGTCAAAAGATGACTCTTAGGCCCAAGATGATGAAACAAATACTATATCCTACATTTATTTAGTTATAAGATTGTAATTGGCAAAAAATACTGTTTTATTTTGCCATATTTTATTTGCAAACACCTTGTTTACCGAGCAATGTGTTTCCCACTTTGCATCCATATTCAATACAGCAGATGAGTTAAGTTAATGTTGCTTTTTTTAAACAAAACAGACAATTATTCCTAACTAAATTTAGGTTTTTTGATTGAAATTTTCAAGCAGTAAGGAATACAAATTCCATGATACATGGGAATAGAGTTTATAGTACTGTATAAAATGTTCAGCAAAGTTAAATTTAGACTTATGTATTCTATATTTACTATTTATATATCAGTCTTTGTTTATTTTAACTCTTGCGGCAAAATTGGGTTTTATCGCTGATAATGGAACCAGAAGTAGGTGACTTTCTTTGAAAATCTTGACTTTCCTTGGGATCTTGGGTCTTAGAAAATATGACAACAGGGTGGCATTCTACTGCTGGAATTGTAGATTTTTTTGGTAGTATTTAAAGAGTTGTGTAAAACTGAATCCAAAGAATTTTTGAACATCGATAATAGTCATTATACTTCCTAAAGTGATACAACAATTTGTGTATGAGTATATAAAAAACATGACTAAGACACAAATACAGTTAAGTCTGGGAGGTAAAAATGCCAAAGTAAGATTAACCACATAAGGATTGTGAACGTTTAGAGACGATTGATATAAACCTGTAAACTATATTTCAGTTACATATTTCAAGTTTCAAATTACAATTCAGTTTTTATTTAAAAATTAGATTGATTTAGATTTCATGTGCTGCATTGGATGAAATTTGGTGAAACTGGATGAAACTCTGGTAATAAATTTAATGCAATGGATGAGAAATCTAAGGAATCTAAGGGCTATTAACCTATCCTATTAATTAGCATTGAATACAATGTGTAGTATTTTTCCTTACAGTTTATAGCTAACTAGAATTTCCTGTGTGCAGCTTGCTCATCCCGTTTTGAGCAGCGCAAATAGTTAAATAGTAAACAATAAAATGACAGTCTATCATTAAATGCAATCCTTATAACAGCTGTTTATTTAATTGAATTGAATTAAGGAAAAAACACATGTGACATAAACCAAAAACGAGTTCGCACGCAGCACGCTGACGTGAGGGAAGTGAATTTCCACATAAAAACTTGTAAAACTCAAAATAAGTGTAAAAACATACATTTTTCTAATTTTTATTGAAATCTGAAAATATTGATTTTTTGGCTGTTCTGATACTCCTGGTTTCATTTACTTGCAAAGCTGGGTATACAATTTTGCACATTATAAGGTTAGGAGAAGGTCCAGACAGGCTTGAAAGTAGGCGTGAGGTTGCTGGGGATGATAACAGTACTCTAACAAAGGAATAACAGGCTTTTCTAGTGTAAAACCCCCATAAGACAACGCACTGTGTTTAGTCGATACACATTTTCTTTAATAACTCGGTAAATATTTATGCTAGAGTGACGAGAGAGGGCTTACAACTTTGGCCTCACTAATTCCCATCTTTTTACATGCATTTATTTAGTATCTGGGGCTTTTATGACCCTTTTTGGGCCCAAAAACTCGAAATTTGAAAGATCAATCCCCAAAAACGGGGGTTTAGAGTTTTCCGATTGTTTTGCCCAACGAACTTGTCCAACTGATTACAGAAAGGAACGTCCTTACCAAATTTGAAGTAAATCGGACAAAAAATGCGACCGCTAGAGTGCAAACACACATATATATATATATATATATGTCTATATATATATATATGTCTATATATATATATATATGTAATACTATATATACTATATATATGTTATATATATATGTAACCTGGTTTACATATATATATATATATATAACATTTTGAACGACCCCCCAAAACGTGTTCAGGGGGTCACGTTAGGAACTTCTATGGTGGTCCCGGGCTTAAGTTTCACCGTGCATGTCATGCTAATAGTTCACTTTCCAAAGAAAATTCACTAATAAAACACTCATCCATATGAATAACATGGGGACATGGAAGTCCCATGGGGCAGAGAAATACTTATTTCATTTTTGATGGGCTAATAACAGCTAGTTTATTTTAACTGCTAACTATCAACATCCTCATCAAAATTATGAATAAAGTTTACTTTTAGCACAGACAAGGGAATCTATACAGACCGTTAGACCGCGTGCGCTTTGCCGTAGTTACTACGTAAAGCACCAGGAGCGCTAGCGTCGAGTGGCAGCGACATGGCCGACACGAAGTTGCCACGTCGAACGCTCAGCGCGCCACCATCGACCGCCGTAGACGACGAGTAAAAGCGACCTTGAGCAACCATTCCTCCCATCCCCGCTCCCCACTGGCCACTACGCGGCACTACACTGTGAAGACAGCTGGCAGCTAGCCGTCCCATATACTGCCGCGCCGCACTGGGTTTGGGGTACGGGCTTGTCCTTCCAACATACTCCTCGATTGCTAACTGACGAGTTAAGTCTCACGAAGGGTAATTATGAAGTCAAGAATACAATTCTCAATTCGAATCGGACTGTCCACAAAAACAGGAATTAATAATAAGTTTTAATAGTATAGTTAAAGCTGATATTTTTTTAGTAATTAATTAAAATACCGAATTCAATTAAGGAGAATGACTAGCTAGTCATAACTACATATTTGTTTGTAACTTGTACCTTTTTTATTATTTAATATTTTTTAATTCATATCTTATTCTACAATTAAAAATTTGATAGGCCTATTTTCTTCTTATCTCAGGGTAGTTTTTTATGGGTGCGTGGTGGGAGCTATGTAAGATGAATGAAAGTCATTTCAATAATCAAAATTCTATAATGATTTCAAGTTAGAAAATAATGAAATACAAACTTACTTATTAAAAAAGAGGGAAAGGAAACATAGAAATTATCCTACTCCTAGTTTTTAGGCTATAGGAAAGGAAACAAAGAAGCTATGTCGTAACTATCATAAAATGTTATTTTGATACAAATCAATAATAGTTCTTACTTTGAAGTTTATCCTTTTCTTTTTAATTAAATTTAGAATGTTACTAAACGTTTATCGGTTCATAATGATTATTGGGACATTGTGCAATAAGTCTCCTGATCCGGTTTCCTACTTACACAAATTTTTCTTCTATTCTTGATTTATTTATTTAATATTATTCATCACTAACTCACTGGTTAATATGTTTTAAGAAAACCAATAATTAAAAAGTCACATTATGTTGTGAAACAATTCAGCCTGCTCAAGAGCTAGGACCTACGTCCTCACTTCATGGCAGTGGAAGCAAGACAAAGCTTCCTTCACGCTCATGAGTCTTGTATCAATGGCGAAACTACCAAATCCTTTCTCTAAAAGCCTTAGTCATCAAAGAAATGTCCCTTTGCATCGTAATTTGTATTAATAAATAAGACCCCCCTAGGCATCTAATGAATCCTCGCAATCTCATTGGTTGAGTCTGTCACTTGACTCCAAGGAGACTCACCTTTTTGGAATACACAGAGACTCGAGTTACTATGATTTTTACCACTATATTTCAAGATTTCTCTTATTTTTATCCTTATTTCCAACTAATAACCTCCTTCACTCATCTATATTTTGTCCGAAACTATAATTTCTATATCCTTATTTTCAACTTATAACCTCCTTCACTCATCTGAGCTTCAATTCTTGCATTAATTATTTAAGGTTAGGTAATTTAATTTATTAAATTATTTACGTTTTGTGCTATTAACAGTATATTTTATTATTATAGATGTAATTTTGAGATTCTTTTATCCTTTAACAATTTTGATTTTATCCGTTAGTTTATCCTTAATCACGTCATTTGTTATCGATCAATTGTTGCTCAATAGGTTTGCAATTACATTGTAAATTTTATCCATTTTTTCTCTTCCTAGCTATATTTCCTAAACTAATTCATTTCTTTACTACAATTTGGACTTACCGGTATGTAAAAAGTTTTTTAATAGGCTAATCTTTTAATCTCACTAAATAGGCCTTAATCTCACTAAATAGGCCTATAGCCTATTTTGACCATTTTATTTATATTTTATATGAAATCCTTTTTATTAGGCCATATATATATGTGACCCGCTACATGTTTAAATTCAGTTATAGATATCATCTTAACATCCACATTAAAACTGAAGATGAGTTTCAATGCAAAATATATTGGTTATTAACAATACTGTAGTTTTATTTTTTATTTTAAGTTGAGTGTGAACAAAGAATAACTAGCTTATTTTATCAACAAGTAGGAGATATTTCTCCCTACTTGTTGCTACTACATTTACACACTACCTTTCGGTTACACCAAAATGTTCATTCAACTTTTCAACATTTAACACTTATCATTTCAGAACAACTAGGCCTAGGTGTCTTGAACAATCTTAAAATCAAGTAAAATCAACTTAATTGAAGATTCCAATCTAACTTTATTATTTAAGCTTTTAACTTTTAACTTTTAATTTTAATTAATTTTTATTTAATTTTAACTCCTCACATTATCGCAATCCGTAAAACTCTTTACTTTTTGTATATTTTCGGCTATTTATATGTCGTTGAGTGTTGTTTCGTAACTGTAAAACATTGTAAACTGCAACAGTGTAACTTTAACATATGAACAGTGTTTTTGATATTATGCCTGAAAAAACATTATTTCGCATATTATGGCTGCAATTTTTCCCATGTTAAGAGCGATTTATTTACTCATTACATATTTGGAATTATTCAAATTGATTTGGCATTTTTACCTATTGCTTCTGCCTCTTAACGTAATGTAGAACGACATTTATAGTATAGAGTAACGATTTACCGGCTCCTTTTACAATATAGAGACAAAAATACTACATACTGCAAATTATAGAGAAAATTTGTGTTCTGGTTGACTCAATACCCAAAGACTCTGGATAAAAAGGCACACTCGCGAGGGGAAGCCCGGAATTACCTTTCCACACCCACAGTCTGAACACCGGATTCAAAGTGCGTCCAGATTGACAATTTCCTCTGGCGGTATATTTTTAAGATGAGGTGCGAAAAAGGACTTCCCCTAGAAGCTGTCAAAAGTGATAGTCCTACCATAAAGCACCCTGCAATCCAGGCGGCGCGGCGCGGCGTGGCGCGCATGTCCCCCGGTTCCGACAACCCCTGTCGCAGAGAATATTTTAAAGTAGTTTTCCATGGAATGTCTTTAGGAAGAATGTGATTTGATTTTAGGAAAACTACATTGCATATTGTGCCCCTCTAAGGATTATATTTATTAAATTAAAATATTTTGCCCATACTGTAACATTTCACTTTGCACAGACCGCCAAAGGGGCGAGTAAAGCAAATTCAATTGATATCAAAACTGAAAATGTTAAGTAAATTCACTTTACATCTTGAGAAATCATACGTCTTACGAAGAGACTAGCAAAATAAATTAACTCGACTTGCTAGTTACGGCAATTGGACTTAAGTAATTATAGTGAACGATTAGCTGCGCAACCATTAATAAACTATTCTATATCTATATCCATCTAATGGATTTAAAAATTCGTCGTCTGTGCCATATGGCAGACATTTTGTTAGGCGTACTGGACAGTGTGACTTTCTCAGAGCAAAGCCTTAGGTATTTTCCAATAATATTTAAACTACGCGACTTTTTAAGAGTTGTTGGATTGATAACAAAACAGGCTAAATTTTAGAATGTAAGTCGTGTTAGTTATGCGACTGGCTTGAAATGTGGAGAAATAACCTTTTTGGGTTAAAATGTGTAAGGGTTTAACTTCAAAAATTATCAAATAAATAAATAATAAAGAGTTGCAAAATGTTGACATTTTGATTCTGAGTTTGAGTCATACATTCAATGGTAATAAGTTAAATTTAAAACGAAACGTTCATAATATATTACATAAATGAACCATTTTTACACTGTAGGGGTCAATCCATATACAATTTTCCAGAATATAAATAGTTGGTTGAAGGCCATTTAAAAAAAATTATAATATTCCTGTTGTTTCTATTGTATTTGAGAAGTTAAAAACCATTTTTAAATTTTTTTTATCTAACTCGTTTAAGTGTGGCAGTCATTTTTGTATTCCTAAACACGTAGATGTTTGTGTTTGAGGTCTTTTACGTTAACAAAAATATCTCATAAACTATTTATCCTAAAAAGATCAAACAAAAACCATTTTAAATTTAAAGTTATTCTCTTTAATGTATGTCAAAATACCCCCGTCACAGCAAACCTGCGTACTCAGCGAATTTCCAATGCATAATATTTGTCTGAATTCCACATAAAGCCGCGTACCAAGTTTCATAAAAAATATATTCACATATAAGCGATTTTAATTATTCTCCAAAAGAATAGCATTGGTAATGAGTACGTAGGTTTGCTGAAACAAGGAACACAAACAATTGATTTTTATCTAATATAAATATAATTTAACTAGGCAAAGCCACATACCATGTTTCATCAATATTCAATCATAAATAAGCTCTATATAACATCTTAGTTATTCTCCATAAGAATAACATGGGGGCTGAGTAAGCAGGTTTGCTGCAACAAGGAACAAAAAATGGGTTTTTATGCAATTATGAATAAAGCTCAACCAAGTGAAGCTACATACCAAGTTTTAGCGAATTTCCCCTATAGGGAAGAAGCTATTACCGTAGGTATCATGGTAAGACTTAAGCCCGAGACCATGATAACTTTTCATTTTGAGGTCCCCAGATGTCAAAAACACTATTCGTTCAAATTTTTATATATGTATATATATATATATATATCTAATATATATACAGCCGCATGTGTAACTGACTCACTCACTCACTCACTCACTCACTCACTCACTCACTGAGGTATACGAATTCTAGACCACTTCTAGACGAGCTAGAAACCTGAAATTTTGCATGCAGGTAGCTTATAGCTTGTAACCCCCAGGAAAATCGTCAAAACTGACAGTTTTTTATCATAACCCCCCCAAAAAAATATTTAAAACCCCCCCAAAAAAGGCTTATTTTAAAATTACAGTTTTTGAGCTCTAGCGGCCGAACGGATTGACCTATCGAAAAACGGACCCGACCATGTGTCACGGATTTTTCAAGATCTAAAACTTTGTTCATATGACATTTTGTCGTATCTCGCTCCCTTCACCCTTAGGTAGCGCTAGATTTTTCAAATTTCAGGCAATTTCGACGGTTATTTTCGATGTTTTTAATTTCCTATCACATTAATGTAGTATATAAAGGCTTGATATTTGGCACACAATATGTTTACACATTACCCTTCATGAATTAGACTATAAACTAACATATTTTAATATGTAAACACCTCAAAAAAATTAAAAACCCTAATTGTTCCATAAAGGACAATCTGCATTATCGACTTACTCAGGTAATTCTAGACAAGCTATAAACGTAGAATTAGGCCTACATGTAGCTTGTCCATTAAAACCACCAGAAATATTGCAAAAAGGTATAATTTTTAATCAGAACCACATAAAAAAATTAAAAATGGAGGAAAATTTGAATTTATCCAAAATAGTGCATTTTTTGTAGCGGCCAAACGGATTGTCCTATCGAGAAACTGAGACCACCGCGACACACGGATCTTGGACGATCTAAAACTTTGGTCCTATGACTTTTTGCGTATCTTGTTTCCTTCACCCTTAGGTAGCGCTAGATTTTTTAAATTTCGGCATATTTTCGAAATATTTTGTCCGTTTTTTATTTCCTATCACGTTAATATACTTGATGGAGGCCCAATATTGGGCACGCAGTATGTCTACATCACACTTAGTAAATAGCACGAAAAATATGACCAGTTTTTAGTAATTAAACCTGTCGAAAAATGAAAAACTCTAAATATCTTTAGATATGACCGTTTTCTTAGTATAAGTAGTGGTGTATTGGGGGTTCTGTCTCAATTATTTTATTGGACATACACGTGACACCAATAATACTTGAGCTAGAGACGTGATATTTGGCATGCATGTGCCTTGCACCTTTTCTTCCCAAATCCTACTATTTTTAGTTTGAACTATCTCAACTAAATAAATAATTGTGAATACAAAAATCAAAATGAAGTATTTTTTTATTTGAGCTCTAGCGGCCAAATGGGTTGTCCTATCAAAAAACGAAGACCACCCCGTGCCACGGATTTCAGACGAACTACAACTTTAGTCCTATGACATTTTGCCGTATCTCACCCCTTTAACCCTTAGATAGCACTAGATTTTTTTAATTTAAACTTTTTTCACAAATTGGTTTGTGGTTTTTAATGGTTTGTCGCTCTAATATAGAACTTAGAGGCCTAATACTTATCACACAGTATTCCTATATTACAATTAGTACCAAGCAATACTACCACGTCCAGATTAAGTATCTTAAAAACCCAAAAAAATCAAAGTTTTTGAGCTCTTGTAGACTTTTCGTTTTTTTTTTGGTACATTTTTTATGTTGCGCTCTGTCGAGGGTGAAATCCTTTATAAATCATGCCATATTTTTTGCAGAAGGCCTGTAGTTACCCAAAGTCATCAGTTGAGGGTATTATTTTTTTTCAAGCACTTAGGTAATACATGGAGGCTTAAAATTTAACATACTACGTCTCCATGCCAAGTAGTATTCATCAACAGGCAGATGACCGGATTTTATATGTTAAACCTTTAAAAATAATCAAAGCCCTGGAATAGTTGTAGAATTTAAGTCGTAACTAGAATTTGAACCAATTTACATTAAACATGGCTAAACAGCGACCTGGGGGCGAAGCCCCCCACAGGGGTCTGGGGGCGGAGCCCCCAGCGAGCGAAGCGAGTCTAATATACTATACAGCCGCATGTGTAACTCACTCACTCACTCACTCACTCAGGTATACGAATTCTAGACCACTTCTAGAAGAGCTAGAAACCTGAAATTTGGCATGTATGTAGCTTGTACCTTGTAACCACCAGGAAAATCCCAAAAAGTTACAATTTTTTATTTTAACCCCCTCAAAAAAATTCAAAATGGAGGAAATTTTGAACATGTCCAAAATAGTGCCTTTTTATTTGAGCTGTAGCGGCCGAACGGTTGGTCCTATCGAGAAACGGAGATCACCACGTGCCACGGATTTTAGACGATCTACAACTTTGGTCCTATGACTTTTTGTCGTATCTAGTCTCCTTCACCCTTAGGTAGCGCTAGATTTTTCAAATTTCGGCATATTTTCGAAATATTTTGACCGTTTTTTATTTCCTATCACGTTAATATACTTGATGGAGGCCTAATATTGGGCACGCAGTGTGTCTACATCACACTTAGTAAATAGCAGCAGAAATATGACCAGTTTTTATTAATTAAACCTGTCGAAAAATGAAAAACTCTAAATATCTTTAGATATGACCGTTTTCTTAGTATAAGTAGTGGTGTATTGGGGGTTCTATGTCAATTTATATTATTGGACATACACGTGACACCAATAATACTTGAACTAGAGACCTTTTGCCTTGCACCTTTTCTTCCCAAATCCTACTGTTTTTAGTTTGAACTATCTCAACAAAATAAATTATTTGTGAATACAAAAATCAAAATGTAGTATTTTTTTATTTGAGCTCTAGCGGCCGAACGGGTTGTCCTATCGAAAAACGAAGACCACTATGTGCCACGGATTTTAGACGAACTACAACTTAAGTCCTATGACATTTTGCCGTATCTCACCCCCTTCACCTTTAAATAGTGCTAGATTTTTAAAATTTGAACTTTTTACATAGATTTGTTCGTGGTTTTTAATGGTTTGTCGCTCTAATATAGAACTTAGAGGCCTAATACTTATCACACAGTATTCCTATATTACAATTAGTACCACGCAATACTACCACGACCAGATTAAGTATCTTAAACACCCAAAAAATTAAAGTTTTTGAGCTCTTGTAGACTTTTTGTTTCTTTTCGGGTACATTTTTTATGTTGCGCTCTGTCGAGGGTAAAATACTTTATAAATCATACCATATTTTTTGCAGAAGGCCTGTAGTTACACAAAGTCATCAGTTGAGGGTATTATTTTTTTTCAAACACTTAGGTAATACATGGAGGCTTAAAATTTAACAGACTACGTCTCCATACCAAGAAGTATTCATCAACAGGCAGACGACCGGATTTAATAGGTTAAACCGTTAAAAATAATCAAAGCCCTGGAATAGTTGTAGAATTTAAGTCATAAATAGAATTTGGACCAATTTACATTAAATTGTGGCCAAACAGCGACCTGGGGGCGAAGCCCCCCACAGGGGTCTGGGGGCGGAGCCCCCAGCGAGCGAAGCGAGTATATATATATATGTGTGTGTGTGTGTGTGTGTGTGTGTGTCCGTAAGCACGATAACTCTCGTAAAAAAGGTCCGATCTTGATGAAATTTGGTACAAATGTGTAAAGTACCATTTATTTGAGCGAGTTTGAAAACCAGACGAATCGCACTATCCAAAGGGGGGTTTTAAGGGGGTTTTGTACCCAAAAAATGTGTTTTTTGGGGTTTTCACATGAAATTTTTATTTAAATCAAATTTTAATTTATACCATTGAATTCAGCTTAAAAAAACAATTTGGTATTTTGATCATTGCTCTACGTCAATTGGTTACCGAGATATTGAAAGTGCTAAACACAGTACGTTGTCTAATGTTATTCTTGTGGAGAAAAAGAAAAATTGTATATCTCGCTTATTTATGAACATAAACTGACACAATTTGGTATTTTGATCATTGCTCCACGTCAATTGGTTACCGAGATATTGAAAGTGCTAAACACAGGCTTGATCTGGTTGTGGTTTATTGTTGTTTGCACAAAAAACAATTTTTCGCCTATGGTTCCTGTAGCAGCAAACCTAGGTTCTTGGTCCCCATGTTATTCTTATGGAAAATACTTAAAATGTTATATATCGCTTATTTATGAATGTATATGGATGAAACTTGGTATGTGGCTTCACTAAGATGAGTTCTATTGATATTTGCATAAAAACCCATTATTTTGTGAGCCTTGTTGCAGCAAACCTGCGTACTCATCCCCAATGTTATTCTTACGGAGAATAATTAATATTTTAACTATCGCTTGTTTGTGAATACATTTATTATGAATCCTGTTAAGTGTTTTAATGTGTTATGTTATATATTCATTGGAAATTCGCTGAGTATGCAGGTTTGCTGCGACGGGGGTATTATTAATTTATGTTCAAAATTAAGGGAGTCATTACATTTTACTTATCCTCCATAAGAATAACATGGGGGCTGAGTATGCAGGTATGCTGGCTACGGGAATAACCCATAAAAAATCAATTTTTTGTGCAATATACCAGTACTACGTGAAGCCACATACCAAATTTCATCAACATACATTCATAAATAATCGAGATATAAAATTTTATTTATTCTCCATAAGGATAACATTGGACAACGTACTGTGTTTAGCACTTTGAATATCTCAGCAACGGTTGGGCGTAGAATCACAATTTAAACACCAAAATGATTGTTTTGTGGAACTGAACAGATTTCTAAAAGCAAATGTGAAGTTTAAATTAAAATAAAATGAGGAAATGCCAAAAACCTTTTTCCCATAAGATTAACATGGGAGATTTTATGAGTAGGTTTTTTGAATTTTCTCCGCAACCACTTAACCTAGGTTAATAATTCAAAATACTATATTATTTGTTTTTTTAAGCTCTGTAACATGGTCAAAACCAAAATTAAGTTTTTAAAAAATTGTAGGTTAAAAAATGCAAAAAACTGATTTTTGAAAAATTTAAAACCCCCATAAACCCCCCTTTCCATAGTCCGATTTTTCTGGTTTTCGAACTTAAAGTCATGAATGTCACTTTACACATTTGAGCCAAATTTCATCGAAATCGGACGTTTTTTACTCAAGTTATCGCATTCACGGACATATATATAAATACATACATACATATAAATTTGAACGAATAGTTTTTTTGTCATCTGGGGACCTCAAAACAAAAAATTATCATGGTCTCGGACTTATGTCTTACCATGAGACCTACGGTAATAGCTTCTTCCCTATAGGGGAAATTTGCTAAAAATATAATTTGTAAACCTCTTTTCCTTTATTTTTATACATTTTTAGCGAATTTCCCCTATAGGGAAGAAGCTATTACCGTAGGTCTCATGGTAAGACCCCGAGACCATGATAACTTTTTGTTTTGAGGTCCCCAGAAGTCCAAAACACTATTCGTTCAAATTTATATATACAAAATTATTATGTATATATGTGTCCGTGAATGCGATAACTTGAGTAAAAAACGTCCGATTTCGATGAAATTTGGCTCAAATGTGTAAACTGACATTTATGACTTTAAGTTCGAAAACAAGAAAAATCGGACCATGGGAAGGGGGGTTTATGAGGGTTTTACATTTTCCAAAAATCAGTTTTTTGCATTTTACACCCTAAAATTTTTAAAACACTTAATTTTGGTTTTGTCCATGTTATAGAGCTTAAAAAAATAAATAATATGGTATTTTGAATTATTAACCTAGGTTAAGTGGTTGCGGAAAAATCCAAAAAACATGCTCATAAAATCTCCTATGTTAATCTTATGGGAAAAAGGGTTTTGGCTTTTCCTCAGTTAATTTTACTTTAAACTTTACATTTGCTTTTACCAATCACTTCAGCTCCACAAAAAAAATATTTTGGTGTTTAAATTGTGATTCTACGTCCAACCGTTGCAGAGATATTCAAAGTGCTAAACACAGTACGTTGTCCAATGTCATCCTTATGGAGAATAAATCAAATTTGATATCTCGATTATTTATGAATGTATATTGATGAAACTTGGTATGTGGCTTCACGTTGTACAGGTATATTGATATTTGCTCAAAAAATAAATGTTTTGTTGGTTGTCCCCGTAGCAGCTAACCTGCATACTCAGCCCTAATGTTATTCTTATGGAGAATAAGTAAAGTTTTACATCTCCCATAATTATGAACATAAATTAATAAAAGATGGTAAGTAGCTTCACTTGGTTCAGTTATATTGATAATTGCATAACAACCCATTTCTTATCTTCCTCGTTGCAGCAATCTGCGTACTCAGTCCTAATGTTATTCTTATAGGGAATAAATAAAATGTTTTAAATCACTTATTTATGAATGTATTTTTGTCAAAGTTGGTAAGTGGCTTTATGTAGTAGTGATAAACATATAAATGCATTGGAAATTCGCTGAATGCAGGTTTGCTGCGACGGGGGTATTTAAAATTTAATTTTTCTAAAATTTGTTTTTCCGACCTCTGTATCTCTTATGGGCCTGATGAAAAATTCTGAAATTTGTACAGGTTGTATTATTTTTGTTGCCAATACATAAAAATAAAAATTCATCTTGTATATTGGGGTAGTATTAAAGTTGCGCATTGCTAAAAATCAAGAAAAAGTTCCGTGGGAGGCAGTAGTTTACGTAAGCTTCCATGACTTATTGTTGAGGTATTGGTGGTTTTGTTTGGACCTTTGAAGCTCGTAAAGAGCTTAAAGTTTTTTAACTCAACTGTTGAGTATCAATTTGTTAAATAAAATAAGCATTAACATGATTTATGAACCATTTTTAATATCATTTTAGACTACGATCAATTAATTAGTCAATATCAATTTGTATAGGTACTCTTAAGGTTCTGATATAGCCTACTTTAAACAACTTCAGAAGCTGATTTCTATGACAATAAAAAGAATAAAAAAGTTCATTTATAGGTATGTTCTAAAATGTTTAGTTTGTCTGTCCACCTGTCCATCTGGAAGAATGAGAAATAGACAACATTTGTTAATGACAAATTAAAGAGAGAAACTTTAACTTTAAAATGTTTTTATCTTTTTAGGATAAATTGTTTATGAGATACTTTTGTTGACGTAAAAGACTGCAAACACAAAAATCGGCGTATTTGGTAATACAAAAATGGCCGCCACACTTAAACGAGATAAGATACAAAATTAAAAAAATGGTTTTAAACTCCTCAAATACAATAGAAACAACAGGGAAAATATCAATTTTGTCAAAAATGGTCAGGCCACCATCCCTGGACCACTTAATATGGTTTGACCCCTAGAGACAACGCTACCTTGTACGTTAATGCGTGCTCCATTTTCACACGTTACGCGTTTATTATTATTTAGTTGTATCGAAACATTCCAATTAAAAGCAATATAAATATAATTATTAATAAATAAACGTGAATTTATTTGTTTTGTTATTTTCTGTTCTATTGTTATAACAATGGCTTCCGATAAATTAAAATACACATGGATAGTTATTTTAAATCGTATTAATTTTTTAGAAACAGTTACCTACAAACTAATTAGATTTACTCAATACTTCTTTATAGCATGCGATGCAAATTATACTTAAAAGCGAGCGCGCAATGCATAGCGCCGCTGTTGCGGGCACGGGTATCAGAGGAGAGATACAAGATACAAGATGCTACGGGCAAGGAGCTGGTGTAGTAAGGTGCACAGTATAGTAGGGGAGGGGCTTCCGCCGCGCCGGTGACGTCAAATTGGCAACAGCGGGACCGGATGGTATAGTGGCGGGAACGAAAAATGCCTGAAACATGCCCCCAGCGCCTGTGCGGCGTTTACTGGAACTAACGCTCTAACTCTCTGTATAGATTCGTTTCTCTGTGCTTTTAGACTTGGTTTCCTGCAAACTTGATATACGTAGCTTCAGCTTTCGTCCTAAGTGTTCATTCCTTAGGCAAATAAAACTTGCTAAGCTCTTTTTGTCGTTAAGTAAATTAAATATATTGCTGGGTAACTCAGATGAAGTAAGTGCGATTGCTTCATAGTTTGAAGTTCACCAGATCGCCAGTTCCCACTCCCGAGAGACTATGTTATGTGGGTGTTGTCCGTGTTTGTATGTGCACGGTTGTGTTTCTTTGTGTGGAACAACTTTTGACAATGTTGGAAATCCAGCTAAAATTGGACATACGTCTCCGCGAGAAGCGAACAGGCGAAAAGAACAAGGCGAGTGCTGCCTAAAAGTAGGTCCTGAAAAGTTGTACTAACAAACTATGTTTTAATAATTCTTAAAACACCTCTATAATATACAATAAATATGGGATCGTACTGCTAACAAGTTTTGATTAAACATTATATATTTAATACGTTTAAAAAAATATCTTATTAAATAATATAAAACCAGTTAATGCAAATCGGTTTTTATCCTCGGTTTCAGGTATATAATACTGAAAATTACTTGTACACATTTCAACGGGAAAGATATTGGCAAACTAAGTTTGTTTAATTACTTTGATATTTCAACTCGGCGGTTATAGAGATAATTGATTGGATTTTAATCAAACTCCCAGGGGAATTTAATGAAATAGTTAATCGTTACGTAAATGCATATTTTTACCTGATATCATAAACATTTCTTTAATGAATCTTTAGTTTGTTCGTTTAAAGCAAATTATACAAGATTTGTGTAAAGTTCGCCACCAAACGTCATAATGTGGTTATGTGGGTCAAAATAAGCGAAAAGGTTCCTATGAACATCGGTCCTACCTCGGTTCGTCTGTCTGTCTGTGCTTTTCACTTATACTTATATCTTATAACACTAATACTTTATATCTTAGGAACATCTGAAGATATCAACTAAAAACTTAGTACATGTATTACATCTAATAAGACCCATTTCGGTTTGGAATATCAAGTTGTACTTTGTACAGTTACAAAATGGCAGACATTTTGGTTTTTCAAAGCTAAATATCTTAACAACAGTAATATCTATAGAAACAACTGTAAGTATCAAAAAGGTTTTATCATTTTGTTAAAATAATAATAATAATAAGATTTTAGATATAGGATGGTAAATAACTGAGAAATTGTGATTTTCATAACTTAAAACATGAAGTTTTAGTAGAGAAATGGAAAATAAGCAACTTTCAATTTATACAAAACACAACTACTCAGTTAATAACGTATTAATTAAAAAACACAAACAGATAGGTAGACGGTAAACGAACCGAGATGGAACCTGCGTTCATGGGAACGTTTTTTCTTATTTTAACCCAAGTAACCATATTATGAAGTTTGGTGGCGAACTTTGCAGACACTCTATATATTAGGTTATTTCCTGGTTTTAAAGTTATTTTAATCCTAACCAACTTTTGAATTTTGAATTTGTATCCTTAATACATCCTGTATTTTATCCATATGCCTACTTTAAATACTAAGTATATTTTTACTACTTCTTAGTTTATATTATTGTATATACTGCTGCTTTTTATCAAGGTAAACTGTTTCTCGCGATGAATTCAAAGAGACTTAGTTAGTTTGGGATTCATGAAACCTTACTTGACAGTGACCTTTAACCTGGTGTCAAAAGTCGGAAACGTAGAGACACCAAGTTAGATTTAGAAAACCATACTGCAAAGAGCCTCTGAGCTGGTTTCATATGTTAGAGACATTACGTTCTTAAGCAATTGGTTAGAACTCACACATTGAGAAAAAACTAAACTGTTGTTTCATACCTTAACTAATTATTTCAACACCAACGTTCATTGGAGTGCTATTAAGGTTGATGGGTACATAGCAATGGCAACTATATACCGACTTTAGAGAAGTTCGTTGCAGTACCAGGTGCTTCGTTGTCACATAGCCTGCTAATGTGTTGAGCGAGCTTTGCTAATGAGTCACGTTGTCAGTTGATGGCTGAGTCGCCAGACGGCGCGATCGTCGTTTTTGAGTAGGGTAGATAAGTAGCTCCATTGAAAATGTAAGTATTAAATCACTGATAAATAAAATAACACTAACATTATTTCATTAATTTGGAACCTTAAAAAAATTAAATTTACATATTTTAACCACGTTACAGCGTTGTCGTGATGTTCCAGCGGGTGGAAAGTCCCTGGCTCACTGCGGCCCTCTTGGGCCCTCTTCAGCCGAAAAAAAATCGAAAGAACACGTAACAGTCATCCTCCTGACTCAAAGTAGAACCATAATTGTAAACCAACGTCGTGGTTGTTGTCTAATTTAACTAACAATCACAATATCTATAGTTACCGTTAGTTCGCTCTCGTTTGGACTGGTGGGTAAATGGCAGCCTAAAATAAATGCAAATAAATTAGCAAATATCTAGTTACTTAATTTAATCTGCCTCATCTTTTATCACCTATAGCATTTCCAAAAAGTATCAAACCAAGGCTTTTAAGGGAAAGCTGTCTAAATCCTAAAACCTCTATGGACGCCCTGAGCACCTTGAACCGACGGAAGTCCAAGACACTAATGTATAAAGAATTATTAGATTTGATTTGATAACGGTAGGCTAGTGAGATGCCTAACCATAAGAAGATTATGTAACATTAAGCTTGGATATAAACACGATAACCCTGACTGAAGAAAGCTCAAAGAAGAAGGCTCAAGCTGGTGGTTATCGTGCTCGCCTCGTAATCTGAGGTTCACCAGAGGTTCAATCCTAATCAAAATCGCAAAATTTTGAGAAGATTCGAAACTGGACCTAGCTGTCATTCGTCATTGGACTATTAATTAATGATGCTTTCTAAGAAAAGATCGACCTTAGATAGTATCAAGACCAGGGTTTGGACCATTCCCTATCAAAACGTTAAAAAATGCCACTAGCGTATATATACACAAAACAAAAAAATAGATGAATCAGACAACAAAGGTGTCCTACTCATGCAATACTAGCAGCTAAAAAAGGCTCAAACCTTGTGAAGTGGAGATTTTGCCACCCGAAGGAAGCCGAACTCCGAACGAGCTATCCGCAACAGATGATTTATTATGAGAAAACAATTTGTGTCTTAATTTACTAATGAAATGTATTATTTTCGAATGTAAACAAAAGAAAACTACTTACAGTTTACAGTTATGAAACAATTATAGTAAACTAACCTAACCTAACTCCGCAGAGCACCTGGCTCTTTTCTTTGTAACATATTACAAAAATGTGTTTTTGTAAAATATAACCAAAAATTATACCTCAAAACGTAAACACGAAAAGGTATAATTGAGCCTGGGACCGTATGCTCGTGAATCCAGTGCCATATCCACTGGACTATCCCTAGCATATCGACCTAAGTAAAAGTTGCAATTCATAAAGCAGCAGACGGTACTGTGATTTCCAAATTTTTCAAATAACCGAAAATTTAATGTTAAAATATAATTACCCCTTCATTGTTTGTATTATTGTTTTGTATTATCTAACTGTAAAGTTTTATCAGCTTTACAAGAATGAATTAATCACTTTGTCACTATTAGGTGAACTTTGTTTATTGAAGCCCGGTTAGACGTAGTCTTCAAGTTTATTAAAAGTTTAGTGAGCCGAACGAGTTGCTGGCTTGTACTTTGTGGTCGGCGAGAGTCTGAAATACTTTCACTATTATTATTCAGCTAAAGTTTCTTCTTAAGCGTTCTTGGTTTTTTCGCCTTTGTCAAATTAATCAAAGTTTATATCCAATTCGAAATTGGCACAAAGCTGTTGGATGCTCATGCAACGGTTAAATTAGTTATAACTTTTGAAGATTAGCTTTACATGAATACATATCCATATATATGTGTTGCCTGAAATTTCTAGTTTATAAAGTTTGATCAGAGGAATTGTTCAGTGATGAAGTAATCAAGTGGGGGGATGGGGGTGTGTGAGTGATCAAGTTGTGATCAAGTATATTGGGGTGAAATAATACTCGGGTTCAAAAAATGTGGTTGAAATGTGATATTTTTGTCCCAAAAATATTTTATTCTTTAACGTTTGTTATATTATTAATGTGTAATTTACACATTTCAAGGTATAAATATATATTCTTTGAATTTGATTTACAACCAAATTTGAGAAGTTAAAAGTTTATCAGGCCCCGGATCAGGCCTCAGGGATCAGGTTGAGTCAAATCCTGATTAGGTTTGGATGAAGTCTTATCACGTAATTTTGATCAAACCTGATTGAATATTGACATATGCGCAGTATGAGTGTAAACATATTTTTATCCGTATTGCATTACATACCGGAGCAATGTTTACTAGAATCAGTCATTATTTTACTTAAATCACATAAAATTGCAAGGAATATCAAAACAGATTTTTATTAGTATTGTATCAAGCTCTATAATCCCTAATAACTGCGTTGTGTTTTGTATTACAATACAGTGTTATTGAACTTCTTTGAATAATGTTTTGTAACGTTGGTGAAATAATATTGGGGTGTAAGTCTTGTGTTTACTCTAATCAAATATTGTGAAATATTACAACGAACCACAGACATGTAAGAGTGGAATTGTCGTACTGCGGGGTTTCGTTTATTGCTAGTTAACGCGTCGTTGTAAATTTTTCGAGCGATTTATGTTAAATTTGTGACATTCCATTAAATTTGAGTTTTCTTACCAATATATACTGCCAAATTGCATTTGCAAGGCCTGACATGTCCAATTATCCTATACCACTGTTATGACAGAGAGCCAGTGACGATCAGTTGTGGATTGACTCATATCCAATTAGCCAGAGTGCATATTTCACCTCATGGCAATAGCATTGCACAAGCCAATAACGGTATTTATCAGAGAAATTTATATAATAGCCTATTCAAAATTGTTGTACTGCTAGCTTTGACTTTATTAAAAGAAATACAGGAACCCACAAATACATATATTTTAAATTATACTAACTTAAGTGGAGGTTTAAGTAGCTGACCTAAATCTCATCACAGCCATGTTTTATCGTGATGGTTTATTTGGTGATAAGATCTCTGGCAAAATACCCGCTGAGTCAGGAAATAGCTAGTGGAAATACCGGCTGTAGGCGATTTATTGCGGGCATTGTTTACCGAGAAACTGTTAACAACCATAGAGTAACCAAGATATTATACATTTAATAAAATGGTTTTTAGTTAATCGTGCCCCCTCCCTTAAGTGGTAATAAAAAAACAAAGCCAAATTACACTTTTATTCTTGAAAACATAAGAAATTAAACTGAGTTTTAAACATTAGTAAACAAATATTCTAAAAACAGACGTTTATATATTACTTAACAATTGCGTTGTAAGTTATAGAGGTAATTTAAATCTTTATAATGAAATTTGCAAAGTATACATTAATAAAACACGTATGCATTGTAACTTGAGACTTTTATAGAATCACCTACTTCAGAGTTTGTAATACTTTCACTCACTAAAGTTATAATCCAAGATGCAAACTAATTTCCCTAAACAAACTTTTAAATTTGTGTAATAATTATCCCATTTCACCATCACTCTTAACCCAAAGTTAACCAAAATAAATGTACACATTTTCCTGCAGAGTCCTTAGGATCAAGACTATTTATTTAATATTCTGTGACGAAATTGCGGTTAGAACTTACGTTAACAGCAGTAACTTTCCTCTACCATTTCTGAGTTCGATCAAACCATTAAGCAAATATTTGAACGTACTCCTAGTTCATGAAAAAACGGGTAGTGTTTAAGGTTTGATAGATAACTAAATATTTCACGAACATCAAAACCTTTATTTCTATATTCTGAGAGAAATATCTCAATTTTGGTCAATCCTATTAGTTTTCCATAGCCCAGTTGGTCTGCGGGTGTCGTAGTTACTGCCCCTATCCTATAAGATAAATAAGGACAACGTCCTACGTCATATAAAGGTTATGTAGTTATAAATAAAATAATGACTTATTAAATATTCATAACCCTCAGTATGAATAAAACAAGGCTACACTGATCATAACTAGGCAACCTGATTAACTTTTGGATATCGGTGACACTATGTTAACTACTTTTACCTGATGACGTCTAACATGCATAGCCACAACAATATGTTCAAAGATAATCAATATATTCTCTGCGTATAATTAACTTCAAAATATGTATTTTAGCATTTCTAATTTGTTTTTGATATAGCTAACAAATTTATATTTAAATTATACTTTCCCCGTCACTTTTCCAATCTAAACGAGCTTCAAACTTAGGACGTAAGTGTTTAATTCATCCAGAAAAATAAGGACCTATTACACTTATTATCCGTTACAGTACCTATTATGTAGGTTACAAGTTGCAAAACAACTTGTTAGCACTAGAATCCTAGCTTACTATAGTATACTACAATTCATATACAATTGAAGCACAGATAAATATTCTTAATCGACTCAGAGCGGTGTAACAGTAGCATTTTCCAAGGAGCTTATAATAAGGCAAAACAAGCATCAGTAGCGGAACAGAGACTCTGTACTCATTAACACTGGATTGTTCTGCTTACTAGTTGGAAAATTATGTTTGTTTATGTTACCTTTCGTAAAGTGATAAGAACAATTTGATTAAATGCCGATTAAATGTGTTTGTGTAAATTAAATATTAAAAGTAATTAAACACTTACCATAACCCTTCCTCTAGCTTATTATGTTTTACTGAATTTTATGTTCTGTAAGTTTGTAAGACCTTAAAAAATTACGCGTGTTAGTCTTTCAGACTGGTCTTTCAGAATGATCGTTTGAGACTGTCCATAACAAGATGTGTTCAATATATTTTAACGTATTTCGTATGGCCTATCACCCTCAGAGGAGAAACCAGTCAGAGTACAGGAGGCGAAGAGTCAGCAACAAGCCAGTACAGTATTTTTTAAAGACCAACATATATTTGTAGAACTTAAGTCCTTCTAAATTTTCCCGTGCACCAGACCTATTTTGAGACTTTTTACAACCTGTATAATAGGAAAGATAAGTAGGGGGCATTGGATGGTTCAGAACCAGCAAAGGCGCGGTGAGGAGCAAGTGAGGAGCCCCCCCCCCCCCCCCGGTGCCCCCCCCCCCCCCGGTGCCCCCCCCCCCGGTGCCCCCCCCCCCCGGTGCCCCCCCCCCGGTGCCCCCCCCCCCGGTGCCCCCCCCCCCGGTGCCCCCCCCCCCCCCCCGGTGCCCCCCCCCCCCCCCGGCCGCCAGCAGCACTTTTCGTGATGACCTTGACCATGAGGAAAAAACTTTCGAAAATTAATAACTAGCCTATTTATCCACCGATTCCCACGGGACTTTTTCCAGAGTGTAGGCCTATCCCCAGGGAAGCGAATGACGTAAGAACTCCATAGATCCACCATTAAACAAGGCCGCTATTAATTTATAACCGCGTTTTCCTTATAGGATCTCAGCTGTTTACCGACTGATTTTGACGAAACCTCACCACATGTCAGGCCGTGACCTAAGAAAACCATCGCTTAAAGAAAATTGAAAATCCACTGTTAAACGGGCCCGCTATTAATTTTTAAACGTGTTTTCCTTATAGGATCTCGGCTGTTTACCGACCGATGTTGATGAAACTTCACCACATGTTGGGCACCGGCTTAAGTAAACCATCGCTTAAAGAATATTGAAAATCCACTGTTAAACGGGCCCGCTATTAATTTTCAAACGCGTTTTCCTTATGGGATCTCAGCTGCTTGCCGACCGAATTTGATGTGACTTCGTTACACGTTGTATGCCGGCTTGACTAAACCAAACTGCGAGTGGCTCCGTGGAGTCACGTGTCGAGGCGCGTGCTAGGGCCTACGTGACTGTCCCAGCCTGTTTACTCATTAGCGGCCTTCAAGACCCCTCCGTTCTAGAAGGTTCCGGCAAGTGCGTCGCATGAGGCCTCCTCCTGACTGGAGTGCTATGTATGAGCATGTCACGTGTCGAGGCGCGTGCTAGGGCCTACGTGACTCTCCCAGCCTGTTTACTCATCAGCGGTTCCGGGAACTGTTTACCGCTTACATTCCACTGCGAAGCTCCTCCAGAGTGTGATGGAAAGTTCCACGGCGTCATCAACCGGTCTATTTAAGCGCGTTACTTTCCCAAGCTACTTCAGTATCTAGTGGCAACTCGTCCTGTGAGGAGCTAGGTGTTTTCGCTGCGAGTAATTGTGTGACTGTGCAGAGCCTTGTCTTTGAATATCTTAAAATGTAAGTAACATGTAATTTACTTTTTCATCAACTAGTTTTCGATGCTCTAAAACCTAATTAGTTAACATTAATATTTCATCTTTTACATATCCCAGTACACGGGGTCTTGTCGTTTCCATTCAGATGGAGGCACCGGGTCTACACCGTGGAAGTGGACAAGCTGAGCCTCAGCCCGACTGACGACAAGCGGTGCGTCCTCCCCGACGGCATCCACACTCTGCCGTGGGGACACAAGGACGTCCCGCCACTACCGCCAGCCAGGAGAGGAGGAGATCGACCTCAGCGGATGGAGGTGGACGGTGAGGAGGAGGAGGAGGGGCAGCGCCAGGATGAAGACGAGGAAGAAGAATTCCCGGTTTAGTTTTAAATATTAATTTTAAGAAAAATTGTAAATAGTATTTGTAAGAAAATATAATAGCTTTATGTACAGCATTAACCCGAGTTGTTTATTTCCTCCCTTTGCTCACTCAAAAGCCGGTAGGCTCAGAAAACTAAAGTGAAAGGCGTTATGGGCCGTTTGGTCCGAGCCGTGCAGCTTAAAAAGCCCCCGCCAACCGGGAGCGGTTGGCGGTGCGTGTCGGGGGACGGCCCTGAAGGAGTTGCCCAGGAAGGAATTACTCAGCGGTCTGCTGACGCTCGAGGTTGCACCCTTGAATTGCTCAGCGGCTTGCTGACGCTCGAGGTTGCACCCTTGAGTTGCTAAGTGGTTTGTTGATGCCCGAGGGGTCTTGTGGCGCGCCCTCTTTGGCGGCCTTCACTGCCGCTTGGCGGGGGCTCAGCCAGTGACACGCGCCGCTGGTATATAAACCTGAGGTCCAGCCCCGCTGCCTCAGTTTTGCTAATTTATTTTTAAAATTTAGTAAGGAGAAAGGAGAAATGAAAACACAAGCTTTATCATTATGAGGCATGTATTGTACAGTAATAAGGTTACATACTACAAAAACCTTACAAACTAGTTTTAAGCAAATATGGAGTGGAAGAGCCTGCGGACCAGAGCGTCGTTGACAGCGGGAGCGGTGAAGTCGAAGAGCTGGACGTAGTCGCTGAGTGACGTGCGGAGAACAGCCCGGCAGTACAGGTAAGTGAGGCAGTAGTAGCCGCAAACAGAAGTATCGTAGCCCTGGAGCCGATACCTGTTGTAGACGTAGTGGCGGTGATGAGGATTGCGCCTCAGGAACCTTTGAAAGTCGGCCTGGTATGGCGGCCTCCCGTAGCTGTCCAGGTACTCGAGTCTGTCCTCTTCCGAGCAGTAAAACGCCACCCAGTGTTCGCCTCCCTCGGTGTGTGCTACCGTGTTGGACACGATGGCGGTGAGAGGCTTGACCGGCACGTCCGGTAGTTGGTCAGAGGCGTAGACCGCAACGTTCCTCAGTCCGGGGATCTTCGCCAGGCATTCTCTGATCTGGACGGTATTCATCGTGGACGGAAGCAGCACAGGCAGCTCGAGGTGGACGGGTCTGGACTGTCGTTAGCCACGAGCCAGTCCCGCAATACTATGCAGTTATGAAGGGCGCAACGGTTGTGGGAGCTCTTATGGTGGCGACAGCGCAGGGTCCGGTAGGTGGGCGCACCGTTGAGCGACCCGCAGCCCAGATCCTCCATGTCCTGAGCGGTGGTGGCGGCGGGCTCGGTTATGAGGTGGCGTTGTACAAAGTCCCTCTTCTGCGATCCTTTGACGTAGACCAGGGGACGGTGGATGAGGCAGGAGCGCAGCTTGTCCAGCAGGGCGACGTACGCGATGTCCCCCTGGTCCCACTCCAAGCCGTGGCAGTGGCGAGTGACCCAGACGCTCTCGCGCTGTTTCTCGGAAGTCAGGAGGTCCTTACTGAAGGGCGGGCGGGCGATGTGATGTAGGAGCAGCGTGCCGGTAGTCACGTCCACCACGCAAACCTCTTTCAGTAGAAAGTCATTATCACTGTCTTTAAAACACTGCATATCCATCACCACGCTTCCGTGATGACAGCGCGCTGGCGGCGGCTCGATGTAGATCGGTGGCGGCACGTCCATCCCGTACGGCTGACTGAACTCGACTGAGCGCTGGCGGGAGCGCGCCTAGCGGGAAAACCTTGGGTGCGCGCGCCGCCATCACCTAACGGTCCGCGGTGACCTTGAGCGCGCGACAACTCGTTTACCCGCCAAAACCTAACGGTGCGCGCGCGGTGACCTTGAGCGCGCGGCAACTCGTTTACCCGCCAAAGTCGACTGTGACGTTGCGATGACGGTCCACCTCCACGACGTTGTCCAACTCGGCGTACACTATGCAGTTGAACGCCTCCGCCAAGGCTTCGGAGAACCCAATCTCTATGCGCAGGTTACCGTTGCGCACCAGGTTCCAGTGGCTGGATTGAGAGGCCGCCATATCGGGCGTCAGATCAAACGCCATCAGGCAGTATCCGTAGGGGTACTCGTTGCGACTGACGTCGTTACCGCAGTCTGAGAAATTGATGCCGGTGCCGGTGTACAGCGTGTGGTAGACGAGCACGCACAACTCCTTACCGAACGTGTAATCCGGTTGAAGCGGCTTACATGGCACTTGCTCACCGTCTATGTACAGCGCGAAGAAGTTCACGTGGCTGTGGGTGAAGTTGAACGGGTTCTTCTTGTAGTCCCCGTTGAACGCCTGATTGCTGACCAGGCCAACTATAACGCGTTTCGGCAGTTGTCCCAGAAACACACTGTCCAGAGTCTTGCTGCTGATACCGGAGGGTAGCGTGAAGGATTTGACTTCCACGCGCGTAATGGGATATTTGGCTGTGCCCGACTCCAGCGTCCTGCTGTGAGCCAACAGCACGCTCGGGTTGATCTTACAGCGGCGCATGAACAGGTTGACTTCGGCGATGTCCACTTTATAGTCTGTCACGGTTTTGGACATGATGGAGAATGAGTTCTTTGACCTGATCAGGCGAAAGCGCATCTCCACGCCGTTTAACATGAACTTCTCCTGGTTGCACAGGTCGACGTGCAGATGTCCGACCATGTCCGCGTACCGGCTGGCCTTGACAAACTCCCTCCGGTTCTTGAGCCCGGCATTATCCTCCTCAGTATTGTCCATGTACCCGGCATAGTCCTCGTAGAACAACTCCGCGGTGAGGTGCGATGTCTTGGCATCACCGCCATAGGACAACAGGTTCTCCAGGTAGGCGCGATAGGCGTACGTGTTGTTCTGAGGAGACACCAGTTTGTTGTTCAGGTACAGGTCCACTTGACTGAACAGCGAGTGCAGCCAGTTGTTAATCGGACCCACCTCTTTTATCGCTTGATCACCCGTTACAGCGCCTCCGCTAGCCGTTCTAATGGTAGCCTTCACATGCAGTAGCGTCTGTGACAGATCCGTGTACTCGTCCCCGTGACCCGGAACTATGAACTCCACGGGCGAGTCGTCTGTCAGGGAGGAGATGGGCTTGTACTGCACCCATTTACCGCTCTCTATACTGGTCTGCGTGGGCGGTAGCGAGAACAGGTCCAACTCGGTCTTGACACACTCGCACGACTTCTGATGTAGAAACGCCATTATCCAAAAATGTCCTTCACGGTACTCTCGCTCTTCTTGCTTCTCCTCTTCTTAGCGACACGTTTTGCGGGCTTCCTCTTGGGGGCAGCGCTCTTCTTCCTCGCTCCGAGGAGTTTCGCCAGAGACTGAGGAGTAACCTGCTGTACACGCCTCCTCTTATAGGCGCCACCACCGCTCAGCACGCGATCCAGTTTTTCATCAGCCCTGCGTTTCAGCGACCCGGTAAACTGTCTGAGCCGGGCGTTGGCCGCGACTCGGGGGTCGGCTGTGCCCGCCGCCACGTCGCCCAAGAAGCCCACACCGGACCTCAGCGCCTCCTTGCCCAGCGCCGATGCGCCGGATCTGATCAACGGGACCACTGTACGCATCAGCCCGCCTAGGAAACTGCCGATGCCGTGTCCGCGTTGGAAAGCGGCTCCTCTGAATACGGAGGATACGCCATGGCCCGCCTGCTGGTGGCGGTAATACGCCAGATAGGGATCGTTCGGATTCATTGCCGCTGCCTCTCTTTCCTGAAATGAAGCTTCATGCACGTGGTCCCGAAGTGGAATGGCAAGTGTCGCCCTTGGTTGTCCCTTAAATCGATTTCCACGCTCTCGAATGAGGTTTTAATCACCGGCACGTAGTGCGGGTCTATTATATACACTGTCGTGTTGGCACCGTACGTGTAATTCCTGATGTCGATGTTGAGGATCTTCAGTAGTGGCGCCACAGCGTCGCCCACCAGTTGGGGTTCCACCAGGTCGCAATACACGTACATGTGTGATGGCAGACCGGCGAAGAGGTTAGCCGGCCTCACGGACCTGTGACGCTTGACGATATCCGTATCCACCTCGTAGCCAAACTGTAGCGCCAAACCGGGGCTCAGTTTGAGGCTCTGAACGGCTGAAGACGTCGACATCAATTCCACCCTGGAGGACCTCTCGTCATACGAGAAGGCGCACAGGTTACTCTTCATTTGAGGGTGGTTGTTGATTGCGTCTACGAGTTCCTCGGTACTACTGTAATTGCCCGGCTCCACTTTGATTAACAACTTGTCCACCACGGCCAACCCGCCTTTCGAGTCCCTCATTCCCAGCACTAGTTTGATGTAGGTTCCCTCACCGACGGTCAGAAAAGAGAAGGGGTAGTGCGCCTCCGCCAGAGCGACCTCCCACTCGCCGTCTGACAGATCAACGGTCGAGGGTAGATGGGTCGTGTAGTTTGTCACCATGTTGTTGGGATAGTAATTCATTGAACTGTTACTGGGCAACGTCAGGTAAAACTGGTCGTGCCTCGTCATCGCAGCTGTTGCACGTCCGCTGCGGGTACCCACGAGTTGAAGTCCTCTCCGTAACCGGCCCACTTGACTAGGTAGCGCTTACTGGAGCCTCGCCCTTTAGTGTCCAGTATTTTATCTATTTGATACAGGCGGTCCGGGGCGATCGTTACCTTTTGCATCTCGTGCTCGTAGAAGCGCCCTTCCAGCGGCGTCCCGTTCAGGTCTCGCAGCACGTACAATGGTAGAGGATGCGACCCGTATACGTGGTCCACCACGAACAGCTCCTTACTCCAGTTGGTCTCGTAACCTTTGGCGAACGTGCCCTTCTCCTTGGCTATGCGCACCGTGTCGCCCGGCTCGAACCTGGGCTTGTGTCGTCGGATCGCCTTTCCATACATGTGACGCCAAACCTTGTACACCGTTTTTCCATCGCCGCTGTCCGCGTCCACGGGTCGTAGGCCACCCAGGCTCTTGTGCGGACTGCGGTTGTAGGCGTCCACAAGCCTGTCCAACACGTCCACGTAGCGATACGTGTTCTTGTAGGTCAGGTAGCGCCACATGCGGGTCTTGAGCGTGCGGTTGACTCGCTCCACCACCGCCGCCTTCACTTCGGGGTTCTGCGTGGTGAAGTAGTTGACACCGTGACTCTTGAACACTCGCTTGGTCGCGGCCCCGGTGAACTCCGTCCCCTTGTCGGTCTGTAGGCAGCGAGGAGTCGCCTCAGCGAATATCCTCTCGAACGCAGCAGCCACCTCAGGCCCGCTTTTCCTCTTCAGCGGTACCGCGAACAGCCGCTTACTGAATACGTCTATCACAGTCAGCAGGTAGTTGACTCCGTCGTTGTACCGGCTCAGGCCGCGCATGTCGTTCAGGTCCGCCTGCCACAGCTCCCGGGGCCCGAACACGGCGTAGCGGTTGCGGGGAAACCGCTTGCGCGCAGGCTTGTGCAGCGTGTAGGTGTCCTGGGCGCGCAGCCAGTCGGCTACCCGACGTTTCGGTAGGCGCGCGGCTCTGGCCAGGGCGGCCACCCCGCCGAGGGAACCGGGCTGGCTCGGGTCGTAGTACAGCTTCTCCATTACGGTGAGAACTGCTCCCAGTTGTCCAATGACGATTCCTGGTCGGGTTCCTCGGTTATTATCCTTCTCCTGGCCGCTGGGGGCCGCGGTCTCAAGCGGTCTAGCATTGGCGTCAACCTCGGTGAGAGGGGTGTTGAGGAGGCCGTTGTGTCTCCCCAGGGGCTCGATGCCGAGTCCAGTCCCACGCCTAAGTAACGCAACGCCGTGGGATTGCTCACGTATTCTTTGGGCACGTTCATGTCCTTCAAGGCGGCCATCACTTGATGCCAGCCGGTAGGCAATCGGTCCGCCCTTCGCGCTCTCACTATGCTGTGCGCGATGTCCACTATATTGGAATCGGGGATCTTCACCTTGTCCACGTACACCGCCCCACTGGCGTCCCAAGAGATGGGGCTGCCTTGACGGGTCATGAATCGCAACAAGTTGCGCGCCACCGACCTGTAGATTTTTGAGAACGATTCCACAATGTCCTCCTCCGCCGAGGCGCTAGACTCGCGCTTCATCTGACTCGGACCTCCCGCCGCTTCCTCCTCCCTCTCCTCACCCTCGATGATTGACAGACCTATGGGTTGACGTTTAGCCGCGGAAAAGTGCAGGAACCGCTGTAACACCTGCTGATATTGTTTCCATTTCTCCGTATCGTCCAGCCGTTTGTCGCTCAATATGCGATGCATCTCAGCGTCCAGGCTGACTGGCTTATTGGCGCTACCTGCTCCTCCTCTTGGCTCCGGCCCTGGTCCCGGTCCTTCTCGCAATCTCTCGATGAGCTCCTGCGGTACAACCACCATTTTCCTAGCGTACTCCATGTCCGATTAGCTTCTGCGCTAGAACGGGCAGAACAGCGTTCAACAGCAGAGGTAGGAGGATCCCTCCGCCCCGTTGGACGAGGTAGTGTCGCTTCTTGGTCCAACCCTCGCCGCGTTTCACCAGCCGTCTGAGCGCCTGTTTGTGTTTGCTCAATTTGCGTTTGAGGCAGGGAGAAAGCGGTACGTTTCCGCGTAGCACGTTATACGCGCACTCGCACAACGACTTGATGCGACTCTTGTCGCACGCTTTTAACAGGGCCTTGCGTTCTTTGGGCGTAGCGTGTATTAGGGCCCTCAGCAGCGCCGCGTCCTTCTTCACGCGGTGTGACATGATGACTGACGCTGGCGCGCGCTCGGCCTATTTATCACTTCTTCTTGGGCAGGTACACGTAGTTCACCGGATCGTCTGGGAAAATGGTTGAACGTACGCGCATCTCTTCAGGCGTGGACTGTTTCAAGTCTATGAGCAGGTAGGCGTGCGGATCACGCGTGGCGTCCGCGTAAGCCTCCTCCACGAATTTGGGGTTTTCCGGGTATACTTGACGGGCCAGGTGTCTGATCTGAGCGCGGTCCCTGGGATTCTTGAAGCACACTATGTAGTGGGCGTTCAGCGATATGTCGCGCTGGCCCCTGCCCTGGTGAAACAGGTTTTGCGTGATGAAGAACACGCTCATGTTGCGGTGGTGCGAGCCCTTGGTGAACAGGTCCGCCACGCCGGGGCCGGCCTCGCGCATCATGTCATCGACGATGACCAGGGCGGGCTCGCTACCGTCGTAGTCGTCCAAGTCCGGCAGGCCGGCTACGTAGCGCACGGCAGAGTCCGCACGGCTCTTGCCGCCACCGCTGCCATAGTGCCAAGTGATGCGGGCGAACCGCGTATCGCACATGCGGTCGGCGTGCTCTATGAAGCGAGCCACGAAGTGCGACTTGCCGCTGCCCGAAGGCCCGGCCACGATGGCGGTGAACGGGTGTTTCCACCTCAAGTCCATGGCGTCTACTGACCGCCGTGCACCGCCACCTCGGCTCTTGTAACTAAAGGTTCTTTTCTCGCTCTTTTTTTATTTGATTTTATTTTTTCAATTTTGGAAGGAAATTAGGGAATAGGAAATACCGTTTATTTTATACAAATTCCAGGAAAGGAGATTTGCTGCCAGGAGGGCCGCTCCTCTTTACAAGGCTCGTCCTCGGCCCCACGCCAACGTTGTACTGGGAGATGGCGTTGTCGTCCAGGACCGTGAGGAACCGTCGAGGCATGTAGATCCGGATCGGGTCGTCGCCGACGAGACCCTCCAAGGTAGCCATCACCGCCTCGCCGTACGGTGTATCCACCCGCTCGAATGAGCGGATCGGGTTCACCGCGTTGTCCCGCAGATCCGCGATACGAGTGTAACCCGCGGCCTTGCAGCTATTGAGGGCTGTCCTGAGGTCCATCTTCTGGTCCGTGTTGAGCATGGCGCAGCGGCTGGATGCAGAATGACCGGCTCTCGCCACCGAGTCGCCTTTTATTGGCGGTGTCTACGTGTCGACTCACGCGTATCAACAACATGATGACATAGTTACTCGCTCAATTCCAGGAAGGGTGATGTAATGGAAAGCTTTACTGCGTAAACAAGTGGATTGTTCTAGAAGCGTCTCGGTTATCAACTGCTTAGTGGAAGTTTCCACGCTCAATTCCAGGAAGGCTGACGTAATGGAAAGCTTTACTGTGTAAACAAGTGGATTGTTCTAGAAGCATCTCGGTTATTAACTGCTTAGTGGAATTTTCCACGCTCTCTCGTTTACTGGGTAGCGCGCTTGGAGTGCGCACTCCTCTTGGTTTTCCCTGAGATGATGCAATCGGTCTTTCGCCAAGTGGGTAGAGGAGTAGCGGTCCTAGTGATCCCGTCGTATCTTGACTCTCCCGTCTCGCTATTTGCCAGCCATAGGTTTTGCAATCTGGATATCAGGTCCTCTAGACATATGCAGATTTCATCGTTTCGCTCCTCGTCCAAGTACAAGCCGCAGCTGAACGTGGGGCGACCTCCTTTGAACACATTCATCTTCAACAGTACGTTACCGCTGTTAGTAGGGTTCTTCACAGTGTACTGATATCCGCCAGCGGACCAGCACAGTGCCGGGGAATCGATAGGCACTTCCTTCCTCTTTACAGTCCACCCATCGAGCTTTTTCTTCTTTGACGCACATCCCTGCTGAACTGGCGGTGCGTTGGCGTTCTCATCGTTCATTGCGTTCAGCTCCTCTAGGAAGGAGCGGATCGTTTGGTCCACTTCGGCTGCGCTGACTCCGCTTCCGTTCATGGTGACGTCTCGAACAACACTGAGGTCGCGCGCGCGGCTCTGCCTCGGTTTTATAGCAGAGTCGTGCGCTCCAGCGAACCTTCTAGAAGCTTCCAGAAACGTGAGAGATGGTCCTTCGCTAACGGGGAGCACTCCAGTCAGGAGGCCTCATGCAACACACTTGTCGGAACCTTCTAGAACGGAGGAATGTGGGAGTGATGAGGAGTCTGGAAGGCCGCTGATGAGTAAACAACCCCGGGCAGTCACGTAGGCCCTAGCACGCGCCTCGACACGTGACATGCTCATACATAGCACTCCAGTCAGGAGGAGGCCTCATGCGACGCACTTGCCGGAACCTTCTAGAACGGAGGGGTCTTGAAGGTCGCTAATGAGTAAACAGGCTGGGACAGTCACGTAGGCCCTAGCACGCGCCTCGACACGTGACTCCGCGGAGCCGCTCGCAGTTTGGTTTATTCAAGCCGGCATACAACGTGTAACGAAGTCACATCAAATTCGGTCGGCAAGCAGCCGAGATCCCATGAGGAAAACGCGTTTGAAAATTAATAGCGGGCCCGTTTAACAGTGGATTTTCAATATTCTTTAAGCGATGGTTTACTTAAGCCGGTGCCCAACATGTGGTGAAGTTTCATCAACATCGGTCGGTAAACAGCCGAGATCCTATAAGGAAAACACGTTTAAAAATTAATAGCGGGCCCGTTTAACAGTGGATTTTCAATTTTCTTTAAGCGATGGTTTTCTTAGGTCACGGCCTGACATGTGGTGAGGTTTCGTCAAAATCAGTCGGTAAACAGCTGAGATCCCATAAGGAAAACGCGGTTATAAATTAATAGCGGCCTTGTTTAATGGTGGATCTATGGGGTTCTTACGTCATTCGCTTCCCTGGGGATAGGCCTACACTCTGGAAAAAGTCCCGTGGGAATCGGTGGATAAATAGGCTAGTTATTAATTTTCGAAAGTTTTTCCTCATGGTCAAGGTCATCACAAAAAGTGCTGCTGGCGGCCGGGGGGGGGGGGGGGGGCACCGGGGGGGGGGGGCACCGGGGGGGGGGGGCACCGGGGGGGGGGCACCGGGGGGGGGGGGGGGGGGGGCTCCTCACTTGCTCCTCACCGCGCCTTTGCTGGTTCTGAACCATCCAATGCCCCCTACTAAGATATCAAGTGTGAGGTGCTCTGAGTCAGATGTAAGCCTCTGGGGCAACGCTAGTTGGCACTATATCATTGCTATAAACTGGCGAACTACAAATTCGTGATCTTAATTTATATTTTAGAAACCTCTATACTTTTTGAGATCCCTATATTACGAATTATTTCAGGGTTAGTGAATACAACTGTAGTCGTATAATTATATATTTTATTTTAAAAAATAATTTGTATTATAATACCCTTTTACATAAGTTTAATCTCTTAGACGCTAAGTTAAAATGATTATTTTTTTATTTACTGGCAGCCATTTCTGCTTTAATCTACTGTGTAGCAAATGAACCCTCTCAATCATATATATTACGTAGAACTTTGAAATATGTTATTTTTAGCCTGGTAGCTGTTCAATTTGAAAATATGTGTTTAAAGTCAGAGAATATTAAATTTATTTATATATATATATATATATTAGTTAGTGCTAACTCAATGTAATCATTACCTTTATTTCGGCCTGTAAGACCTTCATTTCAGTTTTTTGGCTTCAATTTTCCAATATTTATGAACAATAATAATTTAAAATTAATGCAAATGAAAAAGAACCCCTAAATGTGAGAGATCTTATCTTATAGTTTTTAATAGGTTCCTTAGAACAACGTTCACCAAGACACAGACGTTTATATATTACTAAACACCTGCAAATATAAAAACTAACACAATAGAGCACACCGCGTCAATTTTTGTGTGTCCTCCGTATGTTGTTGTTATCGGTAAGTGTTTCTTGGTGTATTTAGTATAAGTATTGTTTGTGTAACACAACAACGACATCTAATAAAGTTCGAGATCATGGTTTCGAAAGAAAATGCGTACGTAATAAAGGAAAAGTTATATCATATTTACATAACATGTTAATGATGTTTTATTAATAAAACATAGTGATGCATTCCTTGTCAAAATAATTGAACCGAGTACTCATATGAATAGTTAATGGCATTAGGTTCATGTATTAAACCTGTATTAAACCTGAATTAAAATTATATTAGATATTCAAAACCAATTTTTTGACAATTGCATTATTGGTATAGGTCGCAACATTGCTTTCCAGGTTTAGGTAGCATGGCTATCACTTTGAAGTCTGCGGCTTTAAAAATGTTGTTATTGATTAAATATTTGTGTTACTGATAAAGGAAAATAATACTATTAAATACCATGTGACTAGTTTTTATTTCCTAAACAGTTTCGCGAACATTATTGTTACCATAATAATGTTAAACATGTAAGAATATTAATTGGCAGTCTTAAAGTTAAATATGATCGTGGGATAATCAATGCTGATATTATAATCGTTGTTGACTCGTTTAGGAAAAAAAACTAATACAAATGTACTGATTACTAACAAATTGTAAAATATAAGCTTGTTAGAAATTCGTTTTATATATTCAAAGTGTAATTAGAATTTTCTTGACAACGGAAGGAGATTCCTTACCTCCTAAAACGTGGTGAATTTATAAATGAAATAGAAGTAATATCACAACTATGTAGCAATAGACAAAAACAAAAATAATAATAATTCAATTATTTTTATATTAATTTTGAACATTAACATTGAAACATACGGCTAACTCGAGGAATATATAAATAAAAGTTTTATTGCGGAAGCATTATGTTTGCGGGGTTTACTGAATTAAAATCTAACATTAATTTTAAGAATTGTCCAAGCTAAAGTTCGTATGTAAACAAATATTAATTCGGTAACTAGTTATTGGTGTCACCCTGGTTGGATGTATTTACTGTTCTCTTTATCGTAAACAAACTTTATCAGACACAAACATGGCGTAAATATGGTTAAAGTAAATCATGAGACTTTGCCTTTGTCCTCTGTGTTCTTCCGAAAAGTAAAGGAAAACACCACTCCGCCCTCCGTGAAGCTTATTCCTAGGTATTATTATAATTTTCCTTATAAATTTTACTATCACAAAATACTAAATAACATATTTTCCCTTATGAATTTCACTCCTTCTATTTGGTTATTTCTGAAAAGTTTATTTTGTTAGGGAAGATAAGGCAGCTGTTTGTTGTTTGAAAACTTAAGTTCACCTAAGGTGCAACCTCGCGTTGTTGAAGGAGCTGCAGCACTAAACACAATTATTATTTCTTAACAATCTGCTGAGATAAACTTGTATGAGTATTCGTCCTACACTTGTTTTAACTAATTGCCTAGTTTTCTTGTTACTTAAACATACCAAAAACCTGTTCAGTTATTCATGGAATAGTGATTTTTGAAATTACCTCCCTAATGTAATCTCTCTTTTAAAATCAGCAATTACGTTGTATTCAACTAAATTTCTTTAAAACAATTAGATTGTTATATTTATTCAGAGTATATACAATACATTTTACGAACTAGGTGAAAGTTGTATGTAACAAATCTACTATTTATTTGTGAAAATATACATTCTCAAAACTTAATACTTATACCTTTTTAATTCGTCCAAAATTTAACGTTCTGTTAACACTCTAATGCTTAACAATTTTAATTTACTAATACAGTACATTTATACTTTTTGTAAATTATCTCTAATAATGTAATTAAAAATTAGAAAATAAAATAATTCTGCATTACAAACTTCATTAGTGTGAAATCAAGCTAAATATTCTAGGATGGTTAGTAGTTTTTTTATTTGCTATTTCAAATGTATCTACCGGTATTCATCGGTAAGTGTTTCTTGGTGTATTTAGGCAACACTAATTCATCTGCTTTTAATTTTTAATAGGATTAAAAAAAAATTCTATTTCAACTTTACGAAGATATTACTTTATACTTTGTGGTTAGATTTTACTCAAAACAAAACAATTATGACCTTTCAACATTTAAACAGTAATTTTGGAATATTTTAAATTGTATCTTGGATGATTAAATAAAGAACTTTGAAACATAACATGCGCGTCATATGACTATGTTAAATACCATTTTATTAGCGAATTTCCCCTATAGGGAAGAAGCTATTACCGTAGGTCTCATGGTAAGACTTAAGCCCGAGACCATGATAAATTTTTGTTTTGAGGTCCCTAGATGCCAAAAACACTATTCGTTCAAATTTATATATATGTATATATATTTAAATATATATATATATATATATATATATATATATATATATATATATATATGTGTCCGTTACCGCGATAACTTGAGTAAAAAAAGTCCGATTTCGATGAAATTTGGCTCAAATGTGTAAAGTGACATTCATGACTTTAAGTTCGAAAACCAGAAATATCGGGCCATGGGAAGGGGGGTTTATGGGGGTTTTAAATTTTCCAAAAATCAGTTTTTTGCATTTTTCACCCTAAAATTTTTAAAAAACTTAATTTTGGTTTTGACCATGTTATAGAGCTTAAAAAAAACAAATAATAAGGTATTTTGAATTATTAACCTAGGTTAAGTGGTTGCGGAGAAAATCCAAAAAAACCTGCTCATAAAATCTCCCATGTTAATCTTATGGGAAAAAGGTTTTTGGCTTTTCCTCAGTTCATTTCTATTTAAACTTCATATTTGCTTTTACTGATCAGTTTAGCTCTACAAAACAATCATTTTGGTGTTTAAATTGTGATTGTACGTCCAACCGTTGCTGTGATATTCAAAGTGCTAAACACAGTATGTTGTCCAATGTTATCCTTAGGAGAATATTTAAAATTTGATATCTCGATTATTTATGAACGTATATTGATGAAACTTGGTAGGTGGCTTCACCTAGTTGGTATATTGATATTTCCACAAAAAATTGATTTTTTGTTGATTATCCTCTTAGCATCAAACCTGCATTCTCATCCCTAATGGTATTCTTATGGAGAATACGGAAAGCTTTATATCTCCCTTAATTATGAACATAAATCATTAAAACTTGGTATATAGCTTCACCTGGTTGAGTTATATTGATAATTGCAAAAAACCCGCTTTTTTATCTTCCTCGTTGCAGCAAACCTGCGTTCTCAGCCCTAATGTTATTCTTATAGAGAATAAATAAAATGGTATATTATACTTATTTATTTAAGTATTTTTATGAAATTTGGTAAGTGGCTTTATGTGGTAGAAAGAAATATATTCATTCATAGGAAATTCGCAGAGTACGCAGGTTTGCTGCGACGGGGGTATTATATATATCTTTATTTCAATAATACAAACTGAGTCTTATAACAAGTTAATCTTGTTATACAAGGAGACATGCCATTTTTCGATTTTAAAAACTTTCAGAACATAGAAGGACCTTAGTTCTGGCTTCATAAGATACTCTTATCTAATAGGCAGGTAACAACCGCAACACACAACGTCACTGTCAGGGTGTGTCGTGTCATCGTTAGTCGGGAATCGTATACTGATTGACATACACAAGTGTCAATAACACTCCATTACAATGACTATGTATTTATAAATAAAAGTATTTTTAATAGTTGTATAGACTTTTTTAAACCTCAACTGCCCGTCACCCTAGCCTATTGACATATGCGGTGAACTGAAGACAGCTAGGTACCGTAACGGCACTAGTCACACAGGCAAGCCAGAGGTGACCGCTCATGATCTTGCAGGAGTCGGCCGGGACCGGGATCGAACCGGCCACGTCTGACTTGCTAGTTAGGCACTTTACCTCTGAGCTACCGCGTCCGGTAATTGTTTACACTGAAATAATATAAAACATAATCAAATATAAAGTGGTGTTTTAAAAATTAAACTTTGTTTTTTTAACCTAAAACTTAAAAGTAAACGGAAAATTCAAATATGTTCTATATCTATTGATACTTGCTACAAATAATTCCGAACGTTTCTTGGCACAAAGCAAACACAAATGTCTTAAAGTACTGCTCCACAATAAACCGTCAACCGTCTCTGATTATTGTTAAAAGTATATTCTGATTATAGTAGCAATTAATTAAGATTAAAAACAACTTCGCAGCTATTAATGCAGATTAATCAATTAACTGGATCACGTAGGGTTGCCATCTTATGAATTTTTATTTGTTTTACACAGTGAATTATTGTATTTGTAAATTAAGTTGCATTTTTAAAATAAAGCCATTTAGTATCAATACCTATTAGATGTATAGCTTAGAAACGATCACTTTTGTGTACAGTACTGAGTGCACCACACTGTTATCACTTTGATTTTAGATTTGAGGCTTTTGAGGATAAACGTTTTTCAGCACTGATTAGCCCTACAGCCCTAGTTAGTATAAGGTTTACGAATAATTTCTATGTTCTACAAACAATTTAAAGCTTGTTGTATAAATTATGTATTTTATGAATTTTAAGGGTGTAATTAGCACTGATACTATTGTTTTTGGACTATTGTATTAAAGGTAATTCCAATCTGATACTGATGATACAAAGTTCTTCGTTAGAAGGTTATTGTGAATTACCTTTTGCATGCCCCGCATATTCACGTATGTGCTTGAATTACCAGCATTAAAATAGAAAATGAACAAACCTTCAAAAATCCACTTTATTTTTCTTTGCTACCCCAAATGTACTGTATTTTTATTTTAAACCAAGATTTTTTAATTGTTTATAAATTAATTAGTGTCATGTGACTTTAAAACTAAGTTTAAAGAAAATAATCTCTCACTACCTCTAATCATTCTGAATAACTAATAATTTGCTACACCAGTGTAATGTGAACTTTAACCGTCTGTTTTAACCAGTGAACCAGTGAACCGTGTAGTTAAAAAAAAATACAGGAGAAATACGGAGAATGTGTCTAAACAATGGTTGTTTTTCTGAAAGTTGACATCGACGTCGAATCTTAACTTCAATAACCTACTTTTTCAATAATTCGACGGAGGTTGTGTGGTTTATAATTATATCTTACATTTCTTCCGTATTTTTTTCTGATTGATAGTTGGTAATAAAATAAGAATACGCTTAAGGTGTAACCAATTTCAAAATAAACTATTAACTTAAGTTAGTAATATCTTCATAAAACAATTTGTTAAATTTAATATTTATTTATTCTTCTAAAGGGTAATCAGTATATCTTCTGAGGTCAGTAATGAGGTGAAAACTATTAAAGATAGTTAATTTAATAGTTTGTGGTAGCTAAAGAAATTAGTATTTCCTATTATAATTATGAAAGTTTAAGATACTTCCTCGTGGGAATGACAAACATTTTTTTCGCACATTGCTCCTACTAGAGAATGTAATTTACCACAGAATATGACAGTTGAAGATGTCTATAATAGTAGTGTACAGTTTGTTAAGTTTTAGAAAAATATTCTTATAATTTCTGTCTTCTAATTCAAGGATCCCAGTAAAAAAACCGTTCGCTTATAATTAATGAGTAAGAAATGCAATTATTTCTTTATGTTATAACTACTTTATTATTCATATACATTTGCAAAGGTCAGACCAGAGTACCATATTCTGGAGAATGGTCTTGGGTGTCAGAGTATCTACTATGAGTATTTTTAAATTAAAAAGAATTTTAATCTTTTTACAGAACAATACTAACTTATTTCCTATATTACATTCCGTTGTTTCTCACCAGTGCAGATTTCGAAAATGGATACAACCACAATAACGTGTTGTTGAAATTAAAAGTATGCTGGCTATAAAGTCTGACTAACTTTACGTTAACCCTGTCAACTCCTTGCTCCTTCGGTAAATAGTTTATTGAAAACTGATGCCCCCAGATGAGTTTGGATTCCCAATAATGTCTGAAGTCATTGGTGGAGCTCACATCTTTTTCGATCATCCAGTTCCGACCGAGATGAGTAATATAGTAGGAAGGGCCGTTACCCAAAAAAACTGAAACTTTAACCTTTACCCAGGGAATAGATGGACCAGAGTGAATAATAAAAGTCTCATTATGTTGGAGTTCGCTCATACGTAGAGCCCATGGTTTTCTCTTCCTTTTTTTAGCATGACTTCTGTCTTGACCTTTATTTTTTATTCCTGCAGATTCCTTCTGTTGGGCATTTGTAAGGACAACACAGTAATGTATGTGGTTTTTGGTACATGTAGAGTACTTATCAAAGTTTGGTGAATTAAACATTACAACTTTGTTGGCACCAATAGTTAAAACGAATGTCAATAAGGAAAATAAATAGTACATTTGTTATTGGAAGAAATTCAAGTTGAAAACGCAGCCTTTAATGTATAATGAAAATCTAAATTCTTCATTGGTAATCACAGTTTCGTAAAATAGATTGTAACAAAGACAGCTGTTTTTATTTTTTATTTTCAAGATTATTGTTCTTTATATAATCTATAATCACATTTTTCATACATAAATTTATATATGTATTTATTTATTTATTGTTATATGTTAGTTAAAAAGCTTGGGATTAAAACATAATGAAGGGTCAAACAAAATATATATAACGACGTACAGGAAAATAAAGTATAACGTTATTGTATGGATCGTTAAACGATAGGAACTTCCAGTTTATATAATAAGTCATTTCGGACAGTTTCCTTGGATTCTGAGCAGGATCATGTAATGCTTTAACGAGAAAGAACTAGACACTAAGTAATTACCCTTCGCGTTTAACGATGCGATCCATCATTATGTATTTAGAGGACGCTTTGTGGATTACGTGAGTTTAATCTGAGTTTATGTTAAGTTACTTTGCTAAACTTATGCTTCTCTATTTACCTATTTTTTCTAATATTCTTACATTATAAAGCTGACTTCTGCAACATTCATTTTTATATTTAATCTTCTGTTACAATAGTCATGATGATATCTAATGATAAGTGTGCTGAGATACATAGAGTTTTAAAAGGTGTATTAGTTTTATAACTTTTTTATATTTTTGCCTGTCAGTTATTGTTTGATTTTAATCTGTATATTATTTAAACTATTTGATCTTATTACTATGTATCTGATTCCATTAATTTACAATGTTTTGTTTGTTTGAAAGTTCATGAAATTATTTCACTGCAAAAGGTCTGTAACTTAATACTAACTTACAGTTAATTGAAGTTTGACTGACATCGTGATAACTTATTTTTTTAAATATTATACTTTAATATTTTATCATAATTTGTTAATTATACCTTGCTTTTTGACAATGGCGTCATTATAAGTTTACTGCATGGTCTTGACAAGCTACAAGCTCTGTACCACACGACAATAAAGCGTATTCCACTCTACTCCATGTATACGCTCCATTCCACTCTTACCTGTATAAATCAAGTAAATTTTAAATTGTAACGTGCTTGAAATGGTTATTGAATCAGTATATTATAAATAATCATAGCTAACACGATTTAGCCATAGAGCTTTATTAAAGTAATAGTTTAATTTTTAGGTCTTAATGTTTTACAATTTTACTGTGATAATCTTAGACTAGACTGACCATTAAACTATAGTTATATAATTTAGCACATTTTTAACATTTACAATTAAATTTTAATTTCAAATTTTGCCTTAATCGCTGAAAGGTTTGGCTACCCTATGAATTAAACCCTTCAATATTGCATAGAAACTAACTTCCACATAATCACTAAATAAGCTATTGATGCAACTAAGGGGAATATGAATGAATTATAAGTATATAATGAGTAATATGCCTTTTGTAGCCTTTCTAGTGACGCGACTTATTCTTTTGCCAGGATCATTAATTTTTAGCCCACTGGCTAAGGATGCTGGTTCCAGTTACAAACCTTTACAAAATGTTTGTTTTGCTCGGGATTGATCTGGAGGACCTCAGATTATAAGGCGATCACTCTAACCATTACGCTACCCAGCCAACCCGATGTCAACACGTATCCCACCCTTTGAAGCGCTCTGATCAGCTGCAGGAAATGAGGGCAGAATGCTGTATTGTGTTCTTTGTGTCTCCAGAACATGACAGGAATCTATTCAAATGCTTGGTAAAATCGATTTACACTTTATTTCCTGTTGTTTATTGAACTCTGTAAGTATTATATTTGATATATTTGTTATAGCTTACATAATCGTGACTAGTACAAATACCCCCGTTACAGCAAACCTGCATACTCAGTGAATTTCCAATGAATATATAATATAACACATTAAAACACTTAACAGGATTCATAAGAAATATATTCACAAACAAGCGATATTTTAAATATTAATTGTTCTCCATAAAAATAACATTGGAGATGATGATGCAGGTTTGCTGCAACAAGGAACACAAAATAACGGGTTTTTATGTAAATATCAATAGAACTTATCTTGGTAAAGTCACATACCAAGTTTCATCAATATACATTCATAAATAAGCGATATATAACATTTTTTTTATTTTCCATAAGAATAACATGGGGACCAAGTACCTAGGTTTGCTGCTACGGGAACCATAGGCGAAACATTGTTTTTTTTGTAAACAACAATAAACCACAACCAGATGAAGCCATATACCAAATTTTATCATTTTATGTTCATAAATAAGCGAGATATACAATTTTTATTTTTCCCCATAAGAATAACATTAGACAACGTCCTGTGTTTAGCACTTTCAATGTCTCAGTAACCAGTTGACTTAGAGCAATGATCAAAATAAAATCATTGAATTGTTTGTTTTTTATGCTGAATTCAATGGTAAAATTTTAAATTTGATTTCAATAAAATTATACGTGGAAACCCCAAAAACACATTTTTGGGTACAAAACCCCCAAAAACTCCCTTTCGGATGGTGCGATTCCTCTGATTCTTGATCTCCTTCAAATAAATGGTACGTAAACATTTTTTCAAAATTTCATTAAGATCGGACCTTTTTTACGAGAGTTATCATGCTTACGGACTCACACACACACCCACATATATACATAAATATATATAACAAACATTATATATTACATATATATATTACATATATATAATTATGTATACATATATACAAATTTGAACAAATGGTGTTTTCGGCATCTGGGGACCTCAAAATTAAAAGTTATCATGGTCTCGGTCTTAAGTCTTACCATGAGACCTACGGTAATAGCTTCTTCCCTATAGGGGAAATTCGCTAAAAGGACCATATCTTCCGAAGAGCGCACTATTCAATTTCTTGTTTGATACTGCAACAAAAAGCATCTAAGAACACAATATTATCCTAGCATACATTTAGAATCTTATACATACTATTAAAACAGTTGTTTGGGCTATTATACTAAGCGTTCTTCCACTTGTTCTATAACGACTCTGAAGTAGCTTTCATACTTGTTTTACCCAAAACAACTTTGTTACCAATTAGTTTGGTAACAAAGCTTTTAAACAACTTATATAAATAGCGCCTACTCTACACCTCATATGTTTGAGAAATGTTTTGAGGAATCGTTCTAACTTTTACTATTTAGGTAAAATATAATAAGTTATCAATATGGTAATAATTTATTTTACCTTGAAAAATATAAAATTACCATATTGATAACTTATTATATTTTACCAAAACAGTAAAAGTTAGAATGATTTTGTTTGTTCTATTACTCAAACATATGAGGTGTAGAGTAGGCGATGTTTATATAAGTTAAGCACGTACAAAAGTGTAACTCAGTTTGACTTTAGATTGTTGTTGGGGACCTGGGGATATAGACAACCGATGTTGTAGCATTCCCAATAGATGCTCGACATCGCCGTAACTTACTTATATCGTATAACTTGTATCTTGTAAAGTTTGACATCTTTAATATTATATTGTCTTGGGGTTTCTGTTGATTTGTGTTGTACCTTATAACTGAGCCGTGACAAAGTTCTGCCGTATGAGCGTCACGTCTCATTTAGTATAATGTTGTTTTGTTTAGTCGGGTTGGCACCACAGTAAGTATCATACTCTTGACGATTTTATGGCGACAGTCATTTTGGAATGCCGAGTGTGAGCCTCAACGCTCAGTTAAATAGTTCGGTCGTCCACGCTGAACTCATAAGAGCCGTGTAGTTCAAAGGAGGATAATCGCCATCACTGTAATTGTTGTTGTATAACTGTGTTTTGTTGTAGAAGTATGATTTATTTCACAATGATGAGAACCAAGTGAGCCTTGCTTGTCAAATGGGCCCCCGGAGCGGAAGGAGAGAGTTGGGGAGAAGTGCTACAACGGGGACGTCTGCCTAGGACTGCGTCCAGCTTCTGACTCAACACTCTCAGTCGTCGACGTGCCAGCCACAAGATAGACCCACCCAGAACCTCCATCCGGAAGTCCTTGTTTATCTTTTGTTTGTTTCAAGAAAATGTATCATTGTTATTTAGTTTTAGAAGATTCAATATTTATTCATACAAAAAGGGACCCGGCAATTTCAACTACTAATCCATAGTTTGTGTCATTGATATTTATTAATCGATTCAATAAAAGGAATGCACAATATCATGGTCAAGTAAAAATGTATAATCATGTTTTTTTATATTTTTAAGCACAGGGTAAACTAAGCTGAACATAACCCATTTAAACTTACATTTTAAAATTGTTCTTTATACAATGGTTCTTAATATTTTGTTGAATTTAATATAAAATTGAACCAGACGAAATATCTTCGTCAATATCTTCAGTATCTACAGTCAATGCTTTTACTAATTTTGATTCAAAATAAATGTCTATCATGTAGGACTAGTATGAGTTTTTTTACCTTTTACTGTTGACAAACGTATTTTATTACATCCTGGATAGTTAACGATTAAAATAAAACTATACTTTTCTTGTAAATATAAAGGTTTAAAGAAGTTACCACCAAACAAGTTGAAAGCATAAAGTAATATAAGGAATAAATGCATTTAAACATTTAAAACACGTTTTTTCGAAAGATCAATTAACGTATTACAACTGTATTTAATAAAATTGTATAGCAATATTTACTTGGCTGTACTATACTGAGTCTGCATATACGTAAGTAAGGTAATTAAAGACAATCCACAACCTAAGCTGAGCATTAATTTGAAACATCTTCTTGAAATATTGTTTTACATTATAATTTAACAAACAACACAGATTTATAATTCATTATCTTAAAAATAATAATTCTGTGGAGGATGGTTTTAATTTATTAATTACATCTTTATATACATTTTTATGACTGACAGTTGTTGAATGCTGCTTTCATTCAAATTCTTTTACTACAAGTGCTTTTCTCCATTTTCTAAAGGACTGGCCTTTAATGCACAATACAATACAAAACACACACACACACACACTTATCAGAGGTAAGCTAGAGGCTACAAATGTAATAAAATCGGGCATTGATACACGGCTCCAGCTATTGGCAGTAAACGTAAGGCTTTGTATCAGTTTCAAGTGTTTCCTTCTCTATTGGAGATTTCATTTTATGATTTCGAATGCTGCGTTACTCTGCTTTGGGTTTATAAAATATATTATGGCCATTAGTTTTTATTTTGTTTAATTTATCTTGCAACTAGGTTTGCCGTACAATTGACTAATATGCAGACTATAACTATGGTGAAACCATAAATAAATAGAACACACTGGTATTGATATTTAATCAATTTTATAATCTTAAAAAGTTTATAGTTCTAATTATTAAGTTTATTTGTTTGACTGACGTCCTGAAAAAAAAACATATTCATAAAACTACAAAGTTCTTATATTGCCTCTATATTTTTATAAACTAAAAACTTACATATAAAACATAAAACGGCAAATCAGTAAAACTAAATCCTCATTCATTTAACTCTTTCTTTGTCATCAAAATCAGTTCTTTTTTATCGCACTTACTTGTAGGGGGACTCTTTGGATAGGTACTCCTTTTTACCGAAGAGCATGAATATTTAATTTTATACCTATACAAATAAAGTACTATAGTCTGGCATGTCGATCAACCAGTGCATATGATTGAGTAGTTTAAGCCAGCCTTAACAAAGTCACCTACGAAAAAATAACAGTGTTACGCTGCATTGTGTATCCTGACAGAGTGTTCGTCAGTTGTAATTTTGCCCGTAGACTGGACAACATCTCTGATAACGTTCCCACAGTCATCTAAACGTCAGGAGGCTATATTTCAGAACTCATTTACCAAAATAAGTGTTAATAAAAACTCCAATGAAAAACATATCGTTTGTGATAGTACTTTCAGGATGTTATATAATTTATGAAAATATCTTCAATTTATTATATGAACATGACCTTTGGTTCAAGAACTACTGGCCCAAATAACCGAGTATTATTAAAATTTGTTTGATCGTATCAAACAAATACAACTGTTTGTATTAGTGGTGCTTTATCTGAGTACCTTTGCTGTAGCAAGCTTCTGTTTACAGAGTTTCATAGTCACAAACGCGCTCGGTTAATCCATTACTGTCCAACGGTCATATTGGCTGAACATACGATACCTTCGCAGTTTGAACTGTGGTTTGAAATTTAAATGTAGCCAATTCCTTTAAAACAATACTTTTTACGTTTATTAAATATATCGATTTATGTTAATAATTATTGTTTTATGTTTAAATAGTGTTTAAAATTGTGATAAATGGGGACGTTTTTTATAGCTAAAGTCAATAAATAATACAAGTAAATGTTTAAGGGTTATATGGTTGTAGTGTTGTTTTAGATGTTATAGCACATGTGTTTCAAGTTTTAATATAGTAGCTGGATCCCAAAACCCCACCTTTGGACCTGATTTAAGTTTGATGTGTTAAAACTTAATACGTTACTAAACGAATTTGTCCATTTGAGAAATATTTATAAAAAATAATACTTTACCAAGAGTTTTTCACCAAGATGTTCCTTTCACGGTGGTTGACGGGTGTCAAACTTATGAATGTCTCCAGGGCTCCAGCTACATTTTACGTTATATATAAATATTACCAGACTAATGTTTGAGTCAAAAAGGCAAGTCTGAAGTTATGAATCGTTGAACCCAGAAACCGTATGCGAGTTTTTGTCAGTTACAGTGATAAGACTAGGCGATGTTCAAATCAAGAAACCGAAAAGCGGCAATGTCACGCTCTAAATACTACGTCTACCAGTCTCACGTTGGCGTAACTGCAGGCTGTCAGTGTCACGCTGTCACAGTGAATACGGCATCATGCCAAGCCTTTGGAAAACCTGACGTTAACAACATTTGCGAAATTCATTTTCCTCCTTATTGCACTGTTATCCTCTGATCATCAGTCTTATTTTAACTAAGTTACTCTCTATTCAAACAAACCAATTTTTGTCATAGCAAACTCTTTTAAAGGAAGAAAGTGATTTCCTACTGGACAACTTTAAAATTTGTACAACATTTTAAATATGACGTTAAAGAATAAAATAAATAATTATATTTTATTACTTATTGAATTACATTAGATTTGATTTGCTAGAATCTATAGTTTAACAGTTCAAGGTATAAACATTGTATGGTACAAATCAAAATCGGGCGATTAAAACATTATGTTTAGTAACTAATATATTTGTTAATTTTATTTAGTATTTTTAAATTTCCCTAAATATCTAAAAATATGCTGGTCTTGGACTCTATCCTCTCCCACTCATATCTAAAACCCCACATTTTCTTTTTCTCTTTTTTCAAGCGGTTTAAGTATTACATACTCATTCTCAATTTGTAAATAAAGTTATTAATTATTACTCCAGTGAATTGCAATATTTATTTATAGGAGAAAAGTATTAGATTGCATGATAAAAGGTAAACCACATGACTTGAAATATACGAACTTGGGTATGGTAAGTCAAGACTTTCTCCCACTCAATTAAAATACAAGTTATTACGTGTAAATAATCACGAGTTAAAATCCCTCAATTTATATAACTGCCTTCTAATCTATGTATAATATTTTCTGCCTAACTTCTTAAAAAAAAGCCAGAGGTCCAATAGGCTCCAGGAAAAATCCTTTGATATTTAATACTTTCTCAAAAACTATTACGTTCTAAATATTTCAACATATCATGGTCCCGGGCTTAGTTTGATCGTGCCAGAATAATATTAGTTTTTTCTCTCTATGACAACTTGTTAAGTGAATATTTTAAACTTTAGTTGATACTACTCAAATAAATTAAATTTCATCCACGCAACTAATGTGATTATAGTGCAATGTAAATACCGTGAGTAGTTGGTTAAAATGTGTTTCTTAAAAACAAAATATATTAATTTTACTTCGTAATGTATTGTAACATGGTCTAAAAATATATTATTTTAACAACTTGGAACTAAAGCAAAAGTATCCAGACAGCTCACATTTTAGAAAGATTAATTAGCTTATTGAAACACTAGAAACATCTTTAAAGCTTTAATTCACGTCTGAAAGACTTATAATGTGTAAATCAGTTGCTCTACAGATTCGACGCTTTCTGCAGGGCAAGATATAATTTAATTCTCTTTACCTAAACCCGAACTTAAAACATTCTATCATTATATATTTGATTTAAATAGCTATAGCTATTTTTTATTATATTGGCCTACTTTTAAATTAATTGTGCTAATATAGTGTGAATCATACATTTATCAATTCTGTTAAAAATGCCTTGGAAGTATACTTATAATCGTTAACATTTTCAGATCGTTAAATGCATTAGATTTTACGGATAATAATAATGATTGCATTAGATAAGTGTTATGTACCTTAAAATATCGTTGAACTTCAAGTGCACCTCAATGCATATACAAATGTTTGTAAGGGAACATTAAATTCACGGTTAACTCTAGAGATCTTGTTTGCTATTACATACGATGGGGTGCGTATGTTTGGGAGTATTGCATCATTATAAGGTAATTATGTAAAAAGGAAATGTTTTTGAAAACCTATAGTCTAATTTGTAGCATTACTATATGTACACTGAAAAACTGTACATTACTGTGTACACTGTACACTGAAAAACTAACAGGGGTCATTCTTCAACCTAGATATTTAATGTATAGTCATTGTTATTTATTCATTGTTCTTGCCATTGCAACTATTTATACCTGAACCTAAATAAATATACGGGTTCTACCCATATAATTTGAAGGAAAAAAACGAAGCGTTATTCGTCTATGAGTTGGTATATGGTTTATACCAAGCAAGTAAATTTTGTAGAAGTATTTAAACGACCGAACAGAATTTACATGAAAATTATTTTTATAAGTACTAGGATATATATTATATAATGTTTGCACAAATATATATGAGCCGTTTTTTTATGAACGGCTTTAAGATGCAAGAGATATGTTTATTAATCGTTTGTGTGGTTATAAAAACATTATTATAAGTAATTTTAAACATCCACAAGAAGATTGTAAAATGTTGAAACACATTTTTAGAAGCAGTTATGTTTGAAAGTAAATTAAAGTTCGTTGCCTCTGTATGAGCATTCATCTTCCGACAAGTGTGTAATGAAATGTTCATAATAACTCGGAGTTTCCTGGAAATTTCTTGTTCGTATGACAAACTTTCCACCGGTTGAAGTATTTTAAGCATTCTCCTTAAATGTTGATGAAGTTTTCTAAGAGTTTTCAGTTAGAAAAAGGTGCTGGAAATTGTATACCTAGTATTATATAAATGGAAATAATTTTTTGAGGTAAATAATCTGTTATTATAACATTTAAGATTAGTTTAAGAATTGAAGAATTAGTTGAAGTTTAATTGAATGTGTGTGGGTTTACTTGTGGAGTTTGTGTATTCTATGTACAGAAACATGACGTTAAATAAGACCTCTAAATAAAAAAAACGACATGTCTTAAAATAGTCCCTAAAATAAATTGAAAGAATATTTATTAACAAATGGTTTTTATTATTAAGTTTATGAATACTATACCTATTCGTAGATTTGTTTTGTAATTCTATAATGTATTTAACTTAGATTGGTTGTATTTTTAAATAGTCGTAACTGCAAATTTTATTATACTTACCTTAATGTTATATGTCATAATGTTAATATAAATTGTCATTTTGTATGTTGTTTTATATTAAGACCAAATTCGTTAATACTTGCTGTTACCTGTAATATAAAAATTATGTTATGTGACTGGATGAATAAACAAATACAACAATTTAAAACGCAATTCCTTTTAACAGTTGTTACAATATTCGGTGTAGGTGTAACAATGTTGTTATTATCGAAATAGTAATTATGCACCTTTTAGCGAATTTCCCCTATAGGGAAGAAGCTATTACCGTAGGTCTCATGGTAAGACTTAAGCCCGAGACCATGATAACTTTTTGTTTTGAGGTCCCCAGATGCCAAAAACATTATTCGTTCAAATTTATATATATATATAAATATATATGTGTGTCCGTTACCGCGATAACTTGAGTAAAAAAAGTCCGATTTCGATGAAATTTGGCTCAAATGTGTAAAGTGATATTCATGACTTTAAGGTCGAAAACCAGAAATATCGGACCATGGGAAGGGGGGTTTATGGGGGTTTTAAATTTTCCAAAAATCTGTTTTTTGCATTTTTCACCCTAAAATAAAAAAAAAAAATAATTTTGGTTTTGACCATGTTATAGAGCTTAAAAAAACAAATAATATGGTATTTTGAATTATTAACCTAGGTTGGTTGCGGAAAAAATTCAAAAAAACCTGCTCATAAAATCTCCCATGTTAATCTTATGGGAAAAAGGTTTTTGGCTTTTCCTTGGTTCATTTCTATGTAAACATCACATTTGCTTTTACGAATCAGTTTAGCTCTACAAAACAATCATTTTGTTGTTTACATTGTGATTCTACGTCCAACCGTTGCCGTGATATTCAAAGTGCTAAACACAGTATGTTGTCCAATGTTATCCTTATGGAGAATATTTAAAATTTGATATCTCGATTATTTATGAACGTATATTGATGAAACTTGGTAGGTGGCTTCACCTAGTACTGGTATATTGATATTTCAACAAAAAATTGATTTTTTGTTGATTATCCTCTTAGTAGCAAACCTGCATTCTCATCTCTAATGTTATTCTTATGGAGAATACGGAAAGCTTTATATCCCCCTTAATTGTGAGCATAAATCATTAAAACTTGGTATATAGCTTCACCTGGTTGAGTTATATTGATAATTGGAAAAAAACCGCATTTTTATCTTCCTTGTTGCAGCAAACCTGCGTTCTCAGCCCTAATGTTATTCTTATAGAGAATAAATAAAATGCTATATATCACTTATTTATTTAAGTATTTTTATGAAACTTGGTAAGTGGCTTTATGTGGTAGTAAGAAACATATTCATTCATAGGAAATTCGCTGAGTACGCAGGTTTGCTGTGACGGGGGTATTTTCCTATTAGGATGGTTACCTAAAACCACAAAAATGTTCGTTATTACTCAAACTGTGATTTATTTGCTGTTACATAATTTGTTTATTTCCTAAAACCCTATGTAAATTTAAAAGAGGCTAAGAAATTGATGATATAACCCCTTCTATTAAATAGGAATTGGACATAGAACCGATTTATATCTACTGGAATGATATAACAATTTTTGACGTAATCGGAAAGATGAAAGGTAAATTATGTTTATATTAACTGTTTATTACTACAAAACATCTCATTTTGAAGTCATAAACATTTCATTTCAACAAATGAATGTTACTAGACAGCGATGCATGGTGTATGGGTGTGAAAGCAGAATGTAAAAGATCAAAGCAAGAGAGAGCTGTGTGTAAGTGGAAAAGCTGCGTTGGAAAGGGAGGCATTAGTGTAGTGTTCTAAAGGGTGAAAACAAGGTTTAATCCGGATTTGACTGATCCAGTGTTTTTGTTGTCAAGGTACGTTGAACTTGTATCCCAGCTATTATGCCATTCCTGTAGAAAAACATGTTAAACATATTGTTACTTATACTAGGAGTGGGTGATGTATTTTACGTTATATAAACTATATTTCAACATTAAACTCTTGAGCCAATTTGTTTGTTAAATAATGCATTTTCTATCAATGTTTAAACCAAACCTGTAAACGGACAGTATATAATGATTTTGTTCACAAATGTATTACTGGGTTTTACCACTACTGAATGAATTACAAAGTAAACATACTGTGTGTAATAGATTAATCATCGGTTTTTAATTTGTTTCTCCTCAATGGGGGACAAATATAATTATACAAAAATACTAATTAAACTGTGTTTTAGGTCAGTTAAAACATGTGGTTGATTATTTAAATTTGTTTTGGTATAATAGCTAGTGAAATAGAATATGAACCTACGTTTGCCTTGTTAAAGTTCGCAAGAATAAAGGACATATACGAAATAACACAAGTAAAGAACTGTTTGTACGTAGGTAAACATGTCATTTCATTTAGCATCCAGCTCACAACAATGAATAACTAAGTAATGAATAAAGTGGTTCTAAATCCACTATCTAGAACTAAATAACTAAATTATGGTGGTCGAGCTAAACCACATCGCATGATTACACAACCCTACCATAAAAGCCCCCTCCCAACTTGGCGTCAATATCGAATAGATCTGAGGTCACCAGATCGTGCGAAACTGAAAATGGTTGTAAAGGTTTGAAACCGGAACCAGCTCACATTGGTTCACATTTGGTCATTGTGCTATCAATGGTCCTGGTCAATCGTTCAGCCAGTCTTAACCGGTACTAAGGCTTCACATGTCACCTCACTCGTTCTACACTCACAATTGATTCGTAATTGCCGGCCTTACAATACGCGAGTCGGCATCTTAAGTAGTTACTGTATTAACAATGAAACTGATACGGGCGGTGACAAGCAAGACGGACGGGCGGGTTTAGACTTTGGATTGGTGATAACAAAATAAAGAAATAATATTCAAAATACGCAATACATAGGTATAGTTGGATTTATACTCCTGTAAGAGTAAAATTGGAAAATGTGATGTCCATTTGATTATATAAGGTAAGCAGGTTTTCTGTAGAGGTATTTTAAGTAGATATTTATAGTTCATAACCAGATAAAGCCATATTCGAGAAATATCAATTTATTATCACTATCAAGTGAGACATTCACTCCGCTTATCCTCCGTAAGAATAAAATTGGAAAATGTGATGTCCAATTGATTATATAAGGTAAGCAGGTTTTCTGCAGAGGTATTTTAAGTAGATATTTATAGTTCATAACCAGATAAAGCCATATTCTAGATATATCTATTTACTATCACTATCAAGTGAGACATAAACTTCGCTTATTCTCCGTAAGAATAACATTGGATAGCGTACTGTGGAAGCAATTTAACCATGTCAGCAAACAATTAACTAAGAGCTATGATAGTTCAAATATTTTCCAAGCTGAATCCAATAGTGCAAAAGCAAAACTTTACTTTTGAGATCGGTACCGCTCTTTCGTTTAATTTGATCGGCCCATGCGAACTTCAAAAACGTGTCAATACAATTATATTTTATATCATATATACTATATTTATACCTGTCATTTTACTTGACGAATTTGTTTATTATAGGTTCGTAGCCCATAATTCATTGATTTCTAGGGTAACTATCTTGTGACTCGGAAACCTTTTTATAACATACCTATGAAGTTATATAGCTTCAAGAAGAGTTCTCTTATCTATATAAAAGTTCTCAGTGCTTGTGGGGTTGCTAAAATGAATTGCCAGATAATGTCAGATAGAAGTGTTTTTTATTTGAACTCCGGTTGAATGTAAATATAAACAAAAGAATAATAATAAATTGACAGCTGATCTTACAATAAATTAAAATGTGCAGATGGGTCGCCACACAAGTCCCCTACGGAGAAACGGAGTTGCTCCTCGAGATTCGGAACTTGACGTGTCGTCCGTAGCGTGTAAGGTAACGAGGTTCCAAAGAAGCAGAAGGCGGCGAGGCGTCAGCCTCCGATGGTATGTCAGTTGCAGGAGTTAGCATCGGAGTGGTGTGACCGTGTTCAGGTTTGTCACACAAGAGGAAGGCGGGCTTTACTCTGTCCAAAGTGACTCGAACATCAACGCCATTTTGCCTGATGGTAATAGTTTTCGTATCACGGCGGATGGCACGATATGGCCCAGTGTAAGGCGGCTGTTGTGATCGTCTCACGGCGTCGTCACGCAGAAAAACATGAGTGCATTTCTCAAGGTCCTGGAAAACGAAGGTCTTTGGTTTATCGTGACGAGATGCTAGAACTGGTCTGATGGATGACATATGATGGCGAAGGCGGACAACATAATCAGCTGGGTCCTCTTGTCGTGGTCTATCTCTAGGTATGTCTAGAAGTTCTAAAGGGAGGCGCAGCTGCTGTCCAAAAACTAATTCAGCTGTAGATGCCCGAAGATCCTCGCTATAAGCGCTACAGATGCCGAGAATAACAATAGGGAGGGCCTCGAGCCAAGTCGAATCACGATGACACATAAGGGATGCTTTTAACTGGCGATGGATCCTCTCAATTAAACCGTTAGCACAAGGGTGGTAACTGCAGGTCCTGATTCGTTCCGTTCCAAAAGTTTTTCAGAGGGAACGAAAAAGAGCTGATTCGAATTGGCGTCCTTGATCCGTAGTGATGCGCAGGGGTGAGCCGTAACGGGAAAACCAGCACGTTACAAGATCTTCAGCGACTTCATCTGCAGTGATTGTTTTGAGGGGTTGTACTTCCGGCCACCTGGTATAACGGTCAATGGCCGTGAGACAATATCTGTAAGTTCCGGCCAGCGGAAGGGGTCATATGATGTCAATGTAAACGTGGTCAAAACGTGATGATGGAAGTGAGAAATTCCCAAGAGGTGTGTGTACATGACGAGTTAGTTACCTTGGCACGTTTGCAATGTTCGCAGGCGCGGGCCCAGTTTCGAAAGTCTTGTTGAATTCGGGGCCACACAAAACGTTCTGAGACAAGTTTTGCTGAAGCTTTGAGGCGAGGATGACTAAGATTATGTAATGAATCAAAAATTGATCGTCAGAGAGTTTCAGGAAAAAAGGGTCGTTGTGTACATTATGGCTGTACAAAAGGCAGTACATTATGACAAACTTCCCTTTCACCTTTGGTCGCTCCACCTGCAGCGGCTGTGGTCGGAAACTCAGCGTTTGGTCCCCAACCTGAGAATGTACAGTTCCTGGCTGTTGTACATGGATGCCCCATCCGTTAAGTTGGCCAGTTGGAGGGCATAGCGGGTCCACCTGTTTGAGCACAGCTGTCACAGGATCACGGGAGTTGGTACTCTGAAAGGCCAATTTGGCTGCCTGTCCCGTCCCACCCTTTCCTTTTCTACTTTATCCTAACCTTCCGGCAACCTGCGCAAAATTCCCGCTTGTGGAGGACGTGCCTACATAAGCTATGCTGGGGTTTCCTAATCCAGCAACAATGAATAGAGAATATTCGGAATACGTTTCCATCTAACCCTAGAGGGGGAGTTGGAGAAATTAACCTCATAAAACCACTGTGTGTACCTAGCAAATTAGATTAAAGTGATTGCGTTTATTTGGTCACATGTCATAGTTATTGCCATTAGGCCCGTTCACGCTTTTTTATGACTCGACCAATAACTTTAATATATTTTTGGTACCGGATGGTTTTTGACGAGTTTTAAATATATCACCTGAGGGAAACGTTGCCAGTTATTATTATTATTAGACCTATTAATTTCCAGCTCCAAAATAAGGGGGTTAAACATACAGAAATATAGTTGTTTTAAACCCATTGAATGAAAAAAAGGTATTCAATGATTTATTTATACAACAGTATCTTATAAACTTCATGCCTTAAATTTAAAAATGTTAACATGATAAATATATGTTAGTTTTAATTTAAATACACAAGCTACAAGATTGATAAAAATTTTTCAGGAGGGCAATATGTCTATAACGTAATTAGTTGAAAATGTAATTAGTTGGGGTAACGGATTTTTGGACATCTTGGTTGTTAATGAAAATCAATATTAACCACAGAAAAAAAAATATAAACTGTAAACAGACTATTTTACTGACCGGTAGATTACAAAACTTTAATCCCATGTCATTAGGTGACAGTGGGGCTTATTAGGCACATTACATGTAATAAATATAGTTTGCACGTATAATCGTTTAGTCAGTCTGCAATCGAGCAATTTGTTCATAATGAAATAAACTACTCTAGGTATACAACACTCTTGACTATCAACCACAGTCAGCCATGATACGGAGTTATACTGTCCCAGTAATTCAAAAATTTCAAAACTTATTGTATTCATTTATCATCACTAGTCCAAACATTTAGCTTTCACCCCGAAGTTTTCCAGTGAAAAATAAACTTATAATAAATCTAAATATATATAAGTATTGTTTTAAACACGACAAAACACTATTAATTTACATAACGCTCACATTTTATACAGTTTAGAAATAAAAAATTGATGGAACAAAACATAACCTACTCAATAGTTGAAAAAAATTTTAACATTTGCTTGATCTATAAACAAAAATTCAGTGTTTCCACTCAGTGGTAAAACTATCCCACGTGCTAATACAAAAAATCCCAATTTATCCCACACTCTCCCTTATAATATCCCTCGTCATATCCCACACTTTTCCACTGATTTTTTAAGCAATGAAACACAATTAATGTTAAATATTATATGATCATTGAATTAGTATATTAGTACAATATGTATACCGTTAAATAGAGTTTATTTAGATGTAATAATTACCAATATGTATTTTAAATTTTAGTACCTCAAAGGATTTAGAGCAATGCGACAGGCTAAATGATACGTTGAACTAACTAAATTAAATAATTTATTCACGTGAGAGGTACTAATATTTTTAATGGTAGTACTAAAGAGTACGACATAGGTACTAAATAATGTCAAATATTTTATTTGTTAATCCCAACATGGCTCGGCCAGCAACATTGACGTGATTCAATGTTCGATCTGTGACATTTATAAAATCATAATATGTGCGGACAGCGAGGTTAACAAATGGGAAACCCTGCAACTGCCACTACGGCGAGAAAATCCACTAGAAGTGCTACTGCTAAGGTGCTCTCATCGTAAGTTGTAAGCAAACTAGCAGATGTAATACCAATTTACAAAAAATCCCACTTTATCCCACAATCCCATTTTATCCCAAAAGCAGTCAAAATATCCCATATATGGGATAAAAATCCCTCAAGTGAAACACAGATAAATCCCAGCTGACATTTTAAAGACAAACACAGTCAGTAGCTTACTACGAAAACCAATTCAACTACTGAACATCAAACATTAAAATTAGTTTTAATCATTAATAATAATCCAAAATAAAATACAAATGCTGTGTTAAGACATCCCTTAGGTATCAAAAATGTCTCCTTCAAAATGTCGTTAAGAAATGTTTTATAGTTATGTAGTATTTTGATAACATACCCACACACCCCCCCCCCCCACATACACACACGGCCACTAAAACTTATTCATCAATCCAGTGATTCACTTCGTTCATCAATTATTTAAAGCGTACAGTACGAAATAAATTATTACTTTATGTAGTGCTGACACCTACGCCGGTTTATTTGCACTGCTGAAAATTATAAATTAGAGACACACATGTAGTAATTAATTACTTTAGGTGTTAATAAGCTTGCAGGCGTGAGTTTCCAGTTTGTCTTGCATAATACGTATCATATACGTAGGTGAACTATTTTGTTTTACTGACGTTAATTAAAGTTACTCTCTCTCTCTTCTCTCTCTCTCTCTCTCTCTCTCTCTCTCTCTCTCTCTCTCTCTCTCTCTCTCTCTCTCTCTCTCTCTCTCCCTCGCTCTAGTGGTGCCTGTAAAGAGCCACACACGGTTAGTGTTTTTTGCAAGTGTTGCAAGTCTTGTTTTCACTACTAGCCGGGTTATATCATCTGGTAATGTATAGATGGTTCCCGTTCTTGTTATCTACTAAATTATTATATCTACCTGTAAGCAACCTGCTCTGTATTTGTACCAGTCATCTCTTCGTTTATTAGTTTAAAAAAAATGTTTCTACTTGCTTATATATATTGCAGTTGTTTATTATATTGTTTACCTAATGGTTTGATTGAAATTTGATAATGTACTCATGGCAATATTCATATGTTATACCTGCTGTGGAGTTTTTTTCATAGACATTTTTTAATGAAATTGATGAGTAAATTTATGGTTTTATTAAAAGAAAAAATTAATTTTATGCCATAAAATTTCTGAACCTGTATATGCGGATGAAACTTTCTATCTTAGAGTGATAGAAAATAGATACAGAAACATGAAAAATGCCGACAGCCATCTTTTCAAAATCGCTTTCTTTGGATTCAGGGAGCTCTAAAACAAATATTCCCTCAGATGGTTGAAATTTTAAAACCTTATACGAACAAAAAAACCACCTTTGTTGGAACATTTTTTGTTGTACTTGCAATGCAATGTATAGAGAAGAGAGAGAATGAGAGAGAAAACACAATTAGCTTGAAGGTACAAATTAACACATTTATAATGGAAACAATTTAAACCATTATAACCGTGGTTCACTCTGCTGTGAGCGTCATATTTCTAGGTGTTGAAAATGATGTCAACCTTACCTTCAATGGTCATAATGAAAGGTCGTAAAGTCTATATGTTTTGGGACATTTATATTAAGACAGCTTTCACAGTTCACTGATTTAAATCTTTTTTAACTATGTATTTCAGTGTCATATATCCATATTTTCCGTATAGCGTTCGGTCTGGGGAGCTTAGTCAACTAGAACTAAGTGTATTTTCAGGTTACAAAAGCGTGCCCTCAGGATAATCTTTAAGCTTGGAAAAACCGAAACATGCAAACACACTTTAAAAAATATATAATTTTAACCTTTCCCTCTACCTTCATTTTGGAAACGTTTTTGTTTGTAAGAAAAACTATTTTTATCGTAGTTCCACACCCAAATAACCACCATCTCCGAACACATTGTTAACTTAAATCCATTTCTAAACATAGAACCTCATATTATGAACACCACTTTTTTATAACGGAATCCAACTTTATAATCAATTACCAGACAGCCTAAAACAGGAACTAGACCTTCACAAAATTAAATGTAAACTGAATGCTCTTCTTATAGAATTGGTGCCATATAAGGTTGATAATTTAAAATGTAATTTATTTATGTCCAATTTAGTTCAAATTCGTTGGAGACGTTTCTTTCTATAATCAGTTAGACAAGGTCTTAGGAAAAAAACAATAGGATAACCCCGTTTCGGGATTTTTTTGGCCAAAAAACTCCGATTTGAAATTAAACGATAGAAGGTAAAAAGCTAAACTTATAAGCCATCCCTAATAAGTATAGCACTGATATTTGCCAAGTTATTAAAGATAATATAAATGGACTAAACACAGTACGTTGGCTCATGGGGATTATAAATTGAAAAAGGCGGTTTTTCATATCTTTATTTGGTTTTATCTTTCCCAATACCCCAATACCAACTATCGTTCCTGAAGGGACGATAATGTGGTCCTAACCTCATAATTCAGAACTTTGCTATTATAATGTTGCATTTAAATAGAACCAGAAGCATCAGAGCAGCAACTAAATCTAATGTTTTTCCAACTTTCATAAAAATAGCATTTATTTAATTTTGGTTGTTTTATAGCGAAAACACGCTCCTCTTATGTCAGAGTGCCTATATTTAAAATAACTGATGGTATGAACGAAGTGAGCCCATGTACTAAGCAAAATTCATTCAACTTTTTTGTGTGTTGGTCGAATAACTTAAGAAAGATTTTGTCAATTTCAGTCAAGGATTCATTTCCTTGATTTTTAGGTCAAATTTGATGGCCAATCCACTTACATCCTTTCCGTTTGGTGGCCCTTTTAAGTCGGTTAAACAATATAATTCCATTACCGTAGATATGATTGTAAGTCTGATTAAACCAATTGATAAGTTGAGTTAATCGTTAAGTTTTACTTGAGACAAGATTTTAAACCATCTTTGCGAGACTCTGCGTTGCATCACATATCATAATATAGTACCTCATACATCGTTTTTATTTTGTAGTTTCTCTTAAGTACCAGAAGAGCGTCGAGTATTAGAAAGTCATTATTGGATGAACAAAGTAAGTTCTTATTATTGAGAACAATTTATTCTAGTTTTGATGTGTCTAGGTCTATCAATATCTGGTGTATCACAAAATGTTATGTTAGAATATATTTTCAACCACTTTCATATCACTTCCTGTTATCGCACAAATGCAAAACGTTTAATACTGCACTTCATGTATTTTGGTAGTTTTGAAAGTATTAGAAGAGAATAGAATTATTGGCTCTTTCTTACGTATCAATGTAATGTCTTGTCTATGCCTACCTTTTGGCCCAGAGTAAGTATTTAAAACAATTATATTTACTTCGGGTTTACAACCGTTACAAATAAAGTTAAGATATTGTAGTATATAAATGACTTAAAAGCATGTGTTCTTAATGATAATCTGTGTCTTTTCGCAAATGCCGACCTCTCTTGCTATACCGCATCAGGCACGAACCGATTTGGAAATTGACTCTTATTTTAAATCAAAGTTAAGTAAGTTAAATCAAGTTTTAAGTGTTAAGTAAGTAATGTGCAATAGTTCCATGAACATATGTTGAGTGTCAATTCTGATAAGACCAAACTGCTTGATTTTTCCATTGGCCAGAGAGAAATATCTCTTCTAAAATTGTCAATAGGTAAAAGTTTCGCTACCGTGGAAGATGACTAACATTGTTGAGATTTCACCGAGACTCAAATTTGAAATTCTTTTCTCACATACAGTATGTCGCTAGCCATTTTTTCTCAGGAGTTTTTGTGTTGACGTCTATCTACATGCTCCAGTACTGAAGTTCTTCTGTCAGCATATTACGCCCTCATCAAGCCATTTCTTTCATATGCAGTTGTGATTTGGGTCTCCAAGAGCATATGAGCATATACAAAGATTATTTTCAGTCTTAAAATACCCCGTCACAGCAAACCTGCATACTCAGCGAATTTCCAATAAATATATAACATAACACATTAATCCACTTAACAGGATTCATAAGATATATGTTCAAAAACAAGTGATATTTAAAATATTAATTATTCTCCATAAGAATATCATTGAGGATGAGTACGCAGGTTTGCTGCAACAAGGAACACAAAATAATAGATTTTTATGCAAATATCAATAGAACTCATCTAAGTCAAGTCACATACCAAGTTTCATCCATATACATTTATAAATAAGCGATATATAACATTTTAATTATTTTCCATAAGAATAACATGGAGACTGAGTACCTAGGTTTGCTGCTACGGGAACCATAGGCGAATTTTTTGTGTGCAAACAACAATAAGCAACAACCAGATGAAGCCATATACCAAGTTTCATCAGTTTATGTTCATGAATAAGCGTGATATAACATTTTTCCTTTTCTCCTTAAGAATAACGTTAGACAGCGTACTGCGTTTAACTCGTTTAAAGAAATGGTACTTTACATATTTGTACCAAATGTTATTAAGATCGGGCTTTTCTTACGAGAGTTATCAAGCTTACGGACACACACACACACACACATATATATATATATATATATACATATATAACAATTTGAACGAATGATATTTTTGGCATCTGGGGACCTGAAAACGAAAAGTTATCTTGGTCTCGGGCTTAAGTCTTACCATGAGACCTTCGGTAATAGCTTCTTAAGTCTTCCCTATAGGGGAAATTCGCTAAAATTTGAACGAATGGTGTTTTTGACATCTGGGGACCTCAAAACAAAAAGTTATCATGGTCTCGGGCTTAAGTCTTACCATGAGACCTTCGGTAATAGCTTCTTCCCTATAGGGGAAATTCGCTAAAAAGAGCTGTGAGAATATTTGCAGGAATCGGCAAAACTGATTCATGTGGTCGCGACTTCAAGGAGCTGCTGTATTATTTTTATTTTTCAAATAATTCAACAGGTAAGGAAATTGTATTTTATTCCTTGGGCATACAGGCCTGATCAACCTGTATAGTATCTTATCAGCTGGATAAGGAAACAAAGCTGCAGCTCCAGCCGGCCCAGCAAAGAATTCAGCTCTTCATTCCTGTTGAACTACAACAATTGCCTGACAGGCTGTACCTTGCTCCGCCCTCCCCCCTCAGTTTCTGAAGTTTAATACTGGGAGTGTAAGTTTGGCATCTACAAGGACCACATGTTCTCCAGTTCCTGCTTGACATAAGCTCCCTCCTTGCTCATTTCTGGATTTTAGCTGAGGTGAGGTATTTAATTTTCTTTAGGAACAACTGTTTTTAATTTAATTCGATGAACATTTAAATTAAATACCTTTTAATTTTGAATTTTGAGAAATTAGTTTTGCCAGAGATTAATAAATTAATTTTGACCAACCAGAATAAAACTTCTAAAATGTGAAATGCACATGTGTACAGTAAAATAATGTTAACTTTAATATATTTATCCATAATTTGTAAAAAAAACATATTTGGTATTTGTGATTTATTTAAATAATTCTTATAATTTTGAAGTCAAGCATAATTTGGGGATGGAATTCTGTGTGAAATAATTTAACAGACAAACTTATTACTTTCATGTTCAAGCAAAGCTAAAACATGAGTCAGCTTCCTGAATGTTAATTCTGGTAATGTTTTAGCGAATTTCCCCTATAGGGAAGAAGCTATTACCGTAGGTCTCATGGTAAGACTTAAGCCCGAGACCATGATAACTTTTCATTTTGAGGTCCCCAGATGCCAAAAACACCATTCGTTTAAATTATTATATATGTATAAAAGCACCTCGTTCAAAAGCACCTCATGGCCTTAATCTTCGTTGATCATTCCTGCACCACATCATTTTCATATATGATATTTAATGAAAGCACAGATTTCTACAAGCATTCATCCAACATCTGTTCATCAAAAATCATGAAAGCTTTTTGCGAAAAATTTCAAGAATCATGTGTTATATTTAAATTTTTAGGTTACAGTATTATTATTTGTTTTTGTAATGTAGTTTCGTCTGAAGATGGCATAAGCCGAAATATTACGAATTTATAAGTAAGTTGGTCTTTTTATTTTAATATATATATATATATATATATATATATATATATATATTATATATATATATATATATATATATATATATATATAAAATTGTGTCCGTAAGCACGATAACTCTCGTAAAAAGGTCCGATCTTAATGAAATTTGGTACAAATGTGTAAAGCACCATTTATTTGAGCGAGTTCGAAAACCAGACGAATCGCACCATCCAAAGGGGGTTTTTGGGGGTTTTGTACCTCAAAAATGGGTTTTTTGGGGTTTCCACATGTAATTTATATTTAAATCAAATTTTAATTTTTACCATTTAATTTAACATAAAAAAACAAACAATTTTGTATTTTTATCATTGCTCTACGTCAATTGGTTCCTGAGATATTGAAAGTGCTAAACACAGTACGTTGTCTAATGTTATTCTTATGGGGAAAAAGAAAAATTGTATATCTCGCTTATTTATGAACATAAACTAACAAAATTTGGTATATGGCTTCATCTGGTTGGGGTTTGTCGTTGTTTGCACAAAATACAAAATTTTCACGTATGGTTCCCGTAGCAGCAAACCTAGGTAATCGGCCCCATGTTATTCTTAGGGAGAATAATTCAAATGTTATATATCGCTCACTTATAAATGTATATGAATGAAACTTGGTATGTGACTTTACTTAGATAAGTTCTAATGATATTTGCATAAAAACCCATTATTTTATGTTCCTTGTTTCAGCAAACCTGCATACTCATCCCCAATGTTATTCTTATGGAGAATAATTACTATTTTTAATATCGCTTTTTTGTGAATATATTTCTTATGAATCCTGTTAAGTGTTTATGTGTTATGTTATATATTTATTGGAAATTCGCTGAGTATGCAGGTTTGCTGCGACGGGGGTATTTATCTTATTTTATTTCAGGATATTGTTTTAATAGATAGGATGTAACAAATTAATGGAATATATTATTTCTCAAAATATTTGCACCAAGCAAATATGAACTTATTGACATGATTATTTGAAGTAGATATTTTTATGTAAATTAATATTAGGTGTTAAATATTAAAGATTTGTTAAACCAGACTAAATGTGTTACAGTAAATAATTATGTTGTTAGTGTTAAATGTTTTCAGTCAATCTACTTTCATTGTGCAGATGTACAAAATATTTTACTGGAGGTATTAAAAATATCATTCTTTATGAACTTAGCAGTTGAATTTGCCAGTAAATATATTTAATATGAGGCTTGAGCTGTACATAATTATTGTTTAATACTGCTCTTTTGTAATATTTCTTGTATGTTTTAAATTTGAATAATGAGCTTATTAAATTTTTTTATCAGAATTGCTCATGGTAAAAATTAATAAATCAATTATATGTGATTATAAAATTGATTATGTTCTCTTGTTAAAAAGTAACGGTTAATCTGAGAAGGACCAATTTTCTGGATTTATAAGTTAGCTTAGTTATGATTTATTAGGCTCAGATTTTATTGCCATAACGTGCTCAGGGATTCCTGTGGGAGCTGTCTCTGCCTACCTGTGCCTGTCTGTACGTGTCTGTTGTGCTGTTTGTACCTGCTGACTGTGCCGTGTACATGTGTATGCGTCTACCTGAGTGGACCTACGTCTCCCTGCCGGTGACTTGTCACTGCACCTAGAGTTGTCAGGAGGCTGCTGCCTTACCTCGCCTGGTGTCAACCGGAAGCAGCTACCCTGCCTTCTCGAGTGTCCACCGTCATTGGATGTGGTCCTACGTACCGATAGGTGGCAAATTAATTATTATTTGAATGGAACTTCACTTACCTCTAAATGGTAAATTTTAAATGGTACCAGTAATATTATAAATTCAATTGCACCCAAACCTGTCTGTGAAAGTTTTCTTTGACTTGACGACCATCGGAGTGCCCGATTATTTCTTCGCTTTCGATGAAAAACTTAAGTGCGAATAATACCTCCGACTCCATCAGGAATCAACACGCGAATTAAGGCTCTCGTAAAATATTTATTGGGTCAAACTAATTTAAATATGTGTAATATATTCTACAATTTATTTATTTATTTGTAGATTTGTGTATGTTAAGAGTGTATTATATGTAATCATTGCAGGCACTTAATGGCCGGCCAAGGTATTTGAATTGGGAAAATCATTTGTTTAGCATTAAGATATTTTGTTTTTGAATTTGGGTCATTGATAAAACCCATGGACATTTGAGAAGGCCTTATTATGTAATAGTGTTTTCTTTTAATTTCAAATCGACTAATATCTTGTTGGAGTTATTGATTTTTGTCTTATTATAATAAATCAGGCTCTGTAAAATTCAGTTGTCTTCATTTATCAGCCAGCTTAATCTTGAGAAACTTAGAATATAACAGACAGTTATCAAAAGACATACCAATTGAAATATTTTGAATTTTCAAAAATAATCTATAGGCTAAATTCTTGATTTGTAGATTTAATGTTTTATAGAACCAAGTTATCTATGAAAGTCAATGGTTTTAAATCTGGGTATACTGAACGTGTAATAATTTTCTGGTTATAATTTATAGTGTTATTTTGTTGTGATTGTTTGTTGACGCTTTTAATGTTGGTTGGTATTGATAAACTTACCTCAGCTAATTAAGAAATGGGTCTTTTCCTTGTTTTGACCCAGTGAACACAACTATGTCTGGAAACAATGTGGCGCCCTCTTTAAATATTTAAATATAACAAAAAACCTTAGTGATTTGGACTATTTTGCAAGAACCTTTTATCCCACCCCCTAGGCTGAGCAAACCCGGACCGCTACACTGCTTACCTTTCCATCTAGTTATATCTTGGATTCACTTATTTTTTTTAAGAACCAGCACATTTTTCATGAATGTTTGCCATCTTCAAATAGTAAAACCGGAAACAAGCACAACTTTAACATGCCACCACACAAATAAACCTTTTAAAAAAAACCACACAGTCTATAATTGTATACAAATGTGCCATAGCCTTCCAATCACTGTTAAACAAGAGTTGAATGTAGTTACCTATTCAACCTACATTCAACCTACCTAGGTTTATTCCTAGGTTTTGGAAAGAAACATTTTAAGCTTAAGACAAATATTTTTAGTGACGTATGCTAATGCATTTATTTTCTTTAATGGTTCTTGATTTGATAGTTAGTAATTCATATTACCTATTCTTTAGGATTTTAGCAATTTTATTTTTTAACGTAATCTATTATTAAACCTTTGTCAAATTATATTAACTTAAAATGTTCAATGATTGTTTTCAAATAAAACTCCGCAAGGTTGTAAAATCTAAGTATTAATAGACATGTTAACGTATGTGGAGGGACCTTTGCAAAGTCTCTTATTTTGATTAAATATTAATACAATTTTGCTCGAGGCACTTTGAAATGCAAGTAAATTGTGTAAATCATTAGTATTAGTTCATTTGCACGTTTGTATGCTTGCTTCATCAGTTTACGATATAAAACGAATTATAATTATTTAGATATATTGCATATGGTTTAAATATGTGTTAAGTTATTGTAAAATTATTAGCTAAAAAGTTGTGTATGTTAACAAAGCTATATACGTTAAATATCTATTATCATTTATTTTTAATAATTCAATCTGGTTCGTCTTCTTAAGGGAAAAATAAGCGTACACCATGTCTAGTGTAATTAATGCATTAGTCACAGCATCATTGTTCCCATTTGTAGTATGTTTACATTTATTTATTTGTAGTATGTTTGTCATTTATCACATGCATGTAAGATCACTTTAGTATCATTCCGCAATTGAAACAGTTCTCCTTTCAATGTTGAATACTATTTGCTTGTGAAGAATTCGTCATATTTGTGACTGTTATTGATTGTTTATGTATTTATAAATTGCGTGTTGTTATTTGAGCTGTTTCATGAACCGTGATTTGTAAATAAGCAGGTAGTGATGATCCATTTGTATGTTTTATTAATATTCTCACTTTTGTAACTTAACATATTTAAGCAGGACCTCAAGCTGTCTTGTTGGTTAACTGTATCACAAGATGCAACTTGTAAAATGGCGTAAACCGTATGTAAATAAATAAATATAAAAATATGCAGTTTCATAAATACTGAAATGCATTTGTCATTTGCATATGTTAATAGATAACTGTAAATTAATTAATCTTTAGGATATTGGACTACAAGTCGAACACAATTACAACAGGTCAATCAAACGGTATGGAAAGGTCAATCTAATGCAATTTGAATGTTAATGATATCATCAAGAATATCTTGTTTAGTTTCTAAGCAAAATATTCAGATTATGATTCAATTAACGGTTTACATTTAGTATAGCATTATTTATAATAATAATCTAAATCACTAACTCATTGCGATAAAAAAACTCTTAATCTATATAGCCTACCACCATTTATTGTCAAATCTTTGAAGTTAGAGTTTGATTATTATATGCCGATTGTGTATACTCTTCACGATAAACAAAATTATATTTGTTAATAAATGTAAATAATATTAACGTCAACCAACAACTGAAAATAAATTTACACTTGCAATGTGTTCACAAGACGGTATAAGTGATTTTTAGTCTTATCAAAGTTTATAAGATATGTATTTATACTGGGTGAGTTTTAAATGAGCCCCCCAACCCTACTTTTTTCTTCATTCTTAAGATATCGACTTTAGACCACCGCTGATCATTGTTAATCAAATTGTACTTAATTTCGACTTAGTTCATATTTCGACCACCATCTTGTATCCGGTATTTCGATTCTTTTTTTTCAAATTTGAAGGTGGGATTGTGGCCCATCATTTTGAATTGATTTTTTTACGGTAAACACAATGCTACAAGCCGTTTTTGAAATAATTATTCTTTCTAAAGATATCGGTGATTTTCCTAAACGAATTTTGAGGGCAGCTTTAAATGCTTAAAACAAGTCCGTATCCTTGTCATTAAATCAGATAATGACAATGAACCACCATCGAACATTGTTGAATGCCACATGAATAATTTTTGAGAAAATTTAAATCTTTAGCCGCTATCTTGGATACACCATCCATCTTTCGTTCTCATGATATTGAACGATCTTTGTTTAACATTAAAAAAATTCAATATCATAAGAACGAATGGTGAATTTAAAAACAGATTGCGGCATTGCTTTTAGCGAGGACATATAGTTGGGAATGATACTTACTTACTTACTTGCCGGATAGATTTCATCAGAAATTTCAGAAAAGTTGGTTTTACATTTAAACTAAATTATATCATTCCAAAATGGCAGATCAAATATGGCGGCCAACAGTTTTAATTCCCTCAAATTAACGCAAATGCCACTTAACAATGATTGGTAAGTAGTTCATGGTCAATTAATTATCCGATGTAATTATGTGAAAACAATATTTGAATCCAAGATGGTGGCCGAAAATGTTAACTATGTCAAAATGAAGTATAAGTTTATAAACAATGATCGTGGGTAGTCCAAAGCTTATATACCTAGAAATGTAGAAACAATTGGGGAGGGAGACTGATTTAAAACTCACTCTGCTTATACACTCCTAAGAATAGTCTTCCCTTTGCCTTTCGTGGTAACTAACATAAACTTACGTGCCTTGACGTTAATGTCGTACGTGCTTGATCCAATATTATAACCATTTGATGCGGGGCTTACATTGGTCTTACGTGGGTTAGAATTAATTTTTCTGTTCAATTAACTAAGGCCCTTAAGGTAGCTTACAATTTTATTCTTTTTACATACATTTGTTACTTACCTTTAATGCTCCCCTCAAATATTAATTACTTACCGATTAAAGCCTTCGTATTGCATTTAAACATGCATAATAGTATTGATAATAAAAATATATTAACTTCCATGCTCTTGAGCTAGAATATATTATGTAAGGCAATAAGAAAAAAATCGTTGCCTTTCCTATATTAAAGCAAAATAATCAGTCCACAAATTTTGACATACCCTAGAGGATACCAGAAAGTTTCATAGGATATCAGAAGGGTTAAGAGTTCTTAAATAGTCAGTGAAGTAATATACCTGATTAAGATATCTAATTACCATTAAAAAAACATATTGATGTACATTAAAGTGGATTAAACAAACATGAATGGGGATAAGTCAATGAAATTGTGACATATTTTCAAAAAACTATTTTTGAATAATGATATTTTATATTTATAGTGTTAAAAATAATGTAGAAGTGTTAAACGCTTTAAAAATAACATATTTTTGTGTGTATATATATTGTTGTGCTACTTTAAGAGAATATAGTATTTACGTCCGAAGTAGCTGGGCGGTCGATCGACTTACTTTAACATTAAAAATTAAATGTGTAAAACACTTAACCACCTGAAATTACTATAAATGTTTATTTATTTTTCCCAAAACCTAGTAATACCGAAAATTACGTATGTAAACAATAAAATTTACTTGTTTACTATCATCAGCCATGAAACCGAGTTGAATTCCCGAAAATATTATTTTTTCCAGTTTTTAGTTTTATAATTGATATAACCAAGATTCAGATTTTTCCAAGGGTTTAGGATGTTGTAACCTACATATTTATTAAAGTATATAGGTCTAATTATTAATGTATATATTTTAACTAAATATTTCAAGGTGCTAGAAAATTATGGATTATTTATGGAAATATAAAAGGTAAAAGTGGAGTTATTTAAACTGTGCAGTTACAAAATAAATCATAGAAAAAATAGTTGTTAAAAAAAAAATGCAAGTAACAAAACAAATGGCTTCCTATTAATGTTTTTGATGCCTATAAAACACATTTTAAAGGTGTTAAAGATCTAATGATACTATTAATAATGTTAGCAATTTCAGTGCCATTTTCCCTTAAAGAAACATTTTGCAATCAATAATAATAACAACATATTTTTAGATTTATTCATTTGATTACGTGTTGCTTACTATACTTTTGACACTCTAAGAGGAATCTTAAAACTATATTTATTTTCTCATTAAAATAACCTACACTGATAAATAGGCGATTGGTTAAAGCTAAAAGTTTGTATAAACTACAAATAATTATTGTTTACAATGTTTAGTATTATTAAAGGTATTTGACCATAGCAGCTGCTTCCTAAAAATACACCAAATGTAGGGTATGTTAGTTAGTTTTGTTACTACCAAAGGGAGAGTATTTGAAGAGGATGTACAAAAATTTAAAATGCTACAAATCGGTGCGGTACTCAGGGGGTTTCTTCCTGATTTGTTTTATAAAACGGTCCAACTTTTATAATTTCACGCTTGTTTGTGACCGGGGGCCTGTTTTAAAGTTATTGTCTTTAATGTTTTGCTCGATTCCTGATGAAATACATTGATTTTATAATTCAGGGGCCAAACATTTAAATTGATTTACGCTGAAAGGACATCAACTAAGTTTTAACTAATAGTAGTAGACATATGGTAAGTGGCCTTATTGCACTGACAACCACTTCATGGGGCTCAATTACTGGAAGAGCTTTGCTTGAGGTCATAACCAAACTTTTCTTTGTTGAAACGAAACTAATTTAACAAGCAAGTTTGATTTACATTTATTTGCACATTATTGATAAGCACTATACTGATTATTTATGAAATAAACCAATGTAACAAACTTCAATGTTTTCTTTGGATTTTTAAAACTCAACTCCAACTGCCACGTTAATGTTTACAGTTAATTTGTTTCATATTGATAACACCTTTATTGAAGTAGATAACTTTTCATTCTAGAGAAGTTAGCCCAATTTGTTGTAGATAGCTGCTTTATCTTATATATTATTACGATAAGAATAATGTTGTTAAAATAGCTCTTCCGTTATTCCTGAACCAATTTTAACGATTAAATTATTAAAATATTTGCCCTGGTTTGTAGTAATGCATAAAGTTTTTCATTTATAAGTTTTTTCAATCAGAAGATCATGAAGAAGATCATGAGATACCCTCAAAGTTCAAATGTTGCCCATAAGATAACAATGGGGAATTGTTTAAACATAATTCAGATTTGTTTAAATACATTAAGGTCACAGATGATTAGAAAAAAACATATGTTACAAGCAGAGAATATATATATATTTATATGAATACAATTATTTTTCTAAACATTGCACTTAAAGTACAGACACTTTTACATATTTTGATGTTTTATGCATTACAGAAAACAAATGTTGCATGTTTATTACTCACATGGGGCAGATTTTGTCCGCGCTTCAAAAAATAAAACGGCTGTACTAAATTTGAAAATACTTTTTCCCATTACCGTGTGGAGCTGGGAGAAACATTTCGGTAATTTCAATTCATTGCATTTCATTATGGCTCTGCTCCAAGGTTCGTCAATGCAACATTGTTAATCTTATGGTCATAACTTTATTTACTAATAATAATAGTTCACCAATTACCAAAACGTCTTTCCTAATCATAATATTTAACCATAGAGTGTACCATGATTTCTTAATGATCATTTAGTTTGGCATTCAAAACAGCAGGGTGAACTTCTATCGGTTTCACTTCTATTCAACAGTATACTCAAACCAAATGCGATGGTGTGGTAGTGAAACATTGGCCAATACCCCTGGCCAATGACGCTTTAATATAAATTTGTTAAGGCAATCGTTGTGGTATAATGTAATAAAGCTGAATGTTTGAGCGTTTGTCAGTCTATTACGCACAAACTACAGGGCCGATTAAGAACACAAATATGTTAGACAAGGTTAAACATTAATATAACATAAGCCTACAGCTATTTCAAAAATCTTTAATATCTCTGACCCAATATCCTCAAAATCCAATAATTCTCAAGTTGAGAAATAGAAATAATCACTACTTGAGAAAAAGTAAGAAAACTTAATGAAAAATTCTTAAATTGACATTTATGTATTATTAAAATGATTATGTAAATGTTTCGAAGACTCAGAAATGTTTGTACTTACCAATCAATTAACTTTACAGTACAGAACTTTATTTAAAAATACTATTCAAATCATTTGAGCATGAAGGATTGTAGTTCATTTAGCAAGTTAAAACAATATTTTCACATTGGTAGTTTTATATGTAATTTTGATTAACCTGTTAATGTTCCAGTCTGTCTTATTTACAGACGCGTTCCATGAAATTGGTGTTTATGTAATAGTGGCGATATTCCCCCACTAGTACAAGTAAGATCCACCAAATTGATAATATAGTTAGTTGATATATAGACTAATGTATTGCAATATTGCTAGATTTTTAAATACAGCTATATTTAGTGACCAAGGGTTATTTATGAAATGCTGTTTAAATATAGTAAAGTAAAGTTTATTGTAAAGTTGAGCTTTGAAATGTTGGACTTAACTATCTGATTTTCTATCCAAATTCCCAACCTAAAGTAGCGATGTTCAGTATTTAGCGAAAGCGATATGTTAAATTAAATATGTATATATCTAATTGTTCTATGTAATCATTGACATACTTAATCAGTGCGCCTCAATCAGTCAATGTTAACTTGACACCTGACATTACCATCTAATCAGTGTGTAGCAAATGCATATTGTTAGCAAATTAATCCTAACGGACATAAACGAATACAAATTATTTTGATCATTTCTGTTACCATAATCTCGTCCTCAACTGGTGTGTTTGCTAGTTAGCATGGTTTTATAAGAAACACACTTCTCATTACAGAAAGCAGAAATTTTATAGGGTTAGATTTTCATGACACTCGTTAGTTCTCTAAACAGAAGTTTAAATTAAATATAATCATTTTATCTAGAACAATCGTTGTTAAAATGTTCCATTATTTGTTAAGGGGTCATATGACGATCAAATCTTAGCTTTATACTGACACGTTGAGTGACTTTGCGTCGGTCTTTACCTTTTGTTTATATTTAGATAAACGCAGAACGGTCATCTACAGTTTTAGAAAATTTAAGGTGTTACTGTAATTATTTTATTTTATTTGCATGAAAGTTGGATTTTCCATTTCAATGGCACTCTTCACGACACCACACAGTAGTACAGTAGTAGAGTAAATATCCACAAAATTAGGGTTACAACAAATGTTAACCATAATTTAGTTTGGCGGAATAGAACAGGTTTATGTTCATACAATTAACTCAACCTAATATTATACTAATAAACAATTTATCAAACAAAGGCATGTGCCTTTGAATAATTATTAGCGTGTCATATTGTAGCTACGAACGTGTAATTTCCTATGTTTTGATTACTCTGGCATTTGCTTGTAGAGGCAAGGTAAAAATGTATTATTACGCGTGTACGTTGTTCAAGGCTACAGTTAAAGCGCAGATCAACATCAAAGGTGATATTGATGAATGATTACCTTTGTTAATTGATTGTTTGATTGGTTACTTTAACTAATTAGAAACAATACATGTAAAGTTGTAAGTATTAAAACGCATTCCTGCTAGAATGTAACTGTGCATATACAGTAACTGATTTAATAACATTAGTAATAATCAAAACGCTATTGCAATATAACACGAAATGAACATAAGAATTATTCCCTTTACTTAATACTCACAAATGCGATGCAAACCAGTCCCGTTATAAAATCAAAATAGGAGAAGCAATGAAATTCTTCCGAGCAGCTTAGGGATTTCTACACTAAAGGTCATAGTGTAAAAGGCTACATCTGTAAATGGTTCTCGGGCTCATGTAGTTCTTATTAGGCTTTTATTTTGACTGAATTCCAAAGATATTTCCTAAGCAATAAATAAAGGACGGCAATAATATAATTTTTTTCTTTGTGCACTGTTTATGTTTAACGTGGGCTTAAAATATAACCCTGAAACAATGAGTAAATTTCCTTTTCCCTGAACACCTGACAAAATATGAACACAGCTAAACCTAAATTAAATAACCTCAATTAATAATCTAAACAATCTAAACCTAAATTAAATATACTTGGCTAACCCGTGTCATTTATTGTGTCAAATCTAGCGAATAATTCATCATAACATGTGCCCTACCTCGTTTGGCTTTCCATATTTCTTACTTAAACCTTGGCGTATAAAATTGTTAAATATGATATTATGAAATTCTATATGAATATTGAGCTGAATATTATTTGTAACCTTATACCAGCCACAATTATTGGAAGAATTAAAATACTTATTTGAGTTTGGCTTAAATATGATTTTTTTTTATAAAATGTTTTAAAACCCTTTGCAAAAACACATATGTTACAAAAAATGTTGATAAAAAACAAGGTATAACCATGTTATATTTCTTTATTTGTTTGTTTTTATCTGACAATTACCACGGTAAGGGTTTGGGCAATTGAAGCTGACACTGTGACCTTTTCATGAACATATTTTAATATTTAATTTTTTTTTCATTGAAAATAAACAAAAAAAAACGTATTTGACATTTATGTTTCAGTAGCATCGTTTATTTTTGTCTATTTGTTTTCGAAGTGCCCAGAAATGCTGGTACATTACCTTTTGTATTAAAAACATCATCGCTTAGACAACCTTTTTTCCTTAAAGAAAATTCAAAAAGTCGAGTTTAAAGTCCTTATAATTAAGAAAAACTGTAGTTTTGTATAAATTGTTCGAAATTGTAATGCTATAGTATGATGCACAAAATAAGTAGTACAGTATTAAAATATCATTAAAATATCATTAAAATATTAAACTACCGATATACCTATTTTATATTCTACACACATTTTGCTGAATTAGGTAGGAGTGGTTGTAGCAACACCTACAACACAGGTTGTGTAATTTATCTGGCAGCTGGGGTTGATGGATCGACACAACTGAACCCCATAAATAACACTTATTAGAAACCACCCTGGAATGAAAATCGTTAACATGTGTTGGCCACAAATTCGTATTCTTACGAAATAAGTTAAAAGTTATTTCAAGTTAAAATAACAAACTTAATTTAAAACAAAACTAGCTTGTGATATGGTCATCATGACTCTTCTAGTCTTGTCCTTAAATACTTAAATAACAACCCCTTTAAAAGTATGTGTAAATTTAAATTTAAACGCGTGAAAAATATTGACTATCACTTTTGCGAGCCATTTTATGAGAGGATTGTGCGTCATTGTGATTCTTAATTATTACAAAAATATAAATAATGACACTTTGGTGCACAAGTAGTGCTCTAAATTTAAATTTAAAATTGTATTTAACATTTTAATGCCTAGTGTGAACATATATTATCAAGTCCCCTGCATGTAGCCATGCGTGGAGGAAGTGGCGTTTTCGTGCCTGATTCCGAACGTACTTTGTAGTGGTACGCGCCGCGTAGGCCCTACTACCTATCTATGGTGTCAGCTGCCGGATACCATATCAATATTGTAATCAACCCATCCCACCAAATTGTTATTAGGTTTGATTTACAATAACCCACTAGAGCTCCAACTCACGAGTCTTCAAATTTTAATCGTTATTCATCTGGATCATGAGTGATTTGCTTATTGAATGTAATGGTAACAATAAACTACATGTGACGCATACAGCAAACAATCCGGGTTTTATTGCCTGCGATATCACCATGCAAAGAATGGTACACCAGTTTGTTGATGAATTATTGTATTTACGAACTTGAGGAATGGCAAACATGGCCGGTTTATGATGAATAATTATTGATTCTCTTAAAATTGAATAACAAGAAAATAATTATAACATGTTTCAATTGTTTGCAGTTGTGCACTTCACTACCTCATTTAGTTATTAATCTTTTGTAATTGGTTTGGTTAAATTCTTTAGACTACTTTCACTGTCCTCTGTTTCACCTTTTATGTGTTTTTATTTCCAGTTTCCCACTAATTCTGTTATGTTTTAGGTATCCTTTTAACCTGAATTCGGGATTGGATTCCAGATCCCAACATTCTTGAAACCTGTTTTTCTCTAATAAGCGATAACAATGCTCATCCATTAAGGAATTCAATTTAGGTTATTTTAATTAGGAAAATATGGCAGAGTAAAATATAGAGTTCAAAGATGGTTGAGTCGAAATAGTTTTAAGGCATTTTGCTCATTTGCCAAGAGTAAGTTTATCATCTCTACATTGCAAATGGTTCAAGCAAAGTTACAAATACTACCTCGAATTACAGTTCGGTAAATAAACTCATTGAAAACAATGGGGTAATTTTACACAAAATTATTAATTTTGCTACCTAAACAATAATATTACTAATATTTATTTTTTGATTTATTTGGACTTTACCTATCGCTTCTAGTGTTTAAAACTACACTACGTTTCGGGAGGTAAGGATACTCCTCCCGTTTTCAAGTGATATTTAGATGTAAGTAGGGTTCAATTGAAAACGGGAGGAGTTTCCTTACCTCCCGAAACGTAGTGTAGTTTTAAACTCTAGAAGCGATAGGTAAAGTCCAAATAAATAAAAAAATAAATTCAAATCCATCGCTATGATGAGTTTCAAAAATACAATTACTAATATTATTAGTGGTTAGATCCTTTTATACTTGTCTTTCATTAGTGAAAACTTTTTAAATTTAAATATCTGCCCACGCAAAAATGATATGTGTTTTGTTAAAGGAAATGGGGGACCGAGCTTTGTTCGGGGAAGGTTAACCAGTTTGATGAGGTGACTTCGAGTAATGTTTCACCAAGTCCCCATCCTGACGATCAGATTTGCTTAGCTCTTTAACCTCTTTTCTGCTTGGATAAAAGGTCACTCCAGTTATTAATATAGCTCAATGTCAATTTCATTCATTTTGGATATACTATGACCATTCAATGTAATCTTCATTCAATGGTTTTAGTATTTTCTCTTAGCAAGTTGTCACATGTAAATACTTAATCTACATGAGTATTACTTTGACAGTTCACTGATTGTTATCAAACAGCTGTCATTATTCCTTCGTTTTGATTTGAAACTCCATAAACCTAACATTAATTTTTTCAACATTTAAAATTAGTTTTTTTACATAATTTGAATTTTGTTGGGATGAGGCCTGTCTAGAACTTATTTTTAACCCAGAAATTGATTAATTACAACATTTTAAGTAAATCGTTGGAGTAATTTTTGAGATTAGAGTTGCAATCAAGCAAGCATACAAGCTAGCAAGCAACCCTTACTCATATTGGAGTATAGGATAACACGTGGTGTCAAACGGTAACAGGAATAACTAGTAGATGCCCGTCGAAATTTGACGGATATAGTAGGCCTACATTAAGGTTGAGTAATCCAATGGAAACGCGTAGGAAGAATCAACAACAATTAAATACCTGACTGAAAATATGACAAATTGTGAAATGCACTTTTATATGTCGCATAATACAGCCAAAAGTCACAAAGCTAATAAATAAAACTAAAAAAAAGTTACTTTTAAAGGTTACATGTTATGTTTACGTTTATGTTTACAATAAACGAAAATTAATCAAAAGGTTGATGAAGCTTGATCAAAAGCTTGATCAAAGCTTGATCAGCTGTCTCATGAAAATCACCCAGTTTGTATTATAACCAACTGTTTGTTGTAAATAAAACATATTATAAATCACCCTTTGTAGACATTTACATTTTATATCATTTAACAAACTTAAAAGGAGAAAATTATAAATCTGACAATTTTAGGGAGTGTCGGAATGTTTTAGCTTCAAATTAATATAATTCCCATGACCACACGTTACGTGTTTATCTCAAACTACGGCCGAGTTCCTGGTCAAAGATTATCCTATATAAATAACTTGGGGAAATTTGAGGACTTTATACTTTATATAATTTAACGAACGTAAAGGGAGGAAATTGTAAAAATGACAGTTTTAGGGAGTATAGGAATGATTAAACTTTTATTTTGGTACAAATTCAATGACTACACGTTCCCTGGTTTTCTCAAACTCAGACCGAGTTCCTTCAAAAATATTCTCCCATTTAAATAACATGGATACATATTAAATGTCAATATTTTAAAAACTAAGTGGTATATTTTAGTTTTACATTTTTTTGTACATCTGCGGTTTAAAAAAATTAAAATGACTCATCGATTGTCCAAATCAATTGAGAAATAACATCGTAGTTGCCAAAAAATGAGATTCCTCAGTGAATTAATATATAACATTTTACAAGACAGTTGAAATCGTTAAATGTTTCATTATCTTTCTACCATTCATACAAAACGGAATAATATCGACAAGTGATTAAAACGCATCTTATATAAAATATAAAACTATAGTTAACGTACAACCATTCGTATTAAATGCACTATTCATTCAGCAATACAACTGCTCCACGAGGCTGAAATAATGACTTGCAAAATTAGCTGTCAAAGTAAGTAGCTCAGGGTGATGAATGCTGCTCAGTAAATACTTTGAATACACCGCTGCCATTTGGTTTGGTAATGTAGCTGACTGTAACAAAAGTTGTGCGATACTAAGTTGTAACTTAAATACAACTTTTTTCAAAGGTAAACAAATCTTTATTTATGTAATATTCTTTTTGTAACGTAAAAATAAGGAGTATCTTTAATCAAAACTATATTAAGTAGTACTAAATACACTTAACTTCAACTGGCGAACATTTCAAGTGTTCATATACGCGTAACATAACGTGAACATATTACGCATTAGTAAACGTTATTGCAACAAATTGCCAACGGAATCTATTTTAATTGGCATAAAATTGTTGTTAAAACTATCTATTTCATATCCGCATCTCTTAGTATATGAAATAATAATTGATGTTCATACAGATTAATAAAATAAAAATTGTTTAAACTGACGAATTATAGAAATGCAAGTTATATTTGTTTTAAAGAAAATTTTGCAAACAAATAATTGTATACATTTTATTTAAATAAAACTAACTATATAAATTGTATAAGACTAAAATTAAATGTTACACAAAACATAATATAAATTAGTTTATAGAGTAATAATATTAACTGTTACTTTTAAACATCAAGCCTTTAAAAAAAAAAACCAACATTAAAGCCGATATGTTATAGACATTGTCAATTAGTAACGACATTATGATAAAGGCATCAGACCGAAACTATATTTAAATGATAACTTCAAACTGTAGCTACAGTTTTAGTATTTACCAAACAGTTTTTGTATAACTTTTCAATATAAAATATTGTTAACTTAGCTTTGTTAGTATTAAATTGTGTTGATTTAAAACACAGTAAAGGTTATTCAAGATAGAAACTAATTGATTAAAAAATAAATTTAAATATCTTTAAAAAATGTTGTGTGATATATCCTTGAATAAAGTGTAGATTTTTTAATTATTATTATTCAGTGCATCACATTTAATGCAATTAGTGACTCAGTAACTGTACAAATTATAACTAATAGCTTAACAGCTTAACAAATTATAATTAAATTTGTAATTTATGTTCCCATATAAATTTATGTGTTAACTACATAGTCCAAAGTTGTTTTTATATTTGTAAATGTTACTCATTTTTTGCTTTCTAAAATTAGTTTTTGCTGTACAAATTTATTTTGTTATTTTTATGTTCTTACTCTGCTCATCTGTGTGTTCTGTGCTAAGCGGATATGTAAAGTAATGCCTCTTTGGTTTGTAAAAGAGACGGTTTTTAGCAATGTTTATCCTAACACCTGACTTATACTAATGTGATCTGCAGGTATTTTTATTGTTCCAGACCTAAAATTTAAAATACAAGTTTTGGTTTGGCACTAAATACCGGACAAATCAAAGCAGTTATAACACAAATATTTCTTTTATTGACATCCTCATACGAAACCGTTTAAAATACATGCCCAATAAATTCCAATTTCTGTTGGCTCTGCAGTCATTTTAATGCTGGTATAGTTCAACCCACAAACGATGCAACGTCCCTTGTTACTATGGGACTTATATTATCCTTCTCACGAATAAGCCACATAATCACTAGTTGTTTGTGAGTACAATGTTTACAATGCTACATTGTTTTTCACGTATCCCAACAAACAACGCCACTTTGAGTCAAGTCTGGGTTCCTGGGACCACCTCAACCTGTTCACCTTGAAACGTGACTTTAAAAGGCAAACAATCAAAAAATAAATATAAATATAATGTTAACAATCAAAAAACAATTTTTAAAGTTAAGAAAACAAAACCAATCCAGTTATACTAACCTGGATTATATGTACAGGGTGTTAACATATGACTTTGTTTTCATCATGTGTTTTCTCAATCATGTGATTTTCTAGTTGTCATTATTTTTCCAATAAGAAATTGTTTTGGTTTTGGTTTATATAGCTGAACTAAGAATGAATAAAAACCTACTTCTAATTCTTGTTAATAATGTTTACTTTTGTTTGTGAATTTAATAATGGCGACGAGGGTGGGATAAGACAGAAAGATTTTGACCAGTATATAAAGAAGACAAAGTTACTAGAATTACGCTTGAACAAACTGAAGGATGATTAACCTAAAAATGAAAATTCTCAATAGACGTGTACGTACTACACTGACAAACTTTCGAAAATATTGGCAGAAGTCGAAGATACACAATCAAATATTGAACTTTGCACTAATTCAATAGAAAATGAACTAGAAGTCAGATGGCACTTAGAAGAAATATATGAAGAGATACGAATATTCCTTGAAGCAGAAAAGAAAAAGTACAATACATGCACTACGATGGCTGTTTCTTCCCTACCTCAACATGGAAATAATATTCCTTTTCAAACATATACACAGGAGGAAAGTTTTCAAAACTTCACTCAACGCTTTGAAAACTACACCCATTTACGTGGAAATAAGTCCAAGAGTTAATGTGGATTTATTCTTACAAGCAATCACCCCTCAAATAAATGAACAGGTTTACGATATTTGCATACCAGACGATCCACAAAAAAAACATATGAGGAGTTGATTCACTTATTAATGGCTCAACTAGAACCAAAACTTAGTATTTGGGCTCGTCAGAGCAAATTTACTACACGTACCCAACTAAGTGATGAATCTATACAAGATTACGCAAATGCACTAAGAAAACTTAGTGTGGGATGCCAGTTTACTTGTGCAAAATGCAATGAATCAGTATCTGAAATTCTACTTCGCATGCAGTTTGCCAGAGGACTTAAAGACTCTGACATACGTCTTCAACTTCTTCAAGATAAAATATTACAACAGTTTAATGATGTAGTCGAAAAGGCAGCTACATTTGAACTAGCAAAAGATGAGAGTAGAATAATAAAGACACAAGATAATCATGATAACGTCCACCAAGTACATAGCAAGTACAAACAGCCAAAGAATGATAATAAGTCAAGTAAGTCTAACTTAAATACACAAATTTCTGAGCATAAATTTTGTTTTGATAAACTTAGAAACAAATGATATAGATGTGACGAAGATTCACATAGAAAACATCAATGTAAGTTTAAAAACACTGAATGAAACTTTTGCAAACGTGTTGGTCACTTATCACGAGTATGCCTAAGAAAACCGGGCAAAGAAGTAAAACAATCAGAAGAAACTGCCGAAGGAATAGATGATGGTGCACATGAAATTTACCAACTTCCTTCGAAATCGAATGACAAGTTTATGATTGAAGTGAAATTGGAAGGGCGACTCATGGCATTGGAATTACATACCGGGGCAGAACTAAGTATTATATCTTACGATCCGTTCAAACTTTTAAATTCATCAAAGAGGATTTTCAAAACAAATGTTCAACTCCGGACATACTGCGAAATTATCCATCCAAAAGGAGTTGTGTTTGTTAATGTTCACTACAAAGATCAAGGATTCGTCGGAAAACTGTATATAGTAAACAAGAATGTAGATTCTATCTTTGGAAGAGAATGGATATAAGAGATTCAACTCGATCAGCTGACATACGTACACTGACCACCTCAAGTGAATAAAAGGAAAATATTCCGGAACTAGATAAATTTATGATTCGTTACGAACACATTTTTAAATAAGGAATTGGAAGAATACCAAATGAAAAACGCCATTTAACTTTAGATGACATGACTCAACCAATTTCCATCAAGCCTAGACACATATCATATTCATTAAAGGAAAGAACTTGAACGACTGGAAATTTTGAGTATAATCACCCGAGTCGAATCGTCATATTGGGGCACACCAATAGTGCCGGTCGTCAAACCAAATGGTTCAGTTAGAATTTGCGCTGATTACAAAGTAACCCTGAATAAAGTAATCAAAGACGAACACTACCCCATTCCCTGAATTGATGATATATTGTCCAAGATGCATGGTGGCAAGATATTTTGTACTCTTGATATCAGTAACACTTGATATTTTAACTAATAGAGGATTATTTAATGTGAACAGATTAATGCTTGAAGTGAAAGTGGCTCCATTGATATGGCAACGATTCATTGACAAAACATTAAACAATTTAGGTGTGCAATGTTTCTTCGATGACGTTATTGTGCAAGGATCTACCAGAGAACAGCTTCTCCGCCAACTGGAACAGATGTTTGAACGACTTAAGGTAAATGGTTTGGGACTAAATAGAGACAAGTGCAAGTCTTTCCAGTTCAAAATTGAATACTTATGTTACATGATCGATAGCAAAGGACTACACAAGTCAGATAATAAGGGACAGAGTATTTTAAAATCTAAAAGACCGGAAAATGTATCTGAACTTCGAACAATTCTAGGCTTAGCAAATTATTGCAACATATTTATAAAAAATCTGGCTACACTACTACATCCTTTGAATCAGCTTCTGCAAAAAGGAAAACGTTTATCTGCAGTCCATCTTGTGAGAGAATTTTTAAGAAAATTAAGGAAATTATCACAAGTGACTATGTTTTGGTGCACTATGATCCTAGCTTGCCTCTAGTCTTGGCTGATGTATCACCGGTTGGAATGGGAGCGGTTTTATCTCACCGCTATGGTGATGGAACAGACATGCCAATTGCCTTCGCCTCACGGTCGTTGACAAAATCTGAACAAAGTTACTCTCAAATTGATAAGGAAGCCTGAAGAAGTTATAAATTGGAGCCTGAAGAAGTTTTTCTCGTTTTGTTATGGACACAAATTTACATTGATCACAGATCACAAAAGCCATTAGTATCAATTTTCAATCCAGCAGTGACATTACCAGCAATCTCAGCAACACGAATATTTAATTATGCTCACTTTCTCTCCAGGTTCGACTATGACATAGAATACAGGCAAACCGCTCATCATAGCAATGCTGACTATCTCTCTCGTTTTCCGACTGAAGTAATCCAAGAATATGTTGTAGGTGACCTCTCTATGTACCAAATAAACCAACTGGAAACACTGAATATCAGCAGTACCACAGTGGCTAAGGACACTCTTAAAGATTCAGTTTTGGTCCCAATTTTACAGGCTTTAAAATCAAGACAATCTGTTGAACAATATGGATTTCACGATAACGAGCTTTCTATTCAAGATGATTGTGTAATAAAGGCCTGGAGAGTTTTAATACCACATTCTCTCAAATCTCGTGTACTTCGAGAACTTCATATAGGAGAAATAAAAATGAAGGCTTTAGCTCGCAGCTTTTGCTGGTGGAAAAGGATGGATAAGGATATCGAAGAGATGGTTGTTGAATATCGACAATGCATTGAAAAACTTATCAAACCAAAAAAAAAACTATCCATCCATGGGAACCACCTTGTAGTCTATGGGAGAGGGTGCACATTGATTTCTTAGGTCCAACAGATGAGCAACAGTACCTCATATTAGTGGATGCTTTCAGTAAGTGGGTGGAAGTAATACAGACGAGAACAACCACAAGCACATGAACAATCCAAGAGTTAAGAAGAATATTTTCAACATTTGGTTTTCCTCACATATTAGTATCCGATAATGGAAGACAGTTTGTTTCCAAAGAGTTCAAAAACCTCAATGAATGTGGAATTATCCACAGAACAACTGCGCCATACCATCCGAATTCAAATGGCCAGGCTGAGAGATACGTACAGACTGTCAAGAAAGCGTTAAAATTTATGGAGGGGGAAAAAGAAGAACTTCAAAATAAAATACAAAAACTCCTTATACAACCCAGACAATCACCAAATGCCACTGGAACATCAGCATACCACTTAATGTTTGGAAGGAATATCAGAATGAACCTCTCCATAATTGTCCCAGAATTAGAAGCAAAGAAATATCAAGAAAAAGGACTCCAGTTCGGAATCAATAGGAAGTTTAAGGTTGAAGATAAAGTACAAGCTCGTGATTACGTCAATGGATCAACAAAGTGCTACGTAGGCCACATAAATCCAACACATGGACATGAGATGTACACAGTTCATCTCGATGATGGACGCATCATCCAAAGGCATGTTGACCAGCTGATAAGATGTAAAGTACCACATCCCAATAAATAGAGGAGGAGGTGTTAACATATGACTTAACTTTGTTTTCATTATGTGTTTTCTAGTTGCCATTATTTTTCCAATAAGAAATTGTTTTTGTTTTGGTTTACAAAAACTATAGCTTAACTAAGTATGAATAAAAACCTACTTCTAATTCTTGGTAATAAAGTTTACTTTTATTTGTGCATTTGATACAGGGTGTATACAAACTCCCTGGACACACTTTCTGTATCTGTTCCTTAGGTCGAGACAATAATAAAACACCATATAAACATAGGTTTAAAATGCCTAGTTTTCTTTCTGTCGGCCTGTTTGTGATTTTAAAAAGTTTACATATAACGCAGCTCATATTTAATATAGAAAGTTTTAATTGGGCTCTAATGTGAATCTTACAACTCTATTAGATTAAAAAACACTGCCATCTTGAAACTGGTGCTGTTACATTAATCAAATTGTATACACTTGTTGTGAGATTTAAGATTCACATTGGAGCTGAATTTAAAACTCCTTTCTTAAATAGAAGCTGAATTATACGTAACCATTTAAAAATCACAAATAGACCGACAGACAGACAACCAGGCATTTTAAACCTATGTTTATATGGTGTTTTATTATTGTCTGAACCTAAGAACAAATACACAAAGGGTGTCCAGGGAGTTTGTATACAAACTGTATATATAATACATTAAAGCATTTAAACGCAAAGAATGATAAGAAGAAAAACACATTTTTAATGGATGAAAGAAGTAATAAGATGGAGTGTCTTGGTTGGCACCATTGTAAGAGTCAAAAGGCTTTCAACTAAGGTTTATAAAGCTCAGCATTGGCCAAGCAGCAACCCCGTCAGATTTTGTTTTTAAATCCGTGCTGTAAAATTAACTATTACTATTTCGACACACCACTTGTGTTTAATATTAATGATAAAATTCCACAGCCTTCCATCGGAATCGTGATATACCCGCCTTCATGCAGCAACCTATCATTTGTGTGCGGCAAACCCACATTTCCTATCTTAAATTGGTAATTTTATATAGTACTATTGCGTATTTTTACTTAAAACCCCCAGTACGTACTAAGCTATAAGCAGTAAAAAAAAACGATTTTTAGCGATATTATACTCTGTTTTATTAATTTAAGTATTCATAAATTAAATTAAACACTATTAAATAACCTCTATAAATGACATCAATTTTAATTTTAAAATGCAACAGCAAAAAAATTACTACAGGCTTACACTAAACATAGTTATTATATCCTACTTTAAACCGAACAACTGAAATTAATTAGTTATCCTAACTAACTTGCACTTACACCGATAATACTATAAAAAAGGAAATAAAAATAGATATATTAGCTAGTAGCCTGCACCAAAATCATTGAATTTAGAGTCTGATAAAAAACTACTGAACAATAAAAATTGCAACTCAAATGAGGACTACGACTATTGAATGATTGAAATAGTCATGAATACTAAAATACACCTTGTCCCCCCAAAAAAAAACTTTGAATCCTAAAATAATCCGTACAAGCAACCATAGCCAATTTTAAAGTTGGCATATGATAATAAATCTCTTAAAGCTCCTTCCAATGCTATTTGAAAACATAAACTGATACATTCTTGTTACTCAAAGCTTTAAACATAGTTCAAATCACAACCTACAACAAAGCAGGCACCATGAACTGACACGGCAAATCGCAATGGTACATTCAACCCAAATCAGTTATTTCAATGCAAAGATTTAGAACATGCTATGATCAACACTCACCATCAAAGAACAGCATTCAAGCCCTTTACGTAAATTGCATTTTAACTGGAAGCATAAAACATTTAAAAGACGATGGTAGGTCTAAACTCCCAAGTGAAGATGTTGAAAACATGCAACAATGATTTCTTTGTACCCACTAAAATATCTGTTCGCTCTGAAGCTTGTGAGATAAATTTGAAAGAATCTACTGTTCACCGAGTATTGAAGAAAAATTTAAATATGAAAGAAAATAATACAAATAATAATATGAATTATAAATTCTACAACAAATCTGACGACAAACTTAAACCTAAACACATTGCTGATTATGGTGTTCAATACGCTGACGCCCAAGGCCTTCCAACCTATAACCATGTGATTTTTCTGGGTTTTTTGTCAAGGCCAAGTGAATTTTTTTGTATGTAGTCAAAAGTATCCGTTGTTAAAGAACTAAGGCTAAGAGTTAACACAGCCTTCACTAACATTACTGATGATATGCGCCACAGAGTATGGTCAGAGCTAGGTAACCGTATTGACTATATTTTTGCCAACAGTGTGAACCATTTTGAAGTTCACTAATAAACCTTAAGAATATGTTTGTTACTTTAAATTGAATAATTTTGATATTTATCTAATACTAAAATATTTACCCTCCACAAACGGAATACATCTAAATTAATGGGTGTTGGAATGATTGAGAAAATCAATTCAATGTAAATAAAACGAATATTTTATACAAGTCTGAACATGTCACAGCGTTGAATTAGCTGAATGCGCATGATATTGATAAGAGCGACAGAGTGCAATGTTAGTTCTAGAAGAGAGAAATGCTGTGTGGGTCAACAGCTGATCCGGGCCCGGGGTGATAACCGCCTCAGTTTTCTCGGGTTTCATTCTATCTTGTTACTCTAATAATTGTTTTTTAGAAGTTAAAGCGGAAGGGTATTGTTCTGACAATCCTGCACTTATTACGAAACATTATTTTTGTATAAAATAAGGTTTATATAAAATGGTTTAACTGATTGTGGTACTACTATTCCTACATTACTAGACAAATTGGAGTTATGAGTATTTGTGGTATGGAGTTGTGAGAGATTCTCTTATCAGAGTCAGAATGTTTATACACATGGACTAAAATGAATTTTAACAAAAAAAAGTTGATGTAGGACGTTTTTATCCGCCTTGCCAAACATAATTATTCTACATGACAACAGGGGCTGAACTTAAATGTGATTAGCAGTTTTAATTGCTCTTTCATCCATAGACAGGCTTGTTTTACTGAAGTAGAAACATAAGTGAATTGTATTCAAAATTTGTAGCAATTAAATGTAATACAAAGATTACTCAGAATTACGTATGTAAGAGAAAGACAGATTCAAATGTGTTGGTCATCATCGTCATTGTTTGGATTAGGAAACCCCAGCATAGCTGCTAGGCACGTCTTCCACAAGCGGGAATATTGCGCAGGTTACCGGAAGGATAGGATATAGCAGGAAAAGAAAGGGTGGTAAGGGATGGCAGCCAAACAGACCCTTCAGATGGGCAACCTCCGTACCCCTGTGACAGCTGGGATGAGGCTCAAACAGGCGGACCCGCATTCTGCCCTCCAACTGGTCAACTCAACTGACAGGGTATCCATGTACAACAGCCAGGGACCATCCATTCTCAGGATGGGGACCAAACCCGGAGATTCTGTCCCTAGCCGCTGCAAAAGAAGGGACCAAAGGTTAAAGGGAAGTTTGTCATAATGGACAGCCGAAATACTTACCATATGTAATGACAATTTCATTTGCTGTACCCAATATCAGCCTTAAAACTGGTATAGACCAGATTTAAGGTTGTCCTGGGACCAATGTGAGGTATTACATTCAAATAATTTTATATCATGTAGATTTTAAAGCCTGAAGTTCATACTTTTATCATATGTAAAGTAAATAAAAAGTCGAAATTGTGGTTTTATCCTGCAGCATAAAACCTTAAGAAACGGATGGCATAGCACCTCACCATTACCATGGTAAATAAAAAATACTTTTGTAGTATATTACGATTTCATGTTATCACTATCACAATTTTTGAAGCTTTTATCAATATATAAAACATCTCCGAGTATTTAAGATAGGAAATGTATATAGGTAATACGCATTTAAATATTAATATTACTTAAACTTAGTATGACAACGTAAGGAAAATGTATATGTTTTTAATTTGAACTATTATAAATTAAAGTGTGTTGTAGTGTCAGTGAGGAATTTGGTTCCTTGATTGACTATGATAGGGAGCTAAGGAAGATAACACATATTTACCTTTATCATCACGCAATGTTATTTTATTTTTGTCCTAACCACACAGTTGAACGTAAATATAACATATTGAACGTGGTTAATTTACTGATTTTATGAAATAAAAAATGACATAACATTGTAAATTGTACTTTAATAAGCATATGTATACAGCAATTATTTGTTCAAACTACAACATGATAGGGAGAAAAGAGGTACTTTAACACAATTCACGTTATGTAAAGCAACAATGTGACATATCCTTGCACCAAATCTATGAGAGGCTTAGTAAGTAATTATATCAAACGATAAAAATGTTTAATCTTCTTGTTTTAACTATTGTCTATCACAGGATGTAACCAAAACTATTCTCTTATCGATTCTGATAATGATCGACCCAAACGTTAGTATAATATTCATAACTGCACCCAAAACTAATATATCGTGACAAGATTTCAGAGAGCGTTGTGTGTTTTAGTCCAACACTGACTGATCAGAAATCACCACAGCGACGGATGGTCTGCGTTGGATTCGAATTGGGTAATGGGGATGACTCAATGAAACATAATCACAGGTTTTGAACGGTTAAAAAAATTGATATTAATGAAACGAAGGGGGGATTATTTATTTAAACTATGTAACGTTAGTCATATCTTTCGTAACGGTTTATTAAAAAAATTTCTGTATAATATTTCTACGTATGAACTTTTCAGTATATAAGGTTTAGAAATAACAATATTAATTTAAAACCTGACTTAACACAAGCTTCAATACTGCCACAAAAATCCTAATTGATATTTATGTAAATATATATTTACCAATATGTATTTTTAAACATGTCTTAATTCATACTTGTACATCAAATTTAACTTGTAGCCAATCAATTATCGAGGCAAAACTATCGATCAATAAAATGAGCTCAACTATAAGTTATTGTAGTCGATATGTAAATAATAACTGTTTTGCACATGGACCATTTGATATTTTGTTACCTTAGTCATCTAGATTAAATCCAGCTTGTTCATCATAACAATAGGTCAAAGATCTGCTACTGGAGCAGAAAGGCACGTTACACAGTCAAATAAGGAACGATACAGTAGAATTCACTTATGCTGAATAAAACGTAATCCATGAATATGTATATCTACGATCTAGATATTTGTGTTATTTGTTGTGACGTATTTTCCCCCTGAAAGGAAACATTCGCAAGAAAATTATTTCAATTCGCTGCAGACGGCTCTGCCTGTGATGGCTGGGTTACTCCAGGGTTACTAAACTGGCAACAGGGGTTAATCGGACATACCCTCAACGCTGGTGCGGGCCTGGCGCATACAATCGAACGTAAAAAAAGTTCATTACATATATAGTATCTAATCCAAGCCAGACCCGAGGGATGACGAAGGACTTTGAGTAGCAATACAGGCTACGCGTACAGTTTTCTTTAAACTTGCACTGACGAAAATAAATTGACCAGAGTGTCTTAAAATATGTGGCACTAATCCTCAAATAAAATCCCAACCACGAATTTTAAGACTGATATCGGGGCCTACCGGACAGACACCGTCACGCTTCAACCTGCACTAACAGCACAGTGTACAAAATGGCAACACAAGTGCTGGTGCTCTAGATATTTATCACTATTTATCAATCAATTCTTGATTAGCTGGTCTTAACCCTACCAAAACCACTACCACGTACAAAGCATGCTATCAAAGAAAGAAATGTAAAGTACATGTATATATTCCAAGCCGTTTTAAGTTTACCACAATCCCAAACTATTTTTTGTTACAGTTGGGGTTACTAATTATTTTGCAATATGCAAGGTCACCCAACGGCATGCTAATGCCTGCTCATTGCCGTCAGGTCTATACATGATTTTTGCCTTCTTGGCTAAGCTAACGGTAAAATGTTAGACAATACATCTGGAAATATATTCACAAATTAAGTCTTATGCCACTGTTATAATTCATTATAATATGCCTTGCCTAGATGGTTACTGTACATAAAACTGACGACAGGACGAATTGCCCATCGCCTGGCCGCCCCTTAGCCAGGCCGATAAGAACTTATAAGGTCATGTCAGAGGTCGGTTTGTGTCATCTGCCAATGGCTACTGCTTGCTGTACCGTCGCTACAACAAAATCAAGCCTTATTTTACCCCGTCACCAAAGAACTTGTTACAATGTTCACCTTTCTTAACTGTGAAAGATTTCATCTGAGCTAAAACTTGTGCTGCTACATTTATTCTGTGTATAACCTGAGCTTCTTTAAATAAATTTCTTGGTTGAACATTACATATTGCTAGGGTTTCGCTGTTAAATCCATCCCTCCGTTTTATTGGGTTCATCTGTTATAGGCTCTGTTATTATGTCTATTTGAACACAAACACATCTGAACCAATCAAGGTGAAACTTTGTATGAATACAACAAACTAGGTACCTTTAAATGTTTATAGATAAGTGTTTAAAAACACTTAGAACTCCACTGGTCTAAAAAAATAAATGTTATATTTGTAGGTGCAATTTTGTTTAATTCGATACACTGGCTAGAGAGTGTAATATTGTCACAGCACAAAATTAACAGTTTTGGTTTATTTAATTTAGTATAAACTTATTTATCACTGAAAAACAACATAAAACTATTTTATTGTACACTAGCTTACTCTACTAGCTTCGTATAATACAAATATTAATTTGCTCATGAAAACAGAGGTAATATACTCAGGCCCAATTTTGCCTTGTTAATTGCGTTTCTTTGTGTACGAATGTATACCACTGGCTGGGTTACTGTGTAATCAGGTTTATGCAAGGGAAATTAATAATAAATAAGTATAAAACAAACAAAAATAAAGCATTATATTGTATTTTATATATGAATCTTGTATTCTATTCTATCTTACACATTAAAATGCATTATTTAACTAATTATTAACAAATAATTTCATAGGTTTAACTTTTACGAACGCTGTTTTGGATTATTTACAGATACTGTAATTAATACTATAAGCAAATAATTCTAAATATATGTCTCCTACGAATAGTTGCAAAGGTTTAATGTTTTTACTTTTAAAAATAATTCATGTGATTGTTATGTTGGTATTATGCTGGTATTATGGTTACGATTTCAAGTATTAAAAAGGTCATTATGTTTTTATCGTACATTTTAGGAAATTTCCCCTATAGTGAAGAAGCTATTACCGTAGTAGGCATGGCAAGACCTAGGCCCGGGACCATGATAACTTTTCGTTTTGAGGGGTCCCCAGATACCAAAAACACCATTCGTTCAAATCTGAATATATATAATCTATGTCCGTGGGTGCGATAACTCTCGTAAAAATAATCCGATTTTGATGAAATTTGGTAAAAACATGTAAAGCAGCATTTATGACTTTAAGTTCGAAAACCAGCCTGACCGCTCTATTATAAAGGGTATTTTGGGAGGTTTTTGTACCCTAAAAATGGGTTTTTTGAGTTTTTTACATACAATAATTTAGTAAATCATATTCTAGTTTTCACTATTAAACTCAGCTTAAAAAACCAAACAATTTGGTGTTTTTATCATTGCTCTACGTCAATTGGTTACCGAGATTATGAAAGTGCTAAACACAATACGTTGTCCAATGTTATCCTTATGGAGAATAAGACAAATTTATCAACTTATCCTAACGAAACTTTGCATATTGCTTCATACTGTAGTGTTCTATTGATATTTGCACGAAAAATTATTAACCTGCATACTCAGCCCCTATGTTATTCTTATGGAGAATAAGTCAAATGTTATCTCCCTTATTGCGTTAGTTCAGCAAACCTGCGTCCTCAGACGCCATGTTATTCTTATTCTAATTAAAATGTCATAAATCGTTTATTTATGAATGCATATTTATGCAATTTGGCATTTAGCTTCATGTGGTATTAAGATACATATAAATAAATAAATAAATATATATATATATATATACATTGGAAATTCCCTGAGTACGCTGGTTTGCTGCTACGGAGGTATTTTATAATAATGCGAATTTCATGAATTAATGTAGAGGAGGCTGCATGAATATCAAAATACAAAAGTGCCGGTTGTATCCAAAACCACTTACCATGAAACCGAAGGTACCATCACTTTATTTAATTTAAACATATTTTTATAAAGAGTTTTCATTTGAAGGACATCCGGACTGACGGTGGTTGACCCAATGGGGTTAAGTGGTTTAACTATTTACGACATAGTACAATAAATAAAGGAAACCTAAACAAGACTTTAAACATTAACAGAATATCAACCATTTATCTGCTTCAACAACCGCCGTCATTGTAAAGCAATGTTTAGAATCACTAGCAGGTCAAATAGTGTCTTTTGATGTATGAAACAAATGTAATTCAGCGTAAGAATGTTGCTGAATTTTTATTCAAGTGGACATAAATGCAATGTTATTTGAACGAATATATAGTTATTGTAGCCACCAAGCATCATCTTACATCTTAATTCTTTAAGGAATTTTTTGTCAAAAAGATTTTATGTATTTTTATGTATTTTATGACCATTTTTGACATAAAGAGCTTTAAAGGGTTCCCCTATAGATTATTTACAATTAATGTATCTTTCTCTTGGACATCAGGCCTCCTCCGCACTAGCCTTCACTGTTCCCATACTGTTAAGGCTAGTCGGGCATAGTGGACCTGTGGAGGCTAGTGGATAGGTTCTCTGGTTATAGAAGGCATTTTATTTTGTTGAATCAAGTTTGTTTTATATTTATTAATTTCATATTAATAAATAGCTCTTTTTATAAATTTAACTTTAGACTGGCACTGTTTTGTATAAAGTAAAACAGTGTGTTAATTGTGTTCGTGTTTTGTATTATATTGCATGTTATCTCTGCAAGAATCCCACAAGAACGGTAAACTGGCGAACAAAATGTCGGTTTTCAACTGAACTAAAAATGTTGACCTCTGTGAAATGTCGATTTAAGAATTTTTAAATTATTTTGACTAAATCATTCAATTAAAAACATTAAACCAGTTAATCCCAGAATAAATATTTGGAAACATCAATATGACTATTACGTTGACTTTTATTTGTAAGAAACACATCATTTAACAAGTAATACAAAGGATTTGCATATCGGTTTTTCTGTTAATATATGCTGATAATAGTTTCAAAAAATTTTAAAAGGAATTTAAACTCATAAATTTGGCATTTCAAATATAAAATATACATTTATAATTTTTACTGCTCAATTTTTTTCTCTTTCCTTCACTTTCATAATATGACTTTATGTATGTGTAAAAAATAGTTACAACTGGCTATTGTACAAACGGCTATGTTATAATATAAAATAATAATTTAAAAATCTTTATGATAAATATATTACATAATCTTTTTGTTTCCCAACATTAGCAATATTTTCCTTCAAAATTTAAACAAAATGTATCAAACAAGAGTTTCTTATAAGTTTTATTATAAGGCATTCGGAAGCAGTAGTTAAATACTTTTGCAAACGGATTTTGTTGTTTACTGGCTGTAAAAATGTGCCAGTTAGCCTGTGCGGTAACGTAAGTCAGTCCAAATCCTGTAATGGCATTAGTCACTTGGGAAAACTGCAAACTGAATATGATAAGTATCTTAGCTGTCAGCTCGGACCTAAGGAGAGCTCGACGACTGAATTGTGAGTCCCAACGTGTTATCTTTGAGCTTCGAATCTGCTTTCATAACAGCAAACTATAAAATAACATATTGAATTATGAAAACTTCACTAAAGATTTATAAAATCACAAGCACTTTTAAACTACCCCCGTTATTTTGAAGTGTGTGGGCTAAACATGTAAGTCAAATGGTATAGCGATTGAAAATAAGTTAATAACAATAAAAAAAGCAAAAAGTTAATATCCTATCACCGAGACGAATAGTGTACAAATAGAACAAGAGATTAGTGATAACAGGGCCGATCCAAGCCCTTGTTATAAGGACCCTTGACTTGACCTCAAACTTCTTCAGAGCTCCTGGCCCGGGCATGGGCTATTGAGAGATGTTTGGAGTTTTAGACTATTCAGAATAGTTGGTTATACATTATGTCTGATCTGACATTTTATACAAATAATGTATATATTTAACCTATTATTGTAGCTTAAATTATGCTAAAAGAAACCTTGACTGTTAATTTAAGCTGTATATTTGAATTCGTATAAGTATTTCATAGAATAGCTTTATTTATAATTTATCTGCGTGGTTTTAAATCTGAACGTAGTTGTCCTAGTGAGACTTCAAATGGAAAGTTTATTTCTTAAAATTATATGATTAAAACAAGTATAAGTTTTTAAATAGTTTATGTATCCAAGTACATTTACAATGAAAAAAAAACCATAGTGAATACAAATAAAAAAAATGTACAAAGCATTGTATCATCTGCTTTCCACTCCAATATATTTAATTTAAGTTTTTTTTTATATATAAGTTTTAATATTATTAAATTTAAGTCTAGTTGCTGAATAAAATTTTTACAACGTGATTATATGTATACAAAATCAATCAAATATATTTTTTTACAATTAATTTGAGAAAAGTAATAGCGTCAAGACAATTACAATACATTCAGAATTGTAATAAAAAAACAGTACAAATTACAATTGTATTTAGCAATGTATGGAACTTTTGTTGGTTATGGATAAAATGTCTCTCCAAAGTAGGAATCCTTCTTCTGAATAGAAGGGTTAACCATCCAGAGAGTGTGTTCTTCAGCTTTTGTCCATGTAATTTCCAGATGTCTTCTGGCAAGAGATTGTGTAGTTTTATTCCGATGTAGGAATGTTTTTTTCTCAAACAGTGAGCAGTTATGAGGGAGTAGGATGAATCTGGAATCGTGTCTGGTGTCATGACTGTGGAGTTACGACCCTCTTTGTTCTGGAACTTTGTCTATGTACAGAATCACATCTCTGATGTAAAGGACAGTAACTGAACTGACATGATCGGTGGTAAAATAAATTAGTTTATGAATAAATATTTTATTTGATACAGTTGTTTTCGGTAATATAAATGTCGCGTAGTAACATTCTACCCTTAAAAATGCATGTTAAAAATCCGCTAGTAAATATCCAACTTTAGCACTTGTATAGATATTGCAGTGGGATAATCATAAATATTAATCTTAAAACGTTAAAAATATAAAATAATTCGGTTTAAAAATTATGTTAGTATAATTTTAATAATAATAACACAATTATCATCCTATCCCAATATGTATTAAAACTATGTTACGATAACATTCAGAAGTGCGTAATAACCAAATAGAGAAACCTCTTATAATCCATATTTATTTAAGTTTGTTATTTTATTTACTATAAATAAATTATTTTTAAGGTATTAACTGAAAACCTTTAGTTTTACTAGCAACGCTAACATATAAAACACATAAAATACTATTCATCTTAAATATTACTCCAAGTCATTTAAACAAACTAACTGGCCTTCCCCCGAGCAAATCTCGGCCACCAGGTACTACAAAATAATTTGCGGTAGAGGTTTATCATAGTTAATTCATGTACACAGTTCCTATTAAATATTTCTATAACCCTATCTTACCTGATAGCTGTCTAATATAATAAGTGTAAAATAACCTACTTATTATGTTTATGATAATAATTTTTGTTGTTTATTGTGTTTACTTTTATTTCAGGTTACATCATTGACTAAGGAATAAGTACTCATTTTACTACTGTTGTTTTGATTCGTTTAGTCTTATTAGTGAATTTCTTTTGGAAAGTGAACTATTAGCATGACCCGCACGGTGAAACTTAAGCCCGGGACCACCATAGAAGTTCCTAACGTGACCCCCTGAACACATTTGGGGGGTCGTTCAAAATGTTATATATATATATATATGTATATATGTATATATATATAGACATATATATATGTGTGTGTGTGTGCACTCTAGTGGTCGCATTTTTTGTCCGAGATACTTCAAATTTGGTAGGGAAGTTCCTTTCTGTAATAAGTTAGACAGGTTCGTTGGGCAAAACAATCGGAAAACTCTAAACCTCTTTTTTTGGGGATTAATCTTTCAAATTTAGAGTTTTTGGGCTCAAAAAGGGTCATAAAAGCCCCAAATGTAAAATTAATGCATTTAATAAGATGGGAATTAGTGAGGTGAAAGTTTTAAGCCCTCTCTCGTCATTCTAGCTTGAATATTTACCGAGTTATTAAGGAAAATGTGTATCGACCAAACACAGTACGTTGTCTTATGGGGGTTTTACACTTGAAAAGCCTGTTATTCCTTTGTTAGAGTACTTTTACCATCCCCAGCAACCTCACGTCTACTTTCAAGCTTGTCTGGACCTTCTCCTAACCTTATAATGCGAAAAATTGTATTCCCAGCTTTGCAAGTAAATAACCAGGGGTATCAGAACAGCCAAAATATCAATGTTTTCAGATTTCATTAAAAATTGGACAAATGTATGTTTTTACACTTATGTTGAGTTTTACAAGTTTTTATGTGGAAATTCACTTCCCTCACGTCAGCGTGCTGCGTGCGAACTCGTTTATTTATTGTTAACGAAATGTATATATTTTAAACTTTTGTATTAACGTAAGAGTGAATCAAACGTTAGACCTGAACTCTTATTGACCGTTTTACAGTAAAAGCAACGCTACATATAATTTATTATTCATATTAGTATTATTAGTATTTGTTTATAATATTTTGAACCGTTGAAAAGAAATTGGGTTTAAGCATGTAATTTAGCATGACAACTAATATATAATAAGTTGTATTCTGACGTTAAAAACCATAAAAAAAGTAATATTAGTAATTACATATCTACGAATAACCCAGTTCATGTCTGCCACTAGGGTTAGTTAATTAGGGCATCAAAGCATATTCTATGTAGCATAGTATACCGCCAAACAACTTTTTTACTAGTATGGTGTGTGGTGTTATAATTACGGGATTTGATATTTCATTTAATATTTTCTCCAATGTTTTTGATAGTGAGTTTCTTCAACCCTTCTTTTGAGCAATCACATTTATTGCTCTTATTTCCTTCCTCCTATTATCTTTGCTAACCTAAAACTACCGACAAAGTACCGACAAAATCGGATCAACGATTACAAGAAAGATCTTGGCCCAAAAACAATTTTGTAGCGAAACAATATTAGACAGAATAATAGATAAAACCTCAAAATAAGTAGCATTTGATTTTACTGGGGACCTTTTACTTATTAAATTTAAGTATGATGTTTCAGACAAAGACCCCTGAGAAGAATAGTGCCTCAGAGAATTTAAGGTGGTAATAAACTCGATACACCCGAACATTACTAAATTAATTGCAATGTTGTAATAGCTATTTTATTAGTAAAACCGTTAGTTTTTAAGATTCATGTACCATGTCTCCCCTTGTAAAACAGCAAACTGGAAAAATCAAAATCCACGAAGCACTATTGGAGCATTTTCACACTTTAAAGAAAGGAATTATAAGAAAGGAATTATAAGAAAGGAATTACAAAGAACATATGTTTTTTTATTTATAAAGACAAATGTAATTATAAAGATGCATTAATAAATAAATAAGAGTATTTAAATTTGTACTCTAATGAGAACTTATATCCGGAACTACCAGTAGCCTTTAGGGATGCCATTTATTAACTGCCATTTTCTGATTGGGCCTGGTAATAATCGGTCGGAATCGATGACCTTGTAAAATTTTTTATGTATAATTATTGTCTTGTTTATGAATGCAGTGTAAGTGTAAATATAGTTGAAGGCGTTCTAGAGTGGCTTTAATTATTCCGAGATCTTATGCAATAATTAAATATTATATTTTATTGCAGAACTAAATCTATATATCTGCCATACCGAATTACAAAACGTAAGCGTCATATTTTGTGCGTTTATATCGACGCAAATGATACGTTTTAAGGTTTTTTTACTAGGGAAGATCCAAAATATGAGACAATTTACAGGTCCATGAGTAAAATAATTATGAAAGTTGTAAATTATGTAACAATTATGAGCTATAAAAGAAAAAAAAATTTCACATTAGAAACACGTGCTATTAGGAATTGCTTCGTCTAAAAAATTAAATATATTTACACACCTAAATACAGAGATCTGCATTACTGACTTTGATGTATGATGTGACATTAGAACCATGTGAGTTTGCAATCTTTCTTTAGTAAAATAAAGTGATTTTAATAGTTTACTTTTTTCAACTAAATTTATAGTTCCACTGGAACGACTTTAGTACTTAATAACCATTGAATACAAATAACTTTGCAGAAGTTAAAACTGTTATACAATTCTGACATTATATAGTAAATAGGATACAGAATAAACATTCTCTCTAAATAATCTCTACGGGAATTAATGAAATAATTAGTTATATTTCAGCCACCGTTTGGTTCTAGATACAATTTTGCTAAACACAATATTAAATTGTAGGACATGTTCTAGCTTTAATAGTTTAACCATTTAACCTTTAACCATAGCCTAATCCAGCAACTTTTATTTAAATAATATAAATAATGTAATAAGTTTGTGTAGAGCTAGATAGTTGTATTTTTTGTTACAACTGGTTGTTACTATATTACATAGTGTTAATTAATAATAATATAATTAATAGAACATCTAAAATAACATTTATTGATATGTATCATGAAATAACTGCACCTTAATTAAATAAATTTAAAATTGCATATTAGTTGTAGGTTTAATCTAATTAAACTAGATTTTTTTTAGAAGACTATTAAAGATTGTATACATAAATATACAAATGATAACAGCTAGAAAACATACAAAGCTTCAAATTCAATATTATGGCCAAATTAAAAAAGATATTATGGGCAATTGCTAACTTCTTTATTTATTGTCCGATTTGATTTATTTTTGGATATGCTATAGCCCCCTTATAGCTAAGAATAATCACACCACTATACTATCCGCTACCACTACAATACAGTCAAAATTATGTTTTTTGTTTGTTTTTGGTTGTATTCAACCAAAAATTAACTGGTGTTTATAGTCCGATTTTTCTGCAATTTGGTTAATGTCCTAGGCTATTGCGTAAGTAAACACCCCATTTCCCATTCAATATTACGGTTAAATAAAAAAAATTAAACTACAATAGTGCCAAGATACAATGCAAGCTTATTTACAGTCCGATTTGGCTGTTATAATATAATTTTCATAATTCTAATATCAATACTTTGTATGATTTGTATATAATGTTTCCACAAAATACTAATAGTATAGTCCGAATAGTATAGTTTGTATAGTCCGAATCATTAGGATATGTTACTTTCATAAGCCATTCATAGGTAGACACCACTAAAATTTAATTTAAACAATATTTTGAAAATTACTAAAGTGCCATCTGATTTTCGGATATGTTATAAAACATGTTTAATCCTCATTTTGATACTATGTAACTGTATTTTAGCAAAATACTACTAACTTTAGATGATTGAATTGATTATAAAATTGATTATAACATATGTTGTATTAGGCTATAATGTATATATTTAATCCCGTTTCCATTATCTTTTGTGGATATATTATATACAAATCATACAAATTATTGGTATTGGAATTATAGCAATTATACTAAAACAGCTAAATCGGATGGTAAATAAGCTTGCAATTGGCACTATTGTAATTTAATTTATTTTTATTTAACCGTAATATTGAATTTGGAAATGGGGTATTTACTTATGCAATAGCCTAGGACATTAACCAAATTGCAGACAAATTGGACTATAAACACCAAAGTTAGTTTTTGTTTGATTACAACTAAAAACAACCATTTGTCTATATTATAGGGGGTAGCGGAAATTATAGTAGTGTGGATATTCTTAGCTATAAGGGTGCTGTAAAATATCCAAAAATAAATCAAATCGGTCAGTAAATAAAGAAGTTGGCAATTGGTAGTATTTTTTTACCGTAATAGAGAATTAGGGAAATGTAAGTGGAGTTTATTAATGCATTAGCTTAGAGGACAGTAACATATCTAAATTGCAGACAAATTGGATCGTAAACACCAAAGTTAGTTTTTCCTGGTTGATATATTTATAAACTATGCAAAGTATCAAATTCGGACCTTATATTTGGTAATTATACATAGAATAGTTTAAGGCTATAACATATCCAAAATTCAATCGAATCGAACAGTAAATAAAGAAGTTGGCAATTGGCAGAATGTTTCAAAAAAAAATTACCGTAATAGCGAATTTGGGAAATGTAAGTGGAGTTTATTAATGCATCAGCTTAGGACAATAACATATCTAAATTTCATACAAATCGGACCGTAAACCCCAAAGTTAGTTTTTTAACCTGATTTTGAAAATTAATTTTTAAAAATATAGGGGGCGGATTGGGCGTGGAAAAATTTATTTAATATAGGCAGGGGTTGGACACTAATATAGGCTAAAGAGGAAATTTGTATATATTCAGGATCGGGGGTCGGTGCAAGAACTGATCCCCATGTTATTCTTTTGGGAAAACCCTATTAAATGTCTCTTATGTTTGTGGGTTTGCCACTATTATGTCTGAATGTATTTAATAAGTAGCAGTTTTATCTGCCATATTATTTTCAAACATGTTAACATTACAAAATGATTCAGACATTAATTTATTAACTAAATATAAAATGTATAATATGTAGTATTGGCAATGCATGAATTCCTTCACACGGGTTTTTAAGTTCTAATGACATTATTATATTCAATTACTAAGCCAATTTATTTATTGTAGCAAAATAAGCTAATATAATGTAATTATTTTACCAAATGCAAATATAGTTAGTCTAATTATAGAAATATATAAATTAGTCAATCTAACAACTATTATTTATATTTAAATAATTATTTGAAAAATACTTTCAGACTTATAAAACCATTTGATGTTGTGTGATGCGCTAGTATCTGGGGAATCTATCGCAGGTATTGGCCAACAGTTTTAAAGGAAATCAAATGATCTTAATAGTGGTTTAAACTATTTGACGTAAAGTGATTTTTATGTATAACATACAACATAATCTAATCATTAAAAGATAAGCATGCCAAAGAGAAATTATTTCTCCAAAACAAATCACACATAAATAACTGTAGTGTTTCTGATGGTGATTTGTTACATTTAAACCACTTTGGATATCAGCTTATTTGAAAAGGTTCAGTTGCATAACTGAATAAGTAAAAAGGGTGATTACTTTATTCGTCAAGGGTAAGCATTTGTGCCAACTTTTTTATTTTAAGAAACACCAACACACACACGTATTTAGTATTAATGATAATTAATACGTTTTTTACCGTACATCGAAAAAAAACCAAGAGGTTTAATTTATCCTTGATTGTATGGTTATCAAATACTGAGCACTTCATTTTTACACTTTTGCAACATTCCACTGACGTAATTAAATAGAATGAAACAATATATATATATTATTTTTCTTATATATAAAGAGTGAGACAGATTATAAATATATACATATATGCGTAGCTTAGTGGTCTAGTGCCATTCAGATGGACCGACACTAACTTTGCCATTTTTAGTTTACGTGTACACACTGATTTTGTTTTATTTTTATGAATTAAAATAAATTCGCAATTTAATTTAATAGGAGAACGTATATCGAAACCAAAAGGTGTTAAGGAATTATAAAACTGAATAAAGGAATAACAATTATAGTAACTAAAATGAATCTAATCTACAAACTTATATTAATCAATTAATAATAAATTATAATTATAACTAATGTTACAAATCAGCTGCCAATTTTATATTTTGATAGAAAACTAGAAAAATAATAGCTCTTCATAAACTGTACTACAATTCAAACACAATAATAGTTGGTCAATCAACTGGCGTGATGAGGTCAAAATGACGCAATTTGAATGCTTATGAAGTTGTTAAAATGTATTGGCTTTGTTATTTTGATTTTCATAATAACATTTAGATTGAGTTAGGCATTTACTCCAGCTAAAATAATGTAACGATAGTGAAAAAATACCATAAAAAAATTAAACACACATCAAGTCAAAGTCAGAATTCTTTATTGTCGTAAGCAAAAGGAAATGTTATGACAAAAGTCAGTAATATGCACATGGAATTATCAAAATGTTTGACGATATGTACAATACAAGTCAAACTTATATAACTAAACAATTTAAACATCGTTTAAAAGTAAATGTACACTGTAATACTCTTTAACAACTAAACATTCTTTCACGCTATTGCTGAATATTTTAAAATCATTTAACAATCTAAACTTATTTGGAACGCTATTGTACATATTTATTGCTGAATACAAAACTTGTTTCTGAAAAATGTGGTGGTTTGTGGTAGGATTGCCAGGTGGTTGATAGGGCGAAAATTGTATGAGGAGGACCTTGTTTGAAATAATTCTCGATTTTTCATAACTAAACAGGTTAATTCCAAAATATATAGACAAGGGAAAGTCAGAATTTTATTTTCTCTAAGGTTACGGATATCGATTGCATTTAAGAAGTATGGAGTATCCGTAGCCTTCAAGACACAAAATACCATGAGTAAAATTCTGCATCCGAACATGAGGATTGTGATAAGTTTGATAAGCCCGGTGTATATAAAATCAGTTGTAATGATTGTGATAATTTGTATGTTGGTCAAACTGTTAATTTTATAAAAAGATACAAGAATCATGTTTCAGCATGGAAGAGCCGAAAACCGGCAAGCTCGAATGTCGCAAAACATCTGGAAAATTGCCACTCATTGGTAACAATTGAAGACAATTTGAATATTCTCCATATTTGTAAGAAAGTAAATGTAATGAATGCATCAGAAGGATTGTTTATTTTTAAGGAAAAAATTAAGGATAGGGATAAATTGATCAATGAACAGGTCAACTTTGACTCTGGTGGTACTTATCGCAACTTGTTTCCAGAACTTCCGGTAGCCAATAGTATATATAACCTGTTCACCATCTTGTTTCTGTCATTCTCCAATTGGGCCTGGTGATGACCGGTGTAACTGGTTGAAATCGATCGCCTTGTTTCATCTTTTGTGTATATTTTACCGTCTTTTATGTAAGTACAGTACAAGTGTAAATATACTTTATAGTGTTGTAAGATGTATTTTATTTATCCTGTTCAGTAGTATATGTACTATGAGCAAATTAAGAGTTCATTGTTTGAAATGTTGGAATATTATTTAAACCGTTTTTAATAACAATTTACAGTCTGATATAATAAAAAATGAATGTTAAAAAATCTTTTGGCAAATTATAAATTATTTAAATTAAATATCTCTAAGCTGACTACTACCCAAAACACATTTATATTTGTAAGCGCAAAGTTGTGATAGTACAAGTAAGTAAACCTTTAAAATATATAAAAGTATTGAGTTTCTAACACCTTTATAAATAATATAACATGAAATATTGAAATATTTAGTGTCATTTGTTAAAATTTACTTGGTAAAGTGCCAGATAAAAAGGACCAAATCATGTTGTTTACCTGGATTTTCCGTGCAAAAAAAAGAGGCAAATTTACATTCAGCTTAAAATAAAAAAAAAAATCATTTTAAAGAGTTTATTTTAGTTAAGCATCAAAACTATTTCTTCGGTTACCAGTAAAAGTACACGTTTATGCTAACCCCTACCCCCATTTAAGTTGATGTGTCTGGAAACAGAGACGGATATATAATATATGTTTTGTATAACAAGAAGTATTCAAAGATATTAACCTCACTATGCAAACCGTCCCAAACCTAGAGGGTAATATTTTTGTTAGAATCATAATACTTAAGATAAGAGGAATCTAAAAGAATATAAGACGAATAAAGGTTCTACGAGTCGATAAAACGGTACGGTACTCGGGGGATGTCCTCATGAATTGTTTTATCGAAGGGTTAAACTTTTATAATTTTACGCTTGTGATCGGGGACCATTGTCACCATTATCACTGATTTAAAAATAATCTCTTTGGCGTAGCCAAATGGTATGGTATTGTCAACAAAAGTTGGATTTACTATAAAAAAGTATCAGATAAGCGATACAATGATGTTGGGTTTTCTACAAAGTTTGTTTTGTTTTCGAAATAACTCAATCAGTCCTAAAACTTTAATTTGGGGACAAGGCCTTTTTATAATAAAATGGAACTTTGTAGGAACTGTGTGCTGTTGGGAAAAACCCCGCCTGGAGGCCATACGTTCAGCGGGTGCATTTTTGGTGGACACGGTCTGTGAAAGGATGATGGAGGGTGAGGACAACTGGGACTGTTTGTCTAGGGCATCCTCCGCAGAAAAAAGACTGATCTTGACAGGGTAACGGTCTCGATCAAATGATCAAACGGCTGAAAAATGAGCAAGCCCTGCGGGCTTAAGCCAGATTTAGATATAGCCTGAAGTAATGTGACAAACAATCCTAGGTTAGAGGCCCAAAGAGTAGAAAAGATGTTTAGTGGTTAGTATAAATTTGTTTAGTAGGAGTCCCACACTACAGGTTGGCCACCTGAGTACGTAAATGCATTTTTCTCTCATCTAACAAAAAAAGTCCTACTGCCTCGAAAGTTTCAAGGCAGCGAAATAAAATACCCCTTAGTGGTTTTAGGTTCAATCCGTAGCCTTATATTTTCATAAATAAATAAAACTTAATATTATTTAATGATATCATAATTTTATTCCTATGCGCACACAATTTAGGATAATTGCAGAAACGATTAAAATGCATGTTCGTATTCTACACTAAGAATTACAAATTATCATTGTAATCTTAAAAATTTACGCACATTTTTAGCAGTCACTTAAACAAAACTTAATCTATACTTTTGAAATATCCCTGTTATACTCTCTATTTTTGTTATAATAGGGGGTAATTAATGTTCAGTTAAATTTATTAAGACTAATAAGATTTTATTATGTTTTGGTATTACAAATTTTGTTTGTTTGGATAAGAACGTATTTTAAATATAGCTTTTATGTAAACAATTTAATTTGGAATACAGAAACTTGTTTTTAGATTTCAATTAGACCTACCAATCTGTTCTTAGATTCGTCAAACAAACTAATACTAAAAATAGGTTTTACATCATTATAATATACTAGAGAGCCCGTGCTGCTCTGCAGCATCAGTCAAAGTTGAAATTTGAAAGTCACGTAATTGATGAGTATTGTCAAATCAAGTTAAAATATTATAGCAGTTTATACATATCTTCCCATGGATTGTATTTACACAAATAATTGTTCCACTCCACATCAATTTAACAGTTGAAATATCACATAATTTCAAAATAATATAACATAATAATATAATTGTAAATTATATAATCTCCGTAAGGCAACATACAATGCAAAATTATTGTCATGAAACAGCTTTTAAACACAAATTTGTTTAAAAATTAAAATAAATAACTTCAGATTTATAATATGTTTATTTTCAAAGTAACAACTATTCGTTTAACGGTAATTCTTTCAAAGGTTTCGTGAAAATTATGTGTAATGTTTATAATTTTTGCTTTAAAACCTTAACCAGTGTTTTATAAATAAAGATAACGTTCTCTTTAACCTTGAGTTCGTTAATCCTAATATTTTCTGCGCTAGAGTGCAGCTGCAAAAAGTTTCAAATGTAATGCACCAGCTGCTTCGTTTTATTACCAGTTTATCTGCTTAAAACAATTTTGTGGAGATAACATATGACCATCTTGATATTTTTTAAGGGAAATTACATAAGATATTTTTTATATGTATAAACTTAGGTTAACACTAATATTCTCAGGGCTTCTTTCCCGGGGCTGGTTGATTATGCATATATTTTCCTATCAATTTTGTACCCTATAGTAAGAAGAAACCAACATTTCCTCATAGTGTCATTTGTAAGCTCATCCCCTTACACGACAAAAGATTAAACATTTAATAATAATTAATTATTGTTTTCCCTTCATGACAGCTAATGGTAAAGCATCCAGCAGGGTTTGTTATTTGTTTTTAGTAAAGCGCATAGCAATGCTGACAAACCTTATGGAGTAAATACAGAAAAAAAAATCACACCGGGTATAACATATAAAATGTAAAAAAAACTGTTAAGAGCTACCTCGAATTAACAAATAAAGTCACTACGTTCTCTTTTGGCTTTGACACTCGTTTCGTGTGGTAATGCCAAATAAGCCTGAGGTTTGAGTCTACTATGCTAATTTTGGGAGTAAAAATGATACCATAGTGCTAAAACCACCATTTGATAGTACTAAAAACTGGAAAACGAAATTCAAAACCAAATTAGACTGAACCATATACAATTCTTAGTCAAGTTTAATACCAATATATCAACTAATTTCTAAGGTATACAACGCAAATTAAAAAAATAACAAACAAACAGATGCAGAAGATTTGTCTAGAAAATCTGTAGGTTTACGTCACTTTCCGGGGAGAACAGAAGCTCATTACGAAACGATTAGGAATGCGATGATCATGCGTGAGTTTTTTGATAGCTCTAAACGTAAAGTTCTAATGTGTCAAAGGTTTTTGACACATTAGAACCTGTACCTGGCGCGCCGTGAGGTAGAAAGTTGTTGTGTGGTCCTAAGTTAACACCAAAACCTCGAGAAATAAAACTTTCTCATGCAAACACAAATAGCTTGCCTATTTATCTTATGTAGCAGCTTTTTCTCAATCTATCAACGTGAAGTAATAACTGGATTTCATGTATATTATTGAATGTATAAATGCCCATAAATAAAACAGCTATTTTCTCAGTTTTAACTTATTCATACAGAAATGACTAGATTACATGTAAATTTTGAAATATATAAACACATGTAGAAAGGAGAAAAAGAAAGGAGTTATATTTTTTGCTGCAATATTCTTTGGCAAACAAATAAAATATATATTCCCTTGATTAATGAACATATGTTTTAAGTAATCATATGATGTAAACAAACTTCCTTCATAAGATTAACACGGGAACCTTAGGAGCCACTGGGGTGAAGCCCATTGACCATATGCTACTTTTTATTGCAAGATGACATATCTAGACATAATTACTTATCAGTTAACAAAATAATCATGAAAATCGGCACAGTGGAACGGTTTGACAGACTGACCAAAGTTTTGACAATTTTTTAAAATATATACGATAATTAAATAATATAATTAATATAATATATGATATATTATATATTATTTTAATTAATTAAAAACTTCCTAGGAACTGAGGTCTTTAAACGAAACCAAAACTATCAAAATTCACTTAAAAACTACACAGTTATGCGCTAAAGTTCACAACAAAAATCCACGTACTGAATTTATAATCTCTAAATGCATATATTTTCAAACCATTTGTAGAGTTAAAAATCCGGGGGGTACATATAGTATGTAGTAGTATATATTCGGGGGAGTATTTTTCTCCCCCAATTTGTAAAGATCAAAATCCGGAGGGTACATATAATATGTATTAGTATAACATCGGGGGAATATTTTTCTCCACCAATTTGTAGAGGTAAAAATCCGGGGGTACATATAGTATGTAGTAGTATATATCATTCTACCAAACATTATGCTCTCACATCTGATATGAGACAACAATAACTACACAATATATCTATATAATTGTATTCATTACTATTCTCCGTAAAATTTACATTGTAGTTGTTAAGACCTGTGGAGTTAAGAAGCACTAGGACGGATTATCTTGATTGTAATTAATGTCGGACAGAACAATACAAAGCTTTATGAAAATAAACTGTATCAAATTACGTTGGCAGTCTACAGAGTTATGCATGGTCACACAAGATGAATAAAACATAACTACACATAACCCTTCTCCTTTTTTAAATTGTTTAAAAAACATAATATATATTAAAGAAAGTTAATATGAAAAAATATTTAAAATTTAATAACCCTTAAACTGAAGAACGTATTTTTTAAAGAAATAAACGTGAAAAATATACACCATTGTAATAAATCCATTTTTGTTTTAAACCAGCCAGATCCTTTCATTTCAAACATCTCAGAAAAGAAAACTGAGGAATGGATTTCACACCTGTCACGCTGCTTGTAAAGTATTGCATAATATTTCAACATTTCAGGCACTACAAGTTTTTCATAGTTACACTTTTCCTCTATTTTTATGTAAATTTACATTCCAAAGGTTCATGTATTTATTTAAGTAGCATAAGTTTTGGTTGCAAAATATAGCATTGTTTACGTATATTTGTTATAAAAACTAATATTATAGTTTAATTAGAGTCTACAAATTTAACAACTATACTGATACTATTTGAAGTTATTCAAACGGCCAGTAAACTTTCTTATGTTTGTGCAAAATATTACGAAACACCGAATTCTAATAAATAAAGGGTTAAATATTGCAAGTAATGTATAGCAAACAAGGATGCTGAAATAACCGATTATGTTTAATTTGATCCAGAGAAACGATTAATCTCTAGTCTTACGATTAAAACTTACAAAACCATTTAATTATATCTGCTTTGGAAATTATAAAGCTTTGTGAACAATAATGGGAAATTCTTACGAGAGTGTACATTGTACAATCCAGAGTACCCATTCGTTTCCAAAGTGGTATTACAGCCACTGACACACATGCACATCGATCACAATTTATCGAGTAGCAAAGTGCCACATGCTCATAACAACCTTTAAAACAGGGAGTTGTTGTTTTTAATCTTTTAATTAATTTTACTTATAAAGATAATGCACGTAAGTAGTACATTTTCGGGAGTGAGTCGGGGATGATGGAGACTTTTCCCGGACCATGATTTTCTCCCCCAATTTGTAGAGTTATAAATCCGGGCGGTACATATAGTATTGAATAGTATATATTCGGAGGAATATGTTTCTCCCTCAATTTTTAGAGGTAAAAATCCGGGGGTACATATAATATGCAGTAGTATATATTCGGGGGAGTATTTTTCTCTCACAATTTGTAGATGTAAAAATCCGGGGGTACATATTGTATGTAGTAGTATATATTCGGGGGAGTATTTTTCTCCCCCAATTCGTGTATTCGGTTTTAGGATTTTAAAATAATTTTAAATGAAAAAACATATATATTCTGGAGTGTGAGGGTGATGACCTTTACCGGACCAGAATTTTTTCTCCCAGGACATTTAGTAGAGGTATATATTTCGGAGGCGACCTTTCCCGGACTTCTTTATATATTCCGACACCAACCTTACCGGTCCGTTTTCTGTGTATGAACGATTTCGAAGTTTTCTGCACTGGCGTAGCGAGAAATGTTTTGCTTGTCTATAAATCCCATGTATATCTCTATGTATAATATATATGTATTATATATATATGTATTATTACTATTAAATACTTTGGTATTTACGGAAAATTCTAGTTAGAAGTGTAGATTTGGTAAGATTGAGACTAGTTTCCTATATGCTTACGATAAAACATAAATAGTGATATATATTATCTATAGTTACATCTCTCAGCTAATAAATAGTGTATTTTTAACTAAACCAATACTAGAGTATTTTAAAACTTATTATCTACTAATTTTGATTCGAAATTATGGTAAAATTGTTTGAGTATTCTCCCTCACTTCTGTATAGAACTAGGAACAAGGAAGACAGCGTTGTGTAAGACTTTCGCTGCAGTATATAACTGCATCGTCGCTACTCTCACTTTCATAGCTACGGTCATCGCCTCCGAGCGCCTTGCATCTAGTCCTAGGTAAGTGAAAGTAGATGCTAAGTTCTTTAAATAAATTTTACGAGAATATTTTGTATACCTTCTCAAAGTTGGAAAGTTTTTAGAATATTACCTAACATTAATATATTCCCCCTCAAAACTGATATATTTAGTTTAAAAGATAATATACGATAAATATGATCTGTCCTTCACATATGATTGTGCAAATGTGTGAAAAGTCTACATATTATTGCATATTTACCTATCCTTTTTATTTTTAGATGTCTGTATTAGCACCTAACTAGGTGTACGCTCATTCCTCGCGTATAAGGATAATTGAAACACATGATCAAACTTAAATCGATTCTCATAAAAAATTCAATATCTGATTTGAGTAACATCATCAGAATACATTCCGTTATCATTTAACTGCCGCCAGAATCCGGATTTTATGTCTATATAGCTATAGTTTTAGTCACTTCTCCAAGAATAAATTATCGCGGTAGCTGAGAGGTATCGCACTGGCTCTTGGAGCGAAAGGTCACAGGTTCGGATCCCACCACCAATCTAACATTTTATCCGTAGAAAAACATACATACATTTATCACTTGTTTTTATCAAAGTAAATGTTGTATAAATACGTAAATTTATTTATTTTAAAAATAAATTGAAGATTTCAGGCATGGTTTTTTGTTAGGATCGGCATGGGTGCGTTATCTTAGAACAAACAGAGCATTTTGGGCTAAGCAGTGACCTTAGCAGTGTGGTTAATTTAACTTTTAAGAGAACAGTGAGTTTCCTATATGAACTAATGTTAACAATTTCTATAGGCCAAGTCAAAATATCCTTAAGGATTAACAATAAATCGTCAGGCCCAGTTATTTAGATGATAAAATGAGATTTCAATATATTGTTTCAATAGCCTAGGCTATCATGAAATTAAATGCTATAAACATGGGTTGGCCCAAGTCCGAACATGAAACTTCTAAAATGACAAGTAGTCTAAGTGTGTATGCCTACATTTTATAGTCATAGGTCCAAGTTTATGATGAAAACAGCTCAATATAATCCAAACCTAGGAGATGTCAAATCATTTCAGATAACCTGTACAGAAGGCTTAATTTGGTTAGGATAGTTTAAAGCTTTTGTTTTGGTTCACTACAACATTCCTGGTAATGTGTTTAAAGTATTTTACAACAGTTGTATTTTACAAAATGATATTTCAATATATTGTTACAATAGCCTAGGCTATCATGAAATTAAATTCTATAAACATGGGTTGGTCCAAGACCGTACATGAAACTTCTAAAATGGCAAGTAGCCTAAGTGTATAGGCCGACATTTTATAGCCATAGGTCCAAGTTTATGATGAAAACAGCTCACTGTAATCCAAACCTAGGATGTGTCAAATCATTTCAGATAACCTGTATAAAAGGCTTAGTTTGGTTAGAGTAGTTTAAAGCTTTTATTTTGGTTCGCTACAACATTCCTGGTAATGTGTTTAAAGTATTTTACAAAGGTTGTATTACCAGTTTAATGTTGGCTTACTCTTACTGTAATCCAACCCTAGGCTATGTCAAATCATTCAAGATAACCTTCCGAAAAAGGCTGTTTGGTTAGAATAATCTATAGCTTTTATTGTGGTTACTTACTACATGACTGGTAATGAATTTTAGGTAATGTAGACAATTTTTATTATTAATTTAGTGAAAATATAACGTAGCAAATAATTGTCCTAAAAAATAAATTTTAAGGTTGTTCGCTTACTGTGAACTAACTTCATCAACGCTTTCAAGAAAAATTGAGGCTTTGTATACTTTTTTACACATGACAATCACAATATTACCAATTGTCTAAGAAAATGAAATAAAACAAACTAATTTATAAGTTAAGTTAATATCTTAGTATCTACAGTCATCAAAAAGTTATTTTGAGTTTTTCGATCTGCCACACGCGTCGTCTGTCGTCAGCCATTGATACAATCGTTGCCTTCGACGACTGACGGACGATATTTACACAGAGTAGGCGTACTAAGGGAATATTAACTGTATAAATATATTTTTTTTAACGTACACTTAATAATTTATAAAATAATAAATATGTTCGCAACTTAAAAATATACTTCGATTTATCTCTTTCGTGTGTTTTTTGTTGGTAAAAAAACTTTTTTTATCCAGTATAACAAAGTATACTCTAGTAAACTAACTATTGTTACTCTGTCATTGAAACATAGACGTGGGCTAAATTTTAACGATTCAAGTACCACTTCCAATGTTATTCTTATGGAGAAAAAAATAAATTTGGTTTTAAGATAATTTGATTAATACTGAACGAAATTATTTGAATAACGAACTTGACCGAGATTTTGACCTGTTAAGTTTTTCTGGAAAATTTTAAGTTTAACTGTGGAGGCATTCTCGAGTTATTGGGGTCACAGACACGCCAGTTGAGTTGATTCTCTTACCAGTCTAAGCAGTAAAGTTGTGTATAAGGATACTTTCACTTCGTTCAATTATCCAATTAGCACCTTTAGTTGTAAAATATTTATTGTGTTGATTTCGACGTTTAATTAACGAAGCCGTCACTCGATGTATGAACAATAGTCAGCTTTTGTCACACCACGTTTTCAGTTTTGTGTCTATATTTAGGTATATATGCAACAATATAATTGGATTTGTTCTTTTATATAGCATTTAAAATAAATTAATACCCAAGAGTCTTTAGGATTTAGAAGCTAAAAAAGTCGGAATGTGGGCTTAGCTTAACAAATAATGCGAATGAGATAATAATTTGTTTAAGAGTTCTGCTCCTAAAATAGTAGCATAATAACTCTTTATAGATTCATATATAAAATTATCTTACAACACTTTTTCTTTTAAAACCTGACTGTCTAACGTTATTCCTCAGCTGTTGTGTTACCCATTATACTTATAATATGTAAGTTTATATTAATTTTTACAACATTTAGTTCTTAAAATACATTAATTACATGCGTTATAAATAATCATACCCAAAAACACAAAAGTGTTGAAAGTGTTGACGGGATGACAAGTCATAAAATCATAGGATATTAAAATGTATTCCAAGTCAAAGATAGCACCTTTGATCTAACATTGTTTATCATCACAAATTACTTAAATATGTTAAAATAACAATTATCGAAAGATTGTTGGTTATTTTTTATCTGTTCTTGGACAGCAGATAATGTATTATTATAATTGTTAACTATACTTTATTTAGATTTTTTTATTTCAAATTAAAGATATTGCATCCGTGAAGCTGCTGGCCAGGAACAGATAAAAAATAACCAACAATCTTTTGAGAGTTGTTATTTTAACATATTTAAGTAATTTGTGATGATAAACAATGTCAGGTCGAAGGTTTTATCTTTGACTTGGAATACATTTTGCTATCCTATGATTTTAGGTCTTGGCAACCCGTCAACACTTTGTGTTTTTGGGTATGATATCATTTTTTATATAATTGCAAATTGATATAAATGAGATTTCAAGTTGAAATAAAACAAAATATATATCAATGTTAAAATGTAATCATATATAATGAACATTAATTAAGAAATTTACCTTAACTTTTCCTAGATAGTTTTTAGAATTTTCAGGCAGTTTTTTGAAATATTATAATATATATATTTGCACCATATGGCCATTTCTTGACGTTCTCTTGCTCATCATTTGCTTTTATCCTCTTACTTTTGTTTTGAATGTAAACTATGTAATGCCCTGATGCTATACTGTTTCCTTAATGGAACACCGCTTTTTTTTGATTTTTACAGAATTCCATTAATTTTGATATTTGTATTTTGTAGACCGGGTATTATTAGACTTGTAATTTTGTTATCATGTGATTGCCAAAGGTGCAGTTAAAAAAATTATGAAGTTACTTCTAGCGGTGATGGATGTTTTTTGAATATAGTTACCATTTTCACAAGTTGTGCATGTAGAGTCAGCAATAGGTAACCAGGCATTAAATTGACTGTTGAGTAGTTCATCGAAATTGGTTTTTCTTTAAGATGATTAGGAATGCAAATTTGGAATATAAAATTACTGTCTTAGCTGGTAGTGCTGTGGTATCAGTTTGAACATTTTGTGGTTAGTTCTATTGAGTCCTTGAATTGAAATTCCAGAGGTTGATGACTCGAAATAGGGCAATTTAAAAATTATGCACATTCTTGTTCATTTTTAATGGTGTTCCCAGTTGATTTATAATATCTATAGAATTTAAAATCTGGTAATTTATGCGGTAGGATATTACTATTCTTTTAATAGAGAAGTCGTAAAGAATATTTCAGTGTCTAATTCATTCTTATTATAAAGAGATGAGTGCAAATGAAGTAACTTTATCCTTCATTAAAACTGACTTAATAAATATTTACTAGTCGACCCATGCGGAATTCCGCACTGCGAACCAAATCTTGTCAGTTGATCAGATGTTCTTTTGTTTACATTTTTGCTCCTGTCAAAAAAAAAACTATCTATATTATTAAAAGAATTTCTTTATTTTTGTTCGGCGATTTTAGACCCTTAAAACTATTATTTTATATACAGATTTGATATCAATCGAAAGCTTTTACCGTATAGATGTGCCTTTTGGGGTTTTGAAAAACATCCAGCTTCAGGGCTCCACATCAATAGCTCTTAAAGTTCCAATGTTCATCTTATGGAGTTATATATTTTATTTAGTCAAACAGCTGATTATAATGTAAACGGTTTAAAATATCTGACCCTCTGCCTGCGAGATTCCCCAGTGGAGAACGGGACCTTTGCTAGTTCCCTTTATTTATCTTTCATATTATTCAAATTTCAAAAAAGCGCTAAATTTTTAGCGCGTGGGTCTATTTTTCGTAATTAGCCGGCACGATAAGCTTCAAAATGAGGGGTAAATAATGGAATTTGATAAAGGAATAAGGGAGATCTCTCGGACTGACATAAAAACCGGCTAGAGAAATAATATATAAGATTAGCCTATATATTTGTAGATTTAAATTACTGCTGACATTAAATTCTTTACTGATTTTCCCAGATTATAAATAATATAATACCTATCTACCTTATTTACAACCAGAAAATTAAATAGATTTAATAATTAATACTTACACATTTTAGCAAAATAATCCATGCTTTAATTAGACATTTGATGGAGTTTTTGTTTTAAAATAACACAGCAGTATCAAGCAAAAAAATCAGATCATAACATCTGATTTTATCTCCAAATTGCATTCTCTACTGGAAATAGTACAAATAAACAAATTTACTAAAAATCTATTTATTCAAAACTAAGCCAATTTTGGTGACAAGTCTATAGGCGAAACTATTATGTTTTAAATGATCGTTTGTGTGTTATTTGCAAACCCTTACCGACTAGATGTGACTTTTGTGGTTTTGGAAAACGTCTTCCTTCAGGTCTTAGGACCGTCCTCCTTTAGATCTCGGTCTTAGACCGTCCTTTAGATCTTGTCCTCCCTTAGCTCTCAAAGTTTCAAGTTAAAATTAAGGCAAAATTTAAATAAATTTAAATTGAACATAAATTGTCAGCTGTTATTACTGACAAAACACAGTAAAGAAGCAAGAACACTGTTTTAAAGTTAACCTCGAGAACGGACTTTTAAATTTCAAATGTGCTTATGGAGCTATTTCATTTAGTGAGAATATTCTTGTTAATTTTCAAGATGAGCTCGTTCGCTTCGCTAACTTGCCTCCAGGTTGAGCTCGATTGCTACATTCACTCGCCGATTTATATATATGGAACTAGCTTCGGCATCGAAAATATAATTTGAAATGCCATTCAAGTAGATTTTTTATTTCCTAATGAACATAAGTTTATGCCTTTTAAGTATGTTTAGATATAATATTTATAACAGCTGTTTGGTGTAACTGACTTATATAACCAACCCGACTTTGTTTTATATATTTAGATTTCATATTGTGTTTATTGCATATTTATATTCGATATATTTTAGTATGTCTACCTTAAACGAATTAAATGATTTTCCTTACCTATATATATTTTTGTTTGGTTAAATTCACTCAATGATTTATTTTGAATTTACAAGTACCAGCTGATCAGATAGTTGTTTTGGAACTCATGGGGTACTTGGACTTTTGTTTACGTAGTAAATGTAACAAAGCAGACATCAAATTCAGTAACAATTTTGAAAGTATAATTTAATATTATTTGTCTTAAAATATTGCGTTTGCAAACTTATAATTTAGTGTCAAAAGTGAAATATATGAGTAAAAACAAAAGTCTCTGCGAAATTTTGTTCAAGTTTAATGAGAAATAAAGTTCTCAGGCTTCATGAACAAAATGAAGTGGACGATTTGTGAAAAGTGCCAAAACTACAAGATTATACGTTAACTTCTCGCTTCTCAGACCTTTCTTAAACTAACTGTTGCAATTTTTCGTTGTTTATTGAAAGGGTTTAGCATATAAATGCACTGCCACATTCACTTAAGGCTGTAATACGATATTCTAAGAAGTGAAAAATCGCCTTGTTCTGCTTCGTGTTAGTATAGCACGTGGTCGTGTGGTGGACTTGGCGACGTGATACGACCGTGCCACTAGATAATGCCATTACCATATGTATTGGAAACATTTTTATATTTTAAAAAGCAACAAATATGGTTTACCAGCTTAAAGGCTAAAACAAATTTAGTATAATCACATCCTAATTTACATTTAATTGTATAGTTCTGTTATTATTAGTGAATTTCCTTTGGAAAGTGAACTATTAGCATGACCTGCACGGTGAAACTTAAGCCCGGGACCACCATAGAAGTTCCTAACGTGACCCCCTGAACACGTTTTGGGGGGTCGTTCAAAATTTTATATATATATATATATATATATATATATATATATATATATATATATATATGTGTGTGTATGCACTCTAGCGGTCGCATTTTTTGTCCGATTTACTTCAAATTTGGTAGGGACGTCCCTTTCTATAATCTGTTGGACAAGTTCGTTGGGCAAAACAATCGGAAAACTCTAAACCCATTTTTTAGGGATTAATCTTTCGAATTTTGAGTTTTTGGGCCGAAAAAGGGTCAGAAAAGCCCCAGATGTAAAGTTAATGCATGTAAAAAGATGGAAATTAGGAAGGCGAAAGTTTTAAGCCCTCTCTCGTCATTATAGCATAAATATTTACCGAGTTATTCAAGAAAATGTGTATCGGCTAAACACAGTACGTTGTCTTATGGGGGTTTTACACTAGAAATGCCTGTTATTCCTTTGTTAGAGTACTTTTATTATCCCCAGCAACCTCACGCCTACTTTCAAGCCTGTCTGGACCTTCTCCTAACCTTATATTGTGCAAAATTGTATTCCCGGCTTTGTAAGTAAATGAAACCAGGAGTATCAGAACAGCCAAAAAAATCAATGTTTTCAGATTTCAATATAAATTGGAAAAATGTATGTTTTTACACTGATTTTGAGTTTTAAAAGTTTTTATGTGGAAATTCACTTCCCTCACGTCAGCGTGCTGCGTGCGAACTCGTTTTCACTTTTGATTTGACTGAACAGATTAAGTATTTTATTATCCGTACGTTCTGGACATTAGAGGTAACAAATCACACTACATCCACCTTTTAAATACACCTAACCAAATTGTTTTATTTTTTAAAATTATTAGATCTTTTTACTATATATTTGGTATACGCGATTTTTATTTGTTGTGATTTTATTATGTTTTGTACACGCTATATTTTTATTTTATATTATAACGTATTTTATAATTGTTTTCCCCTTTACCAGTACCTAGCAGGATTCATCGAGCATCATCAAGCCTCTTTCACCCTGTCTCTAACACCGATGTAATTTTTTATTTAGTAATTAATGCAGTAATCATTGGTATCATTTGGGGACATATTGCTGTGCTGTTTGGACTAGTTCTAAATTGAAAAAGAAGGTTTTATTAATATTATCACCATTTGGTATAAAATGTTCGACCATTAAAAAATCATTTGTACAAAATGAAAAATAAATTATAAAGCCGTTGTGCCAACTTCAGTGGAAGAAGGTGTCATTTTGTATTAATTATATTTATATCTATTCTTCGCTCGTTATACATTCCTACATTTTTCCTAGGTTTTATATGTTAGAACTTGTCATAATTTCTGTACATTTTAAAGTTATTATACTTTAATTAATCAATTTAGTTTCATTATATTTGCATTCTGTGTATTTTTTTTCATACATGGATAAATAATATTAATTACAATAAAAAAAAATCATTACACTGTGATTTAAGTCGAATTATTTAACAGTTTTTGTATATCTTCTTGATATTTTTTTATATTCAACCACCCTTTCTTGTTAACACTTGTTAGTTAACACTATATCACTTTTACGCTATTACATTTTATATTTTCAGCGTAACTGAACGTTCTCTACATATTTTATTAGTTCTTTGTTTGTTTTCTAGGACATCGTCTCTTTTAGCCAAGAACTGAAAACCTCACCCTTCTCCCAACAGCTCGCCTTAGCTTTCACCCATCACATATTATGTAAGAGTTTATTATTAAAATGTCATTACCCTATTTTTTAATTTTATCATTTTATTAATTTGAATTTGTAACCATTTATATCTCTCCGTTTGTCTTTATGAATACCGTATGTGGTTCTGTTTATTCTCACAATACACATTTTAATATATACTTTTCAAGTTTCACCTTAGCCACCTTTATATACATATCTTTGCCACCTCTTTTTTGTGACCTGTTGTCCCATATTTCGATTTTAAATAGTAATTTAGCGTTTTTGTAAAATGTAAAAAAGAATTCAATTAAAATTATTAAATCTAGATTATTGTAGAATTATTGCTTTAATATTGGTTATATATTTGATTTGATAAGTATTTACTTTTAACTTATATCTCTTTTATAAATCCTTAAAATCATTTATATATTTTTTTATATTATTTAAACCATGTATAAGTTTGTCTGATTGCTAGAGAAAGGCTTTACAAAAATATTAGTAATTGTTTTGGTTTCAAATTAGTTACATTTTTGTGTGGTCTTTACTAATTTTTGTTGTATTGTTCCAGTGTCCATATTTATCTTCGTAATTACACCTGGCAACGTTTCGTCAGCAGATCTCACCTTCCAGCCATCACCACTACAGTAAGTTTAACTATATCTATGTAATTTATATGGTTGTTAGAATAATACAGATAGTTGAAGACAGTTGTCTGGCCCTCGCACAATTCAAACATTCCCACCTTACACCCAATCGCATTACTATAAATTTGTTCAGTAAATTATGTTTTTTTAACGGATATTTATTCTGATATTTGGGATATATTCTAATCAAATTAATGTATAAGTTATGTTGTACATTTATACTACAGAGTCAATGTCGGGTTTTATCACAATCTATCTCACCTTTATTGAAGCGACTTTTACATAGGTGTTTTTCCTTTTCTAGAATGCAATGGATAACCCCCTTCCACATCGAGCTGTTATCCCTGCCCGTTTAAAGATTGCCTTCAGACGTTTTCTAACATATCTAATCTAAACCACCATACTAAGGAACTCCATAACCATAAATTTGTTTGTAATGTATACGATAATTTTTCCAATACCCTCTGACGTTTTGACTCTATGGACTTATGTCAATATGTGTTTTGGAAGAATGTCCAATTAACTTCGATATAGGTATTATAATTAATTTACATTCGGATGGCAATTCACATATTTTTCTCTAGATTGTGTTGATTTTCACATTATAGACTTAGCTTAAAGTGTAATAGATCAAAGAATGTTACGGAAAACTCTAACATTTCTCTCAATCCACACATTTTCTGTTATTTTTACATTTCACATATGTAATAGATTAATGTACTTTACAAATATATTGTGTAATTTAGTGTTAATCCACAAATTTTTCTGTGGGTTTTTCTTATTATGGTTTTAGGTTAATATGTAATAGATTAGGAATCTTTGAGTAGTATTTTTAGTATTAAAAATACACATTTTCTGTTGTTTTTTATATTAATTTATAATAGATCGGTGTATATTATACATTATTTTTTCTCTCGTTTTTCTTGGACTTTAATGTGGTTGGAGGTATGTCAATTTCGTGGTACAATTGTGTATACATTCGATGCTAGAGGTAAATACAATTATTTAAAACATTTAATGTAATTTTGATTTTATAACACTCTTTATACGAGACGTGTGGAGTATTTAAAATGGCGCACGTTTTTCAGATGTTTCGTTGTACTGAATGCTCGGAGTCGTCTTTTGAAGAATATATCCATTTTATAAACCGTATCGAAGCAAATCATCCTGCCCGAGTATATTGCAATGATTGTAACTCTAGTATTCCCTTAGAGAAGAACCTCATCCGGAACATTAAAGATAAACACACCGATTCTATCATATTTGAATGTTCCGAATGTGACTCAAACCTACAACCGTTTGCAGTCTTCAGCTTCTTATTATGGAAAAACACACGTCAAAATTGAAATATCCATGCCCAGAATGCCCGAAGGAGTTTGTATCGGAAAGGTCCTTAAACCAGCACATTACAGATAAACATAGTGGGGCGTTGAGCTTTCCATGTCCAAACTGTCCGGTTATATTTAAGATAAATAGACACCTGCAGAGACACATACAAGAACAACACAGTAAAACACCACAATTTTTTTGTCCAACATGTAAATCTCAATTTAAGAGAAATACCGACCTGCTGAGACACATTAAGAAACAACACAGTAAAACACCAAAATTCCCATGTAAACATGGCAAAAATGAATACTAACTGCCGGTTGTATGTCATCCAACATCCTATGGAATAAACATATTTCGGTCTTTCCATCCGATAACACCTTAAAATTGGTTGTTGACAAGAAATCCCGACATAGATTTCGATTGGTCATCCCTGCAAGATTATAGTGACCTCTCGCAATTCGAGAACCAAACCCAAACCTCTGTAAATATTTACAAAATTTTGCGTGGATAGCTGAATGTTTATTACATATCACAAAACCATTTAAACGTACATAACCATACCGACGTGTTGTATATCTAATGACGCGGTATATCTCATCACCGATTTTGACGAGCTATTAAGACCCATGCGACTAAGACACCACTCTAAATTGAAATTTTGTAGACGATGTTTTGTAGGTTTTTATGAAAAGTCTACCCATGATACTGCTGACAAACAGCTTACAGAACATTTTGCTTAAATGATGGTGGAGGGTCGCTGTTTAGATGTAAAGGTAGCAAATACTCCAAAACAATTTTTAAAATATGTTTGAAACTCCCGATGCATAGAAGAGAGGATATGCAGTGAAAACATGGTACTCATAAACATGAGAAGAAAATATACTCTTTATGATAAGCCCTTGTACATCGGAGTGGTGATACTGGAAATAAGCAAGATCAGACTGTACGATTTTCACTACGACTTTGTGATGAAAAAATACGGAACAAACGCAAAACTGCACTATAAAGACACAGACAGTTTGCACTACAGTATACAAACGGATGATTTGTACAAAAATCTGAAAAACGATCCCGTTTTTAGACGAACTTGACACGAGTAGCTATCCATCAGAACATTCTCTCTACTCATTAAAAAATCGTGTGGTCATGGGGAAGTACAAAGATGAGGCGAAGGGGGATATCTTGACCGAGTTTTGTTGGGCTGAGGTCTAAAGAATATTCCAAAAAGAAGTACATCGTTCAAGAGAAAAAGGAAGAAGTTCGTGTGATGAAGTCCAATCCAAGAGGATTAAAAAAGCCGCTGAAAAGAGATATTTCAGCTTCGATATGTACTTAGACAGATTACATACAACCGCGGATTTTTTTGTGGAAAATGAGTCGATCGTTGCACGAGGTTATGACCTATAAACAGTGAAAAAACAAAAAAACCCTTAATACTAAAGACCTAAAGAGATACATAATGTAGGACGGAATAAGCACCTTGGCAGGGGGAAACCACAGAATTAGGGAATTAGAAGGAGACAAAGTCGTGTAAGATTTATATACAGAACGGCCGATGTAAATACAGATATACTAATATTGTACATATAA